>OY728150.1:1103973678-1104598678 GCA_963277665.1 Viscum album | reverse complement strand
TACAAGGGCTTTTCCCACACATGTCACGTCTTATAAGACAATGGATAAATTAATAGTGACTTCAGATGAGCTTAGAGATAATGGATACTGTGGACCATGAACAATGGCCGAAGCTTGTATATCAAGAGCCAAGCTCTCTCAATAGTTTACTTTTCTAATTTTTTCAGGTTAGGAAATATTTTTGGTTTATTGTGTTTTTTCCCCTTTACTTTTTAGTATACACTACCGTACTCTTTCTATGTCTATAGGTTTTACATGCATGGTTGTTTCCCTAATTTTTTTTTATATTTTATTTTTATTCTTTTTCACTTTTTCATTGAGATGGTTGTGTGTGTATAGGTACTTAGGAAAAGTCCTCCCATTTAGGATATCCATTTTATTGCTTGTCGCCACCCCCTAGCCTATGGAGGTGGGCTTGGGATAGTTATGTCTCAAGCCCTGATTAGGGCCGAGTCATAAAAATTTGGGAGTTATGCATCTGGTGGAGACTAATGATATTAAAAATTTGAATGGATTGACATATAATGATTATATGGAACAAACGTTTTTACAAACATCAAAGACTTCTCATCCTCATGATGGAACATCTCATAATCATATTGGGACTCAATTTTAAAATCAAAATATATATCATTGATCTCTTTATAAATAAGTTGTTCACACGCAAAAAAGGTATAGAAATCCCAATCCAAGTTGGAGTGAAAATTTTGAGAGGTTGGTGTTTTTTGTGTATACTTCCTAATATTCCCAAAGAATGAAATGTTAGAGCGGACAATGATGTAAACTTGAAAACAATTGAAATATTTTTTTAGAGTTATGCTATTGAAATCTTATTAATTATAGATTTTTGTGGTTTTGTGTTACTTACAATGATGTTGAGGTATGAATAATCACTTGTGTTTATAAATTAATTGATACAGTCAAGAAGATCTATAACATTTTTACATTTCACTACTGGAGAAACATCATATACCCATGGTTTTGAACCATTGGAATAGCCCCTAAAACTATGGGTATTTTCTATACGCCTAGTTTTAGGAACTTTGGCCTTGGGAGATGTCGGGATAGACCCATACCCATAGTTTGACCAAACCATGGGTATAATCCACCTATACCCATGATTTTTAAGTCGTTGGTGCAGGAAATTTCAATGGAAATACCTATACCCATTGTTTGGTCAAACCATGGGTATAGGTCCTTATTTTAAAAACATCATCCATTGGGATTTGATCCCAACACCTCCCCCCACACTCTAATGACTTTACCACTATCCTATAACACATTTCTTGTTCTTATATTCAAAAAAAAATATTTATATATATAAATATTTATTTATATTAAATTATTATTATTATTATTATTATTATTATGGAAAAATAATGGGCCAATATAGACTAATGGTTTGATCAAAACATTAGTATAAGACCTTATTAAAAAAAAAATACTCTATTGGGATTTGATCCCAGCACCTTCCACCTACGCTCCAAAACCTTAACCACTATCCTACAATATATCTTTTGTTCTTATATTAAAAAATATATATATTCATAAATATAAAAATTTATTTATATCAAATTATTTATTATTATTATTATTATTATAAAAAAATAATGGTCCAACCTATACCCACGGTTTGGTCAGACCATGGATATAGTCTTTCTCGTAAATTTTTTTCCCATGCAACATATTGCCACGATTTAAAAAAAACCATGGGTATAGAGGTGACCTATACCCATGGTTTTTGGAGAACAATGGGTATAGGTTTTCCCATGATCATTACCCATGAAACCAATTCCCATAGTTTACAAAAACCGTTAGTAAATGGGTGAAATATACCCATGGTTTTTGGAGATCCATGGGTATAGGTACTTCCCAATTTTTTTTCTCATGAAACATATTCCCACGGTTTACAAAAACCATGGGCATAGGGGTGACCTATACCCATGGATTTTTGGATAACCATGGGTATATCCTTGTTTTCGTGTAATGTTTAAACCATGGAAACATGTTTAAATGACATAATTTATAGATTTTAACACTAGCCTTATAGGTTTTAACAATGATCCTCCATATTTTAACACTCATGCTCAAGGATTTTTTGTTTTTTATTTTTATGAAAAGTCAGCTATCACTCTATTCATTTTACAAAACATAATTTTTATATTATAACACCTCTCTTACAATTGAATGAATTTACATATAGAAATGAAATGGATGAATTTTTTTTAGAACCATCAAAGATTTTTATTCATCATTAAAAAAAGTCAACTATCACTCCATGAATTTTACATAACATAATTTTTATATTGTAACACATATGTTACAATTAAATGTGTTGACATATACCAATGAAATGGATGAAATTTTTTTGCAGCCATTGAATATTTGTATTCATCATTATAAAGAAGTTGGTCACATGAAAAAAAGGTGTAGAAATCCCAATACATGTTTGTATATTCTTCCTAATATGTCTATAATTAAGGGAACGTTAGAGAGAACAATGATTTAAATATGAGAACAATTGAAATGTGTTTTTTGTGGAGTTCTTCTGTTTAAATCCTATTAATTCTGGGTTTTTTTGTGGTTTTGTGTTACTTAAAATAATGTTGAGGAATGGATAATCATTGGTGTTTATAAATTAATTGATGAAGTAAAGAAGATGTATGAAATTATATCATTTAAACCATGTCAACATGTTTAGATGATATAATTTACATATTTTAACACCAAAATTCTATATTTTAACACTGAGAATCAATATTTTAACATTTCTGATCCAAGTTTTTTTGCTTTGGTTTTTGTGAAAATTTAACTAACACTCTAGGAATTTTAAATAACATAATTTTTTGATTGTAACACCTATGTTACAATTAAATTCATTGAAATATACCAATAAAATGCATGAAACTTTTTTATATCCACTGAATATTTGTCTTTATCATTGTAAAGAAGTTGGTCACACGTGAAAAATGTCTAGAAATACCAATCCAAGTTTTCATATGTTGTAAAAATATATTTCTAAAGAAGGACATGTTAGAGCAGATAGTGTTGTAAATATGAAAAAATGAAATCTGTTTTTTGAGGAGTTTTGTTGTTTAAATCATATTAATTCTAGTTTTTTGTGGTTTTGTGTTACTTAGAATGATGTTGAGGCATGAATAATCACTAATTTTTATAAATTAATTGATGAAATCAAGAATATATATGATATTCTGAAATTTAAACCATGTCAATGTGTTCAAATTACATAATTTACATATTGTAACCCTGACCTTCCAGGTTTCAACACCAAACCTCCAAATTTTAACACTCTTTCTCTAGGTTTTTTTTTGGTTTTTCTGAAAGATAAACTAACACTCCATGAATTTTAAATAAAAAAATTTTATATTGTAATACCTATGTTACAATTTAATGTGATGAAATATACCAATGAAATTGATGCAACTTTTCTAAAGCCACTAAAGATTTGTCTTTAACATTGTAAAGAGGTTGGTCACAAGTGAAAAAGGTGTAGAAATCCAAATCCAAGTTTGTGTATGCTTCGTAATATGTTTCTAAAGAAGGGAATGTTAGAGTGGACAATTATGTAAATATAAAAACAATTGAAATATTTTTTCTCAAATTCTTTAGTTTAAATCCTATGAATTATGGTTTTTATGGGTTTTTATTAATTACAATGATATTGAGTATGAATAATCACTGGTGTTTATAAAGTAATCGATGCATTAAAGATGATATATGAAATTATAACATTTAAATAATGTTAATGGGTTTAGATGACATACTTAAACTTTAAAACCAACCTTCTAGGTTTTACCACCAAGCCTATAGATTTTAACACTCCTTCTCCATGTTTTTTTGTTTTGGTTTTTTTGAAAAGTCAACTAACCCTAAATGGATTTTACATAACATAATTTTTAGATCGTAACACCTATGTTACAATTGAATTTGTTAACATATACCAATTAAATGGATGATTTTTTTTTGCAACCACTAAAGATTTGTCTTCATTATTGTAAAGAAATTGGTCACATGTGAAAAAGTTGAAGAAATCCCAATCCAAGATTGTGTACACTTACTAATTTGTTTCTAAGTAAGGGAATGTCAGAGTGAACAATGATGTAAATACAAAAGAAATTGAATTATATTTTTTGAGAAATATTACTCAATAAATACCATTAATTTTAGTTTTTTGTGGTTTTGTGTTACTTATAATTATGTTGGGATATGAATAATCACTGGTTTTTATAAATTAATTTATGTAGTTAGGGAGATGTATGAAATTATGAAATTTAAATTATGCCAACATGTTTAGATTACATAATTTATAGATTGTAACTCTATCCTTCCACATTTTAACATTGGGACTTCAGATTTTAATACTCATACTCTTGGTTTTTTTGTTTTGGTTTTTGTGAAAAGTCAGCTAACACTCCATGAATTTTACATAAAATAATTTTTAGATTGTAATACCTATGTTACAATTGAATGCATTGACATATACCAATGGAATGGATGGAACTTTTTATTAGCCATTGCTAATTTTTCTTTATCATTATAAAGAAGTTATTCACACACAAAAAAGGTACATAAATCCCAATTGAGGATTGTGTATGTTTCATAGTATATTTCTAAAGAAGGGAATGTTAGAGCATACAATAATGTAAATCTAAAATCAAATGAATTAAGTTTTTTCTGGAGTTATGATGTTTAAATCATGTTGATTCTATTATTTTTTGGTTTTATGTTACTTATAATGATGTTGAGGTGTGAATATTCACTGGTGTTTATAAATTAATTGATGTAGTCAAGAAGATGTATGAAATTATCAAATTTAAACGATGAAATAATTTACATATTTTAACACTGACCTTCTAGGTTTTAACAACAATCATCTAGATTTTAACACACCTGCTCTAGGATTTTTTATTTTGGTTTTTGTGAAAAGTCAACTAACACTCCCTGAAAGTAACATAACATAATTTTTAGATTGTAACACATATGTTACAATTGAATGCATTGAAATATACCAATGAAATGGATGATTTTCTTTTACAGCCACTGAAGATTTGTCTTCATCATTTTAAATAAGTTGGTCTCATGTGAAAAAGTTTTAAAATACCAACACAAGTTTGTGTTTGCTGCCTAATATGTGTTTAAAGAAGGGAATGTTAGAGCAGACAATGATGTAAATCTGAAAATAATTGAAATATGTTTTCTATGGAGTTCTACTATTTATATACTATTAATTATATATTTTTTGTGGTTTTGTGTTACTTACAATGATGTTGAGGTATTAATAATCATCAGTGTTTATAAATTAATTGATGTAGTTAGAAAGATGTAAGAAATTGTAAAATTTAAACCATGTCAACTTGTTTATATGACATAATTTATATATTTTAACACTCCGACTCCAGGTTTTTCTGTTTTGGTTTTTTTGAAATGTCAATTAACATTCCATGAATTTTACATAACATAATTTTCAGATTATAACACCTAAGTTGAAATTGAATTCATTGATATATACCAATGAAAAGGATGAAACTTGTTTAAAACAATAAAATATTTGTCTTTATTGTTTTAAATATGTTGGTCACACACAAAAAAGGTATAGAAATATCAATATAATATTGTGTATTATGCCTGTTTCTAAATAAGGGAATGCTAGAGAAAAAATGATGTAAATCTGAAAATAATTGAAATATGTTTTTTGTGGATTTATGCTATTTAAATTATATTAATTTTTTTATGGTTTTGTGTTACTTACAATTATGTTGAGGTATGAATAATAAATATTTTTTATAAATTAATTGATACATTTTGGAAGATGTATAAAATTTTAATATTTAAACAATTTCATCATGTTTAAAAGACATAATTTAGAGATTTTAACACTAACCTTCAAGGTTTTAACACCAATCCTCCTTATTTTAACACTCATACTCTAGGTTTTTTTTGTTTTGGTTTTTGTGAAAATTTAACTAACACTCCATTAATTTTACATAACATAATTTTTATATTTTAACACTTATGTTACAATTGAATGCATTGACATATACCAATGAAATAGATCAACCTTTTTTTACATCCACAAAAAATTTGTCTTAATCATTGTATAGAAGTTGGTCACACATGAAAATGGGGTAAGAATCCCAATACAAGTTTTTTATGCTTCCTAAGAAGTTTATAAGGAAGGGTATGTTAGAGTGGATAATGATGTAAATATAAAAACAATTAAAATATGTTTTTTGTGGAGTTCTTCTATTTAAATCCTATTAATTTTAGTTTTTTTGTGGTTTTATGTTCTTTACAATGGTGTTGAGGTATGGACAATCATTGGTGTTTATAAATTAATTGATGCATTCAGAAATATGTATGACATTATAAAATTTAATCTAGGTAAACATGTTTACATAATATACTTTACATATTTTAACATTGACCTTCTAGGTTTTAACAGTGAGCCTCCAAATTTTAACACTTCCTACTCCAGTTTTTTTTGTTTTGGTTTTTGTAAAAAGTAAACTAACACTCCATGAATTTTACATAACATAATTTTTAGAATGTAATACCTATGTTACAATTTAATGAGTTAACATGTACCAATGAAATGGATGATACTTTTTTTAGCCACTAAATATTTGTCTTCATCATTGTAATGAAGTTGTTCACAGGTGAAAAAGGTGTAGAAATCCCAATCCTTGTTTGTGTAAGTTTCCTAATATGTCTCTACTGAAGGGAATGTTAGAGAGAGCAAAGATGTAAATATGATAATAATTGATTTTTTTGAGTTATATTGTTTAAATCCTATTAATTTTGTTTTTTTTCAGTTTTATGTTACTTAAAATGATTTTGAGGTATGATTAACCAATAATATTTGTAAATTGATTTATACATTTAAGAAGATGTTTGAAATTCTGACATTTAAACCATTTAAACATGTTTATATGACATAATTTACATATTTTAACACCAACCTACTAGGTTTTAATATAGAGCCTCCAGATTTTAAAATTTATGCTCTATGTTTTTATGTTTTTTTTTGGTGAAAAGTTAAATAACGCTCCATGAATTTTACATTACATAATTTTTAGATTATAACACCTATGTTATAATTGAATGAGTTGGAATATACCAATGAAAAGGATGGAAATTTTTTTAATACACTGAATATTTGTCTTTGTTATTGTAAAGAAGTTGGTTAAATGTGAAAAAGGTAAAGAAATCCCATTCCAAGTTTGTGTATACTGCCTAATATGTTTCTAAAGAACGAAATGTTAGAGAGGAAAATGATGTAAATATAAAAGTATTGAAATGTTTTTTTTATCTTTATAATTGTAACAAATTTTTTCACACCAATTATCTATATTCAGTATTCCATTGGTTTAAAAAAATACAAAGTGAAAATAGGATTGAGTCTGCCATTGATTTAAAAAATAGACAGTTATAATAGAATCAAACACCCACCAAATTCAACCAAATCCCAAAAAAATCAGTAACAATTTCCAAAACCACCATCTCCCCAACAATTTTTTTCTTTTACTAGATAAATCCTCTAGAAAAATTCATCATTTCATTACATCCATGGTTCACCAACCACCATAGTAATTCAACCATTTTCTTTTGAAGTTGAATTTACAAACATATCATGAAAATTTTCTATATATTAAAGAGACAAAAAAATATAGAAACAAGTGTAAAATAAATACATCAGTGTAGTTTTTTTATCCCCATCATGTTGTACCATTCTTCTAGGTTTATGATCAAGTGAATTCCACAATTATTATTGAAGAAAGAAAACCAATTAGATAACAAAAACTGATTTTGAAAATAAATTTGTGGGTAATTTATTCCACCAATTAGATTTTAGTTGAACATATTCATACAAAAATTAAAATTTATATGGACAAGAAAAACCTCATCATGAAATATTTCACAACATGGTAACTTGGTAGTCAACCCATATAAAAGTAAATAGATATAATAAATTACTTCTTTCAAAATTAGTAACTATATTTTTTAACCAAAAACCAAATGATGAGGAAGGCCATTTTAAGTACCAGCAAAAAAAATGTTTTTCCTTTGTTTATGAGTGGAATCAGTACTAAGTGAGTCCATAACAGGTAATTTATTTGTCTCTAAATTGGCATAGTAGAAAAACTAGTGAAAATTCATCAAAGCGGGGGGGTGGGGACAAGTCCACCCTCATATATGTTGTATTCAAAAACATTCGGCATGATATAGATCAAAACATCAGTGAATTTACACTCTTGTTTATATGAGATAATCTTATCCTACAACAATATATTATCACAATATATAAAACACAATAAAAAAGTTTTTTTATACATAAATATATGCCTGAAATTAGTACAATGAATAATAGATAAAATATGTGAATAGTCATTATTCCATAAGATTTCTTATCATTGATACGTGTTCCTACAATCATGGTCACCATGTGTGATTTTGACCTTGTCATTCATATGTTACTGATTATTTTTCAGAAAATATTTGATTATAAAGGATGAATGTACTAACCTTATTGTTGACCCATTCCATAAGGCCTAAATAATGAAAATAATTTTTTTGTTAGATTGTAATTATACATGCCAAAAATCAATTTTCATTCAAACTTAAGGCCATAAGTACATGATATACACTTCAATATAATTCTATTCTTCAAAATATAATTATGACTAAAACCTACCTATATTTTCTTCCATGATGCCTTCTTGAGGTGCACAAGTCATAAACCCTCCGTTTAAGGTTGGATAAGTCTTAAAGAGGTTTTTGAACATGGGGTGACCATATTTTTGGTATTCTTTCATGATGACCTCCTAAGAGTCGTGTCTGCAGATGGGTATCCCAATATTATTTCAATGGAAACTTTATCCACTTCCTCTTTCACTTCCTCATTGACTACCACTACTCCCCCCTCTTCTTCATCACTTCCCTTTCCTACCTCCAACACATTTTCATCCTATTAATATTCCCCCACCTCCTTAGCTTCATATATCTCTTACAATTCCCCTTTAAACTCCTCTAAATGCTCCTCAAACTCTCCATAAAACTCTATTTCTTCCTCTATAACATGATCAAATATGTCCACTTTAGTAGTAGAGGATATGATAATAAATTACCTTGAACTTGAAGGAGTTCATGTAGGTTATAATTGACACCTTTCATATACCCATCATACATTACTTTGATATCCTATAAAATATAATGGTGAGAAAAATGTTAGTAACAGATATAAATATAAATATTTCCAATTAAACAGTCCAAATAATGACATATGAGAATCTAAAATGAGGCTTTCAAAGTATTTAACATCAAGCTTATAGAAATTAACACAAAGCATCCACAATTTAACACTGATCATCTAGATTATAACACTAACCATCTGATTTTTAACACTAACATTATAGACATGAAAATCAAGCATTTCAATTGAACATTTAAAAGTTTGTAATAGTAAAATCAAACATTTTAGCACCGTAATACCCAGTTTTAATGCTGGAAATACACATGTAAACACATGGTCCTTTCTAATGAAGATTTAAAGGGATTTAACATCATGCTACCAAAAATTAACACTGAGCATATACAATGTAATACTCAACATCTAGATTTTAACATTGGGCATCCAAATTTGCACTTTAACTATAATAGATAGAAATAAGAATGTTTTAAGTTAAAGAATCCAAATACTAACACTAAAATTCCAATGTTTAACACTATAATTCCATGTTTTAACACTAGAAATACAAATAATAACATATGGGAATCTAAAAAGAGGATTACAAAGTATTTCCCATAAAAATTGTAGAAATTAACAGAGTGCATCTCCAATTTATCACTGATCATCCAGATTTTAACATTAACTATCTGATTTTTAACACTAACATTATAGAAATGAAAAGTAAGTCTTTTAATTGAACATTTCAAATTTGGTAGCACAAAAATACCTCATTTTAACACTATAATTATAGGTTTAAATACCATAAATAAACATCTAAACTCATAGACATTTCTAATGAGGCTTTTAAGGCATTTAACATCAAGTTAACAAAAAATAACACTCATCATTTTGATTTTATCATTAGGAACCCATATTTTAAAATTAAAAATAATAGATACAAACAATAAGCTTTTTAATTAAAAAATCCATACACTAACGCTAAAATTCAAAATTATAACACTATAATTACATGTTTTAACACTGGAAATACACATAAAAACATATGGGCATATAAAAGGAGTCTCCCAATGTATTTACCATCAAGATTATAGAAATTAACATAGATCATCCAGAATTTCACATTGAGCATTCATATTTTAACACTAATCATCCAAATTTTAACACTAAAATTATAGACATGAAAATTAAAACTTTTAATTCAACATGTCAAAGTTGGTAACACTAAAATCCAACATTTTAACACTATAATTCAAGGTTTTAACACTGGAAATACACATCTAAATACATGGACATTTCTAATGAGGCTTTCAAGGAATTTAATATCAAGATACTAAAAATTAATACTTAGAATCCTCAATTTATCACTCCAAATCTATATTTTAACAGTAGGCATCCATATTTTATATTTAATAGTAAAAGATACAAATATGAAGCTTTTTAACTAAACAATCCATATACTAACACAAAAATTCCAAAGTTTAACACTATAATTCCATTTTTTAACTCTGAAAAGACACATAATAACATATCAACATATAAAAGGGAGATTTCAAAGTATTTAACATCAAAATTATAGAAATTAACTCCTAAAACCCCAAATTTAGCAATGATCATCCATATTTTAACATTAACCATCCAGTTTTTAGCACTAACATTATAGATATGAAAAGTAAGTGTTTCAATTGAACATTTCAAAGTTGGTAACACTAAAATCCCACATTTTAACACTATAATTTTGGGTTTGAACACTAGAAATACACATCTAAACACATGGGTATTTTTAATGAGACTTTAAAGATATTTAACATCAAGCTACCAAAAATTAACACCAATAAACCTCAATTTAACACTCAACATCCATATTTTAACATTAGGCATAAAAATATTATCTTTAACAGTAACCAATACAAAAAGAATGATTTTTAATTAAAAAATCCAGATATTAACACTAATTTCTAAAGATTAACACTATAATTCAATGTTTTAACACTAGAAAGACACATAATAACATATGGTAATCTAAAATAAGGATTTCAAAGTATTTACCATCAAGCTTACAAAAATTAATATAGAGCACCCCCAATTTAACACTGATCATCTAGATTTTAATACTAACCATCCGGTTTTTAACACAAACATTATAGACATGAAAAGTAATCCTTTAAATTGAAAATTTAAAAGTTGGTAACACTAAATATCATATTTTAATACAATAATACTAGGTTTTAGCACTAAAAACACACATCTAAACATATGGAAATTTTTAATAAGGATTTCAAGGAATTTAACATTAAGATACCAAAAATTAACACTGATCATCCTCAATTTAACACATAGCATCCAGATTTTAACATTAGGCATATACATTTTATCTTTAACAATAACAGATACAAACAAGAATCTTTTTAATTAGACAATCCAGATGCTAACACTGAAATCCAATGTTTAATACTATAATTCCATGTTTTAACACCTAAAAGACACATAATAACATATGGGCATCTAAAAGGATTATTTCAAAGTATTTGACATAAAACTTATATAAATTAACACAAATAATCCCCAATTTAACATAGACAATCCATATTTTAACACTAACCATCTGGTTTTTAACATTAACATTATAGACATAAAAACTAAGCATTTCAATTGAAAATTTCAAAGTTTCTAGAACTAAAATACCACATTTTAACACTATAATTCTTGGTTTTAACACTGGAAAACACATCTAAACACATGGGCATTTTTATGAGGATTTCAAGGCCTTTAGCATCAATATACTTGAGATTAACACTAATAACCCTTAATTTAACACTCATTATCTAGATTTTAACATCAAACATCAATATTTTATGTTTAATAGTAACATATACCAACATAAAACTTTTAAATTAAACAATACAAATACTAAAATTAAAATTCTAATGTTTAATAATATAATTCCATGTTTTAACACTAGAAAGACATATAATAACATATGGACATCTAAAATGAGTCTTTTAAAGTATTTAATAGCAAGCTTATAGAAATTAACACAGATCATCCCCAATTTAACACTAAGCATACATATTTTAACACTAACCATTTAGTTTTTAACACTAACATTATAGAAATGAAAATTAATCTATTAAATTTAACATTTCAAAGTTGGTTACACTAAAATACCATAATTTAACACTATAATTCCAGGTTTTTAACACTAATATTTCACATTTTTACATCGCGCATCTAGAATTTAACCGTATTTCAAAGTTGGTAACACTAAAATACCATAATTTAACACTATAATCCCAGGTTTTTAACACTAATATTTCACATTTTTACATCACGCATCTAGAATTTAACCCTAAAATCTATATTTTAACACTATGATTTCAAATTTTAACTCGAAAATTTTAATAGGAAGCTTTCGGGAATATAAAGATGAAGTTTTTACTAGATGCTTGAACAAATATTGATCAATAAAACTACTCCCTAGCCTCACCCAAATTTACCATAAGGTAGAATCAATCACTTTCATCATAGAACGACCTATCAAATATTCAGAGACCTAAGAAGAAACTATATAAACTCATTATAAGGATTTTTTAGCTATTAAGTGTCCAAATTTGGGGTTTATTTTAGTTATAACACTAGGGAACTAAAATATCTTATTGAATCCAATTTATGATAATGGTTTGATCCTAGGATATTGAAAAGGATTGATTGGATGAATTTTATTATAAATTATTTTAATTTAATTATCTTGAGAAGGATTCATTTAATGAAATCAATATAACCACATAACTTACAAGTTTAACACCTTCACATACATATTATAATCACCTATAAACTTGGAGGATCATTTTCCTGATCACTCTAAGGTAATTAATCTTATTAGTACATGAAACTTGTGGTTATAAAACACAATAAGGAAGAAGAATAAAGAAAATAATTGAATGAAAAACTAAAATAAAAGAGATTATTAAACATTTATAGAGTGATAAATAACATCCAATATAGACCATTTATACTCACTTGGATAAAACCATAAGAGTTTTATCCCTCCATTGATGAAAAACTCACAATTAAGATGAGAGTAGACTCATGAGGGAAAAATTTAAGAAGAAAAATAGTGAAATAACAATCACTCCACCATTGTGTGAAGAATTTCATAAGTGTTGGTGTGAATAAGTTATCACCTTGAGAAAATAGTATCAATGTGATATGAATAAAAAATAACAAGATAATATTAATAAATTTCATTAAGAAACTATATTTAATTAGAACAAATTACATGTGAAAAAAGAAACGTGTGAATACCAAACTACAACATAATATTACAATTGAAATAAACTAATGAATCCTAAAACTACTACACCATCACTGAATTAAATAAGAATTTAAAGAGTCTTGGGTCTATATACCAATGTTCTAAGTATTCCCACTTTATTATGGTATGCCTATAGTGGTGGAACGTTTTTGGAATGTGGACTTTTCCACCCTTGACCTAAAATGGGATCCAGCTTGCATGTCGACGAAAGATGTGTCCAAAAGAGATTCTAGATTGCTAAATTTGAATGGGAAATAGAATAAGAAATTTAATTCTAGGATGTACCCCATCATAATGTAAAATTTCATCCCAATTTTTTTTAGTGATATGATCAAAATGGTGGGATGTCATTCCGGGCCACAGAATCTGGCACTGAATTTCATCTTCAACTTGGTCCGCTTTTAATTCCCTTCAAAACTAAGAATTATCTCTAAAAACCATTTAATGAAATGTTCCTAATGATTCAATCAATCTCATTTTAAAATTTTATCTTCATTGGTATTACATCATGGAATTTAAAATCATTTTAACGGGATGTTATCTAGTTCACATCATCTAGAATGTACTTGCTTCATGGTCCACTTTGGTCATCATCACAATTGAATCATCAATAGATCCATAAGGATAGAATGTTACTCATATAATGGGAGGCCTGAAAATTAAATATGAAAATAAAATATAGACTAATATGTGTTTTAGGTGGTGTTTAAAAAATGTACCATGTAATGGTGAATTTTAAGAAGGAATTACAAACATATTAATAAAATAAGTTCAAATTGTAAACTGAACTAGTAAAAGTGTTTATAAACATTGAATAACCTGAATATTATAATAAAAAAATGAATATTATCCTCTTTAAGTGGATAATCACACACCCAACTTGACTTTTCCTAGTCCATAGTAAAAAGTATCTCAAAAATAAGAAAATACACTTCCCTTTTCCATGCACATTTTAACATAAAATGCTTTCCATTTCGACTTCACATAAAAAATCCATCAAACCTATCAAAATAATTTAAAAAAATCTAGGTTCAAAACCATATCCCAAGCCTGATATCATTCCTTTGTTCAAATTCAGCACCATATTTCATCAAATTTTAATTAAATCATATTGATGTGATATTCATCACAATAGACATGAGGTTTATTTTATTCAAGGTAAAAATGGAAGTTCTAGGTGGAATCACATCTTAATATTATGATGATTATTCATTTATATTTTTTTATTTTTTTATTCTTTTTATAATTTTTCCTTGGTTATTTAAATTTCACTCAATCGATCCAACCCCTGTAAAAAGTCTTTGTCGATGAATCCTAGGTCCAAAGACCTTAGGGTCCTAAGTAAATCTCACATACTCAGGAATCATCTCATGTTAACTCAATCAATAAAAAAATAAAACAACCGCAAATAGATATATAATACCCAAATATAGGCTAGATAACTCTAAAGTTACTATCTCCAAGTTCCTAAAGCCACAAATTAGGTCAATTCATTTATCTACATGCAAATTTATTGTTTTTTATTTACATTTTATGATGATTTTTTTGTATTTTTAATACTTATTTTTAAATTAAAATTATAATCAAACCTATTCTATTTATTGAGTGACCCCAAGAACTCAAAATAATACCCCATAATCTAAAGGATATGCAAAGTGATATTTTGGTTAAATATGATGAAAATGTTAATAGTGAAAAATCACATCAAAGAATAAAACATTACAAAATATATACTCAAGAACTTAAAAATGGATTAAAATCAGAATCAAGGCATGAAATATTATTTGATATCTAGTTTCAAAGTTTTCAATGCTTACAATCATATTCAAGGGTAAGGAAAAATTTCCTTCCATTTATGCACAATATTTTTTTTCTTTGAGATGCTTTTTTTAATTTCTTTATTTTCACCCCCTAACATAGAATAACAATTTCCCTCGTGTTTAAAGAAAAGAAAATATAGAAGGGGGATGAAGTGTAGGATAAGAGTTCCAAAATTTAAATTTGAAATAAAAATATGGAAAAAATTTACCTGATATATCGAATAATAATTCCATATTGAAACCAATTTATAATTTCATTTCCATGCCACTCACAGATGCCTCATTAATAAGGGGAGATTGAGTTCGAACTCTTAGAATAAATATGATTTTCTTGAAAATAAATCAACCGTAGCCTCCCCAGAATCTAACACACTAATACAATTATAACAAAATGGAAACCCCTTGAGGTTCCCTAAATAAAAAAGAAAAAAAAAAGAAAAATGGAAAGGGTAAAGAAAATATACCTGTTTATTTTGGAACTCCAAACACTGATTCAATATACAGGTAAAAGTTGGGTTCTCCCCCAGAATGGGCTTTTTTTAATTTCGTTATCTCGAATTATACCCCCATGACTTACCCAATACACTAATACAAAATTCTCTTTTAATAGAGCTAAAAATGATCCATGATAGAACTTAACAACACTTAAAATCTAAGTGATATTAAAATCCCACAACCTTTATCAAAACTTTTTGAATGCACTAATAAAGGGTCCATATATCACCGCTATATAAAGAGTTGATAAAAATTCCCTTTATATGCTCTAGATGAATCACTGGTAAATATAACCTTTATGAGTTCTCGATGAAGAACTGATAAATGGAACCTTTATCAGTGCTTGATCTAGTGCTGATAAAGTCCATTTCAGCTACTACACTATTGCAACACTACAGTATCCATGTATCATCCCTATAAAATCAAACCCAATCATAATACATAAAAAGGAATATAAATATATAGTAAATTGAATTGGAATAAAAATAACACATTTCACTATCATTTCAGTTCAAAATTTACATACAAAATATTTATATTAATTCCATATTTATAATTTTTTGGACTTGTGTTGCCTGATCTGTTTGGATGTGCTTATACATAAAGGCTATAAGGATAGAGGCACCAATAAACCAATTTTCAAGATACCTCATATAGGAATCCTTGGATTTTATGTGTATAAAATAAAAATAATAACTTAATATATAATGTATGATACGGGAAACGACTCACGACAGCCTCTGAAAAATGTCTTTGTGAATAACTATTGAAGTTTTACCGGGAAATATTCTGATGCATAGTAGTCTAGTTTGTTTTTTCTTTATTGTGATGTATTTTTTGTATTTTTCTATTTAATTTGTATTTGACTATGTTTCCACATAAAAGGATATTAGAATAGAGGATCCTATAACCCAATGTCCAATATATCTTATATGGGATTCTCAATATTTTATTTATAGAAAATAATATTGATAACATAATATATAATGTTCGATGTGGGATAAGATTCAAGACACCCTCTAACACCCCCACTTAGGATTACATATATTGGATATATAATAAAATAAAACAAAGAAAATTAACTCCTATAACCCCCATCAAGTCAGACATATCTAGCTTGAATAGATAAAATAAGAACATGAACATATCAGATAAAACCGTGACTAAAGCGGGTCCTCAAAATAGACATATAAAAACAACACCTACCATGTGGATCCAAAATTCCATGTGGAATTGTTCTCATCACCTATATCTAAAAGGCTAGGTGGAATATATATCTCTTTACAAACCTAAATAGTTTTCAGTCCCAAACAGCTGGGTGGTACAATTCCCACTCTAAGGGCCCAATAAAATAGAATGAAATGAAATGATTCTGGTCATCATCAGTGGTGGTTCATAGTGGTGCATATCTTGGATAAAATATAAATGAAAATAAAGAAAATTTACCCCTAATGCCCCCTTAATTTGGAAATATCTAGGTTAACTACATAAAATAAAAACTTGAACGTTTTATATGAAACAAAAATTAATAATTGGCCTCAAAATGGCCGATCAAATATAAACTATCATGTAGAACCAAAATTTTGGGTGGAATGATGCTCTTCTTATGAACCAAAAGGCCAGGTGGAATGATTTTTACTTTTGGTGGAACAATGTCCACTTTGCAGGCCTAAATAGGTGGGTGGAACAAAGATTGTTTTTCAAACCTAATAAAAGATCACGAGTAAAGAAATATATATCATGATATCAAACAATTTTTATCAAAATTAATTGTGTATAATAGTGCATGAAAGGCCTGGAGTAACATTAGAGTTCTGATAGAGGTTTGAGAAATAGAAAATCAACTTTATAGAGATCTGAATAGCCTGGTGGAGATCATGAAAAAAGTGGTTGATCAAGTCAGATATGGAAATTAGAGTATTTGTATATGACAGAGCTATGTACGCAGACAAGGGGGGGTGTGCACATGTGCATTGGATAATATTTGGACATAGAGAAATATGTTCTTGATAGAGTAATGTCAATAATTTTCACAAGAGGTGGAGTGAGTCCTTGATATGAATCTAGAAAACTTCACAGGCAAGGAACACTCAAGAGAGATAGATATTACGCTGGTGTTGAGCACTTCAAGGATATATGGATGATAAATGGGGGAATTCCTAGGGAGGAGGGGCGCTTGGTTTCACACACCTAGGTGGAGAGATTACTAAGTTTTGTGTGCCTATGTGCTAAAATCCTGCATCGATAGTAAGGGAAAATAAAACAAGATTGGTAGAAAGACATGAAAGTGAGGGATCCCATCAGTAGGAGAAGGGTATAATAGGGGTAAGCAAAGAGCACAGGCTGAGAGGAAAGGCTTGGAGGTCTATCTGTATTGGTGATAGGGAAAGGGGGTGTGTAGTTATGGAGGGAAGTATGTGGGAACTGGTTGAGATTGAATTTGGGGGAATGTGTCTTGTGCGACTTCATTTAGAGAAGAGGGAATAGGGATGATTGACCAAGATCCACCACCCCTTTTTGGAAAAAATATCCTAGGTTTTCCCTCTAAAAGGATATATAGAGGGAGTATAGAGAAGAGGCTAAGGTTGGGTAACCTTCACTAATACCATATAGGAATATAGAAGCCTGTAACCCAATTCCTAAGATATACCTCCAATGGGAGGCTTTGGAATTTATTTTTAGAAAACAATTATGATGAAATAATACATAATGTACAATGTGGGGAAAAACTCAAGACATCCTATAATAAAGGAATTGGGAAAATCAGTTGACTGTGGTTGTAAAAGACAAGTTCAGGGTCGTGTCTCTAGCTTAGAGGTGTAAAAGGGTTGTAAATAATGGGTTTTGTGGGACATTATTATACCCATAAGTAGAATAATAAAACAAAAAACTCATGTCAATATAGATTGGTAATGGAATCAAGAATGATAAAATAATAAAACCATAAAATGACCATACCTCAATGTTCATGATTTGGTCTTCACTGGCATTGAATTTCATCGAGTTTCCTAAGAAGCAATAGGTTCTTCCCTATGAAGGTATCCAATAGTCACCAGAATCACCAAATTATGTGGTATGATCTCTTCTCCATAATAGTGTGCTTACGCCTCCTACTTGAATACAAATGAAGATGATAGAATCAGAAAAAAAATTCACTGACAAAGAATTATCTCTTCACCATCAAATTAGGACCTTAAATATCTATTTTTAGGCCTCCTTCATTGAATAAATGATCCTCATGGAGTTCAAATGTTTCATATGTTATGAAACATCCAAAAAATTTTAATTCCACCTCATTGATTAAATAAAATGTAAAAACTCTTTTTTACATTCTTTTAGTTGAAACATCATCATATGATGTATCTTTAGTCGAAATAAACATGATAATCGACATGAAAGAGTTAGTCGAATAATATCATATCACTACTATAAAACTATCCTATACTAATGGCTCAAAACCACTAGTGTAGGCCATAGAACCATTTGTATAGGGTCATTTTACATCATTATAGGTCTATACACACAGTTTTCAATAAATCAATTGTTATAGACCATGTCTTATTTGGAATACCAATGGTTACGTGTAAACTTTTTGTATACTTCTATATCAATGGTTCATTAGAACTATTAATATAGGGTATTATCCCCAGCCATCACCAAAATTATACCTAGCTACTCCGTGTAATCAACATAAACTAAAAAAATACAAATCAAATTACACATTCTATGTAGCACATATATTTTATATTTAGAATTTAACCAATCTATAACTATATCAATGGTTTTAAAAGCATTCACAATACTATTACAAAGATACACAATCTACACAATCAATTTATTCATTAAACACTATCCCCAAAACTGTCACATTACTATAAACACAAAAATGGAGGGTATAAATATCTCCCTCATCACTATCGCTGTCATCATGATCATCACTTTCATCACAGAAGTCATCACCAACATCTTCATCTTCAACATCATTATCATCACCTGGAGTGTCATCACCCTGAATACCCCTAGGACTGTCATTGTCATTACCTATCGCATCATATAAAGAGTGTATTATAGACCTACATGTATCAAAAATTATATAAAAATCAAATTAAGTGATGGGAATAAAGTTGGCATAGATTTTAGGAATTGCTCAATGGCCATTTTACCTCTTTCACCCTCCTGTATAGATATTTTTTGTCCTCGTCTAATTTTTCATGGGAATTTTTTAGCTCGATGTTTCTAGAGATTTTAGAGGCACTCGATTGGGCCAATACCTATTGGGGACAATTTTCTTCCCTAGTAGACATTATAATCTCCCCTTGCTCCTCACCTAATATCTAACTCAATGATCATTTGGATCAAAGTTGTCATCTTCTTTCTCATAGTGGGAATTTAGGGAACACTATTAAAAATATAAATGAGTTATTTAATTAAGGATTATGTATCAAAATTTCAAATAAAAATAATAAGACTTTTTTCTTGTGTTTGTTCATTTATAGCACATCCATATTTTTTCCTCCTACTCGAGAAAAACAATTTTTCTCGAGGCACACAACTTTCGATGCTTAATGTTTCTTGCTGCAAATAAAATTGATTAATATACAACTACATTATTCAAAAATATGAAATTGATAAAGAAAATTAACTCATTCTAACCAATATTAGACTGATTAAAAAACAAATAAATTTCAATTAACTTTGATTACTTTGGTCAAGGTATATTCAAATTAGTTTTATTAAATTTTGAATTGAGTTGGGTTAGATTGGATCTCCAATTTAGTTTTAGTCATTTTCATTTATTTTGTATTAATTATACTTGGTTTGAGTTAGTTTTTTTAAATAAACATTTGTTATAGTGTTTTCACACTTTTATATCTAGATGAATTCTAATCAATTTGGTTCAATATAGGTCATTTCAGGTTATTTTTCTTCATCTAAATTCAATTCAATTTGATTTGGTTTGGTTTTCTTTGGTTCAGTTTTGTATGTGTTATTTGGGTTCACTTCTATTAAATTCTATTCCATTTTATTTTAATTAATTACATTTTTTTGGGTCCTAACTGAGTTTGATTTTTATAGTTAGTTGTGGTTTGAGTCAGTTCTTTTGCATCTAGTTTCACATAGTTTAAAATTGTTCAGATCTATTCAGTAAGTTTTACATGTCTTAAGATTAGTATGGATCGGTTAATTTACATTTCATTCATTTCATGATGATTCAATTGAACTATTTTTTTATTAGTTTAGATCTACTTGATATAGTTTAAATTATTTCAATTTCATTCAATTCATATAAATATAGTTTTATTCAATTTGATTTTTGTTGTGGTGGGATAGTTTTTTTTTCAGGTTGGTTCGATATAATTTAGTTATGTTTGGGTCATATGAATATGGCTCACTGGGTTTAAGTGGGTATTATTCTATTAGGAAAAGTATTGTAAAGTTTTTTTATCTCCAGTTTGGTTTTATTCCATTTAAATTGATTAAAATCTATTTAGTTCAGTTTTAATATTTTTTTAGTCTATTTAGTTTGGTTTGGTCTAATTAATTTTATGTTGGGTTTCATTAGACATTATTGGTTCAATTTTGATTATATAAAGTTTATTTGGTTCGATTTGGATTAGTTAGATTTGGTTTTAGTGGGTATTGTTCTATTAGGAACAAGATGGTTTAGTTGGTTATGTAATTTTTGATTATATTTCATTTAATCAAATTAACTTATATTTAGTTTAGTTAAACAATTTTTTTTTCTTCAATTGTTCTAATGCCTAGTAAAACTCAATTGGCCATAAAAAGAACCTAGTCTCTCATGATTCTGCATTTTAGTGAGAACCCAAAGTGTGCACGTACTTTATAGAACCCTCGTTGAAGTTTGATACACCATCTAACTCAACTCTTCCAACCAACATATAACCCATGTTTATATAATCACCACAATTCCCCAAGTTCCATCAATCATGTCACCTTCACAGTTTGACCATCGAGAAAGTAAAATTGAAGCTACAATGAACATGTTAATTCATATAAGTAAAATAATAATATATATATTTCAATTTAACAAATTTTATTACCCATATGTTATCACATGTATTCTCCTTGATTTTATTACTGATATGTATCCATTATTCTGGATGAACTGGAATGATATCATTATATTTGGCTAATGTCACTATGAAACTTATACATTGTCTATCATTTTTACCTATCATTTGGTTTTATTTTTTATAATCTATCATGATTTATATTTGATAGTTTTAGGATTTATGCATATGGGTTCACCCACATTGCCTATTAAAAGATCCCATTGAATAAGATAAAAGAAAAAAAAGGAAAATTGATTTACATTACAACTCAAAAAATTGATTTGATATAATTTTATGCACTTATAAACATAAAACTAATTCAGGATGATAATTAAACTATGATATAACTGTGGGATATTCTAGATCAGTAACCTATGAAGATGTGCATATTCCAATTCATGATCTAGGTTATCTACATGTTTTAGAGTTTAAGTTTAAGGAGTGAAATCAATATATCCTAGATAGAGAGTAAGAAATTGAGGCAACGTAGAAATTGTATAGAAGGGATGTGGATAAATTATAGGATATGAAAATTGTATATGAGAAGTAGAGATTAAATAACATGATGATAGAGGCATAGGTGAGAACATCCCTAGAGGCTCAAGTGCAGAACAAAGTGTGATATATGAGATGTCTCATGGTGGGTATGGGTGTGAATGGTTATGACGGGTGATCTGTGTAGCTCTAGTAGCACCCCCACTCGATTGGCCCTGTTGCTAAACCCTAGTAATATGCGGAGTAGAGATTAATTGTGGTTCAAATGAATGTCCCTAATTTTTTTGATAAAGAATAAAAACATGAAATTAAATGTAATGCATAAGAAAAACATTACAATTATTATACCCATTAAGGGCACCAGAGGTGGCAGCCCTAGGTCGTGTTGTCATCAATCATTTTCAACAATCTCTTCCTTCAAAATTATTTAAGATCTATTATATTCTTCATAAAAATGAAATATACGTTTTTTAAAAATAGTTTTCAAATATTATACATACAAATTATAAGTAAAGGAATACATCAATGATATCATAACATCCTATTATATACACACAGTTTAAAGTAGTTTTAAGAACCAATTTTAAACCTATTTTAACTGGTTTTTAAACATGTTTTTAAAAAAATTTAAAAATAGTTTAAACCTATTTTTAAAAGGCTTTAAAACTATTTTAAAACGGTTTAAAACTTGTGTTAAATAGTTTAAAAAATATTTAAAACAAATACAAAATAGTTTTAAACTATTTTAAAACTGGTTTTAAGCATTGTAAAAATAGTTTTAAAAATAGTTTTAAATAGTTTTTTAAATAACTTAAAAAATATTTTAATACAGATTCAAATAGTATTTTAGAATTTTAAAAAAAAAGTGTTTTAAACTAGTTTTAAAATACTATTTTAAATATGTTTATTTAAGAACTTGGTTTAAAAATTGATATTTAAAACTAAGTTATACATGTTTTTATAAAAATTTTAAACACAATTTTTTTAAATTGAAATAAATATGATTAAATTCAAAGAAAAAAAACTAAAACAAACATATCATTCCAAAATAAAACCAAATTAAAGTAATTAAAATTATACCCCACATCAGGTTAAATAGAATGAGTTATTAACATATATGGTTGCTCCAATATACTACCCACAACTACTTTAGGTTCAACATCAATTATTTCAATTAGGCAATTTGATTCATAAAATAAAATATTTTGTTCAACACCAATAGAGAAATAAATGATGTCCATTTCATCACCAACAGCATCAAAAATATGTTTTTGGGATTACTTATATAAAGAAAAAATAATCTGGTCTCAAATGATCATTCACACAATACAATTGTTTTGTCATTGATTTCAAAATATATAGTTCATCAGTATCCAGGAAGTGAGTCATGTCAATAACTCTAAATCTATATTCATCCATAAATGTATCACGTGGCATCATTGAATCAAACCCTTTTCATTTTATCATAGTGATTCAACCATGAGTGTAGTAATCCAATAACAATATTTTCTCAACAACTCCATGATAAGACACATTTTCATATTGATACATAATATCTGATGAACTATCAAAACTGTTTATTGTTTTAGTTAAAATAACGTCATCATGTTGTGTTCTCATGTTCACCACTCAATTAGTTGTATCAAATTTATACCCATTTATTATTAATGATTTTCATTCACAAACCAAAGAATTGGGACTAAAATACAATGCTCTTAATTATTGAAAGACAAATTCAACACCTAAGATCAATACCTAAAATATATATAAATATTATAATTAAATGAATATTTATATTTTAAGTTGATTAATTTAATGGTTTTTCCTTTGATTTCAACCAAATAAGAAACTCTTTGTTATGAAAAAATCTCTCTCCTTCTCAACGGAAAATAATGATGAACTATACTTATAATTTAGTTATGTTCCCTATATAAAATAATAATAAAAGTTATATGTGAAATTATAGAGTATGAGATAACATATACATATTCAAATTAATTACTTGATATAGTCATAAAAAAACATTGTTAATCAATACTGTGTGATGTTTCATATCCCATTCTTCAAGGCTGAATGTTGTTGATGTATATAACTCAAGAATTTACCCTATTTGGAGAAGATATAGAAATTGATCGATCAAATTCCATATATTTATCATCTTCATTTCTCATTGGTCGGTTACATCTTATAGTTTTAGAAAAATACATTGAACAAAAATCTATACATTCTTGAGCTAGATAACCTCTCACCATGAAACCTTTAGGATGATTATTATTCCAGACATATGAAGGTGTTTTTTGGTAGTGTGAAATAGGTTTTATTATCATTAAAACACAAGATGAAGAAATATAAAGAATAAATAACACTATATTATTAGTTCATGAAGAAAATTAAAAAATACAACTTATCTCATATGCATGATATAATAATTGTAGTAGTTACACAAATGGAGTTCGTTATTATTTTATAAATCTTAAAAGGTTTCATTGTTATGAAATATATTGAAATGTTAAAATGACAAAATATCATTGTTGTATTTTTGTGCTAAGTGTTAGATGTGATTATCAATCATAGCAATGATAGTATTTGTACCATTACTTAAAAACCATGAAAATAATGAATCAAAAGTCCCTAGTACTCAAAAAAACCTGTAATCATAATTACAAATCTTATTTTATGGTTATCATTAGCTATGATATAATAATAAAACTTGAAATAAGTAATGAACAATAGAATGAATGAAATATTATTATGTAAAATTATGGATGAAGGATGTTGACAGTTCATGTTTTGAACCTATAAATGAAACAAGGATAGAATGTGTCATGATTGTAAACATCATAAGAAGTTTTAGTGTTATCAATTTATCTAGTACATTTATTTGGTATAATATAATTATTTTGGTCTATTTGATCAATATTACAGTAAGAAAGGTATTTGGAATCATAAGATGCCTCCCAAGACACCGTAGCTAAATGGTGTAGCTGAGAGGAGGAATATGAATTTGTTGGAATGATTTCGATGTTTTCACGATGGTGTATTTATATTGGCTATAGACATGATGAGTTTGGGTGAAAGTTCTACAAGATGAAATCATTACACAAGTAGGAGTAATACTATGAGTTTGGGTGCAAGTTCTACCTCAAGGTGAGGTGGAGAAATTCATTTATAGATAAAGGAAAATAATTACAAGTAGGAGGAATACTATGTGGGACTCAGAAATATACTTAACCTGGAAATACAATTAACTAGGTTTAACACTCCCCCTCAAACTAGAATAGGTATATCTTGGAAGATTAATCACAAAAAAAAAGATACACCAAAACAATATTGTACACACTCCCCTTCAATATAGGTCATTGATGTTGTGGATGCCTGGTTTGGTGCATTGAGATTCCATTCAAGCTCCCAAAAAGACTTTGGTGAAGTTTTTGGTAAGATGATAAACTATTGGAATGTAGTTTAAACTGATATGGTGTTTCTCGAGGTGATGGAAAAGAAAGTAAAAGTCAACCTCGATATTCTTCGCGCATTCATGAAAGACTGGATTAGAAGAAATCAATGTGGATGTTTGATTATCACATCAAATATGATAATATTTCAATGGTGAGAAACTCATTTCATGAATAAGATGATGAATCCAAAGAATTTAAGTACTGACTATGGCCATCACACGGTATTCATATTTAGCACTGGATCTAGAGATGATAGTTTTTTCTTATTTTTCCTGAGATTAAGTTTCCATCGTGGAAAAAAAACCTAGAAGTAGACTTATGAGTATCTAAGAAACCAGCATAGTCATCATCATAGAAGGACTCATTATTCATATGATCATGATGCGAATACTGAAGACCGCGGGTGGGTTATTTCTTAATGTACATGAAAATGCAAAGGAAAACATCTAATTTGGGTTTCTTTGGATGTTTCATGAGTTATATAACCATGCTAATAGTGTAGGAAATATCGGACGAGTCATGGTAAGATGATTAAATTTTCCCACAAGACGACGATACCTCTCTAGGTGAGAATATGGGTCTATGGCATCATGTAGATAATTTTTATTGGGTTCAAGAGTAGTGTCAACAACAGTTGCCTAAGACAAAACATCATCTAGTAAGATATCTAATGCATATTTTCATTGGGAAAGAACGATTTTGTTTGGTGAATGAGAGACTTTAATTCCAAGGAAGTATGTTAGAGGACCCATATATTTGATTTGAAATCGTTGTTGAAGAAAAACCTCGAGGTGGACAATGCCATGTGAGTCGCTACTAGTAATAATGATATCATCCACATATACATCAAACAAGATGCAGTTGGAGGAAATTTTTTTGGATGAAAATAGTGTGTTCCTTTATGCTCTAAGATAGGCCAAATGTAGTGATAACAATGTAGAATCTTCCAAACCATGCATGAGGAGACTACTTCATCCCATAAATAGAGCAACAAATCCAATATACATGAGACCTAGATCCTGAGGCATGGAATCCATGAGGTTGTTGCAGATATAATTCTTTGTCAAGAAAACCATGTAGAAATGTATTTTTGACATCAAGTTGATGAAGAGTCTAATGATGAGCAGTGAAAAAAGGGATGGATAATCAGGAAGAGGCCATCTTCACAACTGGAGATAATGTATCAAAATAATCAACACCATGTGTCTGGGCAAAGCCTTTTTCCAAAATTTGGTCTTTAAGGTGATGAAGAGTTTCATCTGTATTGGGGTGGATTGTAAAAATCCACTTGCTACCGACCACCTATTTACCTTCCAAAAGATGGACCATATCCCAGGTGTGATTGTTTTCTAAGGCCTTTAATTCACCCCACATTACTTAAGAAACCTAGGGTGAGATTTTTCTTCAGCAACCTTATGAGGAACAGATATTGTCTCCAAAGTAGAGAGGCCTTTGTATGAAGTTGTGTAAATAGGAATGTTATGGAAAGAAAAATTACATTTTCGAAAAGAAATCATCAAGTCATCTATTCCTAGAGAAAGAGCATTGTACAGAGATGGGTAGATGGTTTCCTTGGTGTAGATAGGGTACACATTCAATGGTTGATGAGAGTAGATGGATCCAAAGCAGCGATTAGTAGAATGAGACCATTGAGGTAGGGGTGGGTGGATGGTGAGAGGAATATATTTATCGATAGTGGTATCGGGTTGGGAAAGGGGGTAGAGAGAATGGAGAGTTCTCAATAAAAGAGACATCAGAAGAGATGATATAACACTGCATTTCTAGATAAAAACAATGGTATCTATGCTAAGTGTAGGAATAACCTAAGAAGATATAGTTGAGTGATTTTGTATAAAATTTATATAGGTTGGATGAGTGTCACAAACATAAAAAAGACACTCAAACACATGAAGTGGGAGCAGGTGAGGATGGAGAGAGGAAAACATAGCCTTAAAAGGAGTATCTGTAACACTCGAGATTTTATGAGATATATTATTTTTAATTTCGTTGATCTTCTATTATACACTACACCAAGATTATCTTGTACTATACGCAACACCGAATTAGCTTGTAGTATACGCAACACTATTCTTGGCTTGCATTACATGCAATCACGACCTTCATCGATAGCTTGCGTTGTACGCAATATCGAGTTTCACTAAACAACGATATGCTATTAAAATATTATTAAAACTAGCAGTTATGAATAGTGATACCCACTTTTTGAATTTTTGTAAATTTTATTTTTCAAAATGGACTTCATTTTTTGATTCGTAATATCGAAATTATCCTAGGGTTAAATTTTGGTATTTTTCTGAAAACTTTCAATTTTTGATGAATAGTGAAAACACTGGGTTACTATTTAAAAATCGAATTTTTATTTAAATAATTATTTATTTTATTTAAATTTATTTTAGGTCAAAATTTATACATAATACCTATATAAGTTCAATTCAATTCATTTGAGTCATTTTATAATAATTTTAGACATATAAAAATTTTATTGAACTTTTCACCGTCTTTTACCCACCTCCTAGGAGAATTTTCAAATTTACATAAAACTTAATTTTACCACTTCTGTGAGTGGAATTTAGAAAATCTGAGAAACAAGGTTAATATCAAGGACTAAAATGTGGTTCAATGGGATGAAAATAATTTTTGGTGAATAGTAACTTTTTACTGTTTTTTACCACGGTTAAAAGTAAATAGGGTAATTAAGGGTAAAAATGATATTATTATTACCCTAACACATGTCCTAATCCTATTGGATAAGTTTAATTAGACCAAAAACAACCTTAGGAATAAAATATGACCATTTAGGCCCACTTGGATTAGATTAGGATATTTATTATTAATTTATTTAAAGAAGGGTTAAAATAGTTAAAATCAAAGTTTAATAACTAATTAATTTTTAATATAGGGTTATACATAAGATAAATTCTAATATAAATATTAATTAGAAATATAAAAAGATTTACTACCTAATGGTATTTTATTTATAATTTTTAGACATTAAATAATTTAAGTTATTTATGACACAATGGTGATGCAGTAATTACCTAAATAATGAAATATTAAAATAATTGATATTATAAATACTCAAATAAATGTAATATGAAACCTTTTATGAATTAAAATAATTTTTTAGGTTAATATGACATATTATTATTGATTTAATTAACTTTATTATAACTAATCATTCTGTTATGATTTTCACAAAAGTCAATTACCAAATAGTGTCAAAATTGACATAAAATAGTTTTTAAAACAAATATTATATTATTAATTGTTATTTTATTTCTAAAAATATAAGGTTCGGCCAAATGACTTAGATAAGGTTATATATATTAATAATAAACAACTTGAGGTTTTTTGGCTTGTTATATTAATTTTATTAACCTTATAGTGTAAGAAAACAAGAAGACACGGTAAAAGTAAAATTATTTAACTTAGAGTTAAATCTAAATGATAAGGTTAAAATAGCAACCTAAACTTGTCTAAAATCTATTGTATGAGATGATTTCAACCCATAACCACCTTATCTTCTAAATAAATCAATTTTGAGCTATTAAAAACTGAATATGACTTTATAATAAAATAATATTTTTAGTTTTTCCAAAGGTGCCCCTCTCCTCCCTTATAAAAAGGGCACCCCTTCCCTCTTCTCTTAACACCCTTTTGAGCCTTGAATCTTAGACAAAACCTACCCATTTCTCTTATCCACTTCCCTAGAAACATTCTGGAGGTTCTGGTCTTCTCAAAATACCAACTCTACTTCCTTAAGATAAGGCTTAAAGGAGGTGCGTCGAATAAGAGGTAATCTCTTCTTTCAATTATCTTAAGTTTCTTTCTTCTTAAACTTCTTCTTATTTAGTTGTTTCATTATAAAGTAATAACATCAGTATCACTCATATACTGATATGTTATTATGAATATGAAACAGCCCTATTTCACCTTCTATCCATCCTACGGAAAACGAAATCACCACGCATGCGTATGTACGGAATACCGTCTCCACGCTGTGGTGTAATCAGTTTTTCCACCACCACCTTACATGGATGGGTATAATGGTGTAAATAAATAACTATATATTGTTATTTTAAAGTGATATTTATTCTTTAATATTATACATACACTTCAATACAATTACACTACCATGGGAATGATATCATCGCTCGTGCGTACGTACGGACTACCGTCTCCACGAACGCGATGAGATTCATTTTCCATGATTAACCATTCAAGAATGATTATAAATTATATATAATAATAATGAAAAATATTACATAATGAAGCTAATTTATTTATGTATATATATATATATATATGTCATCTACTTACTTCCATTCAAGTCAAAAAAGAAAGGAAAACATCGTTCATGCGTACGTACTGTCTACCGTCTCCATGAACGGTGTGTTTCATTTCATTTATCTATCTATTATATATATATATACTGAATATATATGATATATAAATCATGTTTTACATTCTGGAAGTAAGTAAATCATGATATAAGTAATAATAATATCAAGAACAACAAGTCCAAACACGTACGATAAAAGAAACAATTTTACCCAAAACACTACTTTAACATGGAATTGACAAATGAACGGGTAATATAAATACCTAAGTGAACCATATATGATATAAAAAAATGAATATGATTCTGTAATAAGTCAATTAAATTATTTAAATCATTATACAGGAGGTTAGGATACATACGAAGCATATCAGACATAATGTAAGGGATAACTTTTCCAATCTCGTTCTTATCCGAGATTGTTTATTCATAAGTATTTACTGGGGTTATTGTTCTCATCCATTTACATGTTTACTAAAAATGGTTTCATGTATGTTTAATTTCCTTTTTACCCATTTTTGACTTTTACTACATGGTATGTATGGAATCTTTCTTTTATGAGGTACTTTTTGACTTTTTCGGCAAAAGTACGAGAAGAATGTTTTTTTAACTTATACGGAACGAATGGATTTTTACGGTTTTATAAAGCATTATTTTCATGAAGCTTCCTCCAAAAGATTTCAAGACTATTTTCAACAAAATCTTTTTCTTTTAAAATTGCATGATGTTTTGTGAAAAGAAATTGATTTTGAAGAAGAAAGGATATTTTCCTCAAGAATTCATTTCAAGTGTTTTATCAAAACCATTTTCCATCTAAGATGACATTATTTCATATATGTATGTTTCAAGTATAAATTCTCTATGATTTACATGGTTTCACTTTTCTTATTATGAAATGATATCCATTTTTTTTATATATGGATTATGTTATGATGGGATGATGCTAATGAAACACATTTTTATTCTTTGGGTTATGATGAACGATTTATGTTTATGTTGTGGCACAAGTAAGAATGATTTCATTATGAGATGGGTGGGACCTATATCTACCTCCAATGCATTGGGTAAAGATTTATATCTCATGAGATAGACATGGCTGGAATGGTAAGTTAATCTGGTTCAGTGTTACAGGACTGAAACGAGAAGTGAACTCGATTCAGAAAGGGACTTTGTCCACTAAGATGGTCTTGGCAGCAATGCCTTGGCTACTATGGAAATCATATCATGTGCTTAACGTTTTCCCACAATTACAAGTTTTTTTCCAAGATATTTTATCATGATTGATGTTCCTTTATGATATATTCCTCACGTACTTCCAAGATTTTTGTCTTTACTCAAGATTTTGATGTTTAGATTTTATGTTCAAGTTCTTGCATTCAAATGTTTATGGATTGTTTTATGTTTTCTATGTTTACCCTTAATGAGCATTTGAGCTCACCCTTTTTATGTTTTCTTTTCCCCAGGATATAAATAAAGGTTTTAGGTAAGAAAACCAAAAGGGAAAGATCTTTATGGGATATGTTGAAGATCTTTTACCATGATTAGAAGATTTTGTTCCGAGTTTCCAAAGACACTAAAATAATATGGTCTTTGGGTGTCTATTTTAGTCATGTATTAAGTATTCTACAAAATTAATGTAATGTCCATGTATGTTAAGTTTCGAGTCTCTACAGTATCCCCTTGAAGGATAGAAGAAGGAAGTAAATTTATAAGGTAGATAGAAGTAAGAATAGAATCCCCAAAAAAACGAAGAAGCTCCTTCATGTGGAATAATAGGGAATGATTAGTCTCTACAATATAATGATATTTACGCTCTACCACTCCATTATACTGAGGTGCATCTAGGAATTATGTTTGATGAAGTATTTCGTGATCCTTGAGAAACTACTGAAAAGAAGTGGATAAATATTCTCATCCATTGTCTGAGAAGATACATTTAATGGGTGTGGATAACTAAGTGTGAATTTCATGGTAAAAGTTCCAGAAAGTAGTGAAAACTTCAAAAAAGATCATGAAGAAGATAAATCCATGTCATGAGAGAAAATTCATCAATAAAGGATAAATATTATTGGTACCTTAGATAACTAGGGACTGTGCAGGGACCCCACACATCTGAATAGACTAAATAAAAAAATTTAGATGTATGTGTTACCAAACAAAAAATATAATACATGAGATGATGTTTCGAAAACTTATAGGAATCACAATGAAAATAATGGTGCATATTGAAATGAGGATAAAGAAGATGTAGGGTGGAGGTAGGTGGATGTCCCAAGTGAAAATTTATATTGAGAGCACAAGTAGATATTGTCAAGTAGGCAAGGTATGTCTTACTATCAAACATGCACACCCCATCGCAAAGATAACCTCTACCAATCTCTAAATTTATTGACCACTCCTGAAACACAACAACAGATGGTGTAAAAATAGAAACAAAGTCTAAGTCCTTTCTAAGCTTACTTATGGAGAGGAGATTAAAAATACATTGAGGAACATGTGCCATAGAGGAAAGGCGGATATAGGGATTCAAGGAATAGGTTCCAAATCCTGTAATAGGGATTGTAGATCCTTCAACAATTGTATTGTAAACGGTTCCAATATACCGATGATAAGTAGATAATATACCTACATCAATAGTGATATGATCAAAAGAACTAGAATCAAGCATCCAAGTAGGCGGGTGATGAGTGACACAAGCAGTGGGCCACATGTTTGAGCAATAGATTCTGAAGAGGAACCTGGTAGTGAAGCATCCTAATGAGAGTGTATAACATTGAGCTCATCCATGGAGATGTCTAGGTTATGAGAGAGATGAGAAGATAGTGGGTAAGAATCAACTAGAGATTTATGAACCAGTCGAAGTGGCAAATATGGGAATCCATAAAGAACCCAAAACTAGTCAATGAGATGGTTGGGCTTGCCACAATACTTACAGAAAGGATGATTATGACCCCCACCATGGCCATGACCACGATTACTTGAAACCCAAGCCTTAGCAGGAAGAGAAGGGAATATGGTTAGTGGGTGGGATAATCACTAACGTGTGAAGGAGTAGTAGAGAGGATTAATAAACATGAAGCATGAGGAATGAATGATTCTATTGAGGCAGTAGTAGGAGCACTGTGTAAGGGATGGATCATAGGAGAGATACCTATCCATGGACATGCGCATAGAGGTGGATTTATATGGGTCTATAGGGTGTTTCTAAGAAGGGAAACACCATTAGGGTCAGTGGTGTATTTCAGAAGAGGTGGCATGTAGGGAGGGGTGTGTCGCACTAGGTGGAAGGGAGGGAGGTTCTGTCAGCGGCCATCACATAGGGGTTGAGGAACGAAGGATCTGTTTCACGGGAGAAGACTTGTTGGAGATGGCCTTGCATAGAAGAGTGATAAGAGTTGGAGGAAGTCACACATTTCATGGGTCACAACAGTGTAGTTAATTCCATCGCATAAGAGAGGTTGTAAAAGAAATCCGGTAATGGGGTATTGGACCAACGATGGGGCATAGGGGCTGCCGTGTAGGATGGCTGAAAATGGGGAATGGGGGATACAGTGTAGTCAAGATGAAGATGAGTCACAGGCCTAGGAATTCTGGATAGGTGTTCTAGTGATGGGGTGTGGTGGGTGCTTCATAGGTGAGTCAGTGATGGATTGAGCAGAGGAGGGGGATAAAAAAATATGGTACAATGGATGGGAAAATATTACCAGATATAAACCTCTGATACCATGTATAGTGGTATGAATTCCTACCACAAGGATAGGTGGAGGAATTCATTTATAGATAAAGAAAAATAATGAAAAGTAATAGGAATTTGATGTAGGACTCAGACATATAGTTAACCTGGAAATACAATTAACCGGGTCTAACAATTACCTACATGGAAGATAGATTTTAAAAATTGGTGGATTAATTAGATTAAAAATGAAGAATCCAATTTTGTTCCATGATACAATGCAAGGTTAGTTTTTAAAGGATTTATTCAAAAGAAAGGTATTTATTTTAATGATATTTTATCAGCAGTTGTCAAAATATATTTCATTTATGATGTTCTTGATTTGGTTGTTAGTTTGGATCTATAGTTTGAGTATATGAATGTGAAGACATCTTCCCTCCTTGAACATTAAAGAGAGAGATTTATAAGGAGCATCCAAAAAGGATTTTGTTAAAACAGGTAAAGATAATCTTGTATGTAGGTTAAAGAATGCTTTGTATGGTTTGAAGAAAGATCCAAGGTAGTGGTATAAGAAGTTTGAATATATCATTTTTCATCAGGGTTTCAGGAATACATCTTACGAACATTTTTTTAGATATTTACTGATGATTATTTTATTATTCTATTGATTTATGTTGATGATATGTTAATTTTTGTCCATGATGCTTTTAGAATTGAAAAATTAAAGAAGGATATTTTTTAGTATTTTATGATGAAATACTTTGGGCCAACAGGACATATTCTTGGAATGTCAATCTCCTGTGACATAAAGGCCAAGAAATTATGGTTATCTCAGGAGAGATATATTGATAATGTTCTTAAGAGATTTTCTATGGATAGAGAGAGATTATTTAGTGCTCCTATTTATTTACATTTTAAACTTAGTACCAGTTAGTCACCTTCTGATAATGAACAGAGAGAGAGTAGGTTTAGCACATACCTTATTCAACAGTTATTAGTTGTTTGATGTATGTGATGGTATGTACTAGACCTGATATAGCTCATGAAGTTGGTGTGGTCATCCATTTTTTATCTAATCCAGGTATAGAGCATTGGATAACAGTGAAGTATATATTGCATTATATTATCAAGGTACCAGACAAACAGTGGAAGACCCAAAAAGTAGGATGTTAAAATCATTCCACCAATGATCAACATGACTTTATCATTGTCAGTGAAATGCTGCCCAATCTAAGCTGAGGATCCCACATGAAGAGTTTTGGAAAAAAAATTAAAACCATAAAATACCTGGTTAGATTTGAAGTAATGCATAATGTATGATCATCATCGGTGATCACTGATTGAATAATATGAATCTCAATACCTTTATATCATCCACACATGATTCATGAAACTTCAGGAGCATCGATCATCAAAACCAGGGTGCTAGTGTGGAGATCTGATAATGTCTTTGACACTCTGATGATCACCACATCACCTTTCTTACGATGCATGAGAGATAGCTTGATCCAAACTCCAAGATCTAGATCCAATATCTCTATAATTTTAGAGAGAATAAGATAGAGAGAGAGATAGATAGGTAGTGAAGAGTGCTTGGTGATTCCCTCTCCTCTACTATATATAATGTGTTTACAATTACCCAAAATTGCCTCTCCGACACCCTGAATAATTAACGCACTATAAATGATATGTTATAACTATTGTACTGAGTCATATATATTATTATAAATTACTTTTAATATAATAAATATATTAGGTGATAATAATTGAGGCATTAACTCGACTCTTCGTTCCTTTAAATATTAAATGAACACGGAATATTTTAAACTAATATTCATTCAATTAATATTTTCATGTATTTACTTTAAAACTTGTAAATGAATTTAATAAATAAAATCAATTCCAATTATTCATAAATTGAATAATAAAAATTTATTTATTACTTTCGTGACCATATTTCCTAGGAAAGAATCAGAACCCCAATGGTGGGGCCCACCATGTCCTTTATACCTATTCAACCGAATAAGATAGTTTCTTGAATATGCTAATGTGTGTGATCCTCTAGTCCCTTGTATTGATAGTAGTTAATACCATTCACAAACCAAGAGTGGGATCTAGAAACTCATCATGTCCCCCAAAGAGATAAGGATAGTCATAGTAACGACAACCAACCTACAAACATGAACAATGTTATATAATCTTTTTATCTCTGAATATCTCATAAAGGAGGACACACACCCATGTCATCATCCTTTTCTTTATTTATGATTTTTTGATCTAACTAGATGAATTTACCTTGGACTACCATGTCCATGGTTTTATCAAGGTATTATCACCCTGATCAATGAGGCATGAGAAATTTTACATCCTTAACCTGGAAAAATCAAATCTTTTCTTAACCATTCAACTAATGTCATACCACCAATGATGCGCCCAACACAAGCTACCTTGCCGCAATTTCATTATTGTGGTTTGTGTCTTGCATCAAAGTTCGTGAGTAAATGGAACACATTGGAAATGATCTCAATTCATGAGACAATTACACATGTTCATAGATAGGAACATTCAGTGAAACCCAAAACATGTGGTGTTCTTATTGGTAGGTCTTTCCCCATGATCTCACTGTTAGAGATACCCAAGTGTAGACTTCATGAGAAGAAATATCAATACTTATGAGCCCCCAACACCTGATATTAAAACATATATTGTGTCCAATTAGTATGATATAACTAGACTATAAGACCTTTTTTAAGATTAATGTCATTGTATATCAAGGTTCTAATTATAGACTGAGGTCTTATTTAACCTTTTGACACAACAATTAATCTATAGGAATTACCATTTCAATAGTGGACACAGAAGAGTATATACTATAACGGTAATAAAACATCATGTATATATAATTGTATTCATGATATGGTGATAAAAGTACTGTATAGTTAGTTCTAGGGCACCCACTATTACAACACTCCCACTTGAAATAAATACAACTTGCTAACCACACTTGTTAGATATCACATGATCAAAATCTTGTTTCTGCTGAATTACAACTTTATTTTCTAGGCCTAACATGATTCCACCACATGGCTTCTATTCTAAATGAAACCTCATCTCCTTGAGTAAAACTTCTCAAGATATGGTATCCCATAGTATATCCCTTTTATCCACCTTCATAACTTGACATCTTGGCTAGTAAGAATATCATAATTTACATTATGATAATACTTTACTTACTATGTGTGATTCTAATAATCGGAACAAATCATTGCATTTAAATTATTCTTAGATACCTCAGAAGATACAACATACTCAATATTTTTAGGTATGTATACCAATGGATTATATGAGCTTATCTCACTCATCAAATTTATCCTAACTACAATACTGTATCACATGGATCTAAGGAATAATAGTTTATGTCTCACCATAACTAGTGTCATTTCTTCTCCACTTACTAGGTATATATCTCATTTATTTTCTAAAGTACAATTAGATAGTTATTACTCAATTGAAGTGATCCTTGATATAATTGATATTTTACTAATATAAATTATATATTATAAATATCAATTAATGTTCATATCATGGAATATGTGACTGATACATTGCTAAAACATATGGATTTCAACTCACCACATTAATCTCCTCCCATGTCTAGGACATATCAACTGGGAGACATATATTCCATGTGACACTAAAAAAAATCTAACTTTAATTGTCCCAACTTCAATTTTTCAATACTATGTCACCATATGTATGATTGACTAGGTCCAAGAAACCATTATATTCATCTCAGTAGATCTAGTTCCCAAGAACTTTGGTTTCTAATTTAAGTCAATCATTAGAGAATATATTCTTTCATTTTTGGTTTTAGCTAACATGAAAACCATTATTTATTTTTCATATGTTGCTGAACATATTTCACCTAGAAAATAATAGAACTCCCACTAATCTATGGTATACACATGGAAATGATTCATTCCAAATAAATATTCTATGATTAAGTTTCTTACTTTAATCCTAAACTAAATTTTACTAACTTGCAACCTATATTAGCATTTTGTGACGTGGCCATCCCTTTATGGTTGTGTCGTATAAACACCTTCCATGATTGATGATCATGAAAACCATTTCTCAATAAAACGGTTATATAAATTATCTATGTCGAGTAAAATTCTAATGGATTAAGGCATAACAACTTGATATCTCCAATCGAGCCTTATTGGTACCACTCTTGTACCATACATGTATAATCTTATTTGAATACCCACCATAATATTCAAAATCATAATCCCCTTTTCACTTTGATACATGGAATTCATTATTTAATTTTAATTGACCATGTCAATCTTTGCTAATTTCCATATACCACTTACTTATAGGACTTATTATTCACAATAAATAATGCATCACTAACCATAGTGAATATGAAAAAATCACTCTGGTTTTACATTCCTATACAGTATGTGTCTCTCGAACATACCTATCCCACATGATTGTGGAACTTATTCCTATGCCAACTATTTGTGCATCTTTAGTATTGACTAAACCGAAGTCAATCTAGATACCACTATCTCAAATGAAGATATGCAGCCTATATAGAAATGTAGTCTATCACTCAACTGTCACTTTTTTATCTTAGAGATTTATGTAATATCCTAAGAAACCATTAGGATAATTATAATAGATCCATAATGTGTTTTTTATTGATACAAGATTATTTATGTCCTAAAAAACTATATCCATCCAAACTCATGCCCTTATGACCTAATGGATTTCCATCATAATATAAATGTTATGACATCCATTAGTCATTATAGTTGTCATGTAGTTATGGGATATTGTCGTTATTTGAAAATCATTTCATGAAATATAATGGAAGTTTCTGCAAGTTGCAACATTTTCACTCCTTAAATTGTAACTATGATGTATAAAACGGGTATTTAGGAATTGCTCCACACTACATTTTTTTATCAATGTTAACATTTAATACTTCATCATCAATCATCATCATTAATATCAATGTTGTGTTGTAGATAATGTAATGTGCGTTTATGAATTAATCCACACTATATTATTTTGATCAATGAACACTTGGTCAAGATATTCTTCGGCATGTCATCTCAAAGAAACTCATATCTTCTTACCATGAATATAATTCACTTTACCATTTTTTAATTACATAAAAGAATCTTATAAAGTATATATACCTCTAGATTACCCTTGGAATAGTTTACACTCTCAAGATGAACTAATTTTGAAAGCTATCTAGCATACATTTATTTCTAAAGGTTTCTTTGTCTAATTCAAATACATCAATAATATAAAAGGTGTTTATCTTTACTGATCCAAAATACCAAACTGGGTATAAACTTGATATATAAATTTAGTTTTACTTGACAAAGAATTATCTTTCCACAACTAGGTATAAAAGCCTTGCATTTTATATTCATCTGGTATTTCCTATGATTCATGTATATCACCGAACTATTGGTTGAGTATTAAACACCACACAGAACATTTATTTGTGAACTTGGAATAATTTCTCCTTATTTCCAAGGACACATGAGAAAAATGTTTTGGTTATAATAAATAATATTTTTAAAAGAATCATTCTCTTGGAAATATAGAAGTTGTGTACTTCTCACCACTGACATAGGAACCACCTTTTCTCAGTCGCTTGTAGAATACAACTTACTCCTAGTAATGTTTCTAAACTTACATGGTTACTATATTTCAATATACATATGTGACATGAATACTTTATTTAATACCCAAGAAGTAGGATTGAAACATTAATTTTATATTGATGAATATACCTAAAGAATTGAGTAACTTGCTTCTGTAATTAAGTTTATTACAATTAAATTTACATACTTTTATTTCATAATGTGGAATAAAAATAACCTCCTATTTATATCCAACTTCATTACATTAGAGGATGTTGCGAATGTGTTTTTTTGGAATTACTTCCCATTAGTCTTTTTTCCTTCACTTTCAATTTGTTTTCTACAAGAATTAAATATTAATATATATTTTATATTCTTATTTACAAGGAAACCCTTACCTAAAAGGTAATAAAATTTTTACTCAATAATGTTTATTTTGTAACCTAAAACGAGACTTAAGTAAATGGGTGAAAATGACATGAGTAAGGGATCCATTGAAATATTTTGATCCATATTATAATTTACACATGCCTAATGCAATCATTCCCTTATTCATATCTTTCTTCACTTTCTCCTCGTAAACTTCTCATAGATGAGACTTCATGATATATCAAACATGTCCTGATGCAACGAACACAACTAGAATCAAATGTTGATGATATCATAATTACATAACCATAATATTCCTTTTAAAAGAGTATCTTATAATCAATTTTTACACCCTCACTTCTTGAGTTGGCTTAGTAGGTGTTGGGGACAGTGGCCCCTGGAATTTATAATATCATAGTATTTTGTGCAAGCTTATACTACTATTGAAAAATAATGCTAGTTTATACATTTTCTTTTTCCTTTAGTTATCATAGTATTAATTTTGGTATTACTTACCATTTTCTATAAACATAAAATTCTAGAAGATTAGTAAATTTTTACTTGATTTCCAATTTAGATGTTTTGATTGATTAAATAATTAAATGTCTCCCACTATTTTATCAAATTCTTGGAACACTCTGTGCTAGAATCAGAATACTTTGTCACTTGATTATTCTAGTGTAAAGGATCCATGAACCTTCCCTCATAGTCTACAATTTATGGCTACTCCAGTACTTGGAGGGTTCAAGGAAAGAGTTTGATTGTACAACTGTATTAACTTGTGATTCCCTGATATTTTGAGTGAAGTCCTAGATTCTAAAATCATAACTTGATTTTATCAATGCTTTCATCTAAAAAGATATCAAGTTAGATATGGATAATCCTTACTACCACTTTAGTTAATCCAAATGAACACTCTCAAAATAACTCCCCAGTGGTAAGATGCACTCTCATATATGGCATGAAGAGCACCCCGAAAACCTAGGTTTTGTTCAAAGTTGAATGATAGAAGGTAGTGACGACTTAATATTTATTTGAGGACTTTATTATTTTTATGTCATAAAAGAAATCATTTTTATCTTATTATCATGTGTCATGTGATTGTAGTCACAACTGTCTATACAATAAATAGAAAATATCTATTGTGTCACATGTTCATTTTATCTATGCATGCTTGTTTATTATTCGATGTGTTCGTGTGTAAACTACACATACACAAAATAATAAACCATAAAAAAATGACGATGAGATCATGATCCAATAATAATGGTTGATCGATTGAGTGAATAATGGATCAACCTAGACCCTAGGGGTAAATACCTTGAATCACGTCGCTTGTGACTCGATTTTTAGCCCCTACCCATCCAATGTGTCCAGCTCTTGTTTGGTGCATTGCCATAACTTGGTGCAAAGTGTGTCACTACTCATCTTGTCATTATAAAAAAAACTCACCCACATGTGAGGGGAACTCAGGAGTATAAAATACAACTGATACAAATGGGTACACGGTCCCTTATATATATAATGACTCTTAGATTATTACCAGATATCCATAAAATAAAATAATTATTAAAAATAACCATTTAAATAAAAAATTAAATTAATTAAACAAACACCAAACATGAATTGGTCAGACTTAGCTTCATGATCAGTCTTTTATGCATTAAAATCGTGTATTAAATATAGAATAAAAATCTAAATTTGCATTATATAATTTATGAGAGAATTTTATTGATTTAAAAACTCACTATAATTTTTAATTCAACAAGTCTCTTCATTCGGTCCCATTAAATAATTAATTTTAAAACCAAAAATTAAAATAATTAATTATTTAATTAAACTCCAAAATTAAATCAACTTATCTCGTAGTAATAATTTTAAACCAAAAATTAGTATTTCACTAATTTAATTTAAAACCAAAATTAAATTAACTACTTAAATCAATTTTTATTATAAAATTAATAGAACCCTGAAAATCTCAAGTAAGGCATGTGCATGTCAGGATGAACCTGCACATACTCATTTCAGTCCTTGTAGATCCTGTATAAAGGTGTTCTGGGATAGACAGGTCTTCCCAGACCCAGAACAGGTTGGGAAGACCCACCCAAGGCCGATTTAGGGAAAAGTGAGCTTTTAAAAAGGGTTACCTCTATGTTGTAAGGACCGCACGACTGACGTAGCTTGTGAGATTAGGCCGGTAATGGAAGGGGCAGTCGTGGATTTTACGGTATAGCCTCCCTTTACCTTCTAGATCTTGATAGGGTTGGTCCCATCACCATGAATTCTATTAGTGTCCATCTCATGGTGCACAATGAGAAGGGAGGTGTGCCACAACATTTAGGCATACAGGGCGATGGACAGTGCAACTCATAGTGGAAAAGTTAGGTTGAGGATCCCAGATATGGTGCGGGTTGTGTGGAGGCTGGTGGATGGTCCTACATGGAAGTCTAACAGAGCAGGTAGGGAGAGAATCACCTCACTCGGGAAGCAAGAAGGAGGAGGCTCAGAGGGCTAGGTGTGTGCGGGAGGCACCGATTGTGTGGACTGCTGGCTGAGCTGCTGGTAAGGGGGTGGCGGTGGGGAACTTCCTTAGGTGGAGCTCTGTCCGGGTAGCTGTTCTACATGAGTCTAGACTATGGGGAGGAGTGGGGTGTAGCCTGGTTCTAGAAGTCTCCTGTGTATTGGGGTGGATCCCAACACTATAGTGGAAGTCGTTGTGGAAAACACACCACATGAAAATTCACTCGAAGGCCTTTTATCACCCAAATTTTTTTTACATCACCCGGAGGATTTTAACATCACCCAAAGGCCTTTTACAAATCACCCAAAGGATTTATCTATTAACACTATGACACCCATGAATGTACCATTTTGATTTACCGCCAATCATCACATCTTGGACACACTGCTTAATCTCCGCAACCAAGAGGACTTTTGATACCTGACACCGTCATCATATATGCGGACACGCTTTAATTGGATATCATTTACATGCCATCATCACCATATTCATCGCCTCTAATTCATTCATCTTCATCATCTCTTCACATAAGTTACCACAAACACGGAAACCCCTTCTCGGTTCTCTCTTGGCGGCTACATTGTTGCCATCCCAACTTCCAAAACGTGCTACCACATCATCTTATATTGACATAATATCCATATCTCCATTAATGAAGTAAACATTCATTATTCCATCAATTAATATTGGGAATAACTCTCCATTAATATTGGTTAAAAATCCTCCATTAATGTTGAGATAAATCTCTCCATTAATAATTTTCTCTCTCTAAAATATTCAAATTTTAAATAAAAAAACTCAACAATATCCACCCTTATATAAAATTAAAATACTCCACATTCATATCCACCATCTAGTTCAATGTGATTGTTAGCTCTACCAAGCTCCAAATGTCACCCAATGAACGGAACACGCCGCATGACACCTGCGGCCAAGAATACTTTCGATATTCCAACAACACCACTGATACTGCCATCATTTTCTGATGACATTATTTTAGATGCCTGATATACCACCTAACATGAGGAAAATTAGTAGTATTCCACAAAACTATGACTATCACTAATAATAGAATTCTCCCCATGACTCTAGCTAGTTATTCCGACTTTTGATATCTCAAAAACACATCTGGTACCACCGTTGTCTTTCAGTAACATCATTTAGGTCCTTGAAAAACTTCTCCACCTGATTCTTTCCACCATTTTCTACAACTAGGAACTTCAAACTTCCATTGATACCACTATTGTGGTGGATCTTGGAACCGCAGAAGAAGTCATTGTAGAAAACAAACCTCATGAAAAATCACCCGAAGGCCTTTTATCACCCAAAGGCATTTTATCACCTAAAGGAATTTTACATCACTCGAAGGATTTTAACATCACCCAAAGGCCTTTTAAAACTTACCCAAATTATTTATCTCTTGAAACACCTACACCCATGAAAGTACCATTTTTATGTATTGTTGATCATCATAACTAGGACACACCACTTGATCTTCGCAACCAAGAGGATTTTCGATACATAGCATTGTCATCATCTACGCACACATGCTTTTATTCGTCGTCATTGACATGCCATAATCACCATATTTATTTTCTATACTTCATTCATCTTCATTATCTATTCACATGAGTTACCTCAAACATGGAAACTCCTTCTCGGTTCTTTCTTGGCAGCTATATCGTTGTCATCCCACCTTCCAAAACATGCTACCACATCCTATTATATAGACATCATGTCCATGTCTCCATTAATGCGGTCAAAATTCATTATTACATTAATTAATATTGGAAATAACTCTTCATTAATTTTGGTATAAAATACTCCATTAATGTTGAGATAAATTCCTCCATTAATAATTTTCTCTCTCCATAATATTCAAATTTTAAATAAAAAAACCCAAAACTATGAAAGATGGTGTAGGGAGAATCTCTGGAAAGGGTAGGGTTTCAGTCAGCATGGGCGGAGGTCGGAAACCAGAGAGGACTCCTGGGAAACAATTGGGTGCACCGGGTTATAAAAATGAGATGCAGAAAGGGGCTATACCATATCATAGAAACCTTTTTTTAATTTGTATGTGGAAAACTCCACCACCTGATAGACACCTTTTTTGTCTTAATGGTGACCCTGAATAATAAAAAAACAACCACCCATTTTTTTGTTTTCGTAGACCCATCCAAGCCCTCCTAATAATTTTTTTAATAAAATATTAATAATTATTGATAATATAAAACATTTTTTCAACAAATTTGTGGGAAAAAAAACTTTCTAGAAAATCCTATTCTGATCACCGGTGTTCTGGCGTGGAAAGGATATCTAGCCGATGGTTTTTAGGTATTACTATATATAAATATAAATATTTTCTTGGAGAAATAATACCCACAAGTAAAATTTTTAATCTAAAATGAAACTTATGATGAATGTAACTTGTTCATATGATATCATATTTTCACATCTTCTGCGATGTAGGGACCAAAACGATGACCTATATTAAACTTAATGATTTTTTTACTTGGCTTAAATCATTCAAGAATCACTCTGATACCAATTGAAGGTACCGAGAAAACAATGAAAGATCTGAAACATGGGATATTAAAATTTTTCTATTGATGATCTACATGAATTTGTCATCGTTGGTGAAACATGTCCCAATATAAGCTGATGATCCTATGTGAAGAGTTTTAAGAAAAAAAAATTTAACCATAAAATACTTGATTAAATCTGAAGTCGTGATCGATATATTCTCATCGTCAGTGATCGCTTCTCGAATAATCTAAAGCCAAATACCTTTATATCTTCCACACATGCATCAAGAAACTGTGATAACACCGATTATCAAAATTTGGGTGCTAGCATGGAGAACCGATAACGTCTTATATGCTCTAACAATCACCACATCGCCTTTCTTGAAATGCATGAGAGAGAGCTCGATCCGAACTCCTAGATCCAGAGCATCTCTCTCTAAAATTTGAGAGAGATAATAACAGAGATATAGAGGTAGAGAATAATACATAGTGATTCCCTCTCCTCCTCTATATATACTGTGTTTTCAATTACCTGAAACTACCTCTCAAACCCCTCAAATAATTAAAACACTATAAATGATATATTATGACTATTGTACTGAGTTGTAAATATTATTATCACTTTATTGTAATATAATTAATATATTATGTGATAATAACTGATCCATTAAATCATTTCATCATTCCCACCAATATTAAACAAACCTTTAATATTTTAAACTAATATTCATTCAATTAATATTTTCATGTTTTTTTAAAAGGTTGGGGCCAAAGCCTCATTTATTATTAAAGAAAGGAAAAGACCTCTTTAAGAGGATATAGGGAGACTCATTACATAGCCCAAAGGCCCATTGGACATTTATCCCATTACATGGCCCGTAGGCCCAAAGCCCATTCTGTAAATAGTACTGCTATAGTATCCGTGCTGGTACAGTTCTCTGCCGCCGCTATAGTACTGCTACAGTATCTGCGCCCAATGGGTTTTGAACCCCCATTTCTCATGTATAATTAAGGGGTGATTACCACTAAGCCAAATCCCAACTACATCAATTAATATTTTCATGTATTTACTTTAAAACTTTTAAATACATTTAATAAATAAATTCAATGCCAATTATTCGTAACATTAATAATATGAATTTATTTATTATTATGGTGATCTTATTTCCTTGGACAAAATCTGGACCCTAGTGGTGGGTCCCACCATGTTTTATATACCTATTTAACTAAATAGGGTGGATTCTTGAATATGCTATTGCGTGTGACCCTCTAAGCCCTTATATCAATAGAAGTGAATACCATTCATAGACCAAGAGTGGGATCTAGCCACCCATCATGACCCCTAAAGATATAAGGATATTCATAGCAAAAACAACCAACTAACGAACATGCACTATATAATATAATATTTTTGTCTCCAAATATCTTATAAATTAGGACACACACTCATGTCATCATCCTTTTCTTGATTTATTATTTGTTGATCTAACTAGATTGATTAACATTGGACTTCCATGGCCATGGATTTATCAATGTACTACCATCTCGATCAATGAGGTCCGAGATATATTACATTTATAACCTGGAGAAGACAAATACTTTCTTGACCATTCAACCAATGTAATACCACCCATAAAGCACCCAACACAAGCTACCTCACCACAATTTTATTTTCATATTTTTTTTCTTGCATCAAAGTATGCAATCGAATGGAACACATAAAAAATTATCTCATGTCAGGAGACCATTACCTATGTCCGTAGATAATAATGTCTAATGACACCCAAAACATGTGGTGTTCCTATTGGAAAGTTTTTCCTCATGATCTCACTACTAGAGATCACCAAGTGAGAACTTCTTAAGAAGAAGTTTCAATTCTTATGAGCCCTCAGAACCTGATAGTCAAACATCCATTGTGTCTAGTTAGTAAGATGTAACTAGGCCATATGACCACTTTTTAATATCAATATCATGGTATCTCAAGGTTCTTATTATAGCTTGAGATCTGCTATAACCTATTGAAAAAATAATTAATCTATGGACATTACTATTGAAATAGTGTACGCAGAAGAGTGAACACTATAATGGTAAGAAAACATCATGTATATCTAACTGTATACACAATATGGTAATCAAAAGTAATTTATAGTTGGGCATAGGGAACCCACTATTACAATATCTTCGTGGTAATTCTGATCTAAGATTGTGTTTTGGTAATTGGAAACCTATGATTCTTGTCTTTATAGATTCAGATATGGTAGGAGATATGGATTTGAGGAAGTCTACTTTAGGCTATTTGATCACTTTTGTATGGGGTGAATTTGGACAGTCTAGATTGTAGAGATATGTTTCTTCATCTACCGCAGATTTCGAGTTTATTACAGCTATAGAGTCATGTAAATAATTTTTTTGGATGAAAATTTTTATTTGATATCTTAATTTTAATCCAGATAGGTATGTTTTATTTTATGATAGTCATAGTGAAATTTTTTTGGGAAAGAATTCCACTTTTCATTTTAGGTCAAAACATATCAATGTTTGGTATCATTGGATCTGTGATTATCTTAATTGACATAGTTAGAGCTTGAGAACATCCACATTGATGAAAATGGGTCAGACATATTGACAAATAGTTTACTGAGAGGTAAATTTGATACTTGTCGACTGATTATAGGGTTGGAAGTGATCCCCACTCAAGTCAGAGGAGGAGTTTTTTGGGAACATCCTCAATTGGTGCATGTGGTTTCATAAAATAAATAAAACGCAGAGACATGTTTTTTGGTGTTTTGTTTGATACACAGATGAGTTTTGTTTTTAAATAGGATGCAACGGCTAGGTGTTGGGGACAATGTAAAATTCAAGGAACAAGTTTCATCTTTTATGATCATATTTGATCGATGATCAGTTTTCTTATGATCTTGGTGATTTTTCAGCACCCGGTTATTCAGGCAATGATCTTTAGATTTGTATGGTCAGATTTATTGTTTTCTCTTATTTCTCAGATGATGTTCTTTTGTCAGATCCTCTTTATGACTCTCTTTTCCACTCGTGTTTTCTTCAACTGTTTTAGACAGTTATACTTTTGAGATCCCTTTCATCTTTTAGAGTCTCTACCATATACTCATTGTTAAAGTGGATATAATTTTTGGACTATGTCCTATATTTTTTCCCTCAATGGGTTTTTCCACATTAAAATTTCTAGTGTCAACATTTATTTTTAGCACACATATTTTTTTCTCGTTGCACATCCGCTTAATTTTTACAGGCTTGTTTAAATGGAATGGAATTTATTTCTGTGGTGTGTGCGTTCACTTTGCTGTTGTTTGTGAATTCATCACTTCCCACCTTTCCTAACAAGAAATGAAATGGTGTCGTTGGTGTAATGACAGATCTTGATGATAGTCTTCATAGATTCATCAAAAGTATCAATAAAGAGATATTTTATTATAATAGAGGTGTCATAATGAAGACAGAAACTTGCAATGTAATTATGATTTTTTTTTGCAGATTACATAAGTTTTCTATGTTTATGACACTTCATGTGTTTTAATTACGATATGATTATTCTTAAAAATGAAAATGGTTATCAATATATATGTTTCATGATTTGGAGAGTTCTAATATTCTGATAGTTTATATCACTACCAGTGATTTTTTATCATCAGTTACAATAAGATTTTATCTATATTGAAACATGAAAGTTTCATGAAACCCCCATAAAAAATCATGCATATTGTCATTATGATGAGAATGTGAGATAGATATAACATTGTGGAAATGTGAATAGTGTATGGATGGCATGAAGTTAATGAAATCGGTAAGAAATCCTGTTTATTTAGATCATTCTTACTAAATAAGCGACAAGACCATGATGACATAAAATATGAACATTGACAACATAAAATACAAACACTGTACAAAAAATAGAATTTTAATATTATAAAATTACCTTGCAATGGTCACATGCAGATTTTAAAACTCTGAATAAAAAGATACCCCTCATCAATGGTAACTTTCAAGTTTTGAAAACCTTAAAGTAGGTGATTTATAAGATGCCCTTCATCAAAGAAATCTTTCTTAAAGAAGTTTATAAATATTGAATCTTGCACATGGTTCGATAAAAAGAAAGAGATTGCACACTTTTTTGTTATACTAAGAGTAAGAGTGAATTGAGTAGGCTTTTGGAATTCATCATTTGATCAAGACAAAGATAATCTAAATGATCACAAATAAAGTTGCACTGCCACAGATTCGAGCAAGGGATGCGCTGACTTTTATTATTGATAAGCAAAAGGCACTGATAAAATTAACACCTTTATCAGCACTAGCCCAAAACACTGATGAAGGCTACTTTTATCTGTTCTAAAACAAGTGATGATAAAAGTTTTTAAGAAAAAATATTATTAATTTATAAAAAATGATTATATTTATATTTAAAAATAACGTTCATTTATGTAAATTAATTAAAAAATTCATTTTTTAAAATTAATATAAATATGATATATTATAATTTTTTTAATAATTCAAATATATATATATATATATATATATAATGTTTTAAAAAAGTATTTATATGTTTATAAATAAATAGGTATATATTTAAATAATTATAAAATTATAATAATTTTTTAAATGATAAATATACTAATTATATTTATAATTATATATAAACTTTTTTAAATATATTTATTTATAATTATAATTATAAACAAATCTATATATATTTATTTAAATAATTATATTTTTTTAATGAATATATACATATGTCATTAGATAATGATGATATTATTTGTTGTTATTTATGTTTATATATTAATTCGTGAGTATAATTTATTATATATGATCATAAAGTTTATTTATGGACATGATTGTGACTTGTGTTCTAAATATTAGGATTACCTATATTATGATGACGTGCAGATGCATATGTTATGTATTCATCATTATGAATGTTCATTTATAAATTGACACTCGTATGATTCATTCATGTTACACTCGTGAACTTATGATGTTCTCAAAAATACTTATAAAATTGTAATAAATATATTTAAATAATAAATTTATTTATTAAATTTATAATTATATATTTTTAAATATATAAAAATAACATTTAAATTTATTTATTTATGATTATTATTATAACTATATATATGTATTTAAATAATTATAAAATTTTAATAAGTACATTTATTATAATTTTATAAATATATATTTATATATTTATATATTTATATATTAATATACATATATATATATATATATATTTATAAAAATATTTATATATAATTATAATTATAAATAAATATTTATTTATTTAAATAATTATAAAATTATTGTAAATATATTTATAATAATTATAATTTTATAAATATATATAATTATTGAAATATATTTATAAATATATAAAAATATTTATACATATATAAAAATATTTATAATTATAATTATAAATAATATATATGTAAATAATTATAAATTTTAATAAATACATTTATTATAAATTTATAATTATAAATAATTTATTAATAGTAGGTCTTTATCAAAGCTAAAAAAGCACTAATAAAGACATGCTTTATAATAACTATATTATTAGTGCTGATAAATGAATGTTTTGTCAGTGCTAAAAAAGCACTGATAAACGTATGTTTTGTCATCACTTTATATTTTAGTGCTGATAAAAACGTCCTTTATTAGTGCTTTCCAAAAAGTGATGATAAAATCCTTTCTATTTTTTATAAATGGAACCCTAGCAGATCCACTTGTCGCTCGAGCCTCAAGGTTTCACAGAAGTCGAGCTTTGTCGCCGCCTCCGCTTCCGCCTCCACCTCTGCCTCCTCCACCGCCAACTCTGCTCTCTCCACCTCTACCCCAACCTCTGTTGCCCCTACCTCTGCCTCTGCAACCCCATTCTCTACAGCCCCTTCTCCGCTGCCCCTGCATCCAGTGTCCATGCCTCCACCCATGCCGCCTCCGCCTCCTCCCCCAACTCCACCTCCACTGCCCTAACCTCCACCTCTACTACCCCCTTCTCCGATCTCCCCTCCTCCGCTGCCCCCACCTCTAATGTCCCCACTACCCCTACCTTCATCGTCGTTAGACTATAAGTTCCAAACAGTCTAAATTATTTCTACATATAGGTATTATTTGTGCATATAAATTTATATTATTCGTGGAAGCACTGAGATTGGGAGAGATATAATCCATAGTTTCTAAGAAAATAGAGGTATTTGATATAGATTTTAGGTTGACCTTACAATATTGATTAATTCCCTTTTTTCCTATACTTAGAATTGTCTCAAATATGATTAGTGGTTTATTAAATACCTCTCTCTATGCTTTATTGTAGTGTTGAACTTTTAACTAGAAGAAGATTATATGTGGTCATAAGATTGGACCCTTTAAAATTTTACATCCAAATGTGTTGGAATGTGAAATAAAATCTAGAGATTTGGAGGATCATAGATTATGAATTAAAGGGGGATAGATTATATCTATCTTTTATGGTTGTTTATTTTTATGGATGTAAGCATTGTGAAAAAATCCAATTGCAAAAAATTATTTTTCTATTGGGTTTTATATGGTATTTATTTACAATCATTAATGATGTTTGATATTATTTAAAGTTGTTGAAGAATAATTGATGATGATTGATTTTATTAGATACCAAATTATTTATGCAAAGATATCCAATCATTGAAATTGGGTTCATGTCAATGAAAATTTTTCCCAGAGGTTTCTATATTTTTTGTTGTGATTTGGTTTTTTAAAGAGTTAGAGAAGTTTAGAATGGGTTGGAGATTTATGAGAAGCAAAATAGTCATATTCATATCATGGTGTATTTAAACAACCTATATAACTCCCAATGAAGTGTTATTGCATATGTATTCGGATCATCCTTTATTAGACTTTCAAAATAATTGGATATCTTATGAAATTGAACTATTATATTCCCCTTGTGTATGATCCCAATCTATGTATGTGTTCCATTTATTAGAACTATATGCAACCAGATTCATGTTCCTATGGGATATATATTTATTCATTGATTTCCTATGTTTGGAATAACCTTAAATTTCACTTTTATATTGTTTTATTCAATTATTTAAACTTTAATAGTTCATTACATAACAATTCATGTAAGTTTTTCTATAATATCCTACTTTAGTACTTAGAATATTGTTCTATGTTTGGAAAAGAATATATTTTTAATAGATAAGGAGATTTTATTGAGTGAGTTAATTTTGAAACGAAATTTTCATGGTAATGAAAAGTATTTTAATGTTTATGAAATGTTTTAAATATGTTTTCTCTTATCTTTTTAGTTTTACAAGGATTTTTTGGTATTAAAATTAAAATGGTATTTTGATAAATGAATTAATTTTTTAAACCATGTGTGAAGATTTCCTTTTAAGAAGGAATTTATTTAATTTGAAATGTTTGAGGTGTGGTTTATTTAAGTATGAAAATTTGGAGAACTTTTTTGGAATTTTTGGAAATGATTTAACATGAAAAAGACGGATTTCATTTTTAATAATTTGGATTGTTTTCAAAGTTTGCATTTATTTGTGAAAGAGTTTTTGGAACTGATGGGTTAATTTTTAAAAGGGTGTGTTATGTTAAAGAATAATTTGTGTAAATAATTGGTTTTTAATGGGATTTAAAGTGTGATTTTATAAATAGTTTTAAAAGAACATATGAAATGTATTTTTTCCATGGTATTTTAAGTTTATATTTTTATATAATTAGGAAAACCATTACATTATATAAGGAAGAAAAGTATATTGATAATAACACCATGGAAAGGGCATGTCATTAACTATATCCAAACCCTAGGATATTCAACATAACCTCACTCCTGAAAAGTTGAATTAATGTTTAACCCCATTGAAACTCATAAACCTACTTTTCATCCAACATCACCTACACGGTTTAAATTATGGGAGTCCTCTACAATTACACCTTCTTTCTGGTTTGGTGTTAGATTCTAAGGGGATGAGTCTCAGGAAACAAAATGAAATAATGACTATCATTCAAATGTTGAGTTCCCCTTATATGAAAGGACCCTTTTGTGTGTTTATTTTGTTAAATATTAATATTACCAAATCAAATAGGATTAATATGAATAAAGAATGGATGGATTCTAATCATCTAACAAAAGAGTATTAAGATAGAGTGAAAGAGTTCACCAAGTTTGCAAAATATAATGCATATAAACCTTCTAAAATCCTATGTCCATGTTTATGGTGTTATTATTCAAGAATAATTAGTCTAGAGGAGTTGGAATAACACTTTTTCTTTCACATAATAGATCAAAGTTATAAATGTTGGAATAAACACAGGGAAAAAGAAAAGGTATCTACTGGATGGGGTAGTACTACATTTTATGTATCATCTGATGTGATTACAAGTGTGGAAAATGAAGAAGATTTTATCAAGGATGTGATTATAGATTTGAATTATGATGAAGATCATATTGAGGAAATTACAAGTACATTTGAAGATGAAATTCATGATTTCACAAATATTTTTTGAGAAGTTAAAGAGTTGTGAAAAGACACCATTGTATGCTAGTTTCACTAAATATAAAGCATTGTTAGTCATACTAAAGTTTTATAATTAGAAATTAGGAAATGGATGGAGTGATTCCATTTTTACAGAACTACTTTCTCTCTTCAATGACATGCTACTAGAAGATAATGATCCCCTGATCTGAATATATGATGCCCAATGAATTCCATGATCGATGGGTATGATCTATAAAAGAATACACACCTATCTGAATGACTATATACAATTTATCATGGACCAAAAATCACTTAAATAATGTCCAGAGTGTGGTGGTTATCGATACAAGAAAAGATTAATCTGGTCCTATAAAAATGTTATGGTACTTTTCAATCATTACAAGGTTTAGGCACCTATATGGAAGTGAGGAGACTGCAGGGAAATTGATGTGGCATGCAGATAACATAATTAAAGATGGAAAACTACATCACACAATAAACTCTCTTCAGTGGAATAGAATTGATCATGATCATCATGAATTTGGAAATGATATTAGAAACCTTCATCTTGTGTTATATATATATATATGGAGTTAATCCTTTTGGTTTTCAAATAAGAACTAACATTAGATGGACAATTATGTTGGTAAATTATAACTTACCACTGTGGTTATGCATGAAACGAAAATGTATCATGTTATCTATGCTTATATCAAGACCAAAAAAACTGGGTAATTATATTGATGTTTATTTGTCTCCATTGATCGAGGATTTAAAATTATTGTGGGATTCGGGTGTTACATTGTATGATGCTTAAATAAATGAATATTTAACATTGAGATCCATGACGTATGGGATGATAAATTAATTTACTGCTTTTGGAAACCTTTTGGGATATATAATTAAAGTAACTCAAGGGTGCCCCATTTTCGAACAAGGTATACAATCATTTATGTTGAAACATTCATTGAAAACCATGTTTCATATACATTTCATATTTCTAACCCAAAGTCATAAGTACTGATCTTGGACAACATCATTTTAAATAAGTTCATAAGAACATACAACACTATCTCCACTAACAAGTGATCAATTGTTTGAGAAAGTAAAATATATGGACACTTATTTTGGTAAACCATTTTCAAAAACCATTATTAAAACTAGTTGAAAAAAGAGATATATTTTTTTGAATTACCATACTGGAATTTTTTGTATGTTAGACATTTTCTTGATATTGTGAATGTTGAAAAAAATGTATTTGATAGTGTCATCAACATGTTTCTAAATTTACTGAAAAAAAAATTATGAAATTAAGGTTGGGTTGGTCATGGTTGACATGAGAATACGAGAAGAGTTGGGGCTAGTGAAGGGTGAAAAACAAACATTTCTTACTCCAACTACTTACACTCTTTTCTAGAAGGAGAGATATCATCTTTGAAAATTCATGAATAATGTAAAGGTTCCAATGGATTTTTTAGCAAATATCAAGAACATCGTGTCAATAAACAATTTAAAGTTAAATGTCCTAAAATCAAATGAATATAATGTTTTTGTGAAAGATTTAATTTCTACAGCTCTATGTTGCATTTTTTCCAAGAGTGTATGTCAAACATTAACCAAGCTCTATTTATTATTCAAATCTATATGTAGAAAAGTTATAGACCCAGAAAAATTTCTGACTATGGAAAGAGAAATTACAGTCATATTATTTGAATTGGAAATGTTCTCTCCGTCAACATTCATTGATATGGTGGTTCCTTTGATGGTTCACTTGGTGAGAGAGATTTGACTATTTGGTCATGTACACTATAGATGGATGTACCCCATTGAATGTTGTATGAAAATTTTGAAAGGGTATGTCAAAAATTGAAGTCGGCCTGAGGGTTGTATTATTGAGAGATATATTGTCAAGGAAGCCGTTGAATTCTGTACCGAATACTTGTCCGGTGTGGAAATCATTAGTCTACCAAAATATCGTTAGACTAGGCAGCTTATAAGTGGAGGGATTTATGGAATAGATACTGTTATAATCAATATTACATATCAGGATCAAACCCACCTTTATGTTTTTCATAACATTTTGAAGGTTTACCCATATTTTGAAACTCACAAAGAAATTCTTAGGAATTTTAATCCATCAAGTTCTTTAATGTGGACTTCAAATACACATAATCAATAGTTTATAGGATGGTTTTGAGATGATATTTTTTAAGGAGTCAGATGAGAACTTGGATTCAATTTCAGAATGACTTCAATGGATAGCTAGAGGACCAAGTATGTATATATTATCTTAAAATGGTTATGTAATTAATATTTATACATTCTATACAAATGAAAATGATGAAGACAATACCATGAAAAATAGTTGAGTTAAACTTGCTGCTGAAGTGATTCATGTTTATGTTACTAAGGATAGAAATCCAATTTACACAAATATATCATACTTTGGAATCATCAAACAAATATGAGAGTTGGATTATAGAACATTCCAAGTGCCTATTTTTCAATTTTAGTGAGTTGATAAGAGGAGTGCTATTAAAATAGACGAATTGGGATTCTTGAAATTTTATTTTGGAAAGGAAGGGTACAAAGATGGACCATTTATAATGGAATCATAGGCAGTACAATAATTTTATGTTTCATATATTGAAAATTGAAAGTGGTTAATTGTTCTGTTATCGACCAAAACCACTGAAGTGTCAGATGAAAATTCTACTGAGGATGAACCTTTCATTGGGATGTACCAATCATTTATCAGCAGTCCCAATGTAGATGGAATTTTGTATTTTAGAGGAGATCATAATTAAGGTATTTGGATAGTCGATAGAGGGGTCAAATCCCTTCATCCTTAAAAAAAGAGAGTCCAATAACCATGTTGTATTTTTTTGTAATATACTTCATGTTACCTCATGTTATTATCTGTTTGCTACTACATTTATGTACTCTAAATTAAATGTTAACCACTTATATAGATAATGACTTCTTCACATGTAAGTGCTCCCAATCCCAAGGAATAATAGATCTCTCAACCTACTGCTGCTTGTAGTACAGAGGAACAAAGTCCTTATGAACATACTGGTGCTCCCAATCCCAAAGAATAATAGATTTCTCAACATGTTTCAGCCCCCAATAAAATGGTATTATAACCATATACACATGTCAATTCTACCATTATAGAGGAACATATTTATGATGTTGAATTCAAGGAAATGGTAGGAGATTAAGCACTGGTGACAAAAAAAAATAGGAGCCTCATAGTTTGATGGTGTTAGAAAAAATAAATAAGGAGAAAATAAAATTCTCAAATACAAGGTCAGATGGAATATGCAGGTCCAACATGTTAACCCCAATAAGGCCATGATCAATAGTTACATTAGAATCATTACTCGAAAATGTGTTCCTTTTGATGTAGATTCATGACACTTTGTTGTGATCAAGACTAATACATTGATGTGGGAAGAGATTATGGTATCACTATGATATCATTTCTTTATTTTAATAAAAAATAAAATAATGAAACATTGACTTAATCCTCATCATCCTGTGCAGAATGCATTTATATTACTTGACTCCCACAAGAAATATGTATTAATTCTTGTTGAAATGATTCACATAGGCTTTCACACAATTCTAAAGAGGCATCATCTTAAATATGTTTAAGGGAAATAACCTCACACCCACTTCTTATCTATACACACCTAGTAACCCAAGAAGCATGGGATTCATTTACTGACCATTATGTGGATGTGTCTTTTCAGGTACATTGTGGATATTAATACATTGTTTGAAGATACATGTATTCATCACTTTGATTGAAAATTTTTTATTTATCAAATAGCAACTAAGTGATGAAAATAAATAATAGGAAGAAAAACTAAAATACCCCTGCCATAAAGAAAGTATGGGGTATGCTTCACTTGAAAAAAATGGTATATATTTTAAATCTATAGTAATACTTTTATGTGACAAGAAACAAAAAAATATTATGTTACTCTATTTATATGATGATGGATGGATCCAAATCCAAATATACTTCCATCCCAAGCCATGTTCTATAAAAGGAGGCACATGTAAATAAATATGGGATTCTAATACATTAAAATACACAAAAAGTGTCGGAAACATGTCTAAGTTTGACATAATAAAAATTTGTTTTTCATTAAATCGCTATTACATAAAAATGATTACTTATTTTCCTATTTTTTCTATCTGACATGGTCAAAGGAATAAGAAACATCTATACCAAAGGAAAATATATAATCAGTGGCCTTGAAGTTACCAGAACATTATAGTCGCATTAGAGGTGTAGGTTTTGGGGTGACACCCCAAACATATTTTGAGAAAAAAAAAGTGGAGAATCAAGGTGAAGAAATGAAATAGATGAGAGAAAGACTAGATACCCATGAAGAACAATACTAATGGAATATAGAGATTCTAGAAAATTGTATGGGGGAAGAAAAGAGAGAAATAAATCAAGAACAACCATTGTATGACGATACCCCCACCCCCACCAGCTTTTAGGCAAGTCATTCCCCTTAAAGAGCTGTCTTGGACTTGGTAATAAATTTTATAATAATTGTTTCTATGAAATGTGAATTAGATAGATGTCGATACCTTTCTTCTACTGATATTATATAGGGTGATAATGACTTTCATTTATATCTACCAACACCCACCCATCACCTTATAGTGAGGGCTATGATGTTCAATATCCAAAATTACATGCTACACAATAGACCACTTCCAACAGGTCATGTGAGAGTGTTGATTAGCATAGCCCACAAGCTAACCGCTGAGCTACCTATTCCAATTGATGAGGAAGATATTCACAAGGTCGAACAAGCAGTTGAAAAATTCATCTCATTTCCATCACATCTTTTAAAAAACATGTTGATAAGGAGGTATTCATTTACAATTTATTTTTTAAGCCAAACCTTTAACAATTAGTGAAAAAGTTTTGAACCGATGAATGTTATTACAAATGTACAAATGGAAGAGGTTTAAATGAAAGACCGACTCAAAACCATCTAAAGGATCAACCAACTAATCAAGAAGATATACCAAAATCACCTTTACCCTCACCAATTCTATATCTGCATTTACTATCATTGAAGGTTCATGTGGATAAAATTTTAAAAAATGGTTGTAGTCACATAGTTGATTTTGATGAAAATATGTACGGAGAGGAAGTTCAAGACTTCATTGGTGTTAAGAGTGTATGTGAAATCCTCGACTATGATTGGCTAGGTGCCTTAGTTTTAAATGTATATATGAGGTATGTTTTCATGATTTTATTTTCCAAAAGATGATATACTATGTTAATTATGACTAAATACATTTCATATTTTTGGAAGGCATATATACCAAAAACAATTGAAGGGATTTCCCCATGAATTTTTTTTGACTCGTTATTTCTCACATCTCCTCTACAGAACAACAAAATATAGAATCCAAATAAAGATGAAATAGTGGAAGGCCTTGTCAAATCATTTAAAAGAAAACCTTTGAATGATAGAATCTTTTTAATACCAACGGTGCAGGGGTAAAAATCTACAATTTAATCATATAAAATATGTTTTCATTTGTTTCATTACTTATTCCTTTTAGGGTTTTAGGCAAAATTGGATGCTCATTGTGGTCAATTTGGATACTCCAAAGATTTATTTCCTGGATTCAATGTATGGATATACAACAAACTGACCACACATGATGGTGTTTTTCAATTAGAAATACACTAAATTCAACATTTTATAACTAAACATCAAGTTATATAATATAGATTATGTTTTAATGGGGATTCTGTTATGATAGGGCATTCCATCAATATCATAAAAAATATGGAACGAGACAATGGGCTAAGAATGAGGACTATGAAAATTTCTACAACTGGAAAAGTTCTGTAACTGGACAAGTATCAAGGTAAGATAATAATATTTCACTATCCAAACACATATCAAAACAAATTACTTATTCTCCTCAATGTTTTTGTAGTGTCTAGAATAAAAAAATGGAAAATATTGTGGTTAATATGTTGGTAAATTTATGATAGAGATCATATTCCATAAAAAAAACTAGCATCCATGAAGAGGTATTTTTGATGATAATTACTATGTAATTTAAAATATTCATTAATATTTTGTGTATTTATATTTTTTCAGTTCTAATATGACTGTAAAAAATAATCATAGTCACAAGATGATATATATTTTCTTAGAAATTAATGGGCAACATACCTAATGGAAGAATGTACAAAAATAGCATGAAGATGTGACTTCCATAGAAGTAGTGTGTTGTTTCATATTTATGTTTAATTTACTTATTTTTAATATCACTCGCATAAGAGTTATTTACTTATATAGGTGGGTTCCTTTATTTGAGTCGGGTGGTTTGTTTGAAGTTGCTCATGATAATGAGAGATTGGGATTCAAGCCTAAAAATCATAATTCAATGAGAAGGTAAAGTTTTTTATATATTATTTTTTTCTCATAATATTATCTATTCTCTAATGCATTAACATGATCCAAATTAAATGTTTAACTACTTAATTTAATAAGTGGAACTCACTGAAAACTGAGAAAACATGCTTGGATTGTCTTTATAATTTTGGACAGCGATTCATAAGTTATTTTTGACGTGTAGAAATGAGTCTCATTTCAAAATAATACACAATGTTTCCAGTATGACTTAAAATGCATGTTTCTAGTTTGAAATGAAATTTTAGTAAAAAAACACAACTGGCATAATAAAAATTGAGAAAATTCATTTGGATTGTTTTGATACTTTAGGACAATGATCTATACATCATTTTTGACATTTAGGAATCAACCTCACCTCAATATGATTAATAGTGTGGCCTGTATAACTAAAAGTTTCTCTTTTTATTTAAAATTGGCATTAATTTTAATAAAAATAACAAGTGACATAAAGAAAACCTGAAAAATGAATTTGGATTATTTTTATATTTTTTGAAAATGATTCATGAGTCATTTTTAACGTGTAAGAGTCAACCAAACCTCAATAAAATGCACAATGTGACCGGTATGACTCCAAGTGTATATTTTTATTTAAAATTGACATTAATTTAAGTAAAGAGAACAAATGACATACTGAAAACTAAGAAAACACAATTGTATTATTTTTATATTTTAGTAAAACAATCCATGAGTCATTTTTCACATGTAGGAATCAACCACACCTCAATCCACTACATGGTCTGACTAGTATGACTCAAAGTGTCTGTTATCAGCTTAAAATTGACATTTTAGGTCAAAGCATTTCTCTCAATAAAAACCAATAAAACACACTCCTATTGTATTAATAATTTAGTAAAATGATTTATAAGTCATTTTTAATGTGTATGAAGTATTCTCACGTCAAACCGATGCACGGTGTGACTGGTATGACTCAAAATGTGTGTTTCCAGTTTGAAATGAAATTTTAATTAAAAAACAAAATTTACTTACTAAAAACTAAGAAAACACATTCATATTATTTTTATACTTTAGGAAAATTATCTATAAGTCTTTTTTGATGTATATTAATCAACCGTACCTCAATATGATGCACGATGTGTCCAGTATAACTCAAAGTGTCTTTTTTATTTAAAATTGATATTAATTTTAGTAAAAAGAATAAGTGACATACCGAAAACTAAGAAAAAACATTTATATTATTTTTATATTTTAGGAAAATGATCCATGAGCTATTTGTGACGTTTCAGAGTCAACTGAACCTTAATACGACGCACAATGTGACTGGTATGACTCTAAGTATATCTTTCTATTTAAAATTGACATTAATTTAAGTTAGATAACAAGTGACATACTTAAAACTAAGAAAACACATTTGGATTGTTTTTATATTTTAGTAAAAAAATCCATGAGTCATTTTTGACATGTAAGAATCAACCACATCTCAATCCAATGCATAGTTTGACCTGTATGACTCAAAGTGTTTGTTATGAGTTTAAAATTGACATTTTAGTTCAAAATGTGTCCCTCACTAAAAACCAAGATAACTCACTCCGATTGTCTTTATAAATTTGGGAAATTATCTATAAGTCATTTTTGATGTGTATGAAGAAGTCTCACATTAAACCAATGCATGATGTGACTGGTATGACTTAAAATACATTTTTCTAGTTTGAAATGAAATTTTAATAAAAAAACACAACTAATATAATGAAAACTGAGAAAACACATTCATATTGTTATGATACTTCAAGAAAACAATATATAATTCATTTTTGATATGTAGAAATCAATATCATCTCAATATAATCCACATTCTATTTGGTATAACTCAAATTGTTTCTTTTTATTTAAAATTGGCATTGATTTCAGTAAAAAAACAAGTGGCATACTAAAAATCAATAAAATGAATTCAGATTGTTTTGATATTGTAGGAAAATGGTCCATGAGTCATTTTTGACATGTAATAGTCAACTAAACCTCTCAATATGATTCATGTTGTGACTGGTATGACTCCAAATGTGTCTTTTTATTTAAATCTGACATTAATTTAAGTAAAAAAGAAAAAGTGACATACTAAAAACCATTAAAACGCATTCATATTATTTTGATACTTTAGGAAAATGATCCATGAGTCATTTTTGACATTTAGGAATCAACCAAACCTCAATATGATGCATGGTGTGACCAGTATGACTCAAAATTCTCATTATCAGTTTAAAATTGACATTTTAGTTCAAAACATGGCCCTCACTGAAAACCAAGAAAACATGCTCCAATTATCTTGATAATTTAGGAAAACGATTCATAAGTAATTTTTGATGTGTATGAATCAGTATCACATCAAACTGATCCCTGATGTAATTGGTATGGATCAAAATACATATTTTTAGTTTGAAATGATATTTTTGTAAAAAAACACAACTTGCATACTGAAAACCAAGCAAACGCATTCAGATTGTTTTGATAATTTATGAAAATGATCCATTAGTAATTTTTAACATGTAGGAGACGTATGAACCTCAATATGACTCATGGTGTGATTTTTATAACTCCAAATGTTTCATTATTTAAAATTGAAATTAATTTAAGTAAAACAAAAAGTGTCATACTCAAAATTGAGAAAAAACATTCAGATTGTTTGAATATTTTAGGAAAATGATCCATAACTCATTTTTGACGTATAGGAATAAACCCCACCTCAATAAGACACATGGTGAGACCGATATCACTAAAAATTTGTCTTTTTTATTAAATATTGACATTTTATTAATGTATCCTTTCATATTCATGTTTAATTTATTTCTTTATAGTATTATTAACATAATATTTGTTTTATTATATAGGTAGAATATTTTTCTCAAATTGAAATAATCTATTAAAAAACTGATATCATGGGTGGAAATTTTTGAGATGGGATCACGGGCATCAAATGATGAAATATTAATCTTTTTAAATATTTTTTGGATAATTATAAATGTAATTATATAAGAAATGTTTGAAATGTATATAGAGGTGTTTTTTTGTATATAAGATAGGCTGACATTTTTTGTATTCATTATGTTAATTAAATATATATATCATTATTTGAAATTACATGTTTTTTCTGGGTGTTTTGTTATATTAACAGCACATTGCAGCTAGCTAGGCCTTTATCAATGTTATTTTTAGCATTGATAAAGGGGGTACTTTATCATCGATTTTTTTCCTGGATAAAGGACTCCCTTTATCAGTGTTGTGATTAACAACATTTTTAGCATAGTTAAAAACTTTTTTGCACATTTTTAAAGGGTATATGTGTAGTAGTGTTGTGAAGAACTATTTGAGTTTTTCTGGGTAATCTTCCACTACCTACATAGTAGTCCAGTTTGTTTTTTCTTTATTGTGATGTATTTTTTTTGTTTTTCTGTTTAATTTGAATTTGGTTGTGCTTCCACATAAAAGGATATTATAATAGAGGATCCAATAAACCAATGTCCAAGATACCTACTATGGTAGGATTTGGATTTTTTCTTTTTTATAGTGTATTTTTTTATCTATTTAATTTTTATTTAGTTGTAATTACACAAATAATTCTATTAGAATAGGGGAGCCAATAACCCAACATCTAATGAACATGCTATCACTAGAATAGAGCTATTATATTTGAAATAATGGGAGGGTATGATATTTTCCATCGGTACTAGGCATGTTCATCCTTGCACAGGACAGTTAGCCGAACATCCATGTAAAGGTAGAGAGATGATCATGAGGCAGATGCTAGGGAGGGGCAGTTTCAAGTATTCATAGTCTGGGATGTATTCCATTAAGTCCTATGGGTCCTATAATGTCACAAATCCTATGGAAAATGTAATGTAAACTTTCACCTTCAACCCATAAAAGGTGGATAACCAAAAATTAATAAAAAAAATGAAGGCCTTCGGGCCATTTATTCTAGCTTGAATAGGTAAAATAAGAACTTCAACATGTCAAATAAAATGGTGACTACTGAGCGGCCTCAAAATATCCAAGTAAAAAAACACCTACCATGTGGACCCAAAAGGCTGTGTGGAATGGTGTCTATCGTGTGGACCAAAAATTCAAGGTGAAACAGATCCCACTTTTTAAAGAAAAATAGTTTTCATACCCAAAAAAATTGGGTGGTACAACACCTGTTCTGTAGGCATAATAAAATAGCATTAATTGAAATAATTTTGATCATCATCAGTGGTGGTGCATAGTGGTGAATAGATTGGATGCAATATAATAGAAAATAAATAAAATTCACCCATAATTCCCCCCTCACATATCCATCTTAACTAAATAAAATAAAAAACATTCTGGATGAAACAACCAATGATAAGATTCAAAATTATGTATGAAACGACAACCATCATGAAAAACCAAAAGGTCTGGTGGAATTTTTTCCATCTTACGAACCAAAAGGCTGGGTAGAACGATTCATGTTTTGGGTGGAATAAACTAGCATGGACCCAAACAGGAGAGTACAACAAATAATGTTTTGCAAACCCAATAAACGATCACGAGTGAAGAAATAATTTTGATCAATAGGAATGGTACATAGTAGTGTGTGTACTACTACATATATGGCCTTTAACAGCACGTAAAATGGACTTTAACAATGCTAAAAAAGCATTTTTAATCACAGTGATGATAAAGTCCCCCATTTAATATGTCATCTTTTGATTCTAGTGACCCCCTTTCAAAAATCTCCATCCATGGTATCATTTTCTGAACAAATCATCTCAACCCAAGAAAAATATTCCACCTATATAAGAAAACAAATATTATGTTAGTAATACTATAAAGAAATAAGTTAAACATTAATATGAAAGAACACATTAATAAAATGTTAATATTTAATAAAAATGACACATTTGGAGTTATACCAGTCACATTGTGCATCCTATTGATGTGTGGTTGATTCCTATACATTACAAATGAGTTATGGATCATTTTCCTAAAATATCAAAACAATCCAAATGCATTTTCTCAGTTTTGATTATGTCACTTATAATTTTACTAAAATTAATGTCAATTTTAAATAATGACACATTTGGAGTTATACCGGCCTCACTGTGTGTCATATTGAGGTGTGTTTGATTTATATACATCAAAATTAACTTATAGATAATTGTCTTAGAGTATTAAAATAATATGAATATGTCTTCTCTGTTTTTAGTATGTCAGTTTTGTTTTTTTACTAAAATGTAATTTCAAACTAAAAACAAGAATTATGAGTCATACCAGTCACATAATGCATCGGTTTGATGTGAGGTTGCTTCATATACATCAAAAATGACTTATGAATCACTTTCCTAAATTACCAAGACAATCAGAGCACATTTTCTTAGTTTTCAATGAGTGGCATGTTTTGAACTAAAATGTCAATTTTAAACTGATAATAGAAACTTTTACTCATACCGGTCACAATGTGCATCAGATTGAGGTTTGGTTGACTCCTACACATCACAAATGACTCATGGATCATTTTCCTAAAGTATAAAAACAATCTGAATGTGTTTTCTTTGTTTTTATTAGGTCACTTGTTTTTACTTAAATTAATGTCAGTTTGAAATAAAAAGAGACACTTTTAGTTATATTGGCCGCACCATGGGTCGTATTGAGGTGTAGATGATCCCTACATGTCAAAAATGACTAATAGATTGTTTTCCTAAAATATCAAAACAATACGAATGTGTTTTATCAGTTTTTAGTATTTCACTTGTTGTTTCTACTTAAATTAAATAAAAAGAGATACTTTTAGTCAAACCAGTCACACCATGCACTAGATTGAGATTTGGTTGACTACTAAATGTCACAAATGACTCACGTATCATTTTCATAATGTTTCAAAACAATCTAAATGTGTTTGATCGGTTTTCAGTAGGTCACTTATTGTTTTTACTTAAATTCGTGTCAGTTTTAAATAAAAGAGACACATTGAGTTATACCATCCACACTGTGCATCATATTGAGGTTATGCTAAGTCCTAAACATCACAAATCAATCATGGATCATTTTCCAAAAGTATCAAAACAATCCAAATGTGTTTTCCCTATTTTTAGTATGTCACTTGTTCTTTTTTACATAAATTATTGTCAATTTTAAATAAAAAGACACAATTGGAGTCATACTGGTCACACCACACTTCATATTGAGGTGTGGTTGACTTCTACAAGTCAAAAATGAATCATGGATCATTTTTCAAAAATATCAAAACAATATAAATTCATTTTCTTCGTTCTTAGTATGTCACTTATTGTTTTTACTTAAATTGATGTCAATTTTAAATAAAAAAGAGACACTTTGAGTTATTCCGGAAACATTGTGAATCATATTGAGGTGATAAAGATTACTACACATCACAAATGACTTATATATTGTTTTCATAGAGTATCAAAACAATACGAATATTTTTTCTCATTTTTTAGTATGTTAATAATGTTTTTTTACTGAAATGTCATTTTAAACTAGAAACACACATTATGAGTCATACTGGTCACATCAAGCATCAGTTTTATGTGAAACTAATTCATACACATCACAAATAACTTATGAATCATTTTCCTAAATTGTCAAGAAAATCAGAGCATGTTTGATTTCTTTTAGTGATTGACATGTTCTGAACTAAAATGTCAATTTTAAACTGATAACAGACACTTTTAGTCATACCAGTCACATCGTGTGTCATATTGAGGTGTGGTTGATTCCTACATGTCATAAATGACACATGGATATTTTTTCTAAAGTATCAAAACAACATGAATTCATTTGTTAAGTTTTCAATATATAAATTTTTCTTTTTCCTCATTGTTCTTTTTGCTCAATTTAATGTCAATATAATATAAAAATACACAATTAAAGTCATACCGACCACACCGTGCATCAAATTGAGGTTCGGTTTATTCGTACATGTCAAAAATGACTCATGGATCATTATTATAAAATATAAAAACAATTCGAATTTTTTTTCTCAATTTTTAGTATGTCACTTGTTATTTTTACTAAAATTGATGTCAATTTTAAATAAAAAGACACACTTTGAGTGATACCAATAACTTGTTGTTTTTTCTCAATTTTTAGTAGGTTAGTTTCTCTAATACCAATTATATTAACACAAACATTTCATACAAAGATATCACATCTTAGTAGATTTATATTCCTTGCATAACATAATGATCCATGCAATAATAGTGTAGGTCTAGTGCTTTTGGAAACATAAAAACATAAAGAACTAGTTCATAAGAGTCTCTCATTAATTTATTATTTAATATAAACCTTCTTAGACATATCATTTCTAAAACCATTCTTAATAACCTAAGGATATGAAACAAAATAAAGGGTGATCATAGATGCTCAATAATTGTAACTAAGGGTGATATCAATGATCATATAAGGATAACATGAGCATAAAGATGTAAGAATGGGATATTAACATTAGAAATTCATACCCTGTATATCATATATCATAATCATGAGTCATGGATCAAAGAATGGTAGTTCATAATACATGAATCTTAATGGATCAAAGAATATTATAAACTAAAAACATACACTTCGAGTCATACCAAGCACACTGTGTATCAGGTTTAGGTGTGGCTGATTGAGATGTGACTGATTAGTACATTGGTCAGGAAAATATTCATGAAATATCTTTTTTGAAGTCATAATTTTCATTCAACTACTGAGAATTTATACTTTTCATTCAACATGTTATCTCTTTTCTAGATTATTGTAGATAGTTGAAAGGAAAATATGAATTCCCAGAATATCTATAAAAAAATAAGTATTAGATCAAAATGAAAAAGAAATTAACTTAAAAATAGTAGATAAAATGATGAAAAGATTAATTAATTAAATAAGTTATAGGAATTAAACTTTATATATTCTTGATCCATTTTCTTTTTGTCATTATCTCAATTGCACCATTGAAGTCCTATCTCTCACGAGCATGAGCATCTTTGAACAAACCACCCCGACTCAAACAAAGGAATCAAAATATATATGAAAACAATTATTAGGTGAGTAATATTAAAAAAAGTAAATTAAACATAAATATGAAACAATTCACTACTTATATGGAAGTCACATATTCATGCTATTGGTGTACATTATTTCATCAGGTATGTTGCCCATTCATTTATGAACACATCTATATCGTCTTGTAAATATGAATCTTTTCGACAGTCACAGTAGTATTGGAAAAATATAAATACACAAAGGGTTAATAAATATTTTAAATTAAATAGTAATTATCTTCAAAAATACCTCTTTAGGGATGTTGGTTTGTTCATGGAATATGATCTCTCTCATAAATTTACAAACATAATAACCGTAATATTATTTGTTGGTTTATTTCAAACACTATAGAAAAATGAGGAGAATAAGTAATTTGTTCTGATATATATCTAGATAGTCAAATATTACTATATATTCTCTGATAATTATCCAGTCATGGTAATTTTATTTATCCTTATTCTTAGCCCATGGCCTCATTCCTTGTTTTTCATGATATCAATACACCGCTCTATCATAATAGAATCCCCATTAAAATATAATATCCATTATATAACTTGATTTTTAGTTCAAAAATGTTGGATGTAGTGTATTAAAAATTGAAAAATTCCATCATGTGTGGATGGTTTGTTGGATATCCATGCATTGAATCTTAGAAATAAATATTTGGAGTATCTAAATTTACCACAATGAGAATCCATTGCAACCTAAAAACAAAAAAAATAATAATAATGTATGAAATAAAAATATATTTGATATGATTAAATTTTAGAGTTTTACCCCTACATCGTTGGTATTATATAGAGTCTTTTATCTGAAATTTTTCTTTCAAATGATTTGATCAGAACTTTGACTATTTAAGCATTATTTTTGGCATTTATTTTCTTTTGTTTTGTAGAGGATATGTGAGGACTAATGATTCTGAATTTTATTTCATTCTAAAATCCCATCAATTTTTTTTCATATATACGCCTGTCAAAAATATGAAATGTATTTAGTCATAATTAACACAATATCTCATCTTTTAAAAAATAAAATCATGAAAACATACCTCAGGTATACATTTACAACCGAGGTGCCTTTCCATTCATAGTTAATGATTTCAGTTGAACTCTCAAACCTAATGAAGTCTTGATCTTTCTCTTCGTACATATTTTATTTAAATTCAACTAAGTGGATGCAACCATCTTTTAACTTTGTATCCACATGAGCCTTGAATGATAGTGAATTTGGATATAGAATGGGTGGGGTAATGGTGCTTTCAGAAGATATTTTTGATCAATTGGTTGATACCTTAGATGGTTTTGAGGTGGTATTTCATTTTATCCTCTTCTCTTTTTCCATCTGTAATAACATTCCTCAGTTTAGACCTTTTTTCATTAATTGTTAAAGGTTTGTCTTGAAAAGTAAATTGGAAATGAATACCTATTTGTCGGAATGTTTTTTACAATATTTGATGGCCATGTGATGAATGTTAAAACATCTTTTTTGACCATATTAATATCATCCTCATGAATTGTACTAGGTAACTCGATTCTCACCTCATGGGCTACACTGATCGACACTTGCACATGCCCTGTTGGATGTGGTCTGGTGTGTAGCATTTCATTTTGAATATTGGACACCATAGGCCTCACCACAAAGTGATGGGTAGCTGTTGATAGATATAAATCATATTCATTATCACCCTATAGAATAATAGTATAAAAAAGGTATCAGTGTTTGTTTGATTCAAATTTCACAGAAACATTTATTAGAACATTGATTACTTCTACTAAGAAGTCTCTTAAAGGGGAATGGATGGCCTCATAGTTGGTGGGGGTGGGGAGAGATCTTAACATGGTGGTTGTTCTTGAGTTTATTCTTCAAATTAGATCTCCCTCATTAAATTTTCTATCATCTCTCTCTTCCATTGGAATTGTCCTTCAAGGTTTGATATTCTTTCTCTCATCTGTTTTATTAATTCACTTTGATCGTCCTCTTGTTTGTTTTCTCAAAATATGTTCACGGTGTCACCCCAAAACTCTCACCTCTAATGCGGCCATACTATTCTAGCCACTTCAAGGCTACTGATAGTATGTGCTTATCTGGTATAGGTGTTTCTCATTCCTGTGACAATGTCAGATATAAAATATTGGAAAATTTATGATCATTGTAATGCAATAGCGATTTGAATAAAAACAAATTTTTATTATGTAATACTTAAACATGATTCCCACACTTTTTATGTGTTTTCATCTATTTGAATCTCCTATTTATTTACTCATGCCTCCTTCTATAGAACATGGCATGGGATGGAAGTGGCATTGGATTTTGAGTCATCAGTCTTCATATAAATAGAGGAACATAATTATAGTGTTGTTTCATGTCACATAAAAGTATTACGGTCAATTTAAAATATTTACCAATTTTTTCTCAAGTGTAGCGTATCTCATCCTTGCTTTACGATAGGGGAATGCTAATTTTTTTACTTGTTCCTTATTTCCAGCACTTAGTTGTCATTTAATAAATAAAAAAATTTCAATCAAAGTGATTAATACATGTATCATCAAACAACATATTACTGGACACAATGTACCTAAAAAGACACATCCTCAAGATGTTGATTAAACGAATCCCACACTTCTTAGGTTATCATGTGTGCATAGATAATCGGTGGGTGTGAGTTTATTTTCCCTTCAGTATATTTAAGATAATGACTTGTTAGAATTGTGTGAAATCATCTATGAATCCTTTCATAAAGCATTAATAAATACTTATTTTGGGAGTCTTCTACTATAAATTCACTCTGTAATGGGTGATGAAGAGTAATTCAATGTTTCATTATTTCATTTTTCAGTAAAATAATGAAATGATATCATAATGTTACCGTAATCTCTTCCCACATCAGTGTCTTTAGCTCGGGCACAACATGGTTCCATGAATCTATGACAATCGACACACGTTGTCAAGTGACGATTCTAATATAACTGCTGAACATAGCCTTGTTGGGGTTAAAATACTAACCCTGTGCATTCCATCCCACCTCGAATCAGATGCCTTTGAATTTCACCTTAATTATTTTTGTTAACATCGTCAAACTACAGTGCTCCTATTTTTTCTATGATGTTGATCCTTCATTGCCTATAATTTCCCATGAATCAACATTATCAATATGTTCCTCTGGAGTGGTAGCATCAGCATGTGTAGATGGTCATTGTACCTCTGTACTAGGAGCATCATCAGGTTTAGAAACCTGTTGTTCCTCAAGAATGAGAGCACTGACACATGCAGAAGGTCATTACTCTGCACTGCGAGCAGCAATAATTTGAGGGACCTATTTTTCCTTAGGATTGGGAGCACCAACATATTCATAAGGTCAGTTGTCTGCACTTCAAAGAGTAGTAGGTTGAGAGACCTACTGGTCCTCAATATTGCGAGAACCAGCACATGTAGAATTCATTATATACATAAGTGGTTTAACATTTAATTTAGAGTACATAAATGCAACAACACATAGATAATAACATGGGGTAACACGATGTATATTACAAAAAAATGTATCCTAATTATTGAACTCTATTTTCTTTTTTAAAAGCTAAAGGAATTTTCCTCCTCTATCGAGTATCCAAATCCCTTCATTGTGGTCTCCCCTGAATTCTATCAACATTGGGACAGCTAAGAAATGATTGGGATGTCCCAATGAAAGGATCATCCCTAGTTGAATTTCCATATGACCCTTCAGTGATTTTAGTTGATAAAAAACAATCGAACACTTTTGGTTTGTGGGATATATAACATAAAATACATGTATTTATATGATTTCATTATAAATGGTTCATCTTTGTACCCTTTCTTAATAAAATCAACTTACATGAATCCCAAATCATATATTTTAACAACACTCCTGTTATCAATCCACTTGTGTTGAAAAAACGATGCTTGGAATGTTGTATAATCCAACTCAAATATTTGTTTTATGATGCCAAAGTATGAAATATTCATGTAAATTGTATTTCTATCCTTATTACCAGAAACATTCATCGCTTTACTCATGAGTGTAACTCCACTATTTTTCATGGTACTATCTTCATCTTGCTCATTTTTATAGAATGTATAACTGTAACACCCTAATAATATATATGATATATATATATATATATATATATACGCAACACCAAAGGAATATTTCACTACACACAAGACTATCTTGGCTTGCGTTACACGCAAGAGCAACCTTCCTCGATAGCTTGTATTATATGTAATACCGAGTTTCACAAAACAATGATATATTATTATAATATTATGAAAAGGATGTTATGAATAGTATTAACCTAATTTTGAATTTTATAAAATTATAATTCATTTTACACATTTTCTATAATGATATATTAAAACAAAATCAATTTTTTGATAAATGAAGTATTTTTCAAAAAATGCAGTTTTACCACCTTTTGATGGCGCACCCATTTTAAATATAATTTTTTACACGTTTATAAGTTAAATTTTAAAAAATAAACTTATTATTTTGAATTAGGATATAAAAATTTACATTGGATAAATCTTTGATACTTTTCTGATAACTTTCATATTTTGATGAATAGTAAAAATACGCTAAATTTTTCTTAAAAAAACTTTTTTCATCAAGATAATTTATATGGTTAAATGATAAAATTTAATGGTTTTAAAGTATAAATATAATATATTTTTACCATTTAATATAATGTATATCATTACCATTAATTTTACATTGAATTCATAGGTAAAAACATTTCAATCTTTGACAATGTTTAAACTTTTAAAAACCTATTTTCTTAACAATGAGATTAATTTTAAATTAATTAATGAAACTTCTGTGTTTTTAATTTTGAAAAATAGATTACATATTTGGATTAAGTGGGTCCAAATTATGTTAATAGTTTATTTTTGTTTTTTTGATATTATGAATAGTAACTACAGAAATTTTTATTTACTACAGTTAAAGGTAAATCAGGTAATTAAGGGTAAAAATACGATTATAAAATTACCCTAAGAGCTACCAAAATTTTATTTTATTAATAAAAGTCGAACAATATCACTTAAGGGTCGGAATAGATTCATTTCATGAACTTTTGACCATGAAAATGATATAATTATTATTAAAACCAAAGAAAGTGACAACATATCACTCTCTTATATCTTATAAGTGTAATAATTTTAATTTTGTGATAAACCTCATAAAACATCAAATATAAATAGTCTACAGAAATCTAATAAAATTATATACATCGTGATAATTTATTTATAATTTTTAGGGATTAAATAATTATCATTAATGATGACACAATAGTGATGTAGAAATTATTTTATTGATTGAAATATCAAATAAATGGTTTTAAAAATATCAAAATAAATATTATATGAACTAATTAATGTTATCAAAAAAAATCTAGATAAATATGACATTTTAGGAATCTATTAAATATTTTTGTTCGAATACATCCTCTGTTTGTATTTTATTTAAATTCAAATAAATGAATAGTGTCAAAATTGACACTACTATTATTTTATAAAAATAACATATTATAAAATTGTTTAAAAATCACAAAAAATATTTAAAACTAATAAATTTTGATTTATATGTTCTAAAATGTCATAAATTATCCAATTATGGACAATTCAAAACACATAAGTATTTGTTTATAACGATTTAAAATTTATAATATTATTACCACAAATAAAATTAAATAGATTAAATAAGGATAAATCAAGTTGATAAGGTCTAAAATAATTTCCCAACATGTCTAAATTTTATTGGTTGATGATATTACAACCCTATATCATCTAATATTTGTATTTGAGTCATTTTTGAGGTTTTTAAGTGGGGTTTGAGTTTATTATAAATTAATATTTTAGAGGTTTCCAAGAGTGCCCCTCTCCTCTCTTATAAAAGGGCACCTCCTCCCTCTCCTCCTCACAACATTTTGAGTCTTCAATCTCAGAAAAACCCTGTCCATTTATCTTATATACTTCCCTAGAAAAATTATATAGTTCCTGGTCTTCTTCAAAGACCAACTTTAGTGCCCTAAGAGGAGGTTTAGAAGAGGCGCGTCAAAGAAGAGGTAATATCCTTTACCAATTCTTTCAAATTTATTTATTCTTCTACTTCCTATTCTTTATTTTTAATTATAAATTAATAACATCAGTATCACTCATATAATGATATGTTATTATAAATATGAAACAACTCTATTTCACCTTCTATCCATCCTGCTGAAAACGAAATCACCACGCATGGGTACGTACAGAATACCGTCTCCACGCCGTGGTGTAATATGTTTTCCACCACCACCTTACTTGTATGGGTATAATGGTGTAAAGAATAACTATATATTATTATTATAACATGATACCAATTCTGATATATTAAATCTTTTACTCCAATACCACTCAATAATTATGGGAACGATATTGTTGCTCGTGTGTACGTAAAGCTTACCGTCTCCACGGTGTGATGTGATTCGTTCTACATGATATTAATTAAACCATGATTATATAAACGAATTGAATTAATAAATATGATATATATTATACTAATACCATTATTTAAATGATTTATCTATAACCTAAAAAGATGAATAAGTATTTATTTGACAAAACACACATAAGAACATAAAGCAATGAACACATGAATAACAAGTAGCAATGAAATATTACTAATAAGAAGATAATAATATGACCATATATGATATCACAACAATGTATAAGATTTTGGAATAATTCAATGACATTATTTAAATCATTATACATGAGGTTGGGATACGTACAGAGCATATCAGACCTAAGGTAAGGGAAAATATCGAAATCTCATTTTTATCTGAGATTGTTTATACTTCAGAATTTACTGGGGCATATTTATCATCCACATCCATGTTTCCTAAATATGTAATATTATTTCTATCCTCTTAAAATTTTTTAAATCAAATTTTACCTATTGATGAATTTTTATTAAAAGATATAAAAGGAATCTTTTGTCGTTTTCAGTACGAGATACTTTTTGACTTTTCCAGCCAAAGTACGAGAAGAATGTTTTTTAACTTATACAACATGAATGGATTTTTATGATTTCATAGAACATTATTTACATGAAGATTCTTTTAAAAAATTTCAAGTTTATTTTCAATTAACTTCTTTTAGTTTAAAATTGTATGACATGTTGAGAAAGGAAAAATGTTTTTGAAGTAGAAAGGATATTTTCCTCAAGAATGGAGTTCAAGTTTTTATCAAAATTATTTTACATATAAGATAATATAGGGTTATATTTCTATCCCTATTATTACATTGATTTGATTATGTTATTATGGAATTATTTTTATGAAGTCCTTTTATCTTATATGGATTATGTTATGATGGCATGATGTTTAAGAATCCCATTTTTTTTACATGGGTTATGCTATGATGTATGATTTTGATTTTGTGGCACACATAAGAATGGTTTAATTATGAGATGTGTGGGACCTATATCTCCCTCCATTTAATTGGGTAAAGATTTATATCTCATGAGATAGACATGTATGGAACGACAAGTTAATCTGGTTCAATGATACAGGATTGGAACGAGGAGTGAACTCGGTTCAGTAATGGACTTTGTCCGCTATGATGGTCTTGGAAATGAGTCTTGACTAATATGAAATGATTTTCTATGATTATGTGTGTATTCCACAACATTTTATGTCCTATGTTATGAATATTTGGATTACATTTCACTACTATGATTTATCCCATGTCATGATATTATGATCTCTTTTGCAGGACAATATTTTCAAAATGTTATGTTCTTATGAATATGATATGATTGATATTTCCTTTGTTTTCCCTTACTAAGAATTTGAGCTCACCCTTTGTATGTTTTCTTTTCCCCAGGTCAGGAAGAAGGGTATTAATTAGGATATTCCAAAAGGGACTCTAGATATGATGAAATAAACGGGAGACAATGTAGATGATTTATGAACCAGTTGTTTATGTTTCCCAGTTTCTAAAGACACTATACCTATATGGTCCTTTCATGGTTTTGTTATATGTTGTAATAAGTATGCGTCAATTCTGAAGTAATAACAATGTATGTAAAGTATGGGTCGTTATAATTGGTATCAGAGTAAGTGTATATTCAACCTTTGGAAACTAGGATGTGAAAGCCTTAGTAAGAACCCTAAGGATATGTCTAATCATAGAATAGAATCTTAGTGTTTTAGAAATGGCCATGAATAACTTATGATAATACCTAAAGTGTGAAATTTTATTCCTGATTGTGTGGTTTTTCTGTTGTAATTAGTGTTGCTCACACTATGCTTCTTGGTTTTAGTCAATGGATGGAACTCGAAGGAACCATGTTAATGATGAATGTGATGGGAAATGCAATGATTATCCCCCTGAGCAACCAAATGATATGGGAGCTGGAATGAAAAATCTTATATCCATGCTCACACAACTTTATCAAGCTATGAATCATTCCAGACTTCCAAACGAGCAAAGAAGAGAGCAACATTCTATTGAATCCTTCATGAGGAAATGTACACCTTCATTCAGCAGTTCTTATGATCCATTAGTGGTAGACTAATAGACCAGTACCACTGAAAAGATATTTTCAGTCCTTCAATGTTCTGAACATGATAAATTAATCTTAGCAGTATATCGTTTGGAAGGTGAAGCTGATCAATGGTGAAATCTTGTCAAGAATACAAGGAAAAGGGATGAAATTGAGTCCATGGAATGGGAAAAGTTCAAGAAATTATTTTTCAATAAGTACTTCCCTCGTATTCTTCGAACAAAGATGGAGAAGGAATTTCTTGAACTGAAGCAAAAGGATGAGGAATCTGTTGGTACCAACGAATCAAATATTACAAGGCTTGCAAGGTACGCTTCTGGGATTATTATCCAACCTGAGAGTAAGACCTATAAATTCTTTAGTGGCTTAAAACCAAGTCTCCGAATGGAATTAGCTATAACGGACTTCAATAGCTACGAGGATATTGTTCGATGTGCTCTCAAGGTTGAGATAGATATTGGAGTAACCCATCAATCATATGGGTTTGACAAGAAGAGGAAAATGGAATTCAAAGGAAAATATAAAGACCACACTAAAAATAATATGATTTTTCCCTTATGCTCAAAGTGTGGAAAGAACCATGGAGGGAATTGTCTTAAAGGGACAAGTAAATGTTTTAAGTGTGGAAAAGATAGTCATCGGGAAATTTAATGTCGCAGTGATGGGAAAAATAAGTCTAATGATGTGAACAAAGAAAAGGCTACACAGAATGCACCTCCTACACTTCAATGTTACAAGTGAAAGGAAATGAGGCATTATGCCAATCAATTCCATAATCCAATGGTTGTTGATGATGATCGGCGTCAACAAACTCTTAAGGCCAAAGAAAAAAGAAAGTCACATGCAATTTCTATCGGTGATGTGGATTATGATAACGAAGTGGTGAAAGGTACACTTACCATCCACTCTAAAGTAGAAAATGTTTTATTTGATTCTGGATCCACCCACTCTATTATTTTTGAAGAATTTTCTAAGGTTATCACCGTACTACCCCAACAATTAGCTGTTGAGTTAGCTGTGACAACTCCTAATGGAACAACAGTCGCATCAAAAGTTTACAATTCTTCTTTGATTGAAGTTAGTGGGAATGTTCTTCCTACAAATCTTGTGATCCTTCCTATAGTGTAATTTGATGTGATTCTTGGCATGGATTGGATTTCTTTATATGGAGTTCATATCAATTTCCAAAGAAGGGAAGTCACATTTCATATTCCTGATCAATCTATGATCATCTATCGATGCAATGATGAATATAACATTCCAGTGGAAATTTCTTCCATCATATGGGTCTTGATTTCAATAAATGAAGGTTTTTTTATCTCAAATGGTTGGAGAGAAACTCACGATTAAGAATATTCCCATTTTATGGGAGTTTGATGATGTCTTTCTAGAGGAATTTCTAGGTCTTCCACCGAATCGTGAAGTTTATTTTTCAATATAACTCATACTGGGTGCTATGCCCATTTCAAAGACACCGTATAGAATATCCCCAACTGAGTTGTAGTAATTGAAGAAGTAACTCCAAGAGAATCTTGATAAGGGATCCATACGCCCTAGTGCATCACCTTGGGGAGTACTTATTCTGATTGTTAAGAAGAAATATGGATCAATGAGACTCTGCATTGATTATCGAGAACTTAACAAGATCACTATCAAGAAAAAATATCCTCTCCCATGCATTGATGAATTATTTAACCAACTATTCGGAGCTCAATACTTTTCCAAGATTGATCTTCGTTCAGGGTATCATCAATTATGGGTCAAAAAGGGAGGATATACCAAAGACAGCTTTCCGTACAAGGTATGGACACTATGAGTTTATAGTGATGCCATTTGGTCTTACTAATTCACCTTCTACCTTCATGGATATAATGAATACATACTTTATAGACTATCTTGATCAGTTTGTGGTAGTCTTTATAGAAAACATTCTTATCTATTCAAAGGGCAAGGAAGAACATGAAGATCACTTAAGAATTGTATTGAAGACCCTATGAAAGGATAATATTTATGCCAAATTTACCATGTGTGAATTTTAGTTTCAAAACGTTTCATTTTTGGGTCACATAATATCAAAAGAGGGGATATTTGTGGATATAGCAAAAATGGAGGTTATTGAAAGATGGCCGAGACCAACAACAGTAACTGAAATCCAAATTTTTCTTGGTTTAGCTAGGTATTATTAACATTTTGTGAAAGATTTTTCAATATTATCTTACCCACTCACCAAATTGACTCAGAAAGTATTTAAGTTTGTTTGGACGGAGGAATGTGAAGAGAATTTCAAAGAGGTAAAAATAAGGTTAGCCAATGCACCTGTGCTTATACTTCCTTGTAGTGGAGAAAGGTTTGTGATCTATAGTGATGCATCCAAGAAGGGGTTGGGGTGTGTTCTCATGAAAAATGATATGGTGATAGCTTATTCCTCACGACAATTGAAAATCCATGAGAAAAATTACCCAACTCATGATTTCGAGTTTTCTGTGGTAATCTTTGCATTAAATATTCAGAGGCATTATCTTTATGGTGAAAGGTGTGATATTTATACCGATCATAAAAGTTTAAAGTATATTTTCACACAAAAGGAGATGAATATGAGCCAAAGAAGATGGTTGGATCTGATTAAGGACTACGACTGCTCAATTCATTACCACCCTAGGAAAGCAAACAAGGTGGCAGATGCATTAAGTCGACAAGACTATGCTAGCTTATCCATGATGAGGATCACAAAGGATCCAATATTTATGGATTTAAAAAGGATGGATCTTGGAATTTTAATGAAAGGGGAGACATCTTATCTTTCTCAAATGAATGTTCAACCATCTATACAAGTGAAGATTAAAGAGGAGCAGAAGGAGGATGTTGGGATTCAAAAGAAGGTGAGAAATGTTCATGAATTCAACCTTGATTGTGATGGGATAATAAGGTTTAGGAACCATGTCTATATTCCTACCATAAAATAATTAAAGGAGCTGCTGGATGAGGCTCATAGTTCTTCATTGTCCATTCTTCTTGGAAGTACAAAGATGTACAGGGACCTGAAAGAGTACTTTTGGTGGGATGGATTGAAAATAGATATCGCTGAATATGTCTTTCGATGATTAGTTTGTCATCAAGTTAAATCTAAGAGACAGAAGTCTAAAGGTATGTTATAACCATTAACCATACCAGAATGGAAATGGGAAAACATCACTATGTACTTTGTCATCAGACTTCCCAAAACATCCAAAAGAAATAATGTTATCTGGGTTATAGTTGATTATCTTACAAAGTCAGCAAACTTCATTGCTATTAGAGAGGATTTCTCTCTTGATCAGCTTGACAGGATATATTTAAAAGAAGTGGTATGATTGCATGGAGTACCACTTTCCATTATATCTAATCGGGATCTGAGGTTTACCTCAAAGTTTTGGTGAAGTCTTCAGCATTCTCTAGATACAGAGTTGAGTTTCAGCATTGCCTATCATCCTCATATAGACGGTCAGTCTGAGAGGACAATTAAAACTTTGGAAGACATGTTGAGAGCTTTCTCTATAGATTTCAAAGGTGGTTGGGATCAAGACCTACCTTTGGTGGAATTTTCTTATAACAATAGCTTTCCCTCCATTATTCATATGGCTCCTTATGAATCTCTCTATGGAAAGAATTGCAGAACTCCAACTTGTTGGGATGGAGTTGGGGAAAGAAATCTATTAGGACCTGATCTTGTTGATGAGATGGCAGAAAAGGTCAGATCTATTCAACAACACATAACAGCAGCTCAGAGTCGACAAAAAATTTATGCCGACAACTGAAGAAAAGACCTAGAGTTTGAAGTGGGTGAGAAAGTGTTCTTAATAATATCTCTTTGGAAGAGAGTAATGATATTTGGAAAGAAGGGAAAGCTAAGCCCTAGATATATCGGTCCTTTCAAAATCATGGATTGTGTTGGGAAGGTAGCTTACCAATTGGAACTTCCACCAAATCTCTCTCAAGTTCATGATTTGTTCCATGTATCTCTCCTGAGAATGTACATACCTAGTCCTTCACATGTACTAAGCTCAGAAGTTGTACCACTGGAGCAAGATCTTTCTTTTGAAGAACAGCAGATAGAGATTCTGGATCATGACAAAAAAGTTCTATAAAACAAGACCACTCGCTTGGTTAAAGTTTTACGGAGGAGCCACCAATTATAAGAAGCTACATTGGAACTTGAGGATATGATGAGGGAGAGGTATCCTCATCTATTTGTTACAAAGTGACGAATTTCGAGGGCGAAATTCATTTTAAGGGGGGGGGGGAGAATGTAACACCCTAATATTTTATGAGAAATATATATATATATATATATATATATATATATATATATATTATACATAACACCAAAAGAATCTTTCACTACAGAAAACACTGTCTTAGCTTGCGTTACACACAAGAGCAACCTTCCTCGATAGCATGCATTGTACGCAATACCGAGTTTCACTAAACAATGATATATTATTATAATATTATGAACTAGCCATTATGAATAGTATTAATGGAATTTTTAATTTTATAACATTATAATTCATCTTACACATTTTCTAGAATGATATATTAAAACACAATCAATTTTTCGATAAAAGAAGTATTTTTCAAAAAAAATGCAGTTTTACCGCCTTTTGATGGCGCACCCATTTTAAATATAAGTTTTGACATGTTTATAAGTTTAATTTTACAAAATAAACTTATTCTTTTGAATTAGTATATAAAAACTTACATTGGATAAATTTTTGATACTTTTCTGATAACTTTCATATTTTGATGAATAGTAAAAATACGTTAAATTTTTCTTAAAAAAAACCTTTTTTTCATCAAGATAATTTATATGGTTAAATGATAAAATTAAATGGTTTTAAAGTATAAATAGAATATATTTTTACCATTTAATATAATTTATGTCATTACCATTAATTTTACATTGAATTATAGGTAAAAACGTTTCAATCTTTGACAATGTTTTAACTTTTAAAAACCCATTTTCTTAACAATGGGATTAATTTTAAATTAATTACTTCAACTTCAGTGTTTATAATTTTGAAAAATGGATTCCATATTTGGATTCAGTGGGTCCAAATTATGTTAATAGGTTAATTTTTTTTGATATTATGAATAGTAACTATGGTAATTTTTATTTACTACAGTTAAAGGTAAATCGGGTAATTAAGGGTAGAAATAAGATTATAAAATTACCCTAAGACCTGACAAAATTCTATTGGATGAATAAAAGTAGAACCATATCAATTAAGGGTCATAATAGATTCATTTCATGGACTTTTGACCATGAAAATGATATAATTATTATTAAAACCAAATAAAGTGACAACATGTCACTATCTTATATCTTATAAGTGTAATAATTTTAATTTAGTGATAAACCTCATAAAACATAGAATATAAATACTCTCCAGAAATATAATAAAATTATATACATCATGAGAATTTATTTATAATTTTTAGGTATTAAATAATTATCATTCATGATGACACAATAATGATGTAGAAATTATTTTATTGATTGAAATATCAAGTAAATGATTTTAAAAATATTAAAATAAATATTATATGAACTAATTGATGTTCTCCACAAATTTTCTAGATAAATATGACATTTTAGGAATCTATTAAATATTTTTGTTTGAATATATCCTCTGTGTGTATTTTATTTAAATTCAAATAAATGAATAGTGTCAAAATTGACACTATTGTTATTTTATAAAAATAACATATTATAAAATTGTTTAAAAATCATAAAAATATTTAAAAATTATAAATTGAAATTTATATGGTCTAAAATTTCATAAAGTATCCAATTATGGAAAATTCACAACACATAAGTAATTATTTATAATAATTTAAAATTTGTGAATATTATTACCATAAATAAAATTAAATACATTAAATAAGGATAAATCACATTGATAAGGTTTACAATAACTTACCAACATGTGTAACTTTTATTGGTTGATGAAATTACAACCCTATCACATCTAATATTCATATTTGACTCATTTTTGGAGGTTTTTAAGTGGGGTTTGAGTTTATTATAAATTAATATTTTAGAGGTTTCCAAGAGTGCCCCTCTCCTCTCTTATAAAAGGGCACCTCCTATCTATCCTCGTCACAACATTTTGAGCCTTCAAGATCGGCCAAACCCTGTCCACTTATCTTCTAAAATTCCTTAAAAACATACTAGAGGTCTTGGTCTTCTTCAGAGACCAACTTTAGTGCCCTAAGAGGAGGTTTATAAGAGGCGCGTCAAAGAATATGTGATATCCTTTACCGATTATTTCAAATTTATTTCTTCTTCTACTTCCTCTTCTTTATTTGTTTCATTATAAATTAATAACATAAGTATCAATAATATACTTATATGTTATTATAAATATTAAAAAACCCTATTTCACCTTCTATCCATCCTACGGAAAATGAAATCACCGCGCGTGCGTACGTACGGAATACCGTGTCCACGCCGTGGTGTAATCTTTTTTCCACCACCACCTTACTTGGATGGGTATAATGATGTAAAGAATAAATATATATGATTATTATAAGATGATACTAATTCTGATATGTTCTATCTTCCACTCCAATACCATTCAATAATTATGGGAACGATATCGTCGCTCGTGCGTACGTACGACTTACCGTCTCCACAGTGCGATGTGATTCGTTCTACATGATCTTCATTAAAAAATGATTATACAAACGAATTTAATGGATAAATATGATATATATTATACTAATACCATTTTATAAATGATTTATCTATAATTTAAAAATAGGAATAATAATTTATTCGACAAAACATGAATAAGAACATAAAACAATGAACACCCGAATAACAAGTAGCAATGAAATATTACTAATAAGAAGATAATAATATGACCATATATGATATCATAAAAATGTATAATATTATAGAATAATTCAATGACATTATTTAAATCATTATACAGGAGGTTTGGATACATACAGAGCATATCAGACCTAAGGTAAGGGAAAATATCGAAATCTCATTTTTATCCGAGATTGTTTATACTTCAGAATTTACTGAGGCATATTTATCATCCACATCCATGTTTCCTAATAATGTAATAATATTTATATCCTCATACAATTTTTTAAATCCAATTTTACCTATTGGTGAATTTTTAGTAAAAGATATGAGAGGAATATTTTTTCGTTTTCAGTACGAGATGATTTTTGACTTTTCTGGCCAAAGTATGAGAAGAATGTTTTTTTAACTTATATGGAATGAATGGATTTTTATGATTTCATAGAACATTATTTCCATGAATCTTACTTTAAAAGTTTTAAATTTTATTTTCAATTAACTTCTTTTAGTTTAAAATTTTATGACATGTTGAGAAATGAAAAATGTTTTTGAAGTAGAAAGGATATTTTCCTCAAGAATAGAGTTCAAGTGTTTTATAAAAATTATTTTCCATCTAAGATAATATAGGTTTTTGTTTATATACCTTTTATTACATTGATTTTATTATGTTATTATTGAATTATTTTTATTAATTCCTTTTATCTTATATGGATTATGTTATGATGACATGATGTTTAAGAATCTCATTTTTATTACATGGGTTATGATATGATGTATGATATATGATTTTGTGGCACCCCTAAGAATGGTTTAATTATGAGATGGGTGGGAAGTATATCTCCCTCCAATTCATTGGGTAAAGATTTATATCTCATGAGATAGACATGGCTGGAACGACAATTTAATCTGGTTCAGTGATACAGGATTGGAACGAGGAGTGAACTCGGTTCAGTAATGAACTTTGTCCGCTATGATGGTCTTGGAAATGTGTCTTGAATAATATGAAATAATTTTCTATTATTATGTGTGTATTCTGAAAATTTTCATGTCTTATGTTTTGTATATTGGGATTACATTTCACTACTATGATTTATCCCATGTCAAGATATTATGATCTCTTTTGCAGGATAAGATTTTCAAAATGTTATGTTCTTATGAATATGATATGATTGATATTTTATTTGTTTTCCCTTACTGAGCATTTGAGATCACCTTTTGTATGTTTTATTTTCCCCAGGTTAGGAAGAAGGGTATTAAGTAGGATATTCCAAAAGGGTCTCTAGATATGATGAAATAAACGGGAGACAATGAAGATGATTTATGAACCAGTTATTTATGTTTCCCAGTTTCTAAAGACACTATACATATACGGTCCTATCATGGTTTTGTTATATTTTGTAATAATTATGCTCCAATTTTTAAGTAATAACAATGTATGTAAAGTATTGGTCATTATAATAATCATTAATTACATAACCATTGTAAGATAATACATACACACTTTATCCTCCTGCTAGCCATCGAAGTCATTCTGAAATTGAATATGGATTTTCATCTAACACCGTAAAAATATGGTCTTGAAACCATCATATAAACTATTTATTATGTGTATTTGATATCCATATTTCATCCCTTGATGGATTCAAATGCCTAATAATTTCTTTTTGGGTTTCAACATATGGGGAAGCCTTAAAACTATTATGAAAAACGTAAAGGTGGTCCTGATCCTAGGTTGTAATATTGATTGCAAAAACATCTCTTCCAGAATTTATTTCCCCTAAAAGCCACCCAGTATAATGATATTTTAGTAGACCAATGTTTTCCACACTAAATAGGTATTCATTACATAACTAAATGGATTCCTAAACAATATATCACTCTGCAATACAACCCTCTAGACAATTTTTATTTTTTACATACCCTTTCAAAATCGTCATATACCATTCAATGGGGTACATCCATCTATAGTGTATAGGGTCACATAGTTGATTCTCTCTCACTAAATAAACCATAATATCAAATAATATTGGTGTTAAAAACATTTCCAATTCATATAACATGACTATGATTTCTCTTTCCATAGTCAGCAGTTTTGTTGGGTCTGTAACGTTTTGGCATATAATTTTGAAGAAGAAACAATGTTTGGTTAATGTATGATGAAAATTCTTAGGAAAATTGCAATGAAAGCTATTGGAATTAGATATTGTATCAAAACATGGAAGTCATGTGATTTCATACCCTTTAACTTTAAATCAATCATTGACATGATGTTCTTAATATTCTATGATTACCCCTCTAGAACCTTTACCTCCTTCAAGAAGTTACAAAAGAGATATTTCTCATGCCTAGAAAGAGTGTAAGTAACTAGAGGAAGAAATTTTCTTTTTTCACCCTTCACTGGTGCCAACTCTTCTTTTATTACCATGTTAACCATGTCCAACCTAGCCTTAATTCCATCTTTTTTTCAAGTGCATTTATTAACATTTTTATGACACTATGACATTTTTTTCAACATGTATAACATCAAGAAAATGTCTGACATACAGAAAATTCGAGTATGGTAATTCAAATAAATATATCTCTTTTTTCAAATGTTTTTTGTAAGGTTTTTGGAAAACAGTTTACCAAAAGCAGTGTCCATATATTTTACTTTCTCAAATATTTGATTACCTGTTAGTAGATATGGTGTTGTAGATTCTTATGAAATTACATCGAATTATGTCATCCAATATTGGCACTAATGTCATCAGGGTATAAATATGCAATGTTTAGGAAATTCGACTTTCGATGAATGTTTCAACCTAATTGACTGTGTACATTGTTCGCAAATGTGACACCCATGAGTTCGTTTAATACTAAATCCTAATAAATTTCCATAAGAAAGAAAGTAATTTATCATCCCATAAAACATGTCTCTTAATTTGAAATCTTCATTTCTATAATAATTATACAACGTAACACTGGAATCCCACAATAATTTCAAATCCTCAACAAATGGAGCCAAATAAACATCAATATCATTACCCAGTTGTTTTGGTCCTGATATAAGCATAGATAACATGATGTATTTTCATTTCATGAATAACCACGGTGTCTAGTTATAATTTACCAATATAATTGACCTTGTACTGTGAGTGATGCTTTGAAAACCAAATGGACTCACTCTATCTGTAGATAACACAAGAAGAAGGTTTCTTGGATCATTTCCAAAGTTAGGATACTCGTGATCAATTCTCTTCCACTGAGGAGAGTATTTTGGGTGATGTATTTTACCATATTTATTTCTTCTGTCTACATACCATGGTAATTTCCCTATAGTCTCCTCACTTCCATATAGGCGCCTAAACCATGGAATGATTGGAAAGTACCATACCACGTTTTTAGGACCAGGTTGATCTTTCTTATATTGAGAAGTACCAAACTTTGGGCATTCTCTAAGTGATTTTTGGTCCTTGTGAAACAATATACAATCATTCAAGCAGGCATGTATTCTTTCAGAGATCATACCCATCATGTGTAGCATTCGTTTAGCGTCATTTTTTGGCTTGGGAGCTCATTATATTTTGGGATCATGTCATTAAAGAGATTAAGTAATTTTGTAAAACTTCCATCACTCCATCCATTGCCTACTTTCAAATTATATAGCTTCAGTACGACTGTCAATGCAGTATATTTAGTGAAACTACCATACAATGGAACCTTTGCACAACTATTTAACTTCTCAAACAATTTTTTAAAATCACGAAGTTCATCTTCAACTATCCTTTACATATGTAATCATGTCCTCGATATGGTCTTATTCATTGTCCACGCTTGTAATAATATCAGATGATCCATAAAATATAGTGTTATCCCATCCACTAGCCATATTCATGTTTTCCCCATGTTTATTTCAACATTTATAACTTTGATATATTCCATGACAGATCAAGTGTTCTTCCACCTCCTATGGACTAGCTTGTCTTGAATAAAAACATCATAAACATAACCAAAGGATTTGAGAAGGGTCATATGCATGATCTTTTGAAAACTTGACAAAATCTTTCACTCCATATTCATACTCTTTTGTCAAAAAATGGCATCTATTCATTCTTTATTCATATCTATCCTATTTGATTTGATGATATTAATATTTAACAAAATAAATACACAAAATTTTTATATTAAAATTAACCAAGTCTAAAAAAATTGTAGACTTTAAGTAACCTTTGAAAACTATATATAAAATAACAGTTGAAATCCCATTAAAAAAACAAACATTTGAACAAATTCCTCTTTAAAATAACATTCCCTTTTTAAAATAAACCAATAAATTCCAAACACTCTTTCTCAAAACCCTAATTCCTTTTTAAAACCATTTTAAATCTATTTAAAACCAAAAAATGGTATGTTGAACACAAATAATTTTGTAAGAAACATTTCAAAACACTTGAATCATTTTAAACAACCATGTATCTCATGAATAAATATTATAAATCCTATAGTTTACTTCCTTAATACTACTGAGGAGTGAATAAGTGATAGATAAATTAATAAGTGTCACTTTAACATAATGTCACATCTATTCAAAGTTTGAAACCTTCTTCCACTTGATGCTTGAATCATGTCCTACCTAAGCTTGATCCTTCCAATACAGTACATTGGGTGATGTGTTGATAGTAACACCATAACTGGGGAATCAGTTGTTGAGCTAGATTAATCATCACAATGAACAAGCATAAGCAAAGATCTTGGTTATAGGATGCTTCATCAGGGAGGTAAACCGTATAGATTGTCATATCCTCGGTTATGACCTTATAAATCTAGAATAAGGAAGACTTATTCCAAAAATCAGTTCCCACAGTTATGACTCTACTAAAAATTATTTTATTTACCAATGATTGGGTTGGGATTCAAGTTGGGATCTATTCCTTGGAGGTGTTTCCAACATGGTATGTGGTTTTCCCTTCAAGGTGAACCAAAAACATACATATTTTGGAAGGAGATGAGGGTACTTGATTTATATGAATTTCTATAGGTATCATAATATTTCTTTCTCTTTAATAATAGTTTAAATATTATAGGTTTGAAGACTATAGTTAGGGTGCTGATATATGATGGAAATACTATATAATGACTTTCCTAGCTAGGTTCCATACTCAATTGGAAAGGGACATAATATTCTATTTGTTAAATATGTTTTGTAGGAACACAATAGTGCATACATTATCCATTTTTTATTAATATTATTATTGTTCATATAATATTTTATATGTTTATTTCTTATAAACATTTTTCTAACTATGTTATTCCTTTTTATAGATTCATTACATGTACACATATAAATTCACATGTTATAACTTTTATTGATTTTTTTCAATATATGTGGGACTAGAATTTTTTCCCTTTGTCATATGTGTTTCTCTATGAGATTATGACTTTGAAAATATGGGCCCTTATATCTTATGTGGGTATCATAGGTTTCATAACTTGCCTTCGCTAAATTATTTAGGGTTGGGAGTTATAACACCATCATCGACACACAATATACCATCACAATGTTTTTAATTATAGATATTACTATTTGGTTTATTCTTTCATACATGTATAATCATGATATATAGTGTCAAATAAAAGGGGAACCATGGTTGTTGGATATAGATTATTCTTTTCACACACTTCACTTGAAGTCCAATGGATCTCCAGTCCAATTGTTTTATATATTACTATGCATAGGTTATTCTGGGGATTTGGAATGGGTAGCTTGATAGATTTTATAGACATGAACAATGTAAGAAAATTTTTATTTATTTATTTATAATGTGGTATTTTGTTCCTTTTTCAAACATGTATATAAGTCTTTGTAAAAATATTTCTTTATGTATGATTGAATGTAAGATGTGATTAAATATTTTATAGTATGTTTTGTTTCATTTAAAATAAACACCGACATCACTATATGAATGTAGTCAGAAAAAATAAACCATATCCATATGTAAACAGAAAATGAAAAAAATTTGAAACTACACTAAAAAAATTAAAATTGATGGGTTATATTCTATAAGATGATCTCCATCCAAACATGGGATTCATTCTCAAAATCACCTAACAAACAAACCAATTCCTATGACATTAAACAGTAATTGGTCCACAACCATACAATAACTAACCATATAATTGTAGAAATAAAAATGTACTTAGAGAATTACAAGAATACTCACAATGGTATCACGTGAGGAGCTGGGTTTGTGGAGGAGGTGGGATCGTAGAGGAGAAGGGATTTTTTGGGAGGTGTGGTTAGACGGTAAAGGTAGGGTACGCGAAGGAGGGATTTGTGGTGGAATGATTCAGTGGCAGATGAGGAGGAGGAGGGTGGTTAGAGGTAGAGGAGGGATTTGCGACAGCGATAGAGGAGGAGGAGGAGTCGGCAGCCGAGGAGGGGGAGGAGGTGACAGAGGATTAGGATAAGGGATTCTTGGCATAGGAGCAGAGGAGGAGGAGGAGGTGGAAGAGGTGTAGGAGAAGGGATTCGCAGTGGAAGCGGAGGAGGAGGAGGAGTCCGTGGTCGAGGAGGAGGAGGAGGAGGAGGTGGTGGTGATGGTAGGGTTCAAATTCAGTGAGATCTTGAGTTGTGCGATAGGAGGAGGAGACTGTTGGGGTTAATTTATAAAATAGGGTAAACCCTTTATCAACGCTAGAGAAAAAGTTTTGTCAAAGGTATGTTTTATCAGCGTTAAACTAGAAAGCGCTGATAAAAAACGCCTTTATCAGTGCTAAAAAATGCTGATAAAAGGTGTATTTATCAGTGCTAAAAATGCACTAATAAAACTATAAATATATCTTTATTTATATTTACATGTTTAATAAATAAATATTTATATATAATTATAAATTTATAATAAATATATTTATTATATTTATAATTATATATAATTAATATCTTTAATATAATTTTATAATTATTAAAATATATCTATATTTATTTAGAATTATATTTTTATATATCTATTATAATTTTATAATTATTTAATAACTATAAATTTATATATAAATTTATTATAATTATATATTTTTTAATGTCCTAGAAATTTCGTGTAATTTTTTTAAAAATTATATGAAATTATTTTGAGACTAGATGCTCTGACGACACCTGATTTCAGGGCTTGGTGAGCCTAGAATATAATTTTTAACTTTTTTTAAGTTTATTTAAGTAAATGTGAAAGTGGGTTTTTCTAACTTTTAAATCGGTGCTCAGATCAAAAATATGAGGGCATCGTTGAAATTAGAATGGCGGGATTCACCTAGAATGGAATTAAATTTGACCGATGAGGGTCGACCGGAAAAGATAGTTTTCAGAATTTTCAGAAAAAAAATAACTTAAAAAGTAATTTTATTTGTTTTTCCCAACTGTTGGTTGTTGGCATGGCGGTGATGTGGTGTGAAGAAAAAGTGAAGATGAGTCTCATTAAATGAATCTCATTAATGGCTTGTAAACATGCAGTATAACAATGCATTAAATGAGGCGTAACAGATATGTTGTTTCATAAATGAAACAATGTAATGACGCAACGATGTAGAGTAACAGAAACATTGCGACATGTCTTCATTTAATGGGTTAATGTGTTGGAGAAAGGAGGATAAATTGGTGGAATTCCTCTGAAAACCTACGAAGAGAATTCTCTCCAATGAAAAACAACGAACGTCGGTGAATCGCTAGCAATTTCAACGCACCTCGACGAATAAAACTGAAAGGCAATGAATGCCAACAGAACTTGAACCCCCACTGATGAACTGCTTCAATGATGAAAAGCATTGAATTAGGGGTTTGTTTTTGTTTTATGTTTCCCCATTCTTTATTCTAGACAATGAATGCAGATCAACCCAGGAACAGGTTGATCCGAGGATCACTCGTTCTTGCGGGAGGGTATATTCCTCGGGATTTTTGTTCTAGGATTATTAGATTAATTATTATAGAACCTCAATTATATACCCCATGTTTCTAAACCTATAATGCGGAGGGTGCGTGCTGAAAAGAATAAGACTCGAGCCCCTCTACCTTGTACGTTTTTTGCGTTCTTCATGACCGCATCTTCGAAGCAGTGACAAGGAGGATTTGAGGCCATCATAGGGGATATGACATCCCCCAGAGGCCATAGTTGCAAGTTGCATGAAAAAAGGACCACCAGAGTAGAACCAAAGGTCTGCAGAATAACTCACTGGTGTGTTGGTAGCCGTGGGCGGGTGGCGACACGCCATGAAAGCACACTAGAGGGAGCGACACGGCCGGCTAAGGCCGCAGTAAGACAGCAAGGGCTCCCTTTCGGGCTGGAGGTTGGTAGAGGGATGTTTCCCCTCAGTCACGGTAGTGGAAAAACCTGTAGCTGAGGGCGGCAGCTTCGCATGGCACACGGTGCCTTGACAGCGTACATAACCCAGGCAGCCGGGTTCGACCGACTGTGTGACAGCGCCTCAGATGCTCTCCTCATCCAGGGTGAAGCGAGTCGGTCCGCCAGTGGTGGATAGGGAAAGGTGTGACCTGCACCCTACGGGCTGGACCGAATGAGACCAGGTCACTGGGTAACCCGAAGAGCTGGACCCCCAACTGAACTAGGCCGGGTCCAGCGAGGCCCAATGGGCCTTGCCCACTGGCCAGGCCGACCCAGACCCGAACGGGTCGTGTCGGGTTAGTTGAACTAAACTAGGTCATGTGGGGGCCCTGGGCTGGGTTAGTCAGGTCAGTCTGACTGGGTCGGACTGGGCCCAGTCGCAATCAGCCCATGTTTACCAAAACAACAATAACTTACAAACCAGACGTCTGATTGATGAAGTGTTTGCAGCGTTGGAACCCTCACGATGAGGTGGATCTTTTTGAATACTCTAAGGAGAATTTAGTGGATGTTTAAATAAAAATAATGTCTTAAGGATCGGTTCTCCCGAAATCAATCGCACTATGTGCGAAAACCCTACGGTTGGCTGAGACCTGAATATTTATGACAAGAAACCCTATGTGGGTCAACTGTGATGGACAAGAGGGAAGAAGATATGTGTGACCTAGTAGCCCCACAGTGGGGAGCATCTATGTGTGACCCGGTAGACCCAGGGTACTCAAAAGGAGGAGTACCTCAGTATGGCCAAGGTGGGAAGCAGCTCTGTGTTACCCAACATGCCCATGGTGGGGAGCGACTCTGTGTGACCCAACATACCCATGGTACTCATCATGGATTAGTACCACAACAATCCATGTTTAGTAGGAAGCAACTCTTGGTGACCCGACAGGTCCACTGTACTCATTGAGGAGGAGTTCTCCAGCAGCCCAAGATGGTCGATGATATGACTCATGGTCTTTCTTTCCTACTCTAGATTATACCTATGGTGAGTTGTCTTGCTTCGTGGTTTTATTTATGGACTGCATTGTGGTCTTTCCTTGTTGGTTTGGGGTCCCTGCTGAGTATATAGTTACTCACCCCTGCACGAACTTTGCCCGCACGTGTTGTGTCTGGTGCAGATGACTGATGACTTAGTGGAGGACTTGGTGGCCCAGGACCAGGTGGTTCCCAGTGAGATTAGGCAGGTAGGATGTGCTTCTATGGATTCTGGCAGCTACTCTGTACTTACCCATCATGTGGGGTTTTCAGCAGACAACTTTCAAAGTTTCCTTGTAATTTCATGTTTTCAATTCATCTTTTGTGGGGTTTGTATTCTGACCCATTTGACCTATAGTTTGTACTTTTACTCAATGGTTGTTTAGTGGCATGCTTTTTTACCTTTCCATCTTTGGGATGTGGTTGTGTGTGCGTGTGTACAGGTACCCAAGAAAATTCCTCCCACTTGCAGGTTGACGCCATCGACACTAGTCGCCAACCTCTGGCCTTCGGGAGGCGGGCTTGGGGGATGTCATGGCACGGGCCCCAAGGGACGGGTTGTGACATATTTATTACATATATATTTTAATTATAATCATAAATATATATATATATATATATATATATATTTAAATACTTAAGAAATTATAATAAATATATTGATTATATATAGTCATAAATATAAATAAATTAATATATATTTTTAAATACTTATGAAAGTACAATAAATATATTTATTATATATATTTATTATAATTTCAAAATTATTTAAATAAATATAGATTTATATTTAAATAATCATTAAATTATAATAAATATATTTATAATATATATATATATTATATTTATAATTATAATTATAAATAAATAAATAAATATATATATATATATATATATTTATAGTGATATATATATATATTTATATATTTATATTTATGACCATATATAATTAATATATTTATTTTTACTTCATAAGTATTTAAATATATATATAAATTTATTTATATTTATGACTACAAATAAAAATTTATTTATTTATAATTATAATTATAAATATAATAAATATATTTATTATAATTTTATAATTATTTAGTTATATATATATAATTTATAATTATAAATATAAATATTTGTATGTATGTAAACATATTTTTATATATTTCTAAATATATTTCTATAATTATATATATTTATTAAATTATAATTATTATAAATATATTTGTTATAATTTTCTAGTTATTTAAATATATATTTGTATATATATATATATAAGTATAAATAATTATTTTTATAAATATTTTTATATTGTTATAAATATATTTATATGTGTATATATATATGTGTGTGTATTAATATATCAGTTTATATATTTATAAAATTATAATAAATGTATTTATTGTAATTTTATAAAAAGTGTATATATAATTATAAATATAATAAATATATTTTTCATTAAAAAAATACAATAAATATATTTCTTTAATGAATATATACACACACACATATATATATTTATTAAAGAAATATATTTATATATATATAATTATAATTGTAAATAAAAAAATATTTATTTATTCTAATTATAATTATAAATAAATATATTTAAAAGGTATTTATATATAATAATAAATATAACAAAAATATTTATCATTTAAAAAATTTATTGTAATTTTATACTTTTTTAAATATATATATATAGTTGTATATAATTATAATTATAAATATATTTTAAAAAGTAATTATATATAACTCAATATTTAAAATTATAAATATAATAAATATATTTATTATTTAAATATATTTAATGTGATTTGAAGTTTTTATGAGAGCATAATAGTTTCATGGGAACATGAATGAATCATATACACTGAGTAAAGTATAGATCTCATAAAAAAGAGTCATGTATATGGACTAAATGAATAGTAATGAGGGTGTAATGTATAAATGAACATTTAGGATGAATACATAACATATGAACGTCAATTATATTCATGCATCAATTGACCAAATTCATTGGAAACATGTATTTATTTAAATATATATATATATAGAGTTATTTATGATTATAATTATAAATATACATATTTAAAAGGTATTTATATATAATTAAAAATATATCAATATAATAAATATCATAAATATAATAAATATAATAAATATAATAAATATAATAAATATAATTATTATTTAATGAAATTTATTATATATATATTTGAATTATTTAAAAAATATATATTAATTATAAACATGATTTTTTTATTCAATGTATACAAATAAACATTATTATTAAATATAAATATAATAATTTTATATAAATTAATAATATTTTTTATAAAAAAAAATTATCAGCGCTAAAAATAGCGCTGATAAATTGATTCCTTATCAGTGCTAAAAAAGAACTGATAAATGTTACACCTTTGTTAGCATGTTTTTTAGGGCTCATAAAGGGTAGATTTATCATCACTTTTAGATAGCACTGATAAAAACCCCTTTTATCAGCACTTTCTGCTTAAATGCTGATAAAAGCCGGCACATCCCTTGCCTAGATTTGTGGTAGTGGTGAATACAAAGAAACTTGATGGAGATCCGGGTAGCCAAGTGGAGATCCAGATAGCAGTGGCCGATCAAGTTAGATCTAGAAATCACAGTACTTGGATGTGACAGAGTTGTGTGCACTGATGAGGGGGTGTGTGTAAATGTGCGTTGGATAAGAGTTGGGCGTAGAGGAAGACACTGTTGACGGAGCAATGTCAAGAAGTTTCACAAGGAGAAGTGTCTGACCTTGATGCAAATATAAGAAACCTCACAGTCAAGGCGCATTCAAGAGGCAGAGACCATTCTTGTTTTGAGCACTTTAGGGTGGTCTAGATGACAAATGGGAGCACACTCGGGGAGGAGGGATGCCTAGTCACACGCACCTAGGAGGGTCGATGTTTTGTGAGCTTGTTGCTAAAATCATGCACCGTGCCTCTCTAGAAAGGGAAAAGTCAACAAGAGAGGCGAAAAGGAACAATAGGGAGGGATGCCATAAGCAGGAGAACGATGTAATGGGGGTAAGCAAAGAGCACAAGCTGGGAGGCGAGGCTTGGAGATCTGCCTGACTTGGGGACTATGGAGGGAAGCATGCGGGGACTAGTTGCACTCAGAGGTTGGGGTGTGCATCTTGTGAAACTTCATTTGGAGAAGAGGGCACATGGATGATCACCCCAGAACCGCTGCCCCTTTATAGAGAAAATATCCTTGGTTTTCCCTCTAAAATGAGAGAGGGAGGGAGTACAGAGAAGGGGATAGGGTTGGGGAGTCTACACTAATACCATGTGAGAATATATAATCTTATAACCCAATTCTCAAGATACCCCCTATGGGATGATTTGGCCCTTATTTATAGAAAACAATTATGATGACATAATAAATAATGTTCAATGTGGAAAAAAACTCAAGACACCCTATAACAAAGGCATTGGGAAAATCATTTGACTCTGGTTGTAAAAGGAAAGTTTAGGGTGGTGTATCTATGTCAAGGGTGTAAAAGGGTTGTGAATTATGGGTTCTATGGGACATTATTTTTCCCATCAATAGTGGAAGAAAATACAAAACTCATGTCAAGATCAATTGGGAGCATAATCAATAAAGGTAAAATAAGAAAACCATAAAACAATCATACCTCATTGTTCAAGCTTTGGACTTTGATGGCACTGAATTTCATCGAGTTTCCTCATAACCAATGGTTTCTTGTCTCTGAAGGTATCCAACAGTCATCGGAAGCACCAAACACTTTGTTAGGAATTCTTCTCCACAACAGTGTGCAAGAACCTCCTCCTTGAATCCAAATAAAGATGACATAATCATAAAGAGTATTGACCAACAAAGAATGATCTCCTTACTATCAAATTAATCTCTTAAATCTCCATTTTATAGGCCTCCTTCATTAAATAAAGGATCCTCATAGAGTTAAAACATTTCATATGTTATGAAATGACCAAACATTTTAGATTCCACCTCATTGATTAAATGACATGTTAAAACTCCTTTTAACATTATTTTAATTGACACATCATCATATGATGTATCTTTATCCGATATAAACATGATAATTGACATGAAAGAGTTAGTCGAATAATATCATATCACTTCCGAAAAACTATCCTATGCTGATAGTTCAAAACTGTTGGCATAAGCTACAGAACTATTGGTATAGGGTCCTTTGTTGTCAGTATTGGTCCATACCCACAATTTTCATTGAAACCATTGGTAGAGATAATGACATATTTAGCATACCAATAGTTATGTGTAAATAGTTTGTAGACTTATATATCAACGGTTCATTGGAACTATTGGTATAGGGAATTTTCCCCATCCAACACCACAACTCCACCCATCAGCTCTACGCAATCAACACAACCTCCTCCAAAATGACATTTTTATTTTTCAAAACACTTTTAAGGGGGGAAATGGGAACCCTGACATCAAAATAGTTTAACCACCAAAATTTACTACATTTTTTTTGAAGAAAATCTTGAGCCTATTGGAATCAATCTCCCTAAACAGTATCCAGGGAATAGGATTTACCTGGGACTCTGGATCGTCGTTCAGGATGTCTTCATAATGCTTAGCCAAGATGTACCAGGATTTCATGAATTCCTCCATGTTTATCTTTCCCATGTTGAATCCTATATTTAAAATACGGTTCTTCCTATCAATCCATTTACCTTTCCCATTTTTAGTTTCCACATGAAGTGATCTTCTCATCATTTGTTTGATCACTTCCTTCGGTGCTTTGATATCAAGAACTTTCTCCACCATTTCTTCATTCGAGTGCAAAAGAAGGTCCATGTGATGCATCACTGATGCTATCTGATGCTGTGGGTCAGCATGGAATCCCACCTCGCGTTGTTTCCCTAGAGGAAGTTCAGCCTCCGCCCGACACACTTCCACAAAGTTAAGAAGCTCCTCCCCTTGCTGGCCCTTAGTCTGCTCTTATGCCTCTCCTTGAGGAGACGTTGCCTCTGCCGGAAGTGGGGGGTCAACACCCCCAAAGGTATCCAACTTCGGATCTCCACCGACCTGAGATCCATACTCCTTAGAGGTGACAACCCCGACCTTCTTTTAAGCACCTTTGCACACCTTTTACTGAAGATTGACTTTACTAGAGGACCTGGTCACAGGAGGGATTGGTAAGTTAGAGTAGTATTTTCATTGTCACGACCTCCTGATATGTTTGAAAAAGCCACCTGAATCCACAGTGGAATTCTTTCCCTTCCTTGAAGAGGCTCTGAAAAAATTCTCTTTAATGCCCACTTCCTCTGATTTAATAGGGGAGTCTGAAGCTGACTTCAAAACCACTTGGCTGGCCTCCTCTCCCGCAACAGGATCACCACCAAGGATAGCCTCCATCACATTGTCATCCCCAATATCATGGACCTCAACTTTACCCAGCACCGCAAACCTGTTGTGAGAATTATTAAAACTCCCCCCAAATTTAACCCTCTCAACATAGGAAGGTTTGATCTACAAGGCCTGCGCAAGAAAATCCGATCCACTTTGTTGTTCGAAGCCACGTCCCATGTATTGAGAATGATGATCTACTGAGACCAGACTAAAGGGATAGTCACCCATGTCTATCTCCGCACCAACTTCCTCATTCACCCTCACTACATTGAGTGAAGCCAACTGCATATCCTTAATAACATCCTTGAAAAAATCTAGGTGCACCTCTCTCTCCACTTGTCGAACCTCTTCCACGACTATACCTACATTCTTGCTGGCACCGACACCCTCTTCAGAACGAACCACCGAGGAATAGGGAATGCCCAAATCCCTTTTCAGGTGGCTAAAAACCTCCGAAACTTTAGGATTCAAATGAGTATCCTTTGAGATTGTCTGGGGAGCCACCATCTCTCCAGGGGGGGGGGCAGAACCGGCAGGGACTTTACTGAGACGTCGATCATCATCAGAACCAAAAGGAATTCCCTAGCCAGTACCATTGGATCTATCTCTTTGTAGAGTCTTCCTTCCACACCGACAAGAATAAGAAAGATGTCCAAGATGAAGGCAAAGCGAGCAGAAATGCGTCCATGACTCAAACACAATAGGTTTCTTCCACCGAAACTCCCCACCAACTGAGATCCAAAGCCATTCGACTAGAGGTTTAGAGACATCAACTTCGACACAGTTGCATGGAGAGATTGGATGACAGACCACACTGGTTCTCAAGTTCGAACATAGATATCTACCTACTAATTTCCCCAGCATGCGAATAATAGAGGGATTCTAGAAGGGGAGAGGGAGTTCCAGAAAACATACCCACAGAGCCACCATTGTCATCATGATCATCAATATCTCCCTCATCACCACCACTGTCATCATAATCATCACTCGCATCATGGACATCAGCACCCGCACTGTCGTCTTTAACATCATTATCATTACCAGTAGTTTCATCACCTAGAACACCACTAAGACCATCATTGTTATTACATGGTGCATCATACAAAGAATGAATTATTGACATATATATATATCAAAAACCATAGAAAACTCTAATAAAGTGCAGGACATAAAGCTATCATAGCTTCTAGGAACTCCTTGATGACCATTTTACCTCTTTCACTTTCTTATATATCTATTTTTTGGCCTCAATTGCTCTTGTACGAGCGTTTTGTAGCGTGATGTTTCCAAATCATTTAGAGGCACTTAGTGTGGCTCAATACCGAGTGGGGAAAATGTTCTTCCTTGTTCAACATTAGAGTCTCCCATGTTCTCCTCACCTAATACTAGACTAAATGATAATTTGGATCAAATCTGTAATCTTCTTTCTCATAGAGGACCTTCATGTCACACTATTGAAAATATTAATAATATATTTAATTAATTATTAGGTATAAAATTTTTAAATAACAATAATATGACTTAGAATATTTTATTATGTTTGTTAATTTACAACACATCCATATTTTTTCCTCCTACTCGAGAAAAAAAAATTTCTTGAGGCACAATACCTTTGATGCTCAAATTGTCTTGCTAAAAATGACATTGATTACTATAAGACTACATTATTAAATAATATGAAATTTATAATCAAGATTAAATCATTTTAACCAATACTGGACTGACCAAATCTAAAACAAATTCAATTAAATTTCAATGAACATTAATTAATTTGGTCGAGGTATATTAAAATTAATTTTATTACACCTTGTATTGATTCGGGTTGGATTGGATATTTAATTTAGCTTTAATCATTTTTTTCATTTTGTATTAGTTTTTCTAGGTTGGAGTTGGTTCGTTTTAAATAAAAATTTATTATGATGATTTCGCACTTTTTTATCCAAATGAATTATTATTAGTTTGGTTCAATTTAGGTCATTTAAAGTTGTTTTGTTTCATCTGAATTCAATTAAATTCAATTTGGTTTGGTTTTATTTGGTTAGGTTGTGTATGTGTTAGTTGGGTTCACTTCCATTAAATTAAATTCCATTAAATTCAATTCCATTTTATTTGAATTAATTTCATTAATGTCAATCCTAATTGAGTTGGATTTTTTAGTTAGTTTTGGTTTATGTCCATTATTTTGCATTTAGTTTCACATAGTTTGGTATTATTCAGATCTATTCATTGAGATTTACATGTCTTTAGATTAGTATGAATCGATTCATTTACCTTTCATTCATTTTATAATGATTCAATTCAACTAAATTTAGATTATTTTATCACTAATTGATATAGTTTACATTATTTCACTTTCATTCAATTCACATAAATATAGTTTTAGTCAGTTTCATTTTGTTTGTGGTGGGCTAGTTTGTGTCGGATTGGTTCGACATAGTTTAGTTATGTTTGGGTCATGTCAATTTGTCTCATTGGGGTTAAGTGGGTAATATTATATTAGGAAAAGGATCATAAAGTTGTTTATCTCAGTTTTGGTTTTATTCTATTTATATTTATTATACTCTATTTAGTTTGGTTCAATATTTTTTAGTCTATCTGGTTTGGTTTGGTCGAATTTATTTTAAGGTGGATTTCATTGGACATGATTGGTTTATTTTTGCTTATATAAGGGTTATTTGGTTCGATTAGTATTGGTTCTATTTAGTTTTTGTGCATATTGTTTTATTAGGATCAGGATGGTTTAGTTGGTTATGTAAGTTTTGATTATATTTCACTTAATTCGATTACCTTCTTTTTAGTTCAGTTCAACAAATATTTGGTTTCGTTCAGTTGTATTGTGACTAGTAAAATTCAATTGGTAACAAAAAGCACTTTTTGTCTCATGATCCTACATTATAGCGATCCTCCAAAGTGTGCATGTACTTCATAACACCCTCTTTGAAGATTGGTAAACCTTCTAACTCAATGTCAACTCAACTCTTCCAACCAATATATAGCTCATGTTTATATGATCACCACAATCCCCCAAGTTCCATCAACTATGTCACCTTCACAGATTGACCTTCAGGAAAGTAAAATCAAAGCTTCAATGAACATGTTAATTAATATAAATAAAATAATAATATAGATTCCAGTTTAAAAAATTTTCTTACCCATATCTCATCTCATGCACTCTCCTTGATTTTATTACTGATATGCCTCCATGAGACTGACAGAACTGGAATGATATCACTATACTTGGATAAAATATCCATGAAACTTCTAAATTTTCTAGAATTTTTAACTATCATTTGATTACCTTTATTATAATTTATCATTATTTCTATTTGATGGTTCCAGGATTCATGCATACAGGTTCCCCCACATCACCTATTTGAATATTCCACTAAATAAGATAAAAGAAAAAAAGTAAAATTAATAAACATTACAACTAAAAAAATTTATTTGATATAATTTAACAAACTTATAAACATAAACCTAATCCATGATGATCATTAAACTCTGATAGACCCATGGGTTGTTCTAAATTGGTATCATGTGAAGTTTGTTTCTATTCTAATGTATTTTATAGGTTATTTACATGCTATGGAGTAGAAGTTGAAGGAGCATGATCATCATATCTTGGATGGAGAGTATGAAATGGAGGAAATTTATACATGGTATATAATGGATGTGGATACATCATGGGATATTGGAATGGTATATGAGAAGCAGAGATTAAATAACATGATAATGGGGGTATAGGTGAGAACATTCCTGGAGGCTCAAGTAGAGAAAAAAGTGTGGTAGACGAGATTTCTGCTGGTGGGTTTGGGTTTTAATTGTTATGATGGGTGCTTTGTGTAACTTTAGTAGAACCCCCTCTTGATTGGCTCTGCTTTTCACTCCTTGTAACAGCCCGAGTAGATTTCAATTATTGTTCAAATGAATGTCCATGAATGTTTTATAAGAAATAAAAACATTACATTAAATTTAATGCATAAGAAAAATATTAAAATTATTATACTCACTAAGGGAACCAAAGGTGGAATCCCTAGGTCACATCATTATCGATCATTTTCAACAATATATTTTTTTAAAATTATTTAATATCTATTATAGATTTCATAAAAATGAAATCTAAATTTTTAAACAGTTTTTAAATATTATACATACAAATTAGAAGCCAAACAAGACATCAATGATATCATAATATCCTATTGTATACAAAAGGTTTAAAAAAGTTTCAATAATCCTTTTTATACATGTTCTAAACCAGTTTTAAACCAGATTTTAACCGAATTTTAAACATGTTTTAAAAAAATTCTAAAAACTGATTATAAACCTATTTTTTTAGTTTTAAACATATTTTAAACCGGTTTGAAACCCATTATAAACAATTTGAAACTGTTTAAACCCAATATAGAACATTTTAAAACAATGTTAAAATAGTTTTAAAATTAATTTTAAACAACTTAAAAATATTTTAAAATAATTTATAAGAGTGTTATAATTTTTTTTTGAAAAAGTATTTTAAACTAGTTTTAAAATATGGTTTTAAAGATTTTTATTTGAGAACATGTTTTAAAAATTATTATTTAAAACCAAGTTATAAATGTTTTTAAAAATAGTTTTAAATCCAGTTTTTTGAATTGAAATAAATCTAACTAAATGCAATGAAAACAAATGAAACTAAAACAAACATACCATTGTAAACTGAAACCATATAAAAGTAATTATAATAATACTAACCTGAGAAAACCTTTTCAGGATAAACTAAATAATCTAAAAACATATATTGTTTCTTATATATATATATATATATATTACCCACCACTACTTCAGGTTCAACATCAATTCTAAAAATTTGAGTCATCAAATGAAATATTTTAGTCAACACCAATGGGGGAATCAGTGGTATCAATTTCATCACCAATATCATAAAAAAAATTGGGATTACTTCAATAATTACACCATAATCAGGTCTCAAACGATCTTTCACATAAAACACTTATTTTTTCATTGACTCTAATAGCTATAAATATACAGTCATCCATAAATTTACCATGCGACATAATTGAATCAAACCCTTTTCATTTAATCATAATATCTAATGAATTGGAATAACTGTTCATTATTTTAGTTAAAAAAACATCATCATGTTGTGTTCGCATGGTTACCTCTCAATCTATTGTAATAAATTTGTACCCATTGATTATTAATTATTTTCATTCACGAACCAAAGAATTGAGACCAAAAGTCAATGCTCTTAATTCTTGAGAGAAAAAGTCAACAACTAACTCAATACCTAAAATATATATGAATAATACAACTAATTTAATATTTATATTTTATTTTCATTTATGTAATGGCCGCGCCATTGATTTCAACCAAACTGGAAACTCTTTGTTATGAAAAGTCCCTCTCCTTCTCAAAGGAAAAGACCATTAACTCAACTTATAATTTACTTATGTTCCCTAAATAAAATATAATAAAAGGTATATGTGAAATTACATAGTGTGATATAACATATACATATCCAAATTACCCACTTGATATTGTCATCGAACAAATCACAGTTAAACAAGACTATGTGGTGTGTCATATCCCGCTCTTCAAGGATAAATGTTTCTAATGTATTTGACCCAGGAATTACCTCTATTTGGGGAAGAGATAGAAATTGGGAGATCAATTCCCCCATTTTTATCATCTTCATTTCTTATTGTTCAGTTACATATTTTTCTCCCAAAAAAATAAATTGAACAAAAATCCATACATTCTTGAGTTAGATAACCTCTCGAAATGAAACCTTCAGGATGATTCTTGTTCCAAACATAAGACTTCATTGTGAACATATTTATTTCAGTGGGATACATACAAAAAAAGAAATGGATCCACCAATAAATATTTTAGTTGGAATATGGACTATTAAATGCAACATGAAACTGAAAAATAGAGGAAAATTTTTATCTAAATCACACAAAATTAATGGTGTCTCTTCTTTCATGTTTATCTAGAAAGAATTGGATATACTTTTATCACAATGGTATCAATAAAAATGGCATAATCAAATCACTTTCACCCTTACATTATTGGATAGTAAATGAAGAATTGAAATTGGAATCAATTCATGATGAATAATATGAAAATCATGGGTTTTTAGGGATTTTAGTGTCAAATATCTTTTGTTGACTCATTTAGATATGTTTCCTGAATAACCTTCTAGAAATTTTATATTTTTCAATACTTCTAGAAATTGATTTTTCTATGAAGGAATCACCACATAAAAAGAAGAGGGAGATTTCTGTTTATTTTCACCGACACACACGGGATGTAGTTTGAGTTTAATACCCCAATCCAACAAGTCACGTTGTGTCACGACATGTCCCCCAAGGCTCATGTCACGACTACCCCAATCCCACCTTCCATAGGCTAGGGGTTGGTGACTAGCCCAAAAAATGTGTATCCCTATAACGGGAAGGCATTGCCTTTAAACCTATACAAACACACAATCTAAGAACAAAACAAGAAACAACCATGAAGTAAACTACTGTAGTAAAAAGTGTACTAAAAGTAAAGGGTCTGGAATACAAGCCCAACTGAAAAGTACAACTATAACTGAAAAGAGAAAACAGCTCCTGGATCATCCACTGAGGATCCTACCTGAAGTGTAGGTACAAATCATCTCCATAACACTCCACGTCAGCCCGTCTCCTCAGTGTATTGCCTGGTCATGGCTCCCTCAAGTCTCATCCCAGTTGCTCATCGTCTACACAAGACACAACAAGGTGCAGGAGAATCCTAAGTAGGGGTGAGTATAACAATACCCAATAGGGGACCCCGAGATCCCCGAAGGTCTCTCAGTGATCCACATAATAAAACATCACAAGATATACCACAAAGGTAATATCACAATCCTGATCTAAATCATGAAGCACAAAGCAAAAGAGATATCCCACACCATGTATAAAACTCAGAGATCGGGAATATAGATGATTAGTCTTAAGCTATATCATCTTATTCTATTTAGAAGTTCTACAACCGATCCACAAAGAAGTTGTTCTATTACCAATCCACTCTCGGACAAAAGTCGATGTTCCACAAAGGGCCACTATAATGAGGGTCCTCATCGGTTCATGAAACTACTAATCCACATAGGGTCTCTATAATTTCAATCCAAACAAGGTTGCTGGAATGCTGATGCACACAGGTTTGCTGGAATGATGATCCACACAGGGTCACTGGAAGGCTGATCCACATAGGGTTACTCGATTTTTATCAACACAAGGTCGCTAGTTGTTGATCCCCAACATCCCCCTCAAAAACTTGTCCTCATCGGGTAGCAACAATGCTGATATAAACAGGGTTGCAATGATGCTGATCCACGCAGGGTCGCTACTTCTAAGACAACCAGTCATAGGATTCCCGCTCATAGCACACTCGTTTCTGGGAGAACCGCTCCTCAATCCTTTGATCATATTTCAACTGATAGGGAGTCCTGAAAAATCATACCAAAGGGACCGCCCCATCATAAGGGTCCCAACGGGACAGATGGTGAATCGATCAGACGCTCGGTATATAAGATATTGACACTTTTGTAAAAAGGGCCTGGTTGGATTCAAGTCTAATCCAACCCAAGTTTCATGTCAAACTCCATAAAAACTCACTTAGAGCATCACTAAATGACTGCCTTGTCACAAGGGTCCTTATTCCATAGACAAAGCGTCGATTGGATGCTCAGTCTATTAGTTATATCCCTTTCTATGAAATGGAGGTGATCACACCTCGGTCCAACCCATCTCGGTCAGGCCTACTAGAATATGCCATAGGGTCCGCTTCCGAAAAAGGGTCCCAATGCCACTGACGAGGTTTCAAATGGATACTTGGTTCATCAGTTATGGACGTTTATTTTTTTGGGGGTCGGTTGGGTCTGGGCCCAGTCTGACTCAGTCTGACCGGCCTGATAAAATGTTTCCTAGGGTCCTGACCCCGCCTGGGTTCAGCCCGTTAAGGATTGGCCAGGTTCACTGGGTTTAGCCTGTCGGGGTCGGCTCATTGTTTCGCAAGCCCGACCCGCGGTTGGCCCGACCCATCGAGTGGGGCTTGGCCCACCTGCACTGGCCCGCTAGGCCATTGTCCAGCCCGGCCTGATGGGTAGGTCTGGCCCGCTCGACCGGCCCGCGTCCGGCCCAGTCTACCAGAAGGTGGAACACTGTCTCCACCGGCCCCGCGATTGCGGGGCCGTTTTACCCAACCGGTGGGGGTGTTGCCCCACCGCATGAAATGGTCGTCCATTTGGCCGACCGAATTCCTCCAACGTGGTGTGGCGCAAGGCCACACTGCACCCTCCTGCCACGACCTACTAACTGTGGCTACTGTCGCCAGCGGCACCTATAGGCACCACCTTGTCCTGTGCGGCCCGCTCAGGTCGGCCGCCTCTGGCTGCCGCAATGCATGACGATGCGCTGATTCCCACTACCTACTGTCGGTCGTCGTGGGTATACTCCTGCCTCCACTGACATGGAATGCCTAAGGTTTCATCCACGAGCCACCAGACGTGCTCGAGTGGTTCATTTTTGGTCCTGTTATCACCGACAAGGCTCTCGGGTCACCGTTGCTGCTACGTGTCCTCTGGTTTCATCCTGCCGATCCATTTGGAAAACTGTAATAGAAAAACAAGACAAATAACAAAGAGGAGTAGGATCTAGGCCTTGTTTGTTTAGCCCGCACTTTCCGTATTAGCATTGTATCAGGAAGTCAACAAGTTATCTCATAAAGATAAACTTTACAACTTTCCCCCAACCTGGATAAGATGCCCACTGATGACGATCAATAGAACTTCCTTCGTCGTTTTCGTTGATTTGTGATTTAGTGGCGATCATCACCACTTGCTGAAACCGGTCTCATCCACAAGGTGGTTGGATTCGTGGTACTTTTCTCGAGCTTCGTCTCTTGGTGAAGTCGTGCCGACACCCCTCCCCGAGATCGATATAAATAAGAGGGGGAAGATCTAGTTAACGTTCCAAGGAATTTATGAGGTTCATTTAATTAATGAGCCTCCCAAATTCCAATGGTACAGTTACAAACAAGGAGGAGTCAATCTAATTAATAGATTGACAGTTCGTCGGTCCTGGAACCACCGCTTATCTGCTAGAGAAAAATAAAATAAATAAAATAACATAACATGTTATTTTATTAATCTTTCAAAAGTCTGAAAAATTAACTTTTTCACCAAACCTACTACGGTCAAATTGAAGCCTCCCTTAAACAAATCTCAGTGCTACGGATTCAACAGTTCCCTCATATTTTTAATTGAGCACCAATTCAAAAAATAAAAAATGCCGCCCGCATGTTTATTTAACGTACCTTGAAAAAAATGTTCAGAAATTCATTTTGGGAACACTGGACCTCGGAATCACGCACCATCAATTTTTTGAGACTCATAAATATTCAATTTAATTAAAAAAATTACTTGGAAAAATTTGGGTCTTTACATTATCCCCACCAAGGGGATTTTTATCCCTAAAATACACAACATTGACTAAGGAAACAAATGGGGGTACCAATCAAAAATCGGAATCTCCTACTCCCATGTGCTCTCCTAGAGGTTCCCGTGCTGCCAGCAAATGTGCACTAGAGGGATCGATCGTCCATGAAGGACCCGCTCCTGTCAATCATCAATCTTCACTAGAACCTCCATAAATGTCGCCCCATCATCAATGTTCGTCTTGCCCCAATCAATAACCTATGATGGATCATGCATGTACTTCCTCAGCTGCAACATGTTGAAAACATCATGCACATGATGCATCTGTGGAGGAAGAGCTAGGCGATACGCCACCTCGCCAACTCTGCTAAAAACCTAAAAGGGTCCGATGAACCACAGAGATAGCTTGACACCCCGGCCAAATCTATACAAACGTCGTTGAGGTGAGACTCGTAGAAAGATATGGTCACCCTCCTAGAACTCCAAAGGTATACATCTCCTGTTAGTATAAGACTTATGTCTGCTCTGTACAGTCTTCATCCGCTTCTGGATGATATGCACCTTCTCAGTGGTAGCCCATACCTACTCTAGACCCATAAGTTTTGATTCCCTTGGGTCTGTCCATCACAGAGGCGATCTTCATGGTCGACCATACAAGGCCTCAAACAGTGTCATACCAATGGTGGAGTGATAGATGTTGTTGTACTCAAACTCCACCAAGGGCAGGTGATCCTCCCAACTACAGCCAAAATCTAGGACGCAAGCACGAAGCATGTCCTCCAATGTCTGAATGGTCCACTCTGTTTGACCATTTATCTGTGGATGAAAGGTGGTTCTTAGACGTAGCTAAGTCCCGAACGCCTCCTGTAATACCTTCCACAACTGGGATGTAAAACGTGTGTCATGGTCTAAGACGATCGTCGATGTCACCCCATGGAGCCGTACAATCTCCTATATGTAGAGGCGTCTCAAGCCCTCTACTGATCCCTGATCTCGGATGGGTAGGAAGTGGTCCAACTTGGTGAGTCGTTCAATGATCACCCAGATATAATCGTGGCCCCTGGACGTACGTGGTAGATATTTCATGAAATCCATGGAAAACCATACCACTTAAACTTTGGTACCTCTAATGGCTGCACTAATCTAGCTAGAACCTAATGTTCGGCCTTCACTTGCTGACAAGTGAGGCATTGAGAAACAAACTATGCCACTACTTTCTTCATCCTTGGCCACCAGTGCTGACACTGGAGGTCCTGGTACATCTTCACTACACCAGGATGTACTTCCAGAGGGGATTTATGGAACTCCCCCAATACCTCCTCTCGTAGTGCCACTAGTACCATGGTGTGTCCTCTAAAGAGGGTGATGTTCTCCACACCTTCATAAAATCCATCAGGTGCCTATCTTAAGGATATATGATAACATCAAGCCTCACAATCAATGTCCCCAAACTGTGCCTCCTAAACTCACTGAATAAGTGGGGGAGTGATAGTCATATACTAGAGTTAAGCTGCTCCATCTCTATCCACAAAGGATATCTGCAATGCGGCTAGCTTATTTGTCGCCTCACTCAACAACTGTAGAACAGACCTCCTGCTGAGTGCATTTGCTACTAAGTTCCCCTTCACAGGAGTGTAGACTATCTTAAAGTCATAGTCCTAGAGGAACTATATCCAACATCATTTTCTTAGGTTCAGGTCCTTTTGTGAGAAGATATACCTGAGACTCTTGTTACCAGAGAAGAATATAAAACACTTTCCCATCAAGTAGTGTCAACACATCTTCAAGGAAAATACCTCAACTGCTAACTCCAGGTCATGGGTAGCATAGTTCTTCTCATGTTGTCTCAGCTATCGTGAACCATTAGTAATCAATTCTCACTCCTACATCAGGACACATTCAAGACCATCCCCTAATACGTTGCAGTAGACTACATACCCAATGCCCTCTTCTGGTAGCCTCAAGATGGGGGCACTCATCATCTTTGCCTCAGCTTCTAAAAACTATATTGGCATCTCTCCATCCACAAAAATGGTTGTCCCTTCTTTATCAATGATGAAAAGGTTTCTGGAAGTCTGGAAAAGTCAGGTACGAATCTCCGATAGTACCCAACCAACCCCAGGAAACTCCGCACCAAGGTCACGCTCTTGGGTGGCTTCCTAGCTGGCATAGCCTCTATATTTGCTGGATCCACTATAACTCTAGCCTCCGAGATAACGTGTCCCAAAAAGTGGACCTCCTATATCTAGAACTGGAACTTTGAGATCTTACCATAAATTTGGTGCTCTTAGAGTGTATCCATAACTATCTACAAACGATAGCCATGCTCCTCCCCCGATGCCGAGTATATCAAGATGTTGTCGATGAAGACCACCACAAAGCGATTGAGGTATGGATGAAAGATCCTATTCATGAGTCCCATGAACACTATAGGGACGTTGGTTATACTAAATGGTATAAACAAGAACTCATAATAGCCATACCGACATCTGAAGGCTATCTTATGCACATCCTCATCTCGTACCCTGAGCTAATGATAGTCTAATCTGAGGTCTATCTTCAAAAACCAATGAGATTCCTTTAGCTGATCAAAGAGATCATCAATCCTTGTGAGTGGATACTTGTTCTTCATGGTCACCTAGTTCAGGCATCGATAATCCACATAGAGCCTCAAACTCCCATCTTCCTCCTTGGTGAACAAAATCAGGGCAGCCCATAGAGAAACACTAGGCATTATGAACCTATTCCTCTCCAAGTCCTCCAGTTTTACCCGTAACTCACGAAGCTCCATAGGAGCCATCCAATATGATGGTGTAGATATTGGTTCCATCCCGAGGTACATGTCAATGTAAAATTCCACCTCTCTACAAGGAGGTAGTCCTTGAACATCATCAGGGAAGACATCAGCATACTAGTCCACCACTACAGGATAGCTCAGACTCTCAATATCAACTACTATGAGGGTAAGGCTAACCAACTGATGTGTGATCAGCCACACCCTTCTCTAGGTAAGTCTATATTGTTCTACAAAGGTTCCCTTATCACTAGTGAAGGAAAACCCGGTACCATCCTTGCGGACACAGTGCACTTTTCTCCTATTGCAGTCAATCTAAGCATGGAATGTGGATAACCAATCCATACTCAAGATGATGTCGTAAGGCCACGACACCACTACTAGAAGATCCTAGTCGAAGGTCTCGCTTCCTAGAGTAAGCTCACACTACTATCACTAGTGTGTAATATTTGAATCTTCTCCCATATGAGTCTCTAATTGCAAGGATTGAGCCAACAGCTCCACTAGAGTCTCCGAGATCCAAACGAGAGTCATGGAAATGAAAGAGTGACTAGAACCTATGTATATAAGTACTGTAGCTAAGGTGTAGTACACACATATCACACCTTAAATCATCTATAGAGAATCGTGGTCGTAGGCCTCATCTGCTTGGAGCTGATCTCATCCCTGTCCACCTACTCCCGGTGGTCGGGGTGGACCACCTAGAGGTGGTGGCAATAGAACCTCAAACCGTCTTCCATCATCTACTGCATGACCTACTCCTCTTCCACTTCCATCACCCAAAAAACCTCCTCACTCAAATATATACCTCTAAATCAGTTGTCCCTTGATCATCTGCTGGTCTTCAGTGTAGCTGGTCGACCGTCGCGAGCCATGTGACTCTGCCTGCCACACGTGAAGCACAATCTGCTCCTCTACTAGCCTGATCTACCTTGGGAGCCTCACACCTCCGACCCTATGACCTGGGGTCGTCCACCAGAAGTTTTGGTCCTCTTGTACCTCTTTTTCATCTGCCTACTAATAGCCATAGATGACTCTGCTACATGTAGCCCGGTGGTGGGTCTCATTGTTAGTGTCTGCTCAGCAAGGAAACTCTCCACCAAGAGTTCTCTCTCCAACACATCAGCATGCGTCAGAATTATGAGAGATACCATAGAAGATCTAATCTCCCATTGGAGTCCCTTCTTGAAGGTTTGGGCCCTGAAGAAAGGGTCCTGCTTCATATCGGTAGAGTATTGCAAGAGGTCGGTGAACCTCATCGAGTACTGGGACACGGTCAGGCTTCCCCTACTGTAAGTGTAGAAGCTCTTGTATATGCACAAAGTGTAGAGTTGCTAGAATGAACTCTTCCCTGAAGAGGCCCTCAAAATTTTCCCAGGTGAGGGTCTCCTCGTCATGTGTCTCGAGAGTGAGGCTCCACCATCTCCCTGCTGCTCCCTAGAAAAGACTATCAGCTAGGATCACCATCTAGTCGGCTGGTATACCAACCAGGAAAAAAACTCTGGCCACAACCTCTAGACAGTCCTCAGCTGCATGAGGATCCATCTTTCCTCGGAACCTCTGAGGCCTCTTCCACTGAAACTCATGAAACGCGCTTAGTCGACAGGCACCATCTGCTGGTGGGGCTGGTGGCAATGGCTACCCAACGGGTAGTGGTGTTTCTGGTACACCACCCGATGGTACTATAGCCATAAGAGGGCCCTACACTAAAGCCTCATCACTCGATGGACCGTTATCACAAACTCTCCTTGGAATTTTAGCTGGCTATCTATGTGGCAGCATCCTGAAATAAAACAGGTGCGCCACTGTCAATAAGTTATACCTGGTGAGATGAATCTAATATATCAAAAATTAAAACACTTCTAAAACACACTCAATCAATTTTTTCATGCACTGAGTCAGAAATCAGAATTCAAGGTCCTAGTTTATGGATACGTCAGCTGCCACACCAACACTGGACTCCCTGAACTAAAACCACACTCAAAACACTTAACACTATTTCTCTATTAAAATATCGGAGTCCTAGTTTTTTTATAGAACTGACTCCTCTAATACCACTTTGTCATGAACCATCCCCTTGGGCTCATGTCATGACTACCCCAAGCCCACCTTCCATAGGCCATGGGTTGATGACTAGCACCAAAAGGCATATCCCTATAACAGGAAGGCATTGCCTTTAAACTTGTACAAACACACAATCCAAGAACACAATAAGAAACAACCACGAAGTAAACTGCTGCAGTAAAAAGTGTACTAAAAGTAAAGGGGTGGAATACGAGCCCAACTAAAAAGTACAAGTACAACTGAAAAAAGAAAATAACTCCTGGATCGTCCACTGAGGATCTTACTTGAAGGGTAGGTATAGATCGTCTCCACATCACTCCACGTCATCCCATATCCTCCATGTACCGCCTGGTCCTGGTTCCCTAAAGTCTCATCCCAACTGCTCATCATCTACACAGGACACAACAAGGTGCAGGCGAAGACCATGCAAGGGTGAGTATAACAATACCCATTATGGGACCTTGAGACCCCCTAAGTCCTCTTAGTGATCCACAAAGGAAAAAATCACAATATATACCTCAAAGGTAATATCACAAGCCTGATCTAAATCATGAAGCACAAAGAAAAAGAGACATCTCACACTAGGTATACAACTCAGATATTTGGAATATAGATGACTAGTCTTAAGCTATACCATATTATTCCATTTATAAATCCCACAACTGATCTACAAATAATTTGTTCTATTTCTGATCCACTCTTGGACAATAGTCATTATTCCACGATGAGCAACTATAAGGCGGGTCTTCGTCGGGTCACAATATTGTTGATCTACACAGGGTCTCTAGAATTATGATCCACATAGGGTCGCTGGAATTTCAATCCACACAGGGTCTCTGGAATTTTGATCCACACAGGGTTGCTGGAAGGCTGATCCACACAGGGCCGCTCGATGCTACATTCGGGAGAGAGCAGGGAAGGAGTAGTTTTTTTTCATTCATATCACCACCATCCTAAATGTTGGGGAAAATTACCTATAATTGAATTAACCACATAAAATCCTAGCTTAAGGGTTAAATCATAGATATATTGAATTTATTACTATGACATGTTACTGCCACTTCATCCCAAACACCTCACATAGACAACCACTTCCACAACTAACCACAATAAAAACCAACCACATCGATGCCACATAACAACACTATAACCACAAGTTTCCTTTTTTATTACATCATTAACAATTTACAAATTTTTCATTTTCAAACCCCATTATGTTAATTGGGTCACATTTAGTTTCAACTACTCAATTCAATAAAACAAATTCATCTCAACCCTAATATTTTATACCAGCCTTTTATATCAACCATTTTTCTTTTCATATTTCATTATATATTTTCACATATCATTAACCACCCATATAGTCATCTAGTTCAACCCATTATTCATATTCCCCCAAATCACACCCTTAGTTTAATTCACTTTTTATTTTATCCATGTCCTGGACAACTATAACACCAACCTCAACATCATCATCACAACTTTTCATCAACAACCATGACAAAAACCCACAACAACGACCACACTATCCCATAGTCATATCAATGATCGAGACAACAAGGTGTGTCGTCACCTCTTTACCACAACTCCACCACACAATCACCCCAACCATTTCAGCAATAAATAAACATAATCATGACAACAATAACTCCCCTATTTCCTTAATTTCATCACATGATGAATAATTCATCAATTTTAGGTTTCACACCTAATTATCTCATTATTAACTTTATATGATTTATTATGTTTCATCATGATTCATTAAAAACCCACCTAAAGAAAACTGGACTGCTACCACATCCATCATAGTGGTACAAGAATATAAAGATCACGATAACAAAAATATAAACTATCACTACTTTACAATAACATAGTCATCACAATAAACAATATAATAATATAATTAATGGAAATTAATTCAATAATGTTTCATTATTTAACCACCAACTATTATTCAAACAAAAATTTACCATGTCTATACTCTATATTTCATTAAAATATTATGTGTATAAAATCAACATATTCAATAATACATAAGTAACAATATAGTATTCATATAAAACACATGTGATTCACTTATCCTCTTTTCAATTACCTTAATCTATTTATTTATCTTTATTACATTAATTATAAACATTAACCTATTGAAAATGTAATCATGATAGTTATACATTTAACATGTGATAATAGAAGAGGGAAATCTCGAATCTTACACCTTAATTAGAGCTTTTAAAAATCATAGCTTAAGGATGAGAGAGAGTCAAGAATCAACCACCTCTAAACTCGCAAGGGCAGCCCACAAAACCTCTTCACATCAAAATTTCACCTAGAAATTGATTAAAAATTACTAAATCTAAACTTCTACCTCTTCCATGACCTTCAAGAAGAGAACAAGGATTAAAGAAAAGGAAATAAATTGAACATTGGATGATAAGATATTGATCGCACAAATCTAAGGATCAAGAGATACCAAAAGATGACTAAAGATATCCCATGATGAATCAAAAAGTACCTAGGGTTTGGAGGATATTGGAGGAATTATAGAAAACTCAAGAAGGAAATTGAATTTATATTAAACGTTCAAAAACACATTATCACAATGTGGAAGTCTTGGTCACATTGCAATGAAGGTTGGCCCCCAAAATCAAAACATTGTCTCCCCAAGTCTCGAGGAGTCAAGTACTTTTTAAATTGATATAAACAAAGAAGATCACAATGCAATTGGGGCCTTCATACCATAATTTTTAAACCATTGTAAATCATGATGAAGACCTCATCCTCCACCTCAAACCTGATCCCCCCCAAACCACGACTGTGATGCAACACAACCACCATGGCATAATGATCCAAAAAATAAAAAAAACCAAGAAATTATACAACCATGTATTCCACAATGCAATGAAAATTCTCATGCTGCAATCAAATTCCTCATGCCAAAATTCACATACACCATGGCATAATGATGAAACCCCAACCATCTGGAGGCACACCAAACTATCATGGCTCAAGATTCTTTTCACATCTCATCATCCCATGCCATTTTTCTTCTAACCATGACCCAACATGTAACATGGAAACCATAACCATTGGCTCATAAATATGTGAGTTTATACTGACCTTAAGTGGAATTATCCGAACACTAAAGGTTGGGAATACATGTCGAGGGTTTAATAATAAAGTGGGGGAACATTTGTTCCTTTTTACACACACTCAAACACTCATACATAACCACAAAAATAAACAAAAAACCCAAGAAAAATATATAAATGATGCATGAGTAAATCCAAACAATATTATAACAAATGAATAATTATATTAATAGTGGAAACAATAAACCATGACAATTTAGACTCCAAAATAAGGTAAGAATCGGGCATCAAGGTGACACCGCTCTAGAAACCCAGAACACAACCAACACCCAAACTTCATCTCCAACCTCTATGATAGTTACATAAAGAAGAATCACTAGAGAAATATGAAATATTTCCCTTTCTTGTATCATGGAAAATAGTGTCTTTATACACACCAAAGTGATTATGTAAGGGGTGAGTAATCATTCCCAATAGGCAAACTCCAAAATACTTTTTCATGCATTCCAATAAAACAAGAATTGAGTCAACTAACTATTTTATAAACAAATCTACAAAATAAAAAAGTAGTTAAAACAGTTTCAAAAATTTCATTTAAAATAGAAGAAAACATGTCAATGCAGTTTATCAAAAGTACAGTTTTTATAAGCAGTGGCCAAAAATATTTTAAACCCACTTGACGTCCACGGTTCTATTTCTCTCACACACACCCATGCATTCCAAATGAATTTCACTATACTCATGAGTGGTGAATCATCCCTCACCAAGCCGTTACCTAGTGATATATCTTCTTATGCCTCGAGTTCGGCACCGAGGGTCAAATATGTAACACCTGGATGTTTTAATGAAATATTTTATTTAAATAATTTTTATCCTTTAGTAGCTTTATTTGCACGCAATCATGAGTTTAAACAAACCGTGAGATGCCCTTAATATAAAATTACTATTACAGCTTAGTCATTAGGTTATCGAGAATAATTATAACTAACTTATAAAAGTGCATTATGAATTATTTGGCTACTAATTATTTATGAAAAATATAAATCAATTAGATATTTTTATTTTTTTGAGTTAATTAAATTTTGTAATGAGATTAATGAGGTATATGTGTCATATATTTAATATTTTTTTATATTCATACAATTGATATTTTAGTCATAGGGTATGAATAAAACCCTATTTATGTATAAGAACCTATTTTTTTAAAAGGTCAATTTTATAACTTTGAATGGAGAACCCATTTTAAATTAAGATTTTGGCACATTAATAATTTCTATATGAAAACATAAACATTTTATTTTTAATTGGTATATAAAATTTTATATTTTAAAAATTTCTGATATTTTTTTGATAACTTTCATGTTTTGATTAATAGTAAAAATACGCTAAATTTTTATTAAAAAACAACTTTTTTTCATAAAGATAACTTATATGGTTAAATTATAATATTAAATGGTTTGAAAGTATAAATAGAATATATTTTTACCATTTAATATAATTTAAGTCATTATTATTAATTTTACACTGAATTTATAGGTAAAAACATTTCAATATTTTGCAATGTTTTAACTTTTAAAACCTGTATTCTCATTTCAACAATGTGATAAATTTTAAATCAATTACTAAAACTTCTATGTTTTGAATTTGGAAAAACGTATTCCATATTTGGAATCATAAGGTCCAAATTTTGTGAATAGGTACCTCTTATTTTTGGATATTATGAATAGTAACTTCAGTAATTATTTTATTTACCAATGTTAAAGGTTAAATATGGTAAATAAGGGTAAACAAATAATAATAATTTAATAATATAATACTACCCTAAAACGTTTTTTAATCCTATTGGATGAAATATTTCCAACCATAGGAATCCTTAGGTTGATTTTGGGACCCCATGGATTCACATGGATGTGAAAATGACATTTTATAAAAATTAATTTAAAGTAAAGATATTTATTACCTAAACATATAAGTTTTACTAAATAGATTTTAATATAGGGTTATATATCTGATATATTTACTTATAAATAGTCATTAGAAATATAAAAATATGTACTAAATCATTGTATTTTATTTATAATTTTTAGAGATTATATAAATAGTATTATTTATGACACAAAAATGATGTATTAATTACCTCATTAATGAAAGATTTAAATAAATGAAATTATAAATATTAAAAAAAATGTAATTTGATTATTTTTATGTCATCCACAAATTTTCTGGATTACACCAACATATTATCTTTTATTGAATGCCTTATTTTCAAATGAATAAAGTTTTTATGAATTTTTAAAAAGTCAAGTATGAATAGTGTCTAAAATTGACACAATTTATAACTTAAAACATATAATAGTTTATTAAATAATATTAAATTACTAAAAATATATGATTCATAAAAATGGTTTATATAATTCCAAAATTTTCATAAATAATTTTTTTGGGTCGTTTTACATGATATGGTAATCACATTAACCCATAATGTGTAAATAACATGATATCACAGTAAGATTAAAAAGGGTAAAATAAGGGTTAAACCAAAAATACATGGATAAAAAAATATTATAAAATTGTATAAATATTATTATATGATGGGTATTCGAACAAAAATCGTCTTATATTTGAATTAAATAAGTTTTGGACCTTTTTTAGATGAAATTTAATTTATTATAAATTAATATTTTTGAGAGTTCCCTAAAGTGCCTCTCTCCTCTCTTATAAAAGGGCACGTCCTACCTATCATATTCACTCCATTTTGAGCCTTAAAGATCAGATAAACCCTGACCATTTCTCTTCTAAACTTCCCTAGTTACATTATAGAGGTTCTGGTCTTCTAAAAACACCAACTCCAGTTCCTAAAGAGGAAATTTAAAGGAGGCACACCGAGGAAGAGGTAATCTCTTCTACTGATTTTTTCAAATTTATTTCTTATTATACTTATTATTATTTAGTTGTTTCATTATAAATTAATAAAATAATTATCAATAATATACTTATATGTCATTATAAATATTTAACAACCCAATTTCACCTTTTATACATCCTAAGAAAAATGAAACCACTGTGCGTGCGTACGTACGGCTTACCATCTCCACGCCGTGGCATAATCTGTTTTTCACCACCACCTTAATTGGATGGGTATAATAGTGGAAATAATAACTATATATGATTATTATAACATGATACTAATTATGATATACTATACACCATCCACTTTAATACCATTCAATAATTATGGGAACGATATCGTCGCTTGTGCGTTTGTACGACTTACCATCTCCACAGTGCGAAGTGATTCGTTCCACATAATCTTCATTAAAAAATGATTATACAAATGAATTGAATGAATATATATGATATATATTATAATAATACCATGATTTAAATGATATAACTATAATCTAAAAAGATTAATAAGGACTTATCTGACAAAACATACATAAGAACATAAAGCAGTTAATACCCGAATAACAAGTAACAATGAAATGTTACTAACAAATGGATAAAAATATGATTCTAAATTTTATCATAAAAATGATTATGTTTATATAATAAATCAGTAACATTATTTAAATCATTATATAGGATGTTTGAATACATAAAAAACATATCAGACTTAAGGTAAGGGATAACTTTTCAAATCTTGTTTTATCCAAAATTGTTTATTCATAAGTATCTATAGGGGATATAATTATCATCCATGTCCATGTTTTCTAAAAATATTCTCATAAAATGTTTACTATTATTATATGTATGTTTAAATTAATTTTTACCCATTTTGACTTTAACTACATGGTTTGGAAGGAATATTTCTTTTGTTTACCATATGAGGTACTTTTTGGCTATTTTGGAAAAAGTACAAGGAGAATATTTTTTTAACTTATATGGAATGAACGGGTTTTTACATATTCATAATGCCTTATTTCTATGAAAATTCCTCTACATTTATATAATTGTATTTTCAAATAATTTATTTTCTTTTAAAATTGAACGACATTTTGAGAAAATAAAATATTTTTGAAAATGAAAGGATATTTTCCTCAGGAATGAAGCTCTAGTGTTTTATCAAAAAAATCCATCTAAGATTACATAGATTCATGTTACTATCCCAATAATTACTATGATCATATTATGTTTATGATGGAATATTATCTAGGAAATCCATTTGTTTTTTATCGATTATGATGAAAGGATGTTTAAGAAACCCATTTGATTTCATGGGTTATGCTATGATGAATGTTTTTTATGTTTTTGTGGAACACATAAGAATGGTTTCATTATGAGATTGTTGGGACCTATATATCCCTCCAATTCATTAGGTAAGGATTTATATCTAATGAGATATACATGGATGTAATGACAAGTTAATCTGGTTCAGTGATACAGGGATGGAATGAGGAGAGAAATCAGTTCAGTAATAGACTTTGTCTGCTATAATGGTCTTGGAAAAGATCCTTGACTAATATGAAATGATTTTCTATGCGTATGTGTGTATGCCACAAAATTTCATGTCTTATGTTATGATTATTGGGATTACATTTCACTTCTATGTTTTATCCCATGACATGATATTATGATCTCTTATATGCATGATAAGATGTTCAAATGTTATATATGATTTATATCTACTTTATTTACCCTTACTGAGAATTTAAGCTCACGCTTTCATATGTTTCTTTTCCCCAGGTCAGGAATAAGGGTATTAAGTATGATATGCCAAAAAGGAGTCTAGTCAGGATGAAATAAATGGGGGACAATATAGATGTTTTATAAACCATTTGTTTATGTTTCCCCGTTTCTAAAGACACTATACCTATACAGTCCTATTATGGTTTTGTTATATATTGTAATAAATATACTTCAATTATAGAGTAATATCAATGTATTTAAATTATGGGTCTTTATAGTTGGTATCAAAGCAAAGGTATAGTTAACCTTTAGAAACTAGGATGATGAGGCCTTAGTAAGAACCATAAGGATATGTCTAAGTATAGGATACAATCCTAGTATTTTAGAAATGACCATGAATAACCTATGATAAAACCTAAAGTTTGCTAAATTGAAAATTTATTCTTTATTATGTGGTTTTACTGTTATGATTAGTGTTTCTCACACTATTCTTCTTGGTTTTAGTCAATGGATGGAACCCGAAGGAACCGTGTTAATGATGAATGCAATGGGAAATGAAAATATTGTCCCCTTGAGAAACCAAATGTTGTGGGATCTAGAATGCAAAATATTGTATCCATGCTCACACAACTTTCTCAAGCTATGAATCATGTAGGACTTCCAAACGAGAAAAGGAAAGAGAAAATTTTTGTTTAATCCTTCATGAGGCAGCGTCCACCTTCATTCAGTGGGTCTTCTAATCCATTAGTGGCTGAACAATGGATCAATACCACTAAAAGATATTTTCAGTTCTACAATGTTCTGAACATGATAAATTTATCTTAGTAGTATATCATTTGGAAGGTGAATCTGATCAATGGTGGAATCTTATCAAGAATACAAGGAAAATAGATGAAATTGAGTCCATGGAATGGGATGAGTTCAGGAACTTATTTTTCAATAAGTACTTTCCTCATATTCTTCGAACAAAGATAGAGAAGGAGTTCCTTGAACTTAAGTGAATGGATGATGAATCCATTAATACCTACAAAGAAAAATTTAGAAGAATTACAGGTTATGCTTCTGGAATTATTATCCAACTTGATAATAATATTGATCAAGTCTTTAGTGGCTTAAAACCAAGTCTCTAAAGGGTATTATCCATAAGGGACTTCAATATCTATGAAAAAATTGTTCAATGTTATCTCAAGGTTGAGATGGAGATTGAAGTAACCCATCAGTCATATGGGCTTGATAAGAAGAGCAAAATGGAATTCAAAGGAAAATATAAGGACCACACTGAAAAGAAGATGAGTTTTCCCTTATTCTCAAAGTGTGGAAAAAAACATGGAGGGAATTGTTTTAAAGGAACTATTAAATGTTTTAAGTGTGGAAAATAAGGTCATCGAGCAATTTAATGACGAAGTGATGGAGAAAAGATGTCTAATGACGTGAACAAAGAAAAGGATACATAGAATGTACCACCTACACTTCAATGTTACAAGTGAAAGGAAGTTTGGCATTATGTGAATCAATGTCCTAATCCAAGGGTTATTGATGATGATCGACATCAAAAAACTCTTAAGGACAAAGACAAGGGAAAGTCACATGAAATTACTATTGGCGACATGGAGTATGATAATGAAGTGGCGAAATATACACTTACCATCCACTCTAAAGTAGATAATGTTTTATTTGATTTTGGATCCACAAAATTTTTTATTTCTAAATAATTTTCTAATGGTATCTTCATATTACCTCAACAATTAGATGTTGAGTTAGATGTGACAACTCTTAATGGCACAACGGTCACATCAAAAGTTTACAATTATTCTCTAATTGATGTTTGTATGAAAGTGCTTCCTACAAATCTTGTGATCCTTCATATAGTATAATTTTATGGGATTCTTGGAATGTATTGGATTTCTTTATATGGACATCATATCAATTTACAAATAAGGGAAGTCACATTTCATATTCCAGGTCAATCTATGATCATCTATCAGTGCAAGGATGAATATAAAATTTCGGTGGAAATTTATTCCATCTTATGGGTCTTGATTCCAATAAATGAAGGTTATTTATCTCAAACGGTTGGGGAGAAACTCATGATTAAGAATACTCCCATTGTATGGGGGTTTGATCATGTCTTTCTGGAGGAATTGTCAGGTCTTCCACCAAATCGTGAAGTTTTTTCTTCAATAGAACTCATACCACGTTCTATTCCTATCTCGAAGACACCTTAGATAATGGCCCCAATTTATTTGTAGGAATTGAGAAACTCCAAGATAATCTTGATAAGGGATTCATACACCCTAGTGCATCACCTTGGGGAGAACCTGTTCTGTTTGTTAATAAGAAAGATGGATCAATGAGATTCTGCATTGATTATCGAGAACTTAACAAGATCACTATCAAGAAAAAATATCATCTTCCCCACATTGATGACTTATTTGACCAACTACATGGAGATCAGTAATTTTCCAAGATTGATCTTCATTCATGGAATCATCAATTAGGGTTCAAAAAGGAGGATATACCAAAGACTACATTTCATACAAGGTATGGACACTATGAATTTATAGTGATGCCTTTTGGTCTTAATAATTCCACTACTATCTTCATGGATCTAATTAATAGAGTGTTTAGAGACTATCTTGATCTATTTTTGGTAGTATTTATCAATGATATTCTTTTCTATTCAAAGATCAAGGAAAAACATGAAGATCACTTGAGAATTGTACTGAAGACCCTAAGAAAGGAGAAGCTTTATGATAAATTTACAAAGTGTGAATTTTTTCTTAAAAAAGATTCATTTTTGGGTCACATAATCTCAAGAGAGGGGATATATGTGGATCCAACCAAAACAGAGGTTATTAAAATATGGTCGAGACCAACAATAGTAACTGAGATATGAAGTTTTCTTGGTTTTGATGGATATTATTGACATTTTGTGAAAGATTTTTCACGATTATCTAATCCAGTCACAAAGTTGACTCGAAAAGGAGTTAATTTAATGTGGACGGGGGACTATGAAGAGAATTTAAAAGAGATAAAAATATGGTTATTTAGTGCACCTGTTCTCACACTACCTTGTAGTTGAGAAAGGTTTGTGATCTACAGTGATGCATCCAAGAAGGGTCTGGGGGTGTGTTCTCATGAAAAATGATATGGTGATAGATTACTCCTCAAAATAGTTGAAAATTGATGAGAAAAATTACCCAACTCATGATTTGGAGTTAGCTACGGTAATCTTTGCATTAAAGATATAGGGGAATTATATTTATGGTGAATGGTGTGATATTTATACTGATCATAAAAGTTTAAAGTATATTTCCACACAAAAAGAGATGAATATGCACCAAAGAATATGGTTGAAGTTGATTAAAGATTACGAATTATCAATACATTACCACCCTGGGAAAGAAAACAAGGTGGAAGATGCATTAAGTTGACAAGACCATGATAGCTTATCCATAATGAGGATCATGAAAGATCCAATATTTATGGATTTTCAAAGGATGGATCTTTAAATTTTAATGGAAGGGGATAAATCTTATCTTTCTCAAATAAATGTTCAGACATCTATATAAGTGAAGATTAAAGAGGCACAGAAGGAAGATAAAGACTTACAAAATAAGGTGAGAAACATTCTTGAATTCAACCTTGATTATGATGAATGAATAAGGTTCAAGAATCAGGTTTGTGTTCCACCCATACCAGAATTAAAGAATGATCTATTAGATAAGGCTCATAGTTCTTCATTCTCTATTCACCATGGAAGCACAAATATGTACAAGGACCTAAAAGAGTAATTCTGGTGTGATGGAATGAAAAGATATGTCGCTGAATACGTCTCTCAATGCTTGGTTTGTCAGTAAGTTAAGGCTGAGAGACAGAAGTCTAAGGGGATATTACAACCATTGCCCATACCAGAATAGAAATGGGAAAACATAACTATGGACTTTGTCATCAGACATCCCAAAACATCTAAAGGCAATAATTCTATATGGGTTATAGCTGATCACCTTATGAAGTCTGTACACTTCATTACTATTAGAGAGGATTTCTATCTTAATCATCTTTCCCAGATATATGTAGAGGAAGTGGTAAGATTTCATGGAGTAACACATTCCATTATATCTGATTGGGATCAGAGGATTACCTTGAAGTTCTGATGAAGTCTTCAACATGATCTAGATACAGAGTTAAATCTCAGCACTTCTTATCATCCTCAGACAGACGGTCAGTTTGATAGGACAATTCAAACTCTGTAAGATATGTTGAGAGCTTTCTCTATGGATTTAAAAGGTGGTTGGGATCAACACCTACCATTGGTGGAATTTTCTTACAATAATAGCTTTCAATCCAGTATTTAAATGGATCCTTATGAATCCATATATAGAAAGAAGTTCAGATTTCCAACTTGCTGAGATGAAGTTGGGGAAATAAAGATATTAGGACCTGATCTTGTTGATGAAATTAAAGAAAAGGATAGATCTATTCAACAACAGATAAGAGCAGCTCAGAGTCGACAAAAAAGTAATACTGAAAACTGAAGAAAATACCAAGAGTTTTTAGTGGGTGATAAGGTGTTCTTACAAATATCTACTTGGAAGAGATTAATGCGATTTGGAAAGAAGGTCAAGCTGAGCCCTAGGTATATTGATCTTTTTAAAATTATGGATCATGTTGGGAAGGTATCTTACCGATTAGCGCTTCCAACAAATCTCTCTCAAGTTCTTGATGTGTTCTATGTATCCCTCCTAAGAAAGTACATACCTGATCCTTCACATGTACTAAGCTCAGAAGTCATACCGCTGGAGCAAGATCTTTCTTATAAAGAACAACCGGTAGAGATTCTGGATCGTAGAAAAATTTCTATGAAACAAGACCACTCTCTTGGTAAAAGTTTTATGGAGGAACCACTAATTATAAGAAGCTAAATGGGAACATAGGGATATGATGAGGGAGAGGTATCCTCATATTTTTATTTCCATGTTATAAATTTCAAGGGTGAAATTCAGTTTAAGGGGGGTAGAATGTAACACCTAAAGGTTTTTATGAAATATTTTCTTTAAATAATGTTTATCCTCCAGTAGCTTGCTTTTCACGCAATTGTGAGTTTAAAAGAACCACAAGATTTTATTAATATAAAATTACCATTACATCCTAGCCTTTAGGTTTGTGGGAACAATTATAACTAACTTATGAAAATGCATTATGAATTCTTTGGCTATTAATTATTTATGAAAAATATAAATCAATTAGATATTGGTATTTTTTTTAAGTTAATTACATTTGGTAATGAGATTAATGAGATTAATGTGTTATATACTTAACAAAATATTTTTTTTATATTCATCCAATTGATACTTTAGTCATAGGGTATGAATAAAGCCCTATTTATGTATAAGAACCTATTTTTTTAAAAGGTCAATTTTATAACTTTGAATGGAGAACCAACTTTAAATTAAGATTTTGGAATATTAATAATTTTTATATGAAAAAATAAACATTGTATTTTTAATAGGGATATAAAAATTTACTTTGGAATTTTTTTTGATATTTTTCTAATAACTTTCATGTTTTAATGAATAGTAAAAATACGCTAAATTTTAATTAAAAAACAAAATTTTTTCATCAAGATAATTTATATAGTTAAATTATAATATTTAATGGTTTAAAAGTATAAATATAATATAATTTTACCATTTAATATAATTTAAGTCATTATCATTAATTTTACATTGAATTCATAGGTAAAAAATTTCAATCTTTTGCAATGTTTTAACTTTTAAAATCTGTATTCTCATTTCAACAATGAGATTAATTTTAAATAAATTACTGAAACTTATGTGTTTTGAAATTGGAAAAATTGATTCCATATTTGGAATCAAAAGGTACAATTTTTTTGAATAGGTACCTTTTATTTTTGTACATTATGAATAATAACTCCAATAATTATTTTATTTACCATGGTTAAAGGGTAAATATGGTAAATAAGGGTAAAAAAATAATAATAATTTAATAATATAATACTATCCTAAAATGTGTCCTAATCCTATTGGATGAAATATTTCTGACCATGGTCATCCTTGGGTCGATTTTTGGGACCCCATGGATTCACATGGATGTGAAAATGACATTTTTTAAAAATTAATTTAAAGTAAAGATATTTATAACCTAAACATATAACTTTTACTAAATCAGTTTTAATATATGGTTATATAACTGATCTATTTTCTTATAAATAGTAATTATAAATCTAAAAATATTTCTTACAACATGGTATTTTATTTATAATTTTTAGAGATTATATAAATAGTATTATTTATGACACAAATATGATGTAGTGACTACCTCATTAATGAAAGATTTAAATAAATGAATTTATAAATATTAAAACAAATGTAATTTGATTTTTTTTATGTCATCCACGAATTATATGGATGAAATTGACATATTATCTTTAATTTAATGCCTTATTTTTGAAGGAATAAAGTTTTTATGAATTTTTAAAAAGTCAAGTATGAATAGTGTCCAAAATTGACACAATTTATAACTTAAAACATAAAATAGTTTATTAAATGATATTAAATTCCTAAAAATCTAAGATTTGGTAAAATGGTTGATATAAGTCCAAAACTTTAATAAATAACTTTTTTGGGTCTTTTGACATGATATGGTAATGAAATTAACCCACAAAGTGTAAATAACATGATATCATGGGAAGATTAAAAAGGGTAAAATAAGGGTTAAAACAAAAAGATAAGGATAAGAAAATATTCTAAACTTGTCTAAATATTATTGGATGATGGATATTAGAACAAAAATAATCTTATATTTGAATTAAATAATTTTCGGACATTTTTTAGTATAAATTTAATTTACTATAAATTAATATTTTTTAGAGTTTCCTAAAGTGCCCCTCTTCTCTTATAAAATGGAACCTCCTACCTCTCCTATTTACTCCATTTTGAGACTTGATGCTCGGACAAACCCTACCCATTTCTCCTATAAACTTCCATAGTTACATTCTAGAGGTTTTGGTCTTCTCAAAATACCAACTCTAGTTCTTAAAGAGGAAATTTAAAGGAGGCACGTCGAGGAAGAGGTAATCTCTTATACTGATTCTTTCATATTTATTTCTTCTTCTACTTCCCCTTATTTAGTTGTTTTATTATAAATTAATAAAATAAGTATCACTAATATACTGATATGTTATTATAAAAATAAAACAAACCTATTTCACCTTATATGCATCCTACAAAAAACGAAATCATTGCGCGTGCGTACGTACGACTTATTGTATCCACGCCGTGGGGTAATCTGTTTTTCACCACCACCTTACTTGGATGGGTATAATGGTGGAAATAATAACTATATATGATTATTATAACATGATACTAATTATTAGATACTATAAAATATCCACTTCAATTCCATTAAATAATTATGATAATGATATCGCCGCTCATGCGTATGTACGAATTACCGTCTCCATGGTGCGATGTGATTCATTCTACATAATCTTCATTAAACCATGATAATAAAAATGAATTGAATGAATATATGTGATATATATTATACTAATAACATGTTTTAAATGATATAACTATAACCTAAAAATAGGAATAAGGACTTATCTGACGAAACATAAAAAAGAACATGAAGTAGTTAATACCTGAATAATGAGTAACAATGAAATGTTACTAAAAACAGATGAAAATATGATCATAAATATTATCATAAAAATGATTATGATTCTATAATAAATAAGTAATATTATTTAAATAATTATACAAGAGGTTTGGATACATACGAAACATATCGTACTTAAGGTCATGGATAACTTTTCAAATCTCATTTTATCTGAAATTGTTTATTCGTAAGTATTTACTGGGGATATACTTGTCATCCATGCCCATGTTTTCTAAAAAAACTCTCATAAAATGTGTAATATTATTCTATGTATGTTTAAAGTAATTTTTACCCATTTTGACTTTTACTACATGGTTTAGAAGGAATATTTATTTTGTTTACCATACGAGGTACTTTTTAACTTTTTCGAAAAAAGTATGAGGAGAATGTTTTTTAACTTATATGACATGAATGAGTTTTTAAATCTTCATAATGCATTATTTCCATGAAGAGTCCTCTACACGTTTTTAAGTGTATTTTCAACTAAATTATTTTCTTTTAAAATTGAATGACATTTTGAGAAAAAAAATGTTTTTGAAAAAGAAAGGATATTTTCCTCAGGAATGAAGCTCAAGTGTTTTTTTCAAAATTATTTTCCATCTAAAATTACATAAATTTATGTTACTATATATCTTATTACTATGATATGATTGTGTTTATGATGGAATGTTATTTAGAAAATCCATTTGTTTTATATCGATTATGATGGAAGGATGTCTAAGAAACCCATTTGATTTCATGGGTTATGCTATGATGAATGTTTTTTTTGTAGCACACATAAGAATGGTTTCATTATGAGATGAGTGGGACCTATATCTCTCTCCAATACATTGGGTAAAGATCCACAACTCATTAGATAGACATGGATGTAACAACAAGTTAATCTGGTTCAGTGATACAGGGCTAGAATGAGGAGATAAATTAGTTCAGTAATCGACTTTGTCCGCTATGATGGTCTTGATAAAGATCCTTGACTAATATGAAATGATTTTCTATGCTTACATGTGTATGCCACAAAATTTCATGTATTATGGTATGATTATTGGGATTACATTTCATTTCTATGATTTATCCCATGACATGATATTATGATCTCTTATATGTAGGATAATATTTTCAAATGTTATATATGATTGATATCTCCTTTGTTTACCCTTACTGAGCATTTAAGCTCACCCTTTCGTATGTTTCTTTTCCCCAGGTAAGGAAGAAGGGTATTAAGTATGATATGTCAAAAAGTATTCTAGTCACGATGAAATAAAAGGGAGACAATATAGATATTTTATGAACTAGTTGTTTATGTTTCCCAGTTTCTAAAGACACTATACCTATATGGTCCTGTTATGTTTTTTTTATATGTTGTAATAAATATACTTCAACTCTGAAGTAATATCAATGTATGTAGAGTATGGGTTGTTATAAAATTGTTACCAATAAGGCTCCATACAAAGAAAATATGAACACAGTCACAATCGTGATTTTTCTATGTTTTCACACGCAAAACCCATTTTTTAAGGGAAACCATTTAATAAATTTATTAAGCACGATGTGGTAATCACCCACAACCTAAGATTTCAAGATCAACCATCAAGGGTAATTTTCAGCATAGATGCATCATGGGATTTTTTTCATTCCAAAGCATAAGGGATTTATTAAGGAACATGAAAGCCTTCACATTCCAGAGAAAACATAAAGAGGGGAAAACTACCTACCTCAAAAATGATTGACATAATTAATCTTTACATGATACAATAGATCTGGACTCTTTCTTTCATTTCTCTTTTGTTTCCAAGATCTAACGCTCTAAGAATCGGGGAGAACATATTCTAGAAGTCGAAGATCGACAAAGTAGGGAAGAGAGGAAAATCACTTATGATTTCAAAAAACAAAGCTCTTGAATCCGGGGATCAAAACCACTAAATGAGGGTTGAAATTATTCTAAAGGATCCACTCAGTTTGTTTAAGAATTGAAAGAGTGAAAGAATGATGGGGTTTGGGGGGTTCGGGAAATTATAGGAAAATGGGAATTTAGAGGACTTCGACAAACCACCCTAGATTACGCAACAACATGCTGACATGAAGTAGATTCCATGGTGCAAGGAAGCAGACCACCTCACAATGGTGCCGGTCAAAACCACGCCTAAGAATTATGGAGTGGTCCATGCTATAGATCATATAAGCTAAGGAAAGAGACCACGCCATAAGGGAATCACCATGCCACAGAATTTTAAGGCTAAGGAAGAAGACCACATCGTGGCCTAGCTCTATAGTCACTACGGGAAAAAATGACCATTTGTGACGGGTTAGGGGCCTATCACAAATAACCTGTCGGAAGGGGTTATTTGCGATGAGGTCGTTGTCCCATCACAAAAGGTTTGGCACCAAATGCGTGCCAAACCGCGGGCAAGGGTATTTGTGAAAGGTTCCTACCTCCATCGCAAATGCTCGATGACTGTTTTTAGTATTTGCGACAAGATACTTGTCCCATCACAATTAGTATGTCGGAAGGTACCCATTTGCTACTGGATCCGTCGCAAATAACTTTTTTTCAAACAGACGTAATTAACACGGACAGTGGGAATTTGTGACGGGACCCGTCATAAATACTCCGACCTATATATACCCTCATCTATTTTTCCTCCCATTCTACTCCTCTCTCAACTTCTCTCTCTATCACTTCGAGAAAATTTTCTTCTGAATTTTTTCATAGTTTAACATTTTAAATCGGAGCATAATCTCCAGCTTTTATACTCTGAAAGCTTCGGTTACAAGGTATTTATCTATTTTTTATGGATTAGTTAATTTATTTTATTTTAAATTATTTATAATTTTTTTTCAGTTAGATGTAATTGAATTAAATTAGAAATAGATATTTTTTTCAGTATTTTTTTTATGAATAATTATGTCTGAGTGTTAATTATAAATAATTAGTAATAAATACCAATAAATTGTAATAATTAGTAATAAATTGTAATAATTAGTAATAAATTGTAATAATTAGTAATAAATTTTAATAATTAGAAATAAATTTTAATAGCTAGTAATAAATTTTAATAAATAGTAATAAATTGAAATACTTAGTAATAAATTGTAATAATTAGTAATAAATTAAAATAATTAGTAATAAATAGAAATAATTAGTAATAAATTGAAATAATTAGTAATAAATTGAAATAATTAGTATTAAATTGAAATAATTGGTAATAAATTGAAATAATTAGTAATAAATTGTAATAATTAGTAATAAATTGTAATAATTAGTAATAAATTGATATAATTAGTAATAAATTGTAATAATTAGTAATAAATAGGATTAATTAGTAATATTTAGGATTAATTAGTAATAATTAGGATTAAGTAGTAATAATTAGGATTAACTAGTAATAATTAGGATTAACTATTAATAATTAGGATTAACTAGTAATAAAATGTAATAATTTGTAATAAATTGTAATAATTAGTAATAATTATGATTAATTAGTAATAATTAGGATTGATTAGTAATAAACTGTGATAATTAGTAATAAATTGTAATAATTAGTAATAAATTGTAAAAATTAGTAATAAATTGTAATAATTAGTAATAATTAGTAATAAATTGTAATAATTAGTAATAAATTATAATAAATTATAATAAATTATAATAATTTGCAATAATTTCTAATAATTTGTAATAAATTGTAATAATTAGTAATAATTAGTAATAATTTGTAATAATTTGTAATAATTTGTAATAATTATAAATAATTGGTAATAATTGGTAATAATTTGTATTACTTTATAATAATTAGTAATAAATTGTAACAATTAGTAATAATTTGTAATAATTTGTAATTAATTGTAATAATTTGTAAAAATTAGTAAAAATTAGTAAAAATTATAATTAATTAGAAATAATTAGTAAGAATTTTTAATAATTAGTAATAATTATTAATAATTAGGATTAGTAATTATTAGTAATAATTAGTAATAATTAGGATTAATTAGTAATAGCGAGGATTAATTAGTAATAATTAGGACTAATTAGTAATAATTAGGATTAATTAGTAATAATTAGGATTAATTAGTTACAAATTGTAACAATTAGTAATAATTAGGATTAATTAGTAATAATTAGGGTTAATTAGTTATAAATTGTAATAATTAGCAATAAATTGTAATAATTTGTTATAAATTGTAATAATTAGTAATAAATTGTAATAATTAGTAATAAATTGTAATAATTAGTAAAAAATTGTAACAATTAGTAATAAATTGTAATAATTAGTAATAATTAGTAATAAATTATAATAATTTGTAATAAATTGTAATAAATTGTAATAATTTTTAATAAATTGTAATAATTTGTAATAGATTGTAATAATTTTTATTAAATTGTAATAAATTGTAATAACTTGTAATAATTAGTAATAATTAGTAATAATTAGTAATAATTAGAAATTATTTGTGTTAATTTTTAATAATTGGTAATAAATTGTAATAATTAGCAATAAATTGTAATAATTTGTAATAAATTGTAATAATTAGTAATAAATTGTAATAATTAGTAATAATTCGTAATAATTAGTAACAATTAGTAAAAATTAGTAAAAATTTTTAATGATTAGGATTAATTAGTAATAATTAGGATTAATTAGTAATAATTAGGATTAATTAGTTATAATTAATAATAATTAGGATTAATTAGCAATAATTAGGATTAATTAGTAGTAATTAGGATTAATTATTAATAATTTGGATTAATTATTAATAATTATGATTAATTATTAATAATTAGGATTAGTTAGTAATAATTAGGATTAATTTTAAATAATTAGGATTAATTAGTAAGAATTAGTAACATTTAGTAAGAATTAGTAACAATTAGTAAAAATTAGGATTAATTAGTAATAATTATGATTAATAGAAATAAATTAGAATAAATTTGAGTACATTGATAAATTGGCACAATTTACAGTGGATTGGAAGCATTACTTTTGATCAATTCCTCAGCTCTTTGCAACTTTCTCGAACTTAAATCAGTATGAAAAATATGCTCCTACGTAGGTCTGAGCAGATTTTTCATACAGATTTTAGTGGGAGAAAGTTGCAAGGAGGTGATCCATCAGGTAAAAGAGGCACTTTTTCCTGACGACTCATCTCCTTGGAACTTCTCTAATTGAAATCACTATGAAAAGTATGCTCCAATGTATGAATATCAAATTTTGTATGCACGAGAATGGAGAGAAGCACTGTGAGGACTCCCTGCTCTCCATCCTCGTGTATACAAAAATGGATATTTGTACATTAGAGAAGAATTTTCATAGTGATTTTAGTCATAGAAAGTTGCAAGGGGATGAGTCATCGGGCAAAAGAGCTTCTGCCAATTCATTGGAAATTTTTCCTTTGGAAATTAAAAATAATTAGTAAAAAATACCTATAATTAATAATAATTAGTGGTAATTAGTATAAAGTTTTATAAATGAGTTTAGATTAGTATAAAAGATTTAAAAATAGTAGAAATAACTATAATAATAATAGAAATTATTATAAATTTCTAGAAAAGAGAATTTAATTGTCTTATCTTTTTTGGATAGTGTTTATCTTATATTTAATTATACCAAATAACTAATTATTTCATATTTTTTTAGAAAAATACAGAACAAGAATGTCGAAAATATTCATTATTAGATGATTGTGCTTGGATAAATTAACGTAGGAATCTAAACAATTCTAGTTTAAATCCTCTATATATTAAGGGTGTTCAAGCTTTCTTATCATTTGCATCATCACAACCAAAATTTGTTTCAGAAGGGATAATTAAGTGTCCTTGTAAAAAATGTGCTCTGAGGATGTATGACACATTTGACAAGATTGGTGGTCATTATTGCATTTTGGTTTTCAACCAGATTATATTTTTTAGTATCAATATGGTGAATGAAATTGCAGAAAAGATACTAATAATTGGGTTTCAGATCCCGCGTGGTTTCAAAATTTAGTACATGATGTGGTAGGTCTGTCTTTGCAAAAAACTAAAACTCATGATGATATTGATTTAACTCCTAAGTTGGAACCATCTCATTTATAATAATTGTTGAGATCCGTTGAGGATACCTTATATCCTGGTTGCAAGATAAGAAAGTTTAAATCAATTGATAAATTTATGGATATTAAATCAGATAATGGATGTTAAATAGTTGTTTTAATTAAATATTCTCTTTGATAAAAACACTACTACCTAAAGGAAATGTGTTGCCTGTAAATTTATATGAGAGAAAGAGGCCAGTTCATAATCTGGGTATTGGTTGTTAGAATATCCATGCATGTTCAAATGACTGCATCTTATATTATATTGAAAATGAGTCATTGGATAGTTTTCTTAAATGTGGACAATTAAGTTATAAAGAAGCTCAACCAGGGAAGTTTGGATTTATTCCTGTAAAACAATTGAGATATTTCCCACCCACACCCAGATTGCAACCTTTATTTATGTCTCAAAACATAGAATCATTGATGTCATGGAACAAAACCAACATTTCAACCAGTAAAATATTAAATCATTCCTCTAATGGTGATTCATTGAAAAAATTTTACCTAGTGCATCAATGTTTTTCTTTAGAATCCCGAAACGTGTGATTGAGTCTTTCTACTAATGGTTTCTATCCATTTGGTTTTTATGGTAGTTAGTATTCATGTCGGTCTATCTTTATAACTCTGTATGATTTACCTATATGGATGTTGATGAAGGATACATATATATTTTTGACCTTATTAATTATAGGTCATCCGAAAAACAATATTGATGTTTATTTGAAACCATTTATTGCTAAGTTAAATTTACTATGGAATAATAGTGTCAGTACATGTGATGTTGCTGTGAAACAAAACTTCCTACTGAAAGCTGCATTGATGTGTACAATTAGTGACTTCCCAATATATGACATGTTATCTCGCTAGAGTATACATGGTCCAAAATCATGTTCGTACTATATGAGAGAAAATAAATTATTTATTCTCATCAATGGAAAAAAACCTTGTTTTTCAGCTTTAATCCCAGATTTATTCCAACTGTTAATCCTTTTCGAAGAAAAAAATATCATTTCAGAAAACGAACAATTGAAAAATATGGGCCTCCAACAATGATCTCAGATACATAGTTAAAATAAATCATTTCTTCATTACCTCCCATCACATTTATACCAATAATAAACCAACAAAAAATTGATGGGTTTAGAAAAGAGCACAATTGGATAAAACTGAGCATTTTTTGGAATTTTCCATATTGGTCTGATTTGTTAGTCCATTACATGTTGTATGTGATGCATATTAAGAAAAACTATTTTGATAATTTATTTCAAACAATTTTGGATACACCAGGTAAGACCAAAGATAATGTAAAGGCACGATTAGATCCTTCCCAAATTTGCAAGCAACTAGAACATGAAATGTTTGAAAATGTCAGATCACAGAAGTAAATGAAGTCAAAATCAAATTATACATTGTCTAAAGAGAGTCTCTTATTAATTTTTCAGTGGATTGTATATTTGAGACTTCCAGATGTCTATAGTTTCAATTTGGCTAGATGTGTGAGAAATGTTCATATTACTGGATTGAAAAGTCATGACTGTCATTTTTTAATGGAAAGATTTATGCCAATTAGATTAAAAGGTTTGTTAAATACTAGGATTTGGGATGAACTAACAGACATATCATATTTTTTCGAGACATTTGTGGGTCTACAATAGACTATGATGTTGTAAGAAAACTACAAGAATTTGTCTTTTTAATTTTATGTAAACTGGAAAAAATATTTCCACCAGGTTTGTTTGACTTAATGAAAATTTTGATATTGCATTTTTTGTGTAACGTCTGAGTTCTGGGTACTACCCAAATGTGCCCCATACCCGATTGGTCACATGACCTCAAGTGTATTTCCCTGAACACCAGAGGTTTCCAACTAGTAGCAAGGGACTTGGGTGTGATAGAGGGGAAACTATTCCCCCATTGACAGAGTAATATAGCAAAAAACAAATAGTAAACAGTAATAGAAATAGTAATACCGTACAACAGAAGTAAACATTAGAAGACTGATTGTATAAACAACTATAACATATATAAATAAATGATGTATGAAACTTTTATATAATAAATCATCCAAACACGTCAAAATGATGGAAATACAATACAGAAACAAAAGTACAGAAAAAATTAAACTCCAACAGCATCGCAAGACTCAACTTGGTCCCATGCACTCCAACTCCAACAACAATCAAGTACCTGATGAAGAAGGGTGCTTGCCTTTATCTATACTTGCAACCATATAATATTTTTGGGACCAACATCATGACCCAAATAAGGTGTGTGAAGAATACCAGTAGGTAACCACCAAAATATCTGTGCCTAATAGTCAGTGAATGTATATAGTAGGCATTACGCATAAATGAAGAAATAAACTAGGAAGTACTCAAAAGTAAAAAATCCTACAATTTTCAATTACATTCATTTACAGTTATCAATTATTAATCCTTTGAATAATGTAACCTTGGGATCTTTCCTAATCTTTGTATCCCCTATATAATATAACAAACAGACGTCTCAAAAGACCATCTAAGCAAACCAATAAGACCGAGTCCAAGATTTTTCTTTGTCTTGGCAGACTCATCACAATAATTCAATCATTTAAAAGCAACCCTCTAAGAAATTTCTCACAGTATAACCCCTCTGTTTTCACATATCATCAATTCAATAAGTAATAATGACCCTCTGGGAAAGCTCCCACAGTCCAACCCCTTTGGTCCCACAGAGCACAATCAATTAAAAACAACCACTTGTGTAGCTCTCACAGTCAATAACATTTGGTCTCCAGGGCAACAAGTAATAATGAACCTCTGATAGCTCTCGTAGTCAATTCCCTATGGTCCAACATACATTTAATAATGACACTCTAGGTAGCTCTCATGGTCTAAAACCTTAGGTCTATGACCACCCTGAAGTTCTCATAGTCAATACCTCTGGGTCAACATAACATCAATTATTCATAAAGGACCCTATATTGGGAAGATATCATAGTAAATTACCCTTGTTCAAACTTTCATAATGTGAAATACATGCTTCTCAAATAATCTGCAACTCCATCCTAACAACAAGAGGCATGGAAAACAAGAAAGCCTAACATTCTTCTTAGACCCAATGACCATAATCAATCAAACATGGGAAACACATCCATAATCAAGGTAATATAACCTTATTCATAATCAAATAACCCTTTCTCAACCCAAAAAACCATGGCATGTATAGATAGGGTTAAATTCAAAAATACGCAATACCCCAAACATGGTTATTTGTCACTTTATGCATATATAATCCAAATACAATCAAAGAAAGGCACAAACCACCTACCTCGATGTTTTATGATGAACACTCTTAAAATTAGGCACTTGAATCAGCCTAGAATGATTTAGATCTACAAAAATGTTAAAAATGATCAACCCTCGATAACTCAAGAGAGAGGAGAAATTAAGAAGAGAGACTCTAGTAGAAGAGAGAACTCACTGGTGGGAATCCAATGCACCTAGTGTCATCTCAATCAGAGCTCGGATAGAGGAACAGGAGGGGCTTGAAGTTTCTTGGACATTACATGGCTACCCACGGAAACCAGGTAAACAACATGTACTCAGGAGAACAGGGAGTGTACTTAGAAAATTTCCAAAATTTAATTTTTCCTAAAAAAAACCCCTAAATAAAGATCCATACCTAAAATGAAGATCTGGGTTCTTAAAAACTCACCCCCCCCCCTTAAAGAAATTCATCCCCAAATTACACTTCCAAAGGTGGAAAAGATGAAACATCAATCAACTCTACCCACTGTGATCGAATGTCGGCCTCCTTCTCCCAAGTATCATCATGTAATCGCTCGTGCTGTCATAGCACCCGTACCAGAGGAACAAATTGGCCACAAAGAACTTGCATGTTGTGATCCACAATCCGAATAGGGTACACCTCAAAGGATGAATCCACCTCCAACTCAAGCTCCTCAGGTTGAAAAAATGTGAGATGAGTCAGAAAAGTAATTTCGTAACTAAGAAACATGGAAGATGTCATGCATATCCCGATACCTCTATGGTAACTAAAACCGATAGGAAACTAGACCAACTCTCTCTAAAACCTAAAATGGACCGACGTATTCTAGTGAAAGCTTCCCCTATCTATTTATCCTATTATTTCCCAACCTCAGTGTGACACATAAGAAAACCCGATCCCCAACCTCGAACTGTAGAGGTCATCTATGTCGATCATCATAAGATTTCTGTTGAGACTGTGTAGTAGCCATACTCTTATAAATCAAATCCACCTGCTCAGTGGTCTCCTAGACAAGATGAGGCCCCAAAAAAACTACCGCTCCTACCTCTATCCAACATAGGGGTGATCGGCATAGACTACCCTAGAAAGCCTCATAAGGTTTCATCTGAATCATCGCCTAAAATCTATTATTGTAGGAAAACTTCACTAGGGGTATGTGTCTATCCCAAGAGCCCCCAAAATCCAAGATGTATTCTCTAATCATGTCTTCTAAAATCTGAATTGTGTACTTAGACTATCCATATGCCTGGAGAAGGTAAGTTGTACTCAGAAGTACTTTTGTGCCCAAATCCCTATGTAGCCCCGCCAGACACAAGAAGTAAAACGGACATCCTTGTCTAAAACAATAGAGTGCAGAACCCCATGAAAATGTAAAATCTCTCAGATGTACAACTTTATAAAATCATAAACACTAAAGGTATCCTTGATCGGAAATAAATATGCGACCTTCATGATTCTATAAATGACTACCCAAACCACATCATTTTATCAAGGCGAACTTAGTAAACCCGTCATGAAATCCATCACGACATCATTCCACTTCCACTCGGGAATGGGTAACTGCTATAAAATCCATGCTGGTTACTGATTCTTTACCTTCAATTGCTAATAGGTGGAACATCTCATAACAAAACCAGCTACACCCCTTTTTATACCTGACCACCAATACTAGCGGTGTAGATCTCAATACATCTTGGTGATGCGAGGATGAAATACCCAAACCAAGAAATGAAAATCCCACATCAACTCCTCATGTATGTCTACTGACATCCATATGCATCCATGAAAGCACAAGATCTCATCCTCACCTATGGTCCAACCAAGAGTAGGTTCCTCGCCTAACACACTCTTCCATAGGACTAGGCCTTTAGAATATAATAGCTTCCACATTCGCACATGATCCAGTAGAGTATAGGAAATAGATATATAAGATAGAAACGTATGCCCTTATCTGTCTTGAACCTTAAAATGCATCTCAAAGAACATAGACATAAGTTGTCACTCACTACTAGCATCCTGAACTCCCTATATATGAGTCCTCATGCTCAATGCATCATCCACTACATTGCCTTTCCCAGGCGTGTAGGCAAGCTCAAAGTCAAAATACTGAAGGTAATCAACCCACCTTTACTCTCTCAAATTTAGATCTTACTGAGTAAAGATATACTTGAGAATTTTGTGGTCAGTGAATACCACAAAATGATCCCCCAAAATATAATGTATCCAACAACATAAAGCATGCACAAATGCAACTAACTCGAGATTGTGTGTTGGGTAATTCCTCTCATGTGGCCTCAAATGTCAAGACCCATATGTGATGACTCCTTTCCCTTTCATAAGAACTGCTCTCTGCCCGATACCTAATGTATCATAGTAAACAGTGTAACTCCTTCCTAAATCTGGAAAAATTAGTATCGGTGCTGAAGTCAATCTCCCTTTCAGCTCCTAAAAGGTTGAATCATAGGAATATATCCACAAGTACTTCACACCCTTCTTAATCAGGCCCATAAATTGTGCTGTTAAGTCCTATATAAAGTGTATGTAGTAACTATCTAGCCTTAGAAAACTCTATACCTCAAATAATTTCTTCATATGCTCCTAGGAAACTACTGCTATCACTTTCTCTGGGTCTAATGGTACTCCTGTATCTGATACAACATGACCCAAGAAGTGAATCTGATCCATCCAAAAGTGGCATTTTGAGAGATTGACATACAACTGATGCTCTCTCAGTGTACTCAAAATGATCTCAAGATGGGTGTCATGGTCGTGTAAAGTGTTAGAGTGCACCATGATATCATCCATTAAGACTACCACAATAGAATCCAAGTAAGGATGGAACACTCGATTCATGAGTGCCCTGAAAAATGCTGGCATGTTTGTGAGACCGAATGGCATAATCACATACTCATATAGACCATACCTGCTCTGAAAGGCTATAAGAGTTATATCTGATGGTCTAATGCACAACTACTGATAACCGGATCTCAATTCAATCTTTGAGAACACTTGGGCTCCTAAAAGCTTATCAAAGAGATCATCAATATTCGGCAAGGGATATAGGTTCTTGACCATCAACTGGTCCATATTTTGATAATCCACACAAAGTCTAAGGGTACCATTCACCTTCTTCGCAAAAAGGACAGACGAACTTCAAGGAGAAGTACTGGGTCGGATGAAACCCATTACCTACAACTCCTCTAACTACTTCTTGAGCTCCTGTAACTCTTATGTAGCCATCCTATAAGGAGGAATGGACACCAGTGTTGCTTCTGGAATAAGCTCAATAGAGAAATCTACCTATTTATCTAGAGGTAAACTTGAAAATTCGTCTAGAAAGACATCTATGAAACGATCCACCACTGGAGGAAATTATATCTATGAAGTCCTCTGGTCATCCAGATATAAACTAGAAATCTGGGTTGTAATTCATCACAACCCATGATGCTCGGGTCCATCTCTGCTCACCTAGATATCCCATTCACCCTTGTGTAGAAAAGACCCGCCCTATAGTGACGTGAAACACACCATACAACGATAGTAGTCAAAAAAGGCCTAAAAAGAGAATAACCAGTCCATTCCAAGAATGACATATAATCCTGTCATCTCCAAGACATAGAGGTCCCATAATAAGTGACACCCACCAACATCAATAGGGCACTCCTTGCACTAACGTACACTAGCCATCATAATCCTCATTGGAGAGTCTAGCATCATAACATCCTGAGAAGTAAAGATGAAGAACCAAATGATATCCACAACGACAACATATATAAAACTATGGGAATCCCCTATATAAAAAAGAGAAGAAGAGAAATCTGTGGCAACTAGAATCGTACCTCTAACTATAGAGGGTTTTAGATCATTCTCCTGCTAGGTCTACTCTACTACAAAATTCTAACCTGTACCATGGCACTACGACCCTACTTGACTACCCTGAGATCGTCCACCCTATTGTCACTGAAAACTTGTTTCCTGAATACCGCATCCACGACCACCTCCTCAACTTGATGAACCCTAATTCCATGACTGATGAGAAACTGGTGGTCCAGATCCTGAATGTGGAGTCATAAAAGATCCCCTCTCACTCACTGCTGGTGAGAACATCATACAAAAACACTGAATATAACCCATATTGTCACAATATTAGCACTCAACTGGGTCTCTCAGGCATTGAGGTATCATATTCCCACTCTTTCTTTACTGGTAGCACAATACCTGACTACCTGAAGAAACATCCGGTGATGGCTCCCTACGGTGCTTCCTACTATCTGTCAAAGGAGTACCATCCCTAGATACTGAACCACCCTAGATCATAGCTTCTAACTCCCTCAAATTATGCTTGGTAATCGGTTCATGGTTCACTATAGGCTTCACTAAAGTTATACTTAAGACATTAACCTGTTATCAGATGTCATACCTGAGACCATCCTCAAATCACCTCGCCAAGGATAACTTGTTACCTCTCAGAATAGGTGTGAAGCACTAAATCTCTGTAAAATGAGATGAGTAATCCATCACCGAAATATAGATCTAATCCAAATTCATGAATTCTCAGGCTCGATCGGCCCTCAACGTCTAGGGGTATAAGTATTCATACAAGGTATTCTAAAACTCTTCCCAATCCATATCCCGATGACATCCCACCTATGAGATAACATACGACAACTTTGGGAGGTATCACGTAGCATGTACATCATGAGATTCACCTTCTTCTTAGGAGGAATTTATAGATTCTCAAAGATAGTAATCATGGCCTCCAACCATGACTCTACAGAATGTGGTCCTCCATCCCTAGAAAAAGTGGGTTGCTGCTGCTGTTGTAACACCTGCATTAGTTCTTCCATAGAAGGGGCGGGATGCGATTCTCCCCGTATGGTTTTTAAAATCTTCAAAAAGCCTTCATGGAACTATGCATCAACACCTACATCCAGTATAATAGTCAATTCCAAGATGATCATGATGGGAGGATCTGCTGGTAGTCCTTGATCTACCATTTCTATTGTTTGATCATTTCCCTGTATCTAGCATAAAACATAAGGATGTCTTGGTAGAATGACTTTTCAAGTTCAAGTGCACACCTCAGTTCAATATTATCAAGGAAAAAAACTTACAAGTGCAGGAAAGGAAGAGGAGAAGAAACATTCAAGTTTTACAAAATAGGGTTATACGACATGTATAACCCCTACACGGTGTCTTCCCTTTAAGCCTTACATGGGTGTGTACCTCTTCCAAACCTAGTCGTGTAACACCCCTACACATGACATGTTCCTCCTGAGACATGGTGTGCACTTGAATTTTTTCTCCTACCCAAGTACTTCTACATGGATAAACCACACGGTTCTCTCCTGGTTAACACTAGACAGTGTGTTCACCCTAGACACGATATGTATTAGTTAAGTTCTAATCACCTGTGTCATTAGTCACACAGTCAGATACATGGTTCCTTATAACACATCATGTACAATCTAGACATGGTGTGTTCTACCAAACTTTTATCAACCCCGTGTCTTTGCTCACACAGTTAGTCACACGGTTAAAGACTAAATGACGTGTACTCCCAGTACACGATGTGTACTTAATAAAAGTTGTTTCTTCCAGAACAGAAGAACACATGGTGTGTGTTCATAACACCGCATGTCATGTTGTTTTGTTTTCTAGACAGTAAGCCTCTAAAACTTCTCTGGAACCCCTGAAAACTTAAAATTTTGTCCAAGGAATGACAAATTCCGACCCGTGAGATCCCATAGTACCACGGATAAAAGTTTTACATCCTTATTCCTACCATAACTTGACAAAATTAAACTAAATTTAAAACATGATCCGCTAAATTCCGATCCAAGAGGGCCCATAACACCTCAGGGACCAAATTTTGGCATCCATCCAAATGAAACTTTACAATTTTCAATAACCTATCAAAATAAAAGGAATTTTATCATGACATCTATCACAACATCATAAATGTCTAGCACAACATATATCACAACAACATGCAATCAGTAATGCACCCTAAATGGCATGAAAAGAATGCATGACATGGGATCTCTAGAAAGTGCCTATATGATGCATGAGATAGAATACCCTCATCTCATTAGGTTGCAACAGAAATAGAACCTCAACAATATCAACGATAACAACACAATACAAGTGAATCACCCAACAGTGAAATCAAATCAACTGTAATAATTTCAAAAATAGAAAATTTGAACAATGAAGGTAACATGGATTTTCCCTATACATAAGTTAAAAACTCTCAGGAACATCTTATTACCAACTACCCATTCTTTCATATCCCTATCTATAGGCTCCAAACAATAATACAAAGAAGAAAATAAATTCCTCTAAAACCAAATGTAACAAGTGGGCCCCGATGAAAGCACATACATCCCTCCTTAACATGGTCGTCGGGTCTTGTCCTGCCAGGTACCACCAGTTGCCCCGTAGACATGTGGTCTCTACCCTGGGGCCCACCCACATGCCTGAATGGGGCATATGACAAATGACTATCCTCACAGGCCAACACATGTCCTTTACAGGGTGCTTTGTCTTCACTCACACACACCCTAGAAAACTTCCCAGAAGTTCACCCACCTTGTTCACTACTCCAGGCCAATCATGCTTAACTATGAAGTTTTAATCAGGTAGGCACCCAAAAAAAAAGGTGCACCATGTTGACATGATTCATATCATTTATTAATTTAACCCTTTATCATTTGGGGGTGTTACATTCACCCCCTTTTAGAGCACAAAACCATATGTGTGGGCCATACATCTCAACCCAGGAAGTGCACCACACTTAAGGTCAAGTTCCTCCTTTGATACCACTTTGTAACGTCCTGGTTTCGTGTGCCGCCTAAAGATTCCCCATACCCGGTTGGTCACATGGCCTCAAGCGCATTTCCACAAACTCCATAGGTTTATGACTAGCAGCAAAGGCCTTGGGTGTGATAGTAGGGAAACTATGCCCTCATTGGCAGAGTAATACAATGGAAACAAATAGTAAATAATAACAAAAATAGTAATACCATACAATAGAGGTAAATAGTAGAAGACTGATAGTATAAATAACTACATCATATATAAATAAATGATACATATCACATGTATCTAGGAAAGCAACTAAACAAGTCACAATGCTAGAAATACAATACAGAAACCAAAGTATAGAAAATAGTAAACTCCAACAGTATCACAAGCCTCATCTTGGTCTCATTCTCTCCAACTCTAACAGAAATCAAGTACCTGATGAAGAAGGGAACTTTCACTTATCTATACCTGTAAACATATAATCTATTTGGGCCCAAAATAATGAACCAAATATTGTGTGAGATGAATCCCAATAGGTAACCACCAAAATATATGTTCCTAATAGTCAGTGAATGTATATAGCAGGCAGTATGCAGAAATAAAGAAATAAAATTGGAAGTACTCAATATTAAACGATCATATAGTTTTCACTTACATTCATTTACAATTATCAATTATTCAACCTTTGAATAATGTAACCTCAGGATCTATCCTAAGCTCTTTATCCCCTGTATAATATAATAAACAAATGTCTCAGAAGACCATCTAAGCAAACCATTAAGACCAAGTCCAAACTTGTTCTTTGTCTTGGAAATTTTTTTACAATAATTAAATCATTTAAAATTAACCCTATAATAAATTTATCATAGTATAACCCTGATGGTTTCACATATCATCGATTCAATAAGTAATAATGACCCTCTGGTAAATCTCACATAGTCTAATCCCTTTGGTATCATATAACACAATCAATTTCAAATGACCACCTAGGTATCTCTCACCGTCAATACCATTTGGTTTACATAGCAGAAATAAATTGTAATGACCCTCTGGAAGCTCTCACAGTCAATTACCTATTGTCCAACATACATTTAATAATGACCCTCTGGGTAGCTCTCACGGTCTAACCCCTATGGTCTATGACCACTCGACATCTCTCACATTTAATACCTCTAGGTCAACATAACAACAATTATTCATAAAATACGCTATATCGAGAAGCTCTCATAGTAAATTCCCCTTGGTCAAACTTTCACTGTGTGAAACACATGCATCTCAAATAATCTGAAACTCTATCCTAATAACACGAGGTATGGAAAACAAGCAAGCCTAACATGATTCCTAGACACAACGACCATAATCAATCAAACATGGGAAACCATCCATAATCAAGGTAATAAAACCTTATCCATAATCAAATAACCCTTTCTCAATCAAACAAACCATAGAAGGTATTAGATAGGGTTAAATTCCAAAATACGCAATACCCCAAACATGGGTATTTGGCACTTTATGCATATATAATCCAAATACAATCAAAGAGAGGCACAAACCACCTACCTAGATGTTGTACGATGAACAATATTGAACATAGGTCCTTGAATCGGCTTATAACGACATAGATCTATGAAGAGGTTAAAAACGATCAAGCCTAGATAACTCAAGAGAGAGGAGAAATCAGGAAGAGAGACTCTAGGAGAAGAGAGAACTCACCGATGGGAATCCAATGCACCTAGAAGTGTCTCAATCAAAGCTCGAATAGAGGAATGATAGGAGATCAAAGTTTATCATCCATTCATCACTCTCTTGTAAGAACTGAGGGTAGAAGAAGGGCGTTCTAGAGATTAGATGCAACCATGCTCGGATTAATCAATTAAAAGAAAAAATAAACATCATGTTTATTTAATGTACACGCTGTGTACTAGCCCAACCAGCTCCCACTTTAGTCAGTCTCCCAGGTCACTTACATAGCCATGTACTTGTCCATTACACGACAAGTACATGGCTACCTGTGGAAACCGAGTACACGACGTGTACTTTTGATTACACAACGTGTATTTAGAAAATTTCCAAAACTTCCTTTTTCCTCAAAAACAACTCAAAATAAAGATCCATAACTGAAATAAAGATATGGGTTCTTACATGCTGCATGAAACAAAATGTGAATGTCTTGTACAGTTCTGATGGATGTACCCATTAAAGAGATGCGTGCAGAAATTGAAAAATAAAATTATGTAACAAAGCGTCAGTTGAATGCTCAATTGTAGAAGCTTATTTTCAAGAGAAAATTTCTTTTTTTCTTCTCTCGTTACTTTCAATCTAAATATCCCTAAAAACCGCATGATCCATAACAAGGGAAATATTGAAGATGACATGAGCAATCAATTATCTATTTTCAATCATCCCAAACATGGATTCGATGGAGTTCATGAACGATGGATTTTAGGTGATGAACACCATAGAGCTCATACATATATTCTGCTCAAATGTGAAGAAATGATACTATTTGTACTGTGAGTGCTTTTATTACTTATTATATATTTTTTGTAATAGTAAATTAATCTTATTTTATTTTTATGTTATATGATAATCGTATCAAGAAATAATTTTAAAAAATTATAGTATATTATCTTGAAGAATGTTTTCAAAAAAAAATTCTACTGGTTTCAAAAGATGGTAACATAAATGATTTTTTATTTCACAAAAAACCAATTTAATACTAGTTATATAGATAATTGTTTTAAAAAAATTAGGTATCTTAACAAGATGATAAAATTGATAATCGATTGTGTGAATTGAGTAACCCACCATAAAAAATGCTTAAATCTTATAATGCATATATGGTGAATGGTTTTTGATTTCATACACGTGCATATGGGGAATCAAAAAACAATGAATAATGGTGTTTTCTTGAGAGAATATCATCATAGAGAAACTAAAGTTGAATTTTACAGCATGCTGGAAGAAATAATTGAATTGTGTTATCTGGGACAATATTACATAATGATGTTTAAATGTCAGTTGTTGGATACTAATAGAGTCTTTCATGTTCATATGATCCATGAAATCATTGATATTATATATAAAAATCTTCTTTTAGTAAATTAACCATTTTTATTAGATCATTAAGAACATAAAATTTATTATGGAAATTACTGTGCTATATTAAGGGAGTTGGGTGATTGGTAGAGCATAGTAAAAATGAAATCTTGAGAGAATCAGTTTATTGAAAGTGAATGTGGTTCTGCTGAATTACAAGGAATTAAAAATTTTCAAGAGACTACTCTAAATCCATCTTTTTCATGAAGAGACATGGATATCATTGATGACACCCCAAAATTAAGGGTCGATGGTGACAATGATGTTACAACTGAATTTGAATGACAAGAGATAATGAAACTAAAACTAATATGGAAATTGATGATGCTGAGGAGGAAGATGAAGACATTGACATCGACAGTAATGAATATGAGAATAAATATGGATATTGACACCGTTAAATAATAATTATAATCTTATATAATATATATATATATATTATAGTTATTTTCAACTATTTTTTAACAACAATAATTTCATGTTTCATATGGATGAAGATCTATATCGTCTATTGAAGGAGGCTGATCTAACTTTGGATGAGCAGGATGTGGGATCATCTGACCCTTAGACTGCTAGCATTTTAGGGGGAACTTAGAGGGGGAATGGTCTTGACAGACTGATGATTCCCAACCTTATCCCCGAGCGATGTCCACATCTTTGGTTTGATCCACTCACACAGAGGTGTGTTTACCTATGTATTTTAGTTAGTTTTCATTAATTTATTTATATTCAAATTGTTTTATTAATTGTTCCTTTTTTTCAGAGATTTATGAATATAGTTGTTGGAAAGGGGACCACTATACTACACAATTATTTTTTTGATGCATGGGTGTCATGGGATCAGATTCCCATTGATGTACAACATCACATGTTCAAGAATTGGATGATATGTAAATAAATAATATTTATTTTGAAATTAATTTAATTAATAACTTGATATAGTGAATTATTTTTAGGTTTTATGGTATCCCATTGATGATAGAATGCGTGAGGCTATCTGGAAGGCATGGAAGGGAGCTATGTGCCTGCATTGCACTTTGTTTTTGCATAATTTGAAAAGGAAAACAACGGAGAAAGATGAAGTGACAAAGTTTGATGAGACATGTCAAATCCACCGGCCTTATTATATTTTATCTCAGGTTTGGGATGGATTATGTACACACTAGTTGAGTAGGCAGTTTCAGAGTAGATCATCAGTAGGTCGGAAAAATCGGGGGAGATAGGAGGTGACACATCGAGCTGGTAGTTGTACATTCAATATGCATAGAGAGTATGTGTTATGTACATTTTTTTAAATATTTTATATAACTTTAAATGTAAACTGTTCATTTTATATTCATATAGGTAGTCACATAACCTGATATTACAATGTACAATGTTTATAAGAGGATGTACAATGATCCATCCACTGGAGAGATTAGAGGTGCTCGCCAGTGTCAGATTGTGGTCAGTATAACTTCTTTTTGTGTTTTAAATTTAACTAAAAATAATATTTTAACTATTTTAATTTAAAATGTAATTGAAGGTCTCATATGAGAATGAAACATCTCAAACACATGGTGAGAGTCAGGCCGAGACCAATGGTCAGACCAATGCCCCTTAATTTGATGAGGTGACATAGATGCAGGTGACCCAATATGCCTTAGAGAAAGGCCAAGTTGTTGGTATCAGCTCTTGATTGACCCCTAGAGGTTTTTATGGAACCTCTGTGATGTCGGTGTCCAGCTCCATAGGAGCTTGCAAAGAGTCATCATCATCTCATGCACAGTATGAGGAGCAGCTGTGAGCTTAGAGTGAGCTTATAGAGACTATGCGTAGAGAGCAGGAGGAGATGTGTCAGTAGCAGTAGCAGCTACTGGAAGAGTTCCTACGATAGCAACAATAGCTGGATACGCCAGATGAGATGCATCGATGGTAGCATCAGTAGGATCAGAAGCAAATGGAGTACTTGCGACATATGACTCGTAGTTTAGGGATGGAGTTGCCTCCACCATCTCATCCTACTTCTCTAAACGACCCCCCTCAGTGATGTATTTTTATTACATAATGAAACATTTGAATAAAACGTTTTTTGTAATATTATCTTTTTAAAGTTTTAAATAATGCATTTTTTATATTTTCTTGATTATTACGGTTTTTATTATTTATTTAATTTTTTTTATTATATTTTATAATTAATATATTTTTACATTTTTTCAAATATTGAGGTTTTTATTATATTACTAATATTAATATTATTATTCCATTAATATTTATAATAATATTATTTTATTATTTAATTATTTTATAATTAATTTTTTTTATGAATATTAATATTATTATTTCATTTATATTAATATGAAATTATTACTATTATAATAATTATTATTTTGTAAATAATTTTATTATACTAATATTAATATTATGGTTTCATTTATATTAATATTATATTATTATTAATATTATTTATTTTATTTATTTTTTCAACTATTTGCGACGGGCCCATCGCAAAAGGGTTTTTTTGTATTTTCCACAGTATTTGCGACGGTCTATTGCAAAAAAGTTTTTAAAAAAATTGGGAAAACTATTTGTGATGGGAGGTTGGCTAGTCCCAATAATTCTTTTTAAAAAACCGTTGATCCTATTTGTGACGGTGCCACTGCCCGTCACAAATACTAATTTTTTGCGATAGACCATTGCAAAAGGCAATATTTGCGATGCCCTTTTCTGCAATTGGCCATTTGTGACGGAACTCAATCACAAAAGATAATTTGTGATGGGATTCCGTCATAAAAATCACTTTTTCAAGTAGTGAGTGTAGTGACCTCGAAACTAGTTGAACCATATAAATCCCCCCTTTGGGTCTCCACACTGAAGGGAATTCATCATGACACAAAACTTTTATGCAAGGCTCATCCATGGTGAAACTTAAGGTTCATGCCATGATTACCAAAAAATTGATAGAACCACTAGAAATCCCCAAAAATATCCTAAAGGATGCCACATCATAGTGCTCTACCTTATGCTACAAAGACCACCTCCACGACGCAACACGCACTACCACGCAACAATGAACTTCTCATTCTAGAAACTAAAACTGAGCACCATTAAAAATGCATCAAAACCATTTCAAAAACCACCCCAAAACATCCCAATAATTATCCTAACTATTCTATAAGTTAAAATAATGAATAAAATAGTGTATTACCTCAAACCAAGGGTGTTACACAACACACTAGACAAAGACAACTCCTTTTATCCATCCAACAAATAACAAAACAACACCATTAGTCACGATGTGATATATGATTCCAATTTACATTTTAGCTAAAACCCCACTCCTCTACCACTCACCTCAAAACTTCCTCCTAACACCCTCATCATTGGAAGAACACAAAAGGCTTGTAAAAATACAGGCTTTTACATATTATATGAATAGTCCAATGATAGAATCCAATCAAAGTACCACTTTGAATTATCCCTAATTAGTGATCATCATAGAGTATTATGAATTATTATTATATTTTATGATTAGTGTGAGTAGAATCTTTCATGTGATACAAAATAGGCTCATGAGATAATAATAGGAGACTTATTATCTGGACTGGCCCGTGAAAGTATATCACATGAAATGTCATACATTCATTGATATAGGTAGGGTTGTTTTCTTCATATGAATCCTTATTACCTGATGTTGGCATGAAACTTCACATATGAACCTTCATAATTTTAAATGTTTCTTATGTTAGCCTTGAGATTGATCTATTCAAGGGAGTTTGGTTATGTTGTTGATCATGCGGTCAATTGAGTTTAACCCAGATGAGATTTGTACTTTTGTATGAAAATTATGACATCTCATCCTATGATTTAATTAGACTGAGGAAACACATGAAAGTTCTTAGTTGAGTGACATGTGATGGCCTGAACTACTTGAATGATTGGTATGTGACGTATTTATTCAAACTGGTCAGTCTATTTTAGAGAATCATAAACATATGAGATGACTTATATTAGATTGACATGTTCCATGTCTAGTGGTGACTTTATGTTTTGAAAAAAGGTATTATATAAACAAGTGCATGACATATAGTGATATATCTTATGGAAAATATGCTCGTATGAAGATATGATTGTGTTTAATCAAGATCACACAAGACCTCTTTGTAGTTTGAGTAGCAATGATGTTTTCCTAGAAGCATCTCTTTGCATAAAATTATATATTAAGTAGTTCATAATTTTTGTCAACACTATAAAGGCTCTCAAGGTCATAAATAGTCCATAAATGAAGATTAATTTTGGTATAAAGCATTTATCCAATATTTGAGAGATATTATGATAATTTTTGGACCCAATTACATGTATGTTTGAGTCCCACATTGGTTTTCTCTTTCTTGTATTCCTTTTCCTCTATGTATCCACCTCTCCTTGAGGTAAGGAGTACAATTCTACATGGTATCAAAGGAGGTTATATGTAACGACCCAATATTATTTTAAAGGAAATTACTTTATTATAAATATGTCATAATCACATTAACTACTAAGTGCTATGGGACCCATAAAACATAAATTTGTCACTTCTGTGATGTAAATTTCAAAAATTCGACTTACACAGTCACGATCAGTAAGTTATTTAGAGTCCAATAAGAAACAATTAATTTTTTTGTGAATAGTAACCTACCCTTATGAATAGTAACATAACCTTATGAATAGTGATATACCCTAATGAATAGTAACCTTACCTATGGTAATATATAAATAATATTTAAGATGAAAGTACGGTATACCTATATTTTAGAACAAGTTAATGAATGTTTTTAAACTGGTTTTTGATAATAAATTATGATTTTAATTAAATATTAAATTAATATTATTTATAAAATTATTTTTGAAAAATTGACTTAATTTTTGGATTATACATGTCGAAAAATGGTTAGCGTGAATTTTTGGGATTTTTCTGAAATACTTGATTTTTTGATGAATAGTAAAATACGGTAATTTACCGTATATATACATTATAAGCTAAATATACTATTCCTAGCATCATGGATGATGTCACCACCCTTAATCCGAATTCAAATGATAAAATTACTATTCTTCGTCAGGGAATACTTACTATTACTTGTCTTGTGAAGAAATAATAAATTAATGAGTTTTATATTAAGAAATCCCCTCTCTCCTCCATTATAAAAACCCCCTCTCACCCCCTCTTCCAATCACTCCTCTCAAGCCTTGTGCCTTCTCCAAATTCTGGAAAAATATCCTCCCAACCACCTCTCCCACTTCCATCAAGCTTTGGTCACATTAAAATACCAAAACCTCTCCCTTAAGGAGGTTCTCAAGGAAGTTTGGTTCAAGAGGTAAATTCATCTTTTCAATTCTTTGTCTTTCCTTTCAAGTTCATTTGTTTTCTTTTTCTATTACCTCTCTTTATCCAAATTTTGTGATGACTCCAGTACCTTATATGTACTGGAATATTTTCATGATAGTGGAATAAGTTATCATCATCTCCCCCTTTTTACCTTATTTTATACTAGTAGCAAGAACACCATCCGAGATGTGTCAATTTTACACATTCAAGGACGATGGACTTTCGATTTCTTTTATCATTCTAAATTCTGGTCATGAAACCATTCTTGTTATGGTTGAACCATATTATTATATATAATATAACTTATTTAAGATTCTGTAATCCCTCTATTCAAATGGTGTTAGGTAATAAAGAAAAACGAGTTTGTTGTAATCAAAACCCACAAATTAACCGAAACAATTATCAGTAAAGTTCTATATGATAATTCATCCTCGTTCCATGTAACCAGGATATATAAATGAAAAATAACACCTATTTATGTTCATAAATAATATATAATTTCAATTTGGGATATTTACATCCATTCCACTTCATTACTTAAAAACAAGTGAACCGAATATGAAAATAAGAGAAATGAACACTTCAGAACGACGAAATTCAATACAATAACTTGTCAATAAAGACATAAATGAACTAACCAGAATTATGGTAAACTAAATAAATTTCTAATAGGTTCTGAAATAAGTTATTAACAAGTATAATTTCATATTCCATGAGCTTAATTACAAGAGAGGAACACGTTTGGAGTTAAGGTAAGGGTTTTTCCACCCGAACTTCCATTTTCATTCGGGATACTTTCATTGTCTAATTAACTCAATGAAATTATTATGTATTGTTATGTACTCATAATATATTATGTGTGAGTATAATATATATTTGTACAAACCAGAACCCTTCCTTATTTTATGGATAGTTACACATTTTTAAAGAAACTTTCAAAGTTGTTTCCAAAATACAAGCCCGATCCAAGGGAATTTCTCAAATTCTTTCCTATTTTCAAGGGCACTCTATGATCTATTTTTGGAAACCTTTATCGTTATAAAATAACTCATTTTATTATTAAATTACTATCTTACCTCACTTCTGGTTTTATACAAATATTTTTCCAAAAGAACTCTTCTTTTCAAAATAAAAGAGTATTTCTCTCAAGAATTGGTTAATAATTTTATAAGAGTGTTTTCGTCTAATTCAACGCTCTTGTTGATTCCATGGTATTATTAGGTTTAATTATTTATGAAGTCATATACCATATTTTATTTAATGTTTTATGACTAACTCTATTTTGGATGATCTGTCCTAAAACCATTCACCATATTATTCCGAATGGTTAGTGTTTATGTTCAATAATTGGGGAAAGTTTGTTACATTTCATATGATAGTTTCAATATGAATATATATGTTGTTTATTTTTATCCCCGTTCATATATAGAATGCATTGGAATTATTATGTGATGGGTGGGGACCGCTATTGTAACGACCCAAAGTTTCATTAATGGAAAATCCCTCTTGATCTTATTAAATGTATCTTTATATAAAATGTTTTTATAAAATGTCAACTTCATTGGTTTTATGATAAGAATTGGGACCGTTAATTTTATAGTCGTTGAACAGTGATCACATTATTAGTATAAATATAGGGCTTTAACACATCCAATTTTACTTAGACAAGGGAAGCGATGGCCTCATCTAGTAGAATTTCCCCATACGAAGCCCATTTATCGAAGCTCGAAAAAGAGGTGGTGTCCTTGGGCTTCGCTCTTGACCAAGTCTAAGCTGAGCTTCACCATGTCAAGCTCTAACGGGGCCGTCTACGGGATAAGTAGAAGTTGATAGAAATTACCACTCGAGCGATATTATCCGAGCCACCCCAAGAGTTTGTCACCATCGCACACCTTACCCTTAGGTCTTATGCGGCTGTTTTAAGGGGTTATGTAACTAATATATAGTACTATGTTCTTGTACATTATTTTTGTATATAATAATGAATATAATTTCTTGTCATTATTGATACATTGTAAATAGTTTTTAAAGTACAAATGGTGTTTTTAGTAATTATTTAATTAAGAAATCTATTTTATTAAATTAAGGTATTTTTGAATTAAATAATATTTTAATAAAATATTATTATTATTATTAGATTAATTTTATTATATATAAATGATCATATAATTGTATGAATGCAATTATAATTTTTATTAAGGTTTGAAAGCCATTTTTGTCAAAACCCGTGAATTTTCGATAAATGTCAGTTTTTATTTTAAAAGTGAAAATTAACATATTTAGAAAATTATTTAGATAAAATAAATGTTATTTTTGAAATCAGGACATCGAAATTATCCAACGTTGAAATTTTCATAATTTTCTGAGACAATCAAATTTTTGAGTAAAAATTAAATACCGTTTAAATATATAATGTGTTTTATGACATCATAATGACCCAATATTGATATAATAAAATACTATAATCTTTATTTTCGGACAATATATGTTTTAACATTAAAATAATGTGATTTTGGTTTTATTTGTCATACTTTTCAAAGCATTAATGGACCCCTCAAGACTTATTAAACACCTTGTCTTTTTAAATTAATTTCCATGGGAGTGTGACTCACCTCCACATAAGCAACCTTATTATTTTAAGAAGTTCGGACTTTGGAATTATAAAATATTGTTTTCCTATTCTCTTTTCCAAAAACCATGGGATGGTTTGTGGTTTGGTTTAATTTAATGTAAGGGGACCCAAACCTAAATAATAAAGAATTCTCTTACATTTCCTATATAAACCCACCCAAGCTCCCACTTCGTCCTCACTCAAAGCCTTTGGAGTTCATCAAACCTCTACCCTAATCTCTCTATAATCCTCCCAATGTGCCCCAAGCTCCCAATAATCCTCTCACAAGCTTCTCTCTAGCCTTTGGAAGCACACTTCCAAGTAAGGGTTTTTTTCTTCCTTTCTCATTTTTGTCCAATTTTCATTAAGTTGTTTTGCCCTTTTAATTTCAATTATGAATGTTGGGGTATGGTTTCAAACCTCCCTCATACTGCCCTATTTATTTTTGAATGATGGGAGACCCCTTTCTCTCTCATTAAATGCCTCCCATGTACACCCGTTACTATGCCAAAATTCTAAATGGAACTTCTCTCTCCTCATTTACTTTCAAGCAATACTTTTGTATCATGAATGTAAATTCCATTTCAATTATTGAGAAATGTATCTATATGACCTAATTACTGTCCATTACATGTAAATATTATGAGGAACACCTTTCTCTCTCATCAACCGTTTTTATGAATTCTTATGTCACGTCGTTACGCTGCCGAAATCGCACCAATTTTCTAAGCCAATGCCATTGTGTAGTGAATACCATGCCCATTCCTCCATCAAGTGTATTCAAATTTATGAATATTTACTTATTGATTATAATGTTTCATGTATGAATTCCACATTCCTTTATTGTGGAATAAATGATTATGTTTTATGAATCCATGTTTTATGATCCATGTGGCACACTTATGCATGAAATGAAATGTTTAAGAAGGGTGCGCCCTTATAGCGCTCCAATGCATTGGGTAAATTATAGTATCATGATACATCATGTGAAATTAGTGTTTACTCATTATAATTCAAGTGAAATGAGGGTTTACTCGTACTTCATGTGAAATGAGGGTTTACTCATGCCCCATGTGCAATGAGCCTTGGCTCATGCTAATTCCATGTTAAGTGTTGTTGCCACATTTCCATGTTACGATTATCATGCTTTATCATTCCTTTATGTTCATGTTTCTCTTATGCTCTATGGATATGCCTATTTCCTAACATGTATTTTACTCCTCATGTTATTCCATGGGTACTCCCTTACTGGGCTTTATAGCTCACCCTTTTCTTATGCATGTCCTCAGGTTATCCCATGCAATGCTAAGTACGAAAGAATGTAGTGGTCATGTAAAGGAATTTTTCAATAAAGATGTTGTATTTCATGTTTCAATTTTTATGTAATGATCCTAATCCCCAAAGGCACTAAACCTCTCGATCTTCTTTGTTGTATCAAGTGAAGTTTTATGTAATAAATCATGTTTAAGTTGTAATAAAAAGCAGGGTTGTCATAGTTGGTATTAGAGGATAGGTTTAGTTATTTTTTGGATTAGGATTAGGAAACCCTAGTAAATCCTTAGATACAAGACTATGTACAATAAAAACGTCCCTAAGTTTTGGTGAGTATTGAGTAAGTGGGTTATCAAGAAAATACATCCCTGTCTGGATACGAGCAGGTAGAGGCAGCTCTGGCACAGATGTATCCTAGGGGTAAAACCCGAAAACACCGCTTTGAGATAGACTCGAACGGGAATTGGTGCATGAAAATGGGCCTTGCTGCACTCTTGGTTACGACACTCCTGGGGGATATGTTTTGATAAATTCACAAGCTTAGTATGAACCCTTATTAAGGGAATTAAAAAAATCCCCTAAGAATATATGTTAGAAATTAGATCATGGAAAGCCAAGATTGAAGCCTATAGACTCATGAGTTAAGGAAATAAAATTTTATTTATAAGTCATCAAATTTTGTCTTTAGATTACCCTTTATGTGTTACCCATAACTTTCCTTTTATTCCAGCCGATGGCAGGTAATATAAGGAATCAGGATAACAACCGTTGTGAAGATCAGTGTGATGACTGTGCTAATGATATGCCCAATCCGATGGGAGTGGGAATCACGAACTTTTTCATGCTTCTCTCTCAGCTAACTCAAGTTTTGAATAGAAACACGAGTCAATAGGAACGTTCAACCCCCCCTAAGAAAGAACAATTCACTATCGAGAGCTTCATGAGACAAAGGCCTCCTACTTTTAGTGGATCATCCGATCCCACGATCGCTGAACAATGGATCAACTCCATTGAAAAGAACTTCTCCATCCTTCAATGTTCTGAACAAGAGAAGGTTCTCCTGGAGGCTTATTGTATGGAGGGTGAAGCTGATCAATGGTGGACGTTGATCAAAAATACGAAGACTGAGGAGGAGATCGAGGTGTTGGAATGGAAGGATTTCCGGAAGATTTTTTTCGATAAATATTTTCCATGAACCCTCTGGCTTAAGATGGAAAGGGACTTCCTTTCCCTCAAGCAAAAAGACGATGAATCTGTTGGAGTGTACGAGGAAAACTTCACAAGGCTTGCACGATACGCTTTCGTCTTTGTCTTTACCCCTAAATGCAAGGTTGACCGCTCCTTTGCTGGTCTAAAGCCTAGATTACGGAAAGAATTAGTGATATGTGACTTCGACTGCTATGAGTAAATTGTTCGATGTGCCCTCAAGGTCGAAATGGAGATCGAGGAATCACAGGGGTATCATGGGGACAAGAAGAATAAGGTGGAATTAAATTCTGGTGGTCCGATGGATAAATCCAACGGTGCTAAGAAGATCCAGCACCCCACTTTCCAAAAGTGCGGAAAGAAGCTCCTTGGAAATTGCCTTAAGGGGATGAAGAAATACTTCAGGTGTGGAAGAGAAGGGCACTGTAACACCCGAGATTTTTATGAGTAATATTTTGTTTTTATATCATCAAAGGAATCTTTTTCTACACAACACTTTCTTGGCTTGCTTTACACGCAATCGCGACCTTCCTCAATAGCTTGCGTCGTACGCAATACCGAGTTTCACTAAACAACAATATGCTATTAAAACTAGCCGTTATGAATAGTAATAACCACTTTTTGAAATTTTATAAATTTTATTTTTCAAAATGGACTTCATTTTTGGACTCAGAATATCGAAATTAGCCTAGGGTGAAATTTTGGTATTTTTCTGAAAACTTTCAATTTTTGATGAATAGTGAAACCACTAAGTGGTAGGTTAAAAACTGAATTTTGCATAAAACTTAATTTTACCGCTTCTGTGAATGGAATTTCGAAAATCCGACAGACACGGTTGATATCAGTAAGTAAAATGTGGTTCAATGAGATAAAAATAATTTTTTGTTGAATAGTAACTTTTTACCTTTTTTACCGCGGTTAATAGTAAATAGGGTAACTAAGGGTAAATATGATATTAATATTACCCTAAAACATGTCCTAATTCTATTGGATAAGTGTAATTCAACCAAAAACAACCTTATGAATAAAATATGACCATTTAGGCCCACTTGGGTTAGATTAGGACATTTATTATTAATTTATTTAAAGAAGGGTTAAAATAGTTAAAATCAAAGTTTAATAAGTAAATCATTTTTAATATGGGGTTATACATAAGATAAATTCGACTATAAATATTCATTATAAATCTAAAAAGATTTCCTACATGATGGTATTTTATTTGTAATTTTTAGACATCAAATAATTTAATTTATTTATGACACAAAGATGATACAGTAATTATCTTATTAATGAAATATTGACATAATTGATAATATAAATACCAAAATAAATGTAATTTAAGTCTTTTTATGAAATCAACTAATTTTCTAGGTTACTATGATATATTAGTGTTGATTTAATCAACTTTGTTTGAACATATAATTCTGTTATGACTTTCACAAAAATCATATATCAAATAGTGTCAAAATTGACACAAAATAGTTTTTAAATCAAATATTATATTATTAATTGTTATTTTATTCCTAAAAATCTAAGGTTCGGCCAAATGACTTAGATAAGGATATATATATTAATAATAAACAATTTGGGGTTCGTTTGGCATGTTATAGTAAGTGTATTAACCATATAGTGAAAGAAAACAAAAAGACATGGTAAAAGTTAAATTATTTAACTTAGAGTTAAATCTAATTGATAAGGTTAAAATAATATCCCAAACTTGTCTAAATCCTATTGGTTGATAGGATTTCGACCCATCCCCACTTTAGCTTCGAAATAAGACCCTTTGGAACCATTATAAACCGATTTTGACTTTAATATAAAATAATATTTTGAGATATTCCTAAGGTGCCCCTCTCCTCCCTTATAAAAGGGCACCTCCTCCCCCTCATCCTCACACCAAATTGAGCACTAAAGCTCGGCCAACCCCTGAAATTTTCTCCTCTCCACTTCCCTAGAATAATCCTAGAGGTCCTGGTCTTCTTCAAAGACCAATATTAGTTCCCTAAGTGGAGGATTCAAAGAAGCGTTCCAAAGAAGAGGTAATATCCATTACCGATCTTTTCAATTTCTTTCTTCTTCAACTTCTTCTTCTTTAGTTGTTTCATAATAAATTAATAACATCATTATTACTTACATACTGATATGTTATTATAAATATGAAACAACCATAATTCACCTTATATCCATCCTACGGAAAAATGAAATCACCGCGCGTGCGTACGTACGGAATACCGTCTCCACGCCGTGGTGTAATCTATTTTCCACCACCACCTTACAAGGATGGGTATAATGGTGTAATTAGTAACTATTTATGATTTATATAAAGTAATATTGATACTGAAATAATATATATATATTCTCCAATACAATTCCACGATCATAGGAACGATATCATCACTCGTGCGTACGTACGGAATACCGTCTCCACGATGTGATGCGACTCGTTCTACATGATCATCATTACATAGTAATTATATAAATGAATTTAATGAATAAATATGATATATGTTACACTAATACCATTCTGGATATATGGTATCTATAACCTTAAAAGAAGAATAAGAATTTATTCGGCAAAACACGCATAAGAACAAAAGGCAATAAAGACCCGAGTAACAAGTAACAATGAAATATTACTAACAAGAAGCTAAGAATATGACCATATATGATATAATATCAATATGTATGATTCTGGAATAAGTCAATAACATTATTTAAACCATTATACAGGAGCTTCGGACACGTACAAAGCAAATCGGACCTAAGGTAAGGGAAATATCACAATCTCATTTTTATCCGAGATTGTTTATTCGTAAGTATTTACTGGGGTGTATTTTATCATCCACATCCATGTTTCATCAATATGTAATATTATTTACATCCACATACAATTTATTAAATCCATTTTTACCCTTCGGTGAGTTTTTAGTAATATGTATGAAAGGAATCTTTTGTCGTACGAGGTACTTTTTGAATTTTCCGACAAAAGTACGAAGAATGTTTTTTTTAACTTATACGGCATGAATGGATTTTTAAAACATTATTTCCAAGAATCTTCATTTACATGTTTTCAAGTTTATTTTTAATCAACTTCTTTTAGTTTAAAATTTTATGACATGTTAAGAAAGGAAAAGTGTTTTTGAAGTAGAAAGGATATTTTCCTCAAGAATGAAGTTCAAGTATTTTATCAAAATTATTTTCCATCTAAGATAATAAAAGGGTTCTGTTTTTATCCCTATTATTAAATGGAGTTGATTATGTTGTGATGGATATATTTTTATGAATTCCTTTATCTTATATGAATTGTTTTATGATGTCATGTTGTTTTAGAATCCCATTTTTATTACATGGGTTACGCTATGATGTATGGTTTATGATTATGTGGCACACATAAGAAAGGATTCATTATAAGATGGGTGGGACCTATATCTCCCTCCAATGCATTGGGTAAAGATTTTATATCTCATGAGATAGACATGGCTGGAACGGTAGGTTATACCGGTTCATTGAAACATGATTGGAATGAGGGTGACTCGGTTCAGAAAGGGACTTTGTCAACTAAGATAGTCTTGGCAATGAGTCATGACTAACAAGAAATGATTTTCCATGATTATGTGTGCATGCCACAAAGTTTCAAGTTTTATGTTATGATTATGGGGATCTCATTTTCACTTCTATGATTTATTCCATGATAAGATATTATGATCTCTTTTGCAGGTTTTGATTTTCAAAAAGATATGATATGATTTTTATTTCCTTTATTTGACCTTACTGAGCATTTGAGCTCACCCTTTTATGTTTTCTTTTCCCCAGGTCAGGAAGATGGATATTAAGTAGAGTATGCTAAAAGGGACCCTAGATATGATGAAATAAATGGGAGACACTATAGAAGATTTATGAACCAGTTGTTTATGTTTCCCAGTTTCTAAAGACACTATACCTATACGGTCCTTTGTGGTTTTGTCATATGTTGTAATAAGTGTGCTTCAATTTTGAAGTATTAACAATGTATGTAAAATATGGGTCGTTATAGGCACCTAGCTGTTAACTATCGTCAAGAAAGACTCGCAGCTACAACAGAGGAGAGGAACGCTCCGTTCAAACCCCAACGCATTGTTCAATGCTACAAATGAAAATAATCAGGTCATTTTGCAAATCAGTGCCCTAATCCAAGGGTTTTTGGAGACAACCAACAACCTCCAAGGCAGCAAGGAAGAGATTTTTCCATCACTTCTGCTGAAGTGAACCCCGAAAACGAAGTGGTGACAGGTATGCTAGTTATTCATTCAAGAATAGCGAACGTACTTTTTCATTCAGGTTCTACGCATTCTTTTATATCTCGAAAGTTTAGTAGAACAATCTCAGCACCACCACAAATCATGGAAGTGAAGATGTCGGTGAGTACAGAAAATGGGGAAATCATTGCATCCCATGAAAATAAGTCTTCCCCTATTATAGTCTGTGGATTGAATTTCCCAGTGAACCACGTCATACTCCCTCTGGTGGAATTTGATGCAATTATTGGCATGGATTGGATTTCCTTATATAGATCCAACATAAATTGTCGGGAGAGGGAAATCACACTCCATATAGAGAATCAACCCCTGATTCATTACAAGTGCATGGAGGAAGATGAATCTCCTTTAGATCCATTATCTCAAGAATGGATATTACTGCCTTATGAGCACGCGTATCTGGCTCAGATGATTGAGTCCAAGGAAGAAACCATCCTTGAAGAAATTCCTATTGTGAGGGAATTCGCTGAAGTGTTTCCCGAGGAACTGACTGGTCTTTCTCCTAGAAGAGATGTGAGTTCTCAATTGAACTTATACCTAGGGCTTTACCAATATCCAAGACTCCATATAGAATGGCTATTGTAGAGCTTAAAGAGCTGAAGAAACAACTACAGGAGAATCTGGATAAAGGGTTTATATGCCCAAGTGCTTCACCATGGGGTGCACCAGTCCTCTTCTTCAAGAAGAAGGATGGGTAAATGCAGCTTTGCATCGATTATCGTGAACTTAACAAAATCATGATAAATAAAAAGTATCCTCTCCCAAGAATTGATGAATTGTTCGATCAACTGCATGGAGCACAATACTTCTCCAAGGTAGATTTGCGGTCGGGATATTATCAAGTAAGGGTGAATAAGGAAGATGTCCCCAAGACTGCTTTTCGTACAAGATACGAGCACCATGAATTCATAGTAATGCCTTTCAGACTCACCAATGCTACAGAAATATTCATGAACTTGATGAATAGAGTCTTTAGAGATTATGTAGAAAAATTTGTGGTAGTCTTTATAGATGATATTCTAATATACTCCAAAATCAAGGAGGATCATGAGGAGCATTTAAGAACTGTACTAGAGACTTTGCGCAAGGAGAAGATCTATGCAAAGTACAACAAGTGTGAGTTCTAGTTGAAGGAGGTCTCATTATTGGGCCATATCATCACAAGCAATAGGATATCTATGGATCCCTCCAAAACTGATGAAATTGAGGGATGGATGAGGCCAACATCGGTAACAGATATCTGTAGCTTCTTGGGGTTAGCTGGATATTATCGACGATTTGTGAGAAATTTCTCACGATTATCCAAACCTCTTACCAAGCTAACTCGAAAGGGAGTAAAGTTTTCTTGGAGTGATTAATGTGAAGAAAGCTTCAAGGAGTTGAAAAAGAGTCTTATCACTATGACCGTGCTCACTTTACCCACAAGTGGGGAACTTTTTGTGGTATTCAGTGATGCTTCAAAGAAGGGCTTAGGTTGTGTGCTGATATAGAATGATAAAGTGATATCCTATGCCTCAAGGCAGTTGAAAATCCATGAGCGAAACTATCCAATGCATGAACTGGAGTTGGTAGCGGTGATCTTTTCCTTGAAAATCTGGCGGCATTATCTCTATGGGGAGAAATGTGAGATATATACTGACCACAAGAGTCTTAAATATATATTCACACAGAAAGAGATTAATATGCACCAGAGAAGATGTATAGAGCTCATCAAGGATTACGACTGTTCAATCCATTACCACCCTGGGAAAGCGAACAAGGTGGTAGATTCCCAAAGTAGAAAGGATCCAGCGATTATATTAATGATGAGAATTGAGAAGGATCCAATATTTTTAGACTTGATGAAGATGGACATGGGAATCATAAAGAAGGGAACATCATCAATCCTTTCACAAATGATTTCTCAACCATCTCTTTTGGAAAGGTTAAAGGATGCTCAAAAGGATGATGCGGGAATTCAAGAAAAAGTGGAAGTTATCGAAAAAGGGAAATCCTCGGAGTTTAATGTTAATGAAGAAGGAATTGTACGGTTTGGGAAAAGACTATGTGTTCCATCAAGTCCAGAGATGAAGAAGGAACTTTTGGATGATGCACATAGTTAAAATTTCTCTATTCACCCAGGGAGCACAAAGATGTATTGAGATCTCCAAGAAAACTTTTGGTGGGATAATATGAAGAAGGAGATCGATGAATATACATCAAAGTGCCTGGTGTGTCAGCAAGTGAAGGCAGAGAGGCAGAAGTCTAAGGGGATGATGAAACCATTACCCATACCAGAATGGAAATGGGAGAACATCACCATGGACTTTGTCACCGGACTTCCAAGGACATCCAAAGGAAACAATGCAATCTGGGTTGTAGTAGATCGTCTTACAAAGACTGCACACTTCATTGCTATTCTGGAGTATTTCTCATTAGATCAACTGACACAGATATATATCAAGGAAGTGGTAAGGTTGCATGGAGTACCATTATCTATTGTGTTTGACTGAGATCCAAGATTCACCTCTATGTTCTGGAAGAGTCTTCAACATGCTCTGAATAATGAACTGAACTTTAGTACGACCTATTATCCTCAAACTGATGGCCAATCCGAGCGGACTATCCAAACACTTGAGGATATTTTGAGAGCGTGCTCAATGGACTTTAAAGGAGGATGGGATCAACATCTTCCTCTGGTTGAGTTCTCTTATAATAACAGTTTCCACTCGAGCATCCAAATGGCACCATATGAAGCCCTGTATGGGAAAAGGTGCAGAACACCGGCATGTTGGGATGGGGTCGGTGAACATAAGCTTCTTGGACCAGAAATGGTTGAGGAAATGGTGGAGAAGGTGAAAACCATTCAGCAGCATATCAAGGAAGCCCAGAGTCGATAGAAGAGTTATGCAGATAATCATCGACGAGACCTTGAGTTTAAAGTTGGAGACATGGTTTTTCTACGCATATCTCCGTGGAAGAAGATCATGAGGTTTGGAAAGAAAGGGAAGTTAAGTCCAAGGTACATCGGCCCCTTCGAGATTCTTGATCGTGTAGGGGTTGTGAACTATCGACTAGAACTTCCACCTAATATGGCCAAATTACATGATGTCTTTCATATATCCCTCTTAAGTAAGTACATACCGAACCCTTCACATGTACTTTCTTCTAAGGTGGTACAATTGGAACACGATATTTCTTATGAGGAGAAACCAGTGAAGATCTTAGATCATAGAGAAAAAGTTCTACGAAATAAGATAATTCCCCTCGTCAAGGTGTCATGGAGAAACCACAAGTTTGAATAAGAGACTTGGGAATTGGAGGAAATGATGAAGCTGAGTTACCCAAATCTATTTTAGTGTGGGAAAAGGAAAATTTCGAGGGTGAAATTTCTTAAGGGGGGAATATTGTAACGACCCAAAGTTTCATTAATGGAAAATCCATGTTGGTCTTATTAAATGTCTCTTTATATAAAATGTTTTTATAAAATGTCAACTTCATTGGTTTTATGATAAGAATTGGGACCGTCACTTTTATAGTCATTGAACAGTGATCACATGATTAGTATAAATATAGGGCTTTGACACATCCAATTTTACTTAGACAAGGGAAGTGATGGCCTCATCCAGTAGAATTTACCCATACAAAGCTCATTTATCAAAGCTCGGAAAAGAGGTGGCGTCCTTGGGATTCATTCTTGACCAATCCCAAGCTGAGCTTCACAATGTCAAGCTCGAACGGGACCGTCTACAGGAGAATTGGAAGTTGATATAAATTACCACTCGAGCGATGTTATCCGAGCCACCTCAAGAGTTTGTCACCATCGCACACCTTACCCTTAGGCCTTATGCGACTGTTTTAAGGGGTTATGTAACTAATAGATAGTATTATGTTCTTGTACATTATTTTTTTATATAATAATTAATATAATTTCTTGTCATTATTGATACATTGTAAATAGTTTTTAAAGTACAAATGGTGTTTTTAGTTATTATTTAATTAAGAAATCTATTTTATTAAATTAAGGGATTTTTGAATTAAATATTATTTTAATAAAATATTATTATTATTATTATATTAATTTTATTATATATAAATGATCATATAATTGTATGAATGCAATTATAATTTTTATTAAGGTTTGAAATCCATTTTTGTCAAAACCCATGAATTTTTTATAAATGTTGGTTTTTATTTTAAAAGTGAAAATTAACATATTTAGAAAATTATTTAGATAAAATAAATGTTATTTTTGGAATCAGGATGTCGAAATTATCCAACGGTGAATTTTTCATAATTTTCTGAGACAGTCAAATTTTTGAGTAAAAATTAAATAGTGTTTAAATATATAATGTGTTTTATGACATCATAATGACACAATAGTGATGTAATAAAATACTATAATCTTTATGTTAGGCCAATATATGTTTTACCATTAAAATAATGTGATTTTGGGTTTATTTGGATTACTTTTCAAAGCATTAATGGACCCCTCAAGACTTATTAAACACCTTGTCTTTTTAAATTAATTTCCATGGGAGTGTGACTCACCTCCACATAAGAAACCTTATTATTTTAAGAAGTTCGGAATTTTAACTTATAAAATATTTTTTTCCTCTTCCCTTTTCCAAAAACCAAGGGCAAAAACCATGGTATGGTTTGTGGTTTGGTTTAATTTAATGTAAGGGGACCCAAACCTAAATAATAAAGAATTCCCTCACCTTTCCTATATAAACCCACCCAAGATCACACTTCCTCCTCAATCAAAGCCTTTGGAGTTCGTCCAAACTCTGACCTACTCTATCTAGAATCCTCCCAAGGTGCCCCAAGCACCCAATAATCCTCTCACAAGCCTCTCTCTAGCCTTTGGAAGCATACTTCAAAGTAAGGGTTTTTTTCTTCCTTTCTCATTTTTGTCCAATTTTCGTTAAGTTGTTTTTCCCTTTTAATTTAAATTATGAATGTTGGGGTATGGTTTCACAACTCCCTCATAATTCCCTCTTTATTTTTGAATGATGGGATACCCCTTTCTCTCTCATTAAATGCCTCCCATGTATACCCGTTACTATGCCGAAATTCTGAATGGGACTTCTCTCTCCTCATTTACTTTCAAGAAATACTTTTGTATCATGAATCTAAATTCCATTTCAATTATTGGGAAATGTATATATATGACCTTATTACTATCCATTAAATTTAAATATGATGAGTAACCCCTTTCTCTCTCATCAACCGTTTTTATAAATTCTTATGTCACACCGTTACGCTGCCGAAATCGCACCGATTTTCTAAGCCAATGTCATTGTGTAGTGAATACCATGACCATTCCTCCATCAAGGGTATTCACATTTATGCAAATTTACTTATTTATTATAATGTTTCATGTATTAATTCCACATTACTTTATTGTGGAATAAATGATTATGTTTTATGAATCCATGTTTTATGATCCATGTGGCACACTTATGCATGAAATGAAATGTTTAAGAAGGGTGCGCCCTTATAGTGCTCCAATGCATTGGGTAAAGTATAGTATCATGATACTTCATGTGAAATGAGTGTTGAATCATGATAATTCAAGTGAAATGAGGTTTTACTCATGCTTCATGTGCAATGAGGGTTTACTCATGCTCCATGTGCAATGAGCCTTGGCTCATTCTAATTCCATGTTAAGTGTTGTTGCCACATTTCTATGTTATGATTATCATGATTTATCATGCCTTTATGTTCATGTTTCTATTATGATCTATGGATATGCCTATTGTCTAACATGTATTGTACTCCTCATGTTATTCCATGTGTACCCCCTTACTGGGATTTATATCTCACCCATTTCTTATGCATGTCCTCAGGTTATCCCATGCAATGCTAAGTATGTAGGAATGTAGTGGTCATGTAAAGGAAGTTTTTAATAAAGATGTTGTATTTCATGTTTCAAGTTTTTATGTAATGATCCTAAGCCCCATGGACACTAAACCTCTCGATCTTCTTTTTTTTTATCAAGTGAAGTTTTATGTAATAAATCATGTTTAAGTTATAATAAAAAGAAGGGTTGTCATAGCTATAGCCCCTCAAGGCATCGGTAGGCCTAATGAGACAAATAGACGTGGAATTGGCCGATGCCTTTCCCAATGTGATATAGATTTTGGCCGAGGCCTTAATCATTATACTTCTTGGCCAAGACCTTGAAAAATTGTTTCAGAATGTCCGGCATTATGCATTCCATCATTATGAGTTTAGCTATTGATATTTCATGTGGTTATTCGACTAGTAGAATACCCATGATTATGTTTTATTATGGCATTATTTACTTAGCTCATATTCCTTCCATAATGTGTTCATGTCTATTATTAAATTCATGTGTTTTCAATTATTCACCATGTCTAATGTTTATATTATCTTCCCTTGTATTTCTTACTCTTACTGAGCGTTTGAGCTCACTTCTTTCTTATGTTTAATTTTCTCAGGACATGAAGAAGTATTTTATGAATGACTTGCAAGCATAATCTAGGATATGTGATGACTCTAGTGGAATAAATTAGTGTTGTTTTTCCTTTCCTTATGTAAATTTGAACTTATGTATGTATATTTTTTTCAATAATACTAAATTACTTGGTCTTTCGGGATTCATATTCCTTGTATGTATGCCAACGTAATCAAATAAGTCACCGAATCTAGGCAACTGAGGTCGAGTCCTTACAGTTGGTATTAGAGGAAGTTTAGTAGAATACTTGGAAACTAGATTTAGAAAACGTAGAATTAGGGAAGAGTCCCTAAGTTAGTATTTTAGGATATACATACAATAACATCCTGGTATTTTGGTAAGGAATAGATTATGTGAATCATTCAAGCAATAAATCCATGTCTGGATATGATCAGGTAGAGGCGAATCTGGCACAGATGTATCTAGGGGTAAAACCTGAAAACACCACATTGATCTAGACTCGAACGGGAACTGGTGCATGACAACAGGCCTTGATGCACTCTTAGTTACGACACTTCCGGGGGATATGCTTAGGATAATTCACATTTTCTTTATAAGCCATTATGAAGGAGTTTAATGTAAATATTCCTCAAAGAATCCATTTTTGTGAATATGGGATTAGACATGCGTAGGATCTCAATTTTTCTCAGTATTTTTAAGTTAAGATTATACATTGTGATTCATAACCTAATATAGTGTATTCCATTTTCTAGATATGGTGCCTAGTGGACGGAATGGAAATCGCATGAATGCACGTGTCCCGTGTAGGGATTTTCCTCCGACGTAAGACAATGATGTTGGCTCTGGTGCTGTGACTGGTGCTAAGCAACTAATAACTATATTGAGACAACTTACTAAGGTTATGAATAATAACCTTACCCATATAGAGCATCCGGATGCACCACATAGAGGAGCCATGCTAGATCGCTTTATGCGACAACAACCTCCATCATTCAACGAGACTACAAACCCTTTTATAGCAGATCAGTGGATATGTTCCCTTGAGAAGATATTTCTCACTTTAGGATGTAATGAAAGAGAGAAGGTTGTCATGGAAGTATATCTTCTATTGGGAGATGCGGATCAATGGTGGTTATTAATCCAAAACACAAAGGAGGAAGAAGAAATAGAAGAGAAGGAATAGAGGGATTTTAAGGAAATATTCTTAGAAAAATATTTCCCTTGTGAACAAAGAGCAGATATGGAGAGGCAATTCTTGAATTTGAGTAAAAAGGAGGATGAAAATGTTTCCAAGTATGAAGCCAACTTTACAATGCTGGAAAGACATGCTGTGGACTACATACAAAATCCAAGGAGAAAAATCGATCGATTCTTTGATGGCCTAAAGCCATTCCTCCGGCGGGCACTGGTCTCCCAAAATTTTTCATCATATAAGGACATAGTTTCATGTGCTATCAAGACTAAAAAATAATTATCTAAGTCTTATGACTTTAAGGGAAAGCAAGAAAAGAAGAGGGATTCTGAAAACCATGGGAAAGGAAATAAGGAAACAGGGGAGAAGGGAAGAGTTGAATTTCCACCATGTGATAATTATGGAAGGAAACACCCCGGTGAGTGCTTAAAAGGAAAATGAGTATGCTACAAATGTGTTCAGAAAGGCCATCTTGCTGGTGATTACAAAGGAAGGAAGGAATCCAATGATTTTCGATGCTATAATGTTTAGGAGATGGGGCAATATGCTAATAATTGTCCAAAACGTCAAAGAAATATGCAATAGAAGAGGCTAAGGGAGTAAGGAAAAGCATATATGATCACAACTGTAGAGTTTGAAGTTCCACGTGATATGGTGGTTTGTACTTTGATCGTTTCCTCAAGCTTAGACAATGCTTTGTTTGATTCTAGATCATTGCATTGTTTCATATCTTCCCAGTTTTCTAAGAAAATTAGATATTTCCAATTTGATTTAACAAGGGAGTTATCAGTCAAAAATCCTAAGGGAAGTATCATTGCTACAAAGTTCTATGAATCAGTTCCCATTAGGGAATACAAATTTTCTTTATCTTCTAAACTCATCATCATACCCTTGATTGAATTTGATATAATCCTCGGTATGGATTGGATTTTGGACCATGATGCAAAAATTTATTGTAAGAAGAAGGAGGTTATGCTTTTTGATGATGATTATAAAGAACACCTTATCTTTAGAGAAAAATCATCACCACCTGGTTCTTATCTAGATCCACCCCTAGTAGCTCAACTAAATTCAATTATTGGGGAAGAATAGAATTAAATAACTGTGGGTGAGGCAAGGAATGTTCAAATTTCGGATGTACCTATTGTGAGAGAATATGTTGATGTGTTTCTAGAAGATTTACCTAGACATCCTCCAGAACGATAAATTGAGTTTTCCATTGATTTAATTCCTGGTTCAAGGCCCATATCGAAGAGCCCTTATAGAATGGCCACTGTGGAATTAGTGGAAATAAAGAAACAAATAGAGGGATTGAGTAATAAGGGATTTATCCGCCCTAGTGTTTCTCCATGGGGATCCCCTGTCCTTTTTGTTAATAAGAAAGATGGATCTATGAGGTTATGCATCGACTACAGGGAAATCAATGCTATAATAATAAAGAGAAAGTATCCCCTACCTCACATTGATGATTTATTTGACCAACTACATGGAGCTCAATACTTTTCAAAGATTGAACTTCGATCTGGATATCATCATTTGAGTGTGAAGAAGGAAGACATTCCGAAAACAGCATTTCAAACCAGGTATGGGCATTACGAGTTTACAGTAATGCCTTTTGGATTGACTAATGCACCATCTATATTCATTCATCTAATGAACATATTTTTCAAGGAATATCTCGATGATTTTGTAGTGATATTTATTGATGATATCTTGGTATACTCCAAAAGTTATGAAGATCATGAAAATCACTTGCGCATTATCCTGAAGACTCTTAAAAGACATGAATTATATGGGAATTTTAGCAAGTGTGAATTCTAGATTTAGGAGATTTCATTTCTTGGAAATATTGTCTCTAAGGATGGAAACCTAGTTGATAATTCAAAGACAAATACAATCCAAGATTGTCCCATGCCAAAAAACATAACTGAGGTATGCAATTTTATTGGCTTAATAGGTTATTATCGGCGTTTCGTACAGAATTTTTCCCAACTGGTTAACCCACTAACGAATCTCACATGTAAAGGGGTTAAATTTGTTTGGAAAAAATAATGTGAAGAATGTTTTGAAGAACTGAAGAGATGATTAGTAAATGCTCTTATATTGACTCTACCATCATGGAATGACGAGTTTTTTATTTATAGTGATGCTTCAAAGAAAGGACTTGGTTGTGTCCTTATGAAAAATGATAGGGTTATTGCTTATGCACCACGATAGCTAAAAATTCATGAACAAAACTATCCTACTCATGATCTTGAGTTAGCTGCTGTAATATTTTCTTTGAAGATATGGATACATTATCTCTATGGTGAAAAATGTGAGATTTATACTGATCACAAGAGTTTGAAGTATATTTTATCACAGAAATAACTCAACATGAGGCAAAGGAGATGGCTTGAACTACTCAAGGATTATGATTGCACGATACACTACCACCCGGGGAAGGAAAATAAGGTAGAAGATGATTTGAGAAAAAAGGATCATGGAGTTTTGAACAAGATGAGAGTTGAAAGGGATCCTATTTTCATGGATATAGTAAATATGGATATGGGAATAATCATAGAAGGTGAAACATCAATTCTTTTTGAAATGGTTGCCAAACCATCTTTACTAGAAAGGATAAAAATTTCTCAGGCTGATGATGAGGGGTTTCAAAATAATATTAAATCTGTGAATGATGGGAGATTGAGTGAATTCGTATATGAAGATGGAATTTTGAAATTTGGGAAGAGACTTTGTGTTCCTGATATACTTGATCTAAAGAGGGAATTGTTGGATGATACTCATAGTTCCAATTTCTCTATACACCCTGGAAGCACTAAGATGTATAGAGATTTGAAGGAACATTTTTTGTGGGAAAACATGAATATGGAGATTTATGATTTTGTGTCAAGATCTATGGTTTGTCAATAAGTGAAAGCTGGAAGGTAATAGCCTGGAGGAGTATTGCAACCTCTTCCCATACCTGAGTGGAAATGGGATAATATCACGATGGACTTTGTCATGGGACTACCAAATTCTCCTCTAAGGAATGATTCAATATGGGTCACTGTTTACCGTCTTATCAAGTCAGTGCATTTTCTTGCTATAAGAGAAGATCTACCACTTGAACGTCTAGCAAGACTATATATTAATGAAGTTGTGAGACTTCATGGAGTACCCCTATCGATTGTTTCTGATCATGATCCACTTTTTACGTCAAGATTCTGGAAAAGTCTTTAGAAGGCCCTAGATACTGATCTTCATTTGAGCACTTCCTACCACCCACAAACTGATGGAAAATCAAAATGGACTATTAAAACATTTTAAGACATGTTGAGGTCTTGTTAAATTGATTCTCAAGGCATGTGGGATTAGTATTTACCTCTTGTATAATTTTCATACAACAATAGCTTCCATTCAAGTATACATATGACACCCTATGAAGCATTATATGGTAGACAATGTCGTACACCAACTTACTGGGATGATGTTGGTGAAAGAAAGATCATGGGCCCAGAACTTGTTGAAGAAACAATGGAAAAGGTGAAGATTATCCATAACCATATCAAAATAGCTCAAAGTGGTCAAAATAGCTATGTATATAACCGAAGGAACGATTTGGAGTTTCAAGAAGGTGATCACATTTTCTTAAAGGTATCTCCATGGAAGGGTATTATACGATTCAGTAAGAAGGGAAAGTTAAGTCCCAGGTACATCGGACCTTTTGAAATTCTGGACCGAATTGGAGTCATAGCTTACCATTTGGCAATTCCACCAAGTCTCTCCAAGGTTCACAATGTGTTCCACATGTCAATGTTAAGAAAGTACATGCCAGACCCAACACATGTACTCACTTATGAAGAAGTGGAACTTGATCCCGATCTATCTTACTGTGAAGAGTCTATCATGATTCTTGATACTAGAGAACAAGTATTGAGAAATCGGATGACTTGTCTGGTGAAGGTTTTATGGAAGAACCATAAGATGGAGGAAGCAACATGGGAGCCCGAGGAGCTTATGTTAAAAACATACCCGAATCTTTTTAGGTAATATTTTGTGAATTTCGAGGATGAAATTTTTGTAAGGAGGGGAGAATGTAACGACCCAATATTTTTTTAAAGGAAATTAATTTCTTATAAATATTTCATAATCACATTAACTACTAAGTACTATAGTACCTTTAAAACATAAGTTTGTCACTTCTGTGATGTGAATTTCAAAAATCTGACATACACAGTCGCGATCAGTAAGTTATTTAGAGTCCAATAAGAAAAAATTAATTTTTGGTGAATAGTAACCTACCCTTATGAATAGTAACACACCCTTATGAATAGTGATATACCCTAATGAATAGTATCCTTACCTATGATAATATATAAATAATATTCAAGTTAAAAGTATGATATACCTATATTTTAGAATAAGTTAATGAATGTTTTAAAACTGGTTTTTGATAATAAATTATGATTCTAATTAAATATTAAATTAATAATATTTAGAAAATTATTTTTGAAAAATGGACTTCATTTTTAGATTCTACACGTCGAAAAATGGTTAGGATGAATTTTTGGGATTTTTCTGAAATACTTGATTTTTTTATGAATAGTAAAATACGGTAATTTACAGTATATATACATTATAAGCTAAATAGACTATTCCTAGAATCATGGATGATATCACCACCCTTAATACTAATTCACATGATAAAATTACTATTCATGGTCATGGAATACTTACTATTACTTGTCCTGTGAAGAAATAATAAATTAATGGGTTTTATATTAAGAAATCCCCTCTCTCCTCCACTATAAAAACCCCCTCTCACACCCTCTTCCAATCACCCTTCTCAAGCCTTGTTCCTTCTCCAAATTCTGGAACAATACCCTCCCAACCTCCTCTCCCACGTCCATAAAGATTTGGTCTCATTAAAATACCAAAACCTCTCCCTTAAGGAGGTTCTCAAGGAAGTTTGGTTCAAGAGGTAAATTCATCTTTTCAATTCTTTGTCTTTCCTTTCAAGTTCATTTGTTTCTTTTTCTATTACCTATCTTTATCCGAATTTTGTGATGAATCCAGTACCTTATATGTACTGGAATTTTTTCATGATAGTGGAATAATTTATCATCATCTCCCCCTTTTTACCTTCTTTTATACTAGTACCAAGAACACCATCCGAGATGTGTCAATTTTACACATTCAAGGACGATGGACTTTTGATTTCTTTTAACATTCTAAATTCTGGTCATGAAACCATTCTTGTTATGGTTGAAAAAGATTATTATATATAATATAACCTATTTAAGATTCTGTAATCGCTTTGTTCAAATGGTGTTAGGTTATAAGGAAAAATGAGTTCGTTGTAATCAAAACCCACAAATTAACCGAAACAATTATCAGTAAAGTTCTATATGATAATTCATAACTCATTCCATGTAACCAAGTTATATAAATGAAAAATAACATCTATTTATGTTCATAAATAATTTATAATTTCAATTCTGGATATTTACATCCATTAAACTTCATTACTTAAAAACAAGTGAACCGAATATGAAAATAAGAGAAACGAACACTCCAGAACGACAAAATTCAATACAATAACTTGTCAATAAAGACATAAATGAACTAACCAGAATTATGGTAAACTAAATATATGTTTAATAGGTTCTTAAATAAGTTATTAAAAAGTATAATTTCATATTCTAGGAGCTTAAGTAAAAGAGCGGAACACGTTTGGAGTTAAGGTAAGGGTTTTTTCACCCGAACTTCCATTTTCATTCAGGATACTTTCATTGTCTAATTACCTCAATGAAATTATTATGTATTGTTATGTATTCATCATATATTCTATGTGAGTATCATATATATTTGTACAAACCAGAACCCTTCCTTATTTTATGGATAGTTACACATTTTTAAAGGAACTTTCAAAGTTGTTTCCAAAATACAAGCCCGATCCAAGGGAATTTCTCAAATTCTTTCCTATTTTCAAGGGCACTCTATGATCTGTTTTTGTAAACCTTTATCGTTATAAAATCACTCATTTTATTATTAAAATAATATCTTACCTCACTTCTGGTTTTATACAAATATTTTTCCAAAATAACTCTTCTTTTCAAAATAAAAGAGTATTTATCTCAAGAATTGCTTAATGATTTCATAAGAGTGTTTTCGTCTAATTCAACACTCTTGTTGATTCCATGGAATTATTGGGTTTAATAATTTATGAAGTCATCTACCATATTTTATTTAATGGTTTATGACTAACTCTATTGTGGATTATCTATCCTAAAACCATTCACCATATTATTCCGAATGGTTAGTGTTTATGTTCAATAATTGGGGAAAGTTTGTTACATTTCATATGATAGTTTCAATATGCATGCATATGTTGTTTATGTTTATCCCCACTCATATAAGGAATGCATTGGACATATTATGTGATGGGTGGGGCCCGCTATATCCCCTCGATGCATCGGTAGGCCTCATGAGACAAATTGACGTGGAATTGGTCGAGGCCTTTCCCAATGTGATATAGATTTTGGCCGAGACCTTAATCATAAGACGTCTTGGCTGAGGCCTTGACAAAATATTTCAGAATGTCCGGCATTATGAATTCCATCATTATGAGTTCAGCTATTGATATTTCATGTGGTTATTTGACTAGTAGAATACCCATGATTATGTTTTATTATGGAATTATTTACTCAACTCATATTCCTACCATAATGTGTTCATGTCTATTATTAAAGGCATGTGTTTTCAATTATTCACCATGTATAATGTTTATATTATCTTCCGCTGTATTTCTTACTCTTACTGAGCGTTTGATCTCACCCCTTTCTTATGTTTCATTTTCTCAGGACATGAAGAAGTATTTTATGAATGAATTGCAAGAATAATCTAGGAGATGTGATGACTCTAGTGGAATAAATTAGTGTTGTTTTTCCTTTACTTATGTAAAGTTGAACTTATGTATGTATCTTGTTTCCAATAATACTAAACTACTTAGTCTTTCGGGATTCTTATTCATTGTATGTATGCCAACGTAATCAAATAAGGCACTGACTCCGGGAAACTGGGGTCGGGTCCTTACATTATATAACCCAATCCTTCCCTCCCATGTTTTTCCATCTCTACCCCCACACCTTTCGGTGCCTAGCCACCACTGCCCACTTGTATAACCCCCCGCCTAACATCACCCTACATCGCCCTCCTGATGAAATCCCTGTGTGAAGACCCTTCATTCCGCCCCTAAGTCCCTGCACATTAGTCCTCTTCCACCCTACTCCCCTATGCAACAACCCCTAATGGCCCCCTCCTGGACCATCACTTTTCTGATCCCACACATCCACCCCATTAGACAATCCATCCACCCTGCGCCTCTGCATCATACCCATATCCCCTCTCTACCATGTCCTATTTTTAGGTGTGTCCATCCCAGTGCGCTCGACCACTAATGTGGATCCCCTAAATATTGTACCTCCACTCACCACCTCTTATGGAATCAGACTACTCAGGCACACACCGAAACCCCTGCTGATTATGACTCTTCTTGTGCACATCTCTTGATGGTCGTCTCCTTCTCTTGTAACACGACATCAATTTCGATATGCGATCCTCTAGGTGCACCTCAAGCTCTATCTCCTTCTAATCGTATATAGTGCTCTAAGTACCTGCCTACCAGCACCTCTTCTCTCCTATGAAATCTCTCTCCATCATCGTGTTGTCATTAGACTGTGATCATGGTTACCACTAACAATTGACGCAACCCTACCTTTTTTACTAAGGCCATAGTTCCCATATTTGACTATTCCTTTCGGTGGGTTCTTGCAACCTCTTCACCATATCCTTCCATACATGGTATCATCCTTGCCACTATCTGATATCCATCACCACCTAGAACTATCTAAGGTCAAGATTGTTCTTATACACTCTCATTGGGGTGCTTTGCCACTTTCCAATTATTCAGCCTCTATTGCTCAAATTGTGGCCCTAATGATTGTGTATCATGACGAATGAGAGCTTGGATTCTTGATTATAGTGATTCTAGTCATCTCTAAGGTGATGTAACCATGATTACTACCTATCATCCATATACTGGTTCCACTTCCATTATTGTTGCTGATGGATCTAAAATCCCTATTGTGAGATTTGGAACATGCTTCTTGACTCCTTCTATTCTCCTGGATTTCGTGGCTCATGTTCCTCACAGTCCTTTTAATCTTCTCTCCATTAGTAAAATCACAAAGGAATTAAATTGTGCTACTATTTTTACATATTCTGGTATTGTTTTATAGGATTAGTTGATGAATCAGGAGCTTGGTTGAGGTCTTCTTAGTGATGGTTGTACATATTTGATGCCCCACCATCCCATTCTTTCTCATCCACCTCTACTCATGCCCTAGACCTAAATTGTCTCTATGGTTATCCATCAACTTCAGTCTTACATAATATTTTTACCCATTTAATTCCACACCTTTCCTTCCATTATGAATCCTATAAATGTTATAAACATCACCAGGTGACATATGTTCCTCATTTTGTGATGCATGCAGCTAATCCTTTAGACTTAGTTCATTCTGATGTATGGGGTCCTTGTAGGGTTACTAGTTAGTCAGGATACCATTATTATATATTCTTTATTGATTAATTCTCTTGAATGACATGACTATATCTCTTCCATGATCATTCAGAGGTGTGTGCTACTTTAAAAACTTTTTACCATAAAATTCACACTCAGTTATCAAATCCTATTAAATGTCTCCACTCAAACAATGGCTGAGAATATTTATCTTCTTCTCTTCATAAATTTCTCAATTATCCTAGTATACTCCATCAAACATCTTGCCCTGATATACCTTAGAAGAATGGTGTGGCCAAGCATAAACATTGTCATATTCTAGAAACTACTCAGGCCTTATTATTTCACATGCATGTGACTCTTCCTTTTTGGGGATGCTATTATTACTACCACCAATCTTATCAATTGTATTCCTTCTTCTATCCTTCAGGGGGATTCTGTTTTCAGCTCTGTTACCCTCTCTTCCTCCTCACCCTCTTTCACTTCGTGTGTGTGGGTGTCTTTGTTATGTTTGTGACACTCATCCCTATCTCTCTAAATTTGCCCCAAAGGCTTGTTGTTACATCTTTCTATGCTACTCTCATACCCAGTGTGGATAAAATTGTTTCTCTCCTGACATGGGGTGTTATATAATTTTTTTTATGTCTCATTCATTGATAACTCTCCATTTTTTTCCTCTCCACACTCTCCCCATTCTGATACCACCATCGATGACTGAATTCCTCTCACCATCCACCCACCCCAGCCTCTATTGACCCAATCAGATGATCCTCACTTTGGATCTGTATAATCCCTTCATTCATTGAAAATTATCCTTCCCAGATTGAAGACACAATTTCCTTGACTTCACCCATCGCTCCTGCTATGAGCATTGATGACTTGATGTTTTCTTTACTGAAAGAAACTAAATCTTTCTAAAATATTTCTCTATTCAAAATATTCCTCTATTCAAAATATTCTTCAAAGGATTCTCTACTATAGAGAGATATATGTTCCTCGTATAGTTTCTAAGGATAAATCTCACCTTGGTTTGATTCATGAAATGCAAGATTAATTACAGGCCTTGGAAGATAATCACACCAAGGATCTAGTCCCCCTTCTTGTAGGTAAACGTGTTATTGGAAACAAATAGATTTATTCAGTACATCTAAATGTATATGGTACTCTTCATCTCTTTAAATCCTATCTTGTGAAAAATGGTTTGCTTAGACATATGGTGTTGATTATTTCGATACCTTCTCTCTGGTTGCTAAAATGGTCTTTGTTTGATTATCTATATCTCTTGAAGCTACTCATAATTGGATTCTTCATCAACTTAATGTCAAAAAGTTGTTTCTTTATAGTTTTCTTGAAGAAGAATTATATCTAAAACAACCTCCTGACTTCCTTGTCGCCAGGACCAGGTCTCATGTATATCAGCTTCGATGATCTCTTTATGGGATCAAATAGTATCATCATGTGTGGTTTGGCATATTTACGACCATCATCACTAGCTTTGATCTATCTTAGAGTATGAAAGATCACACTTTTCTCTATCAAAAACTATTCTCTGGATATATCATGTTAGTTGTGTATGTTGATGATATCATTATTACCAGGAGTGATTCACATGGAATTACCCATATCAAAGATTATCTTCAAAAACAGTTTCATACCGAAGACCTAGTTCATTTTACATATTTTCTAGGCATTGAAGTCTCTCATTATCCAACCAGCATCTTCATTTCATAATTAAAATATGCATTAGATATCTTGTAGGATACTGGCTTGTCTCAGGAAACTATCATTGACACTCCTATTGAAATAGGGAAACTATCTCTCTATGATTCCACTAAACCTTATTCTCATCTGGCTAGGTATCATCTTCTGTGGAAACGCCAAGATCTATGAAGCAAAAAAATGATTCATAGAAGAGTAAAAGGGGAAAAACAGAAGAAGAAGAAGAAGAAGATCTTGGACACAAAGATTTATGTGGTTCAAGAAATGTTCCTTATGTCCATAGAGAGGTAGAAATATCACTATGAAATCTATGAGCATAATTAAAAGGATATCTCTTAGAGTTTATAACAATGAAACCCTAGCCCGAAATGGGATGAAAAAGGAGGAAGACAATCCACTACTCCACCAACCACACATGAAGTCTGCATCTCTACAATGATAGGTGTTTGTAAGTTTGCATCAAAATAGTGTCACGACTACACAAGTATTAAGTGCTACAGTGGATTATATCCTGGTGTGTTGTACAAGATGGAAGAATTCAACCCATACATCATTCAAAACAGAACGGGCTACACCAATCCAACATCATTTCCTTTTGAGAAAACTCAAATAAATTACCATGACATATCTGTATATTTCCCGCGTTGTCAGCATGGTAAATCAATTCATAGAACATCCAAAAAAATCTCAATTGGAGGTTTTACCTCGCATTTTTAGATACATTAAGAAAGACCCTACCTGCAATCTTCATATTCATGTTATGATCATATGGACATTTAGAAATTCTATGATGCCACCTGTGGTGGCTTCTAATCTACCCGATAGTATATTACTAGGTTTTTGGTTTTTCTGGTTGGTAACTTAATCTCTTGGAAAATAAAGAAACAAACTATAATATTCATATCTTATACTGAATATTAATATCATGTGCTGACCATGGTCACTGATGAAATTCTATAGATTCGTCAGCTTCTTCATATTATTCAGGAAATTGGTTTCCCGCCATGAAATTCTTCTCACATTTGGTGTGATAATAAAATGACCACAAATATTTCTTTTAATATAGTTTTTCATGAACAAAAGAATCATATTATGATTTAATATAACTTTCTTCACCATCACCTGGATAAAAAACATATTAGATTTTTCTTCATTCCAACATCTCATCAGATTATCAACATCTTCACTAAAGGATTTCTGGGAGCTCTACTAGATTCTTTGTGCGCCAAGATGGTAATCCACAACATTCAAGACCCATCTTTAGGGGGAGTATGATCAGTCTTTATGTTTTTCTTATTTTTTTGTGGGACTATTATTCCAAGACAAACCTATTCTATCTTGAGGGGGAGTGTTGGACCCAATTATGTGTATGTTTAAGTCCCACATTGGTTTTCTCCTTTCATTCCTTTTCCTCTATCTATAAATAAAGGGCTCCATCAGTCATTTTGGTAAGGACTACAGTTCTACAATAATCATGTCTAAAGGAGTTCATAATAGATCATGAAGATTTCTGAAAATTTCCACAATTTTTAGGAGGTTTTAGTGAAGTGAGAAATTATTGAGAACTGCACGTTGAAGCACAGATCATGATGTGGTGAAATTTACCATACCATGGTGCTTTTCTTACCATGGTAATTATTGGAAAACTACCCTATACCAATGATTTTATGGACCATTGGGTCCTTCTACATAGGTATAGGTCTATACCCATAGTTTTAACTGAAATTGTTGGTATTGACCATGAGGTTTTTAACATACCAAAGTTTATGTGTAATCGTTGTTATAATTCTATACCAATAGTTCATTAAAACCATTAGTATTGGGTATTATACCCATCTAACACCACAATCTCACCCAATAGCTCCTCAAAATCAATACAACCCATAAAAAATACCAATCACAATAAAAATTCCATGAAACACATGTATTTTATATTTTACATTTAACCAATTGATAACCATATCAATAGTTTTCAAACCATTCAAAATACTATTAAATATATATACAATCCCCACGATAAGTTTTAGTCATTAAAATCCATCCACAAAAATGTCTCATTACTATAAACTAAAAAATGGAGGGGATAAATATCTTCCACATCACCACCACTTCCATCATGACTATCACTCACATCACATGCATCCTCACCAGTATCATTATCTTCAACATCATCATCATCACCAGGAGTGTCATCACCTCAGCCACCACTAGGATTTTCATTACATGTATCAAAAAATATAGTAGTATTTGATGGAAGTGATGGACATAAAGCTGTCATAGCTTTCAAAAACCGCTCAGTGACCATTTTACCTCTTGCACGCTCTTGTATAGTTATATTTTAGCCTTAGCCACTTCTGCATGAGTGATTTTTAGCTTGGTGTTTCCATAACTTTTATAGGTTCTTGATGTGGGTTAATACATAGTTGGGATGATTCTCTTTTGTGGTCGACATAGGACTCTCCCTTGATGATCCTCACATAATACTCATCTCAAATGATCATTTGGCTTAGATTTTTCATCTTCTTTCTAATTGTGGGCCACCAAGGCACACTGTTTAAAATATAAATAAGATATTTAATTATGAATTAGGTATCAAAATTTGAAATAAAAATAAAAATATTTACTATATTTTCTTATGTTTTTTCATTTACAACACTTCTATCATTTTCCCTCCCACTCGAGAAAAACAATTTTTCTTAAGGCACACAACCTTTGATGCTCAATGTTTCTTTCTAAAAATGGAATTGATTACTATAACACTATATTATTAAATAATACATAATTTATAAACAAAATCAAATCATTTTAATCAATATTAGATTGATCTAAATAAAAAAATCAATTAAATTTCAACGAACTTCGTCTACTTTAGTCGAGGAATCTTCAAATTAGTTTTTATTACATTTTTTTTGAGTCGGGTTGGATTGAATCTTCAATTTAGTTTTAATAATTTTTCATTCATTTTGTATTAATTCGACTGGGTTTGAGTTAGTTCCATTTAAATAAAAATTTGATAGGATGATTTCACAATTTTATATTCAGATAAATTCTAATCAGTTTGGTTCAATAGAGGTTATTTTAGGTTATTTTGTTTCATCAAAATTCAATTCAATTAAATTAAATTTGATTTTTTTTCTTTGGTTCAGTTTTGTATGTGTTTTTTGGGTTCCCTTACATTAAATTTTATTAGGTTTTATTTGAATAAATTTAATTTATTTTTATCCTAATTGATTTGTATTTGTATAGTTAGTAGTGGTTTGAGACAGTTCTTTTGCATCTAGTTTCATCTACTTTGGTATTGTTTAGATCCATTAAATGAGTTTTCATGTCTTCTACTTATTATGATTCAGTTCATTTACCTTTTTTCATTTCATAATGATTATATTCAACTAATTTTCAATTATTTTAGATCTAATTGGTACAATTTTCATTATTTCAAATTCATTCAATTCACATAAATATAGTTTTAGCTAGTTTGATGAGGTTGGATAGTTTGTGTTGGATTGGTTCAACATAGTTTAGTTATGTTTGGGTCATGTCAATCTACATCATTGAGTTTAAGTGGGTAATATTAGAGTTGTTTATCTCAAGTTTGGTTTTATTCTATTTAAATTGATTAAACTCTATTTAGTTCAGTTCAATATTGTTTTTGTTGAAATGGAAACCGTACCTCACAAAGAGGTAGGATACTTTATTTATAGATAAACAAAAGAGTATAATAAAGTTGTGAAACCATGGTGGGACACGAATATTAAAAATATCTAAAAACCATCTAATACACCTAACACTCCCCCTCAGGTTGGAACATATATGTTTATCATGCCCAGCTTGTTACACAAAATCTAGAAATGCAGACCAGACACCCCTTTTGTTAGAACATATGAAAGTTGGTTAAAGGTGTGAACATGTAAAAATGTGATCTTCTTATTCTAAAAGTTTTATTAAACATAGTTTCAATCAACTTAATTGTGTTTTTTCCAATCATGAAATACTGGATTCATGAAAATCTTGGTAGAAACTTGATTATCACACTAGATATGTGTTAGTTTATTGACAGAATATCTAATCTCCTATAGAATTTCTTGTGACCAAATAATATCTACGGTCACATATGACATGACATGATACTCCAACTTTGCAATTTATCGAGAGATAACCATCTTCTTCTTACTTTCCCATGAGATCAAATTTCCTCGAAAAAATAATACAAAACCAGACGTAGTTCTCCTAGAAGAGAGACATAAATCATAATCTACATCACAAAATGCCTCAACACCTGTATTCCCATGATCAAAATATAGAATACCTAAACCCAGTTCCCTTTTCACTTATCTAACAATGTGAATAAAACCCTCTCACTACTTATTTTTTGGGGATTCCATAAACTGACTTAGTTTTCTAACCAAAAAACAATATAGGTTCAAGTCATCATCAAGTAGTTAAGCTTCCCAACAATTCATCAGTATCTATCAGGTGAAGTAAACATCTCACTCTCAGTATGAAGTTACTTTTCTCTATGTTATAGGGGTGAGTCAAATGAGTCATCTTGAGTTATTCCAATATCCTATAGAATATCAAGAACATACTTTCTATGAGATAGATAAATATATTTGTTACATCTAGAGAACTCAATCCCCAAGAAATGTCTTGGTGGATCCGAATTCTTTGTATGGAAATTTTGATGAAAGAATGATCTGATTTGATCAATGTTGACATTATTACTGCTAGTATTGAAAATTTTATCCACATATACAATCAAGAGAATGTTGCCTGATGTAGAATGAATATAGAAAACATAAGAATACTTTATGCTTTGACACATTCCAAAGCTAAGTACAATGGTGAAAAAGCACCGAAACTAGGAAATAAGTGATTTCTTGAGTCCATACAATAATTGAAAAAGATGAAAAACCTTAGAAGACTCCCCCTGAGAAAAAAAAGCTTGTGTTTTCTCCATATAAACTTCTTCATCAAGAAAACCATGAAGAAAAATATTCTTCACATCCAGTTGATGGAGATTACAGTGATAAAAGTTGAAAAGGGAGATAAATAAGCAGACTGATTCCATATTGTCCACAACATAGAAGGTTTCAAAGTAATCAATACCACATGTCTGCACATAAACCTTGACAAAAAGTCATTCTTTGAGATGATTTAGAGAACCATCAGTATTGACGTGCATGATATAGATCATGTTGCAACCAATAATTTGTTTTTCTATAGGGAGATTGAAAAGATCCCAAGTATGGTTGGTTTCAAAGGTCTCAAGTTCATCCTGCATGGCCTTCAACCAACCAATAATAGATTTTTCCTCAACAACAGTACACAGATTTTAGTGAGAAGCTAGTTTAAAAATAGTATGAGAGGTAGTGACAGATTATCCATGATAAGATGATGATGAAATGAGATTTTGATGACATGAACATTTAACTTTGATAAGGGAAATGGGTAACTCTGGTGATGGATGCTTAGGAGTCGGTGATTCATCAAGTTCAATAGTAGAATCAAGATCTAGGGTGACAGGTATGCAAGGGCGATGAGACTAAACTTGTCCAAAAAATTATCCAACGACATCAGTTGGAAGACATGATGGTGGTGGAGGATGAAGATAATAGGGTAAAGTTATGTCTGAATCCATAATATTAGGTGATGGTGGGGAATTGAGAATAGAAAATATGGAGGATTTGACAAAGGAAATATCAGTATAGGTGACATAATGATGCAAGTCTGGTGAAAATCAATGATATCTTCACTGAGTTCATGAATAACCAATAAATATACATTTGAGTGTGCATGCATCAAACTTGGAAAGGGAGGGGAGAGTATCGACACATCCAAAGATATGAAGAAACAATGAATGTGGTGATGAGGTTGGAAATAAATAATTGAAAGGTGTGTCCCCATCAAGAACTGATGAGGGAAGTCTGTTAATGAGTTATGTAGTGGTGAGAATGGAATATTACCAAAAAATGGTCAAAACATTCATTTGAAATAAAATATCACAAGTAAATTATAACCAATGGAGATTCTTCCATTATGTAACACCATTTTTCCAAGATGTATCAGGATAATAAGTTTGTTGGATAATATCATGGTCATATATAAAATACTAGATCAGGCCAAAACCATTGTTAGAGTGAAAAAAATGGATTTTAGTGGAATACTGAGTTTGGACTTCATGATAGGAGTGAAGCCCCGTAAAAATTTCAGAATGATATTTCAACAAATAGACCCATGTAATTCTCAAAAAATTATCAATAAAGGTGAAAAAATAATTATAACCCTATTTATAAGGACTAGGACAGGGGCCACATACATCATAATGACCTAAATGAAATGGAATTGATGCATGAGTAATCTCCTAGGAGAGGGGCAACATGAAGAGGGGTGATGAATAGGGATGTGTTTCATAGGGAGGCATCAAGTAAGGATAGGTCACACAAGCAAGAAGGGCATAGGGGGTGGTTAGGGAAGGGGTCGTCGTGTCCGGAGGGGTGACATGCAAGGGATCATTTCACAAGGATGCATCACACGTGGAGGATTCATGATGGTAGGTGATACATAAGGAGGTAAATATAAGAAGAAATGGGGGATGGGATAAACCCACTTTGATACCATGTTGAAATAGAAACTGTACCTCACAATGAAGTAGGATATTTTATTTATATATAAGAAAAAGAGTACAATAGAGGTGTGAAACTAATGTGGGATACAAATATTAAAAATATCTAAGAAACTTCTAATACTCTTAATATTTTTTTATTTGGTTTGGTTTGGTCTAATTCATTTTAGAGTGAATTTAATTGGGCGATATTGGTTCAGTTTTTATTATATAAGTTTTTTTGGTAAGATTAGGATTGGTTCTATTTGTTTTTAGTGAGTATTGTTCTATTAGTCACTTGATGGTTTAATTAGTTATTTATTTTTTGATTCTATTTCATTTAATTTGATTAAATTCTATATAGTTTAGTTTAATAAATATTTGGTTTCGTTCAGTTGTATTAGTGCCTATTAAAATTAAGTTTGTCATAAAAAGTACCCAATGTCTATCTTGATCTAATATTGTAGTGTGCCCCAAAGTGTGCATGTATTTCATAGCATCCTGTTATTTTTGTTTCTTTATAATGAATCCTAAAAACAAAAAATCAATACAAATAATAAGAACTAAATTTTCAATACAAACCATTAAAGTTGAAGAATACCTTAAAATTGTTACTTTTCCAGTAAATGATCATTTCTTGTTATTGTGTAATTGGAGAATTATTGAATATTGATACACCCTCTAACTCAGTGTTGAATCTACTATTCCAACCAATATATAGATGAAGTTTATATGATATCAACAATTCCAAAAGTTCCATCAACTGTGTCACCTTCATAACTTGACCATTGTAAAAGTTAAATTGATGCTATGACTAACATTTTAATTCATATAAATAAAATAATAATAATAATTTCTATTTAACAAATTTTATTAGCCACATCTCATCCCATGAATTCTCTTTAATTTGATCACTAATATGCCCCCATGAGACTGGTTGAAATGGAATGATATCTTTGTACTTGGATAACATCTCCATGAAACTTTTATATTGTGTATCATTTTTACCTATAATTTGGTTTTCTTCATTGTAATATACCATAATTTCTATTTTACAGTTTCATGCTTCACACGTACGGGTGAACCCACATTTCCTATTAGAATATCTCACTGAATAATATAAAAGAAATAAAAGTATAATTAATACACATTTCAATTGAGAATAAAATTAATGTGATATAATTTTAACATAAACCTGATCTAGGATGATCATTAGACTCTGATAGACCCATGGAATTTTTTGGATGAGTAGCCTATGAAGTATTTGATTGTTCTAATACTTTATCTGAGTTATCTACATGTTTTGGAGTAGAAGCTGAAGGAGTGTGATAATCAGATTCTAGATGGATTGGAGTACGAAATGAAGGTGGTATAGACATGGTATGATAAGGATAGATGAGTTGATGATACATCATAGGATATGGATATGGTATATGAGAAGTAGATCTTAAATGACATGATGATGGAGACATAGGTAATAATATCCTTGGAGGCTCAAGAGAAGGAGGAAAAAGTGTGGTAGGTGGGATGCATGTTGGAGAGTTTGGCTATGAATGTGTACGAAAGGTGCTCTTTATAGCTATAGTAGCACCCATGCTTGATTGGTCATGATATTGACCCATAGTAGTAGGTTTAGTGGAGTGAAATTATAGTTCAAATAAATGTACCTAAAAGAAATTTGATAAATAATTAGAACATGAAATTAAATGTCATACAGATAAAAAATATTACAATTATTATAATCACTATGGGCACCAAAAGAGGTAGCCCTAGGCGGTGTAGTCGTCGATCATTGTCAAACAATCTCTTCCTTCAAAATTCTTTAGTATCATTCATATTCTAATTAAGAATTAAATGTATATTTTTTTAAAAACAATTTTTAAATATTATTCATACAAATTAGAAGTCAAATAATACATAAAGGATATCATAGAATCCTATTATATACACCCTGTTTAAAATAGTTTTAATAACCATATTCAAAACTGTTTTAAGCCCATTTTAAATTGGTTTTTAAACTTTTTATAAAAACTGGTTTTAAATATTTTTTAAGAACCTTTTAAACATGTTATAAAGAAGTTTTAAAAATAAGTTTTAATCCTATTTTTTAAAAAGTATTAATCCTATTTTAAAATGATTTAAAACTAGTGTTAAATAGTTTAAAACATGTTAAAACCAATATAGAACAATTTTAAATGGTTTTAAAACCAATTTTAAACAATATTAAACCGTGTTAATAGTTTTAAAATGAGTTTTAAACAATGTTAAACAACTTAAACCCTCTTTTAAAACAATTTCTAATAGTGATTTAAAAACCCATTTTTGAACAATCATTTTAAACTATTTTTAAAATACTATTTTAAAGATATTTATTTATGAACATATTTTAGAAACTCTTATTTAAAACCAAGTTATATATGTTTTTAAAAATAGTTTTAAACCCTTTTTGGATTTAAATAAATTTAATTAAATACAATGAAAACAAAAAAGAAACTAAAAATTACATTTCCAAACTAAAACCAAATTAAAGTAATTATAGTAATACCAACCTGGGAAACCCACGTCATTCTAAAAAAATAAACTGCAAACATATATGGTTTCTTTTATATATTTTCCAACATTAATTCAAGTTTAAAATCTATTCTAGAAATTGGAAAATTTGAGTCATCAAATGCAATATTTTTTTCATCACAGATGAGGGAATCAATGGTATTGATTTCATCCTCACCATCATAAAAAATGTATTGGGATTAATTCAATAATTACATCTTAATTAGGTCTCAAATGATCTTTCACATAAAATACTTGTTTTTCCATTGATTCCAAAACATATGGTTCATAGATAGTCAAAAAGAGAGTTATGAAAATAACTCTAAATCTACAGTCATCAATAAATGTACCATTTTGCATCATTGAATCAATCCATTTTCATTTCATCATATTGAATCAACCATGAGAGTTGTAACCCAATAACAATATTTTCTCAATAACTCTGTAATAAGACACATTTTCATATTGAGGCATACTATCTAATGCACTGACATAATAATCCATTGTTATAGTTAACATAACACCTCCATGTTATTTTATAATGTAAACTTCTCAATTTTATGTAACAAATTTATATCCATTGATTATTAATAATTTTCATTCATAAAAAAGAATTATGAAAAAAAATAAACACTCTTAGTTATTGAGAGATAGAGTCAACATGTAAAATCAATAGTTGAAATATATATGAATAATACAATTAAATGAATATTTATTTTTTATGATGATATAATTAATGGTTTTACCTTTGATTTCAATCCACTGGGAATTTTTTATATGAAAAGTCTCTCTCCTTAAAGTCCAAAAATGATGAACTCTGCTTATAATTTGTTTATGTTCTCTACATAAAATTATTATAAAATTTTAAGGTATATTTGAAATTTCTTATTGTGAGATAACATTTACATATTTAAATTACTTACTTGATATAGTCATAAAATAAATCATAGTTAAACAATACCATGTGATGTGCCATATCCCACTCCTCAATGATCAATGTTGACAATGTATATGGCATAGGAATTCCCTTTGTTTGGGGAATATATAGAAATGAGAGCTCAATTTCCCAATACTGGTCATCTTTATTTATCGTTGGCCAGTTACATCTTGTTTTCACATCATAAAAATACATTGAAAAAAAATCCATACATTCTTTAGATAGATAAACTCTCATAATGGAATATTCAGGATGATTATTGTTTCATATATAATGTTTTGGAAACACTGAGAGTCACATTATAGAAGTTTGTAGATGAATAAAAGTTGAAAAAAAAGAAGAAAAAGATAAACATGGAAAGAATGATTTACATGGTTCAGGAAATGATCCCAATGTCCACAGAGAGGTAGAAACATCATTATAATTGGGATCACAAATTATTGGGAGTTTTCAAAGTTTCAAGCACATAAAACCCTAGTTCAAAATGAGTTAATAGAGAGGAAAAATCACAATACCACCAACCGCACAAAAAGTCTGTTGTGCTATAGTGAAAGGTGGATAGAAGTATACACTACTACATTGTTGTAGCCACCCAAGTCCAAATTGATATAGTAGTCGATGGAAAGAAGTCCACAGAGCTACAGTACCATTGTCTCCAAAGTTCGAAGTTGAAGGTGCGCGATCATCATATTCTGGATGGATAGAAGTAGGAAATGGAGGTGACATAAACATGGTTAGATAAGGATAGAAGGGTTGATGATACATAATAGGATATTAAAATGGTATATGAGAAGTAGATCTTAAATTACATGATAATGGTAACATTGGTGAGAATGTCCTTAGAGGCTCAGGTGGAGGAGGAGAGAGTGTGGTAGATGGGATGTCTACTGGTGGGTTTGGGTGTGAACGGGTACAACGGGTGCTCTTTGTAGCTCTAGTAGCACCCCTACTCGATTGGTCATGCCACTGGCCCCTAGTAGTAGTTTGAGTAGATTATAATTGTGGTTCAAATGAATTTCCCTAAAAGAAATTTTATAAAGAATAAGTTTATGACAATAAATGTAATACAGTGGAAAAATATTACAATTATTATAATCACCAAGGGAAGCAGAGGAGGTATCCCTTGGTCGTGTAGTCGTCGATCATTGTCAAAAAATCTATTCCTTCAAACTTCATCAATATCTTCCATATCCAACATAAGAATGAAATGTATGTTTTTTAAAAAAAGTTTTTAAATATTATGCATACAAATTAGAATTCAAACAATACATCAATGATATCATGACATCCTATTGTGTACACTTGGTTTAAAATAGTTTTAAAAACTAGTTTTAAAACATTTTTATGCCTATTTTAAACCAGTTTTTAAATTTGTTTTAAAAACTAGTTTTGAATCTTTATTTAAACGGGATTTAAAAATTTTATAAAATAGTTTTCAAATAGGTTTTAAACTTGTTTTAAAAAAAGTTTTAAACATATTTTAAAGAGGTTTAAACCTATGTTAAATAGTTTAAAATCTATTTAAAAATAATATATAATAGATTTAAAACCAGTTTTAGAAAATATTAAATAGTGTTAAAAATTTTAAAACTAGTTTCAAATAGTTTTAGACAAATTAACACCTGTTTTAAACCAATTTAAAATAGTGTTTTAAAAAACACTTTTGAAAAAGAGTTATAAATTAGTTTTAAAAAACTATTTTAAAGATGTTTATTTAAGAAATTGTTTTAGAAACTTTTATTTAAAACCAAGTTTTGTATATTTTTAAAAATATTTTTAAGACCTTTTTTTTTTAATTTAAATAAATATAATTAAATGAAATGAAAAAAACAAAACTAATACAAACATACCATTCCAAAATAAAACCAAATTAAAGTAATTACAATAATACCAACCTAGAAAACCCATGTCACACTAAAATTAATGAATTGAAAACATAAATGGTTGCTTCTATATATTACCCACCTTTACTTTAGTTCCAACATCAATTCTAGAAAATAGGCAACGAGTCACCAAATGAAATATTTTGGTCAACGCCTGTCACGACCCGACCCTACCCAGGCTCGAGCCGCAACTACCCCAAGCCCACCTCCATAGGCCAGGGGCTGGCGACCAGCGCCGAAGGCACAACAAATCGGGGAGGCCTTTGCCTAAGTACCTGTACTCACACACGCATCACACTCAATGCAAAAGTGCAGAGTAAAAGAAAGAACAAGCAGAGTAAAAAGAACAACTGCTATATATATATAAACTACAGAGTGCATCGACCTCTAACAGTACAAAGTACAAGCTGAAAAGAAAAGGGGCAAAACACGCGCCCAACCAAATGTACCACAACCCGGCAACAGGTAAACAAAAAGAAATAGCTGATGGGTCTCCCACCTGGAACCCGACCACAACCACCACACGCGGTCCAAGCTCCCAAGCTCCTACGCTCCACTGAGGTCACGCTACACCTGTCTATCGTCTGCAAGGGCACACCAAGTGTGGGCAAAGCCCAAGAAGGGGTGAGTATAAAAATACTCAGTAGGATACACCGAAGGCTCGAGGGAGCAACAAAGGAGGTAACTAAGGGTGAGCAGTAGAGAGAACAGGAAAAGTAGAGAAGTATAACTGAAAGTGAAGTAAAGAGTCCAGCTCAACCCAACAAGAGAAAGGTAGAAGACTCATCCAAACACAAGGAGCTAGAAACGGTGAGAAGATGAACTTCTCATTGAGTCTTCGCTACCTATAGCAGGAGAGTAGACTCGTCCAACCACGAGAATCTAGACACGGAAAGCACGTGGCATACCCCACGCGTCTTCGCCTCTCCTGGAAGGAGAGTAACCAAACCCAAGTAGGGGGTACCGGAACATGGTATATACAAATCCATATGCTAAACAAGAATCCTGAACAAGGTCATAAGGGGATCTCCGTCCCATAGCTCAGCCCAAGAAAAGAGTCGCCAACAATCCCAGAAGAAACACCATTGATGCCCAGCATCCCACACGTCTGCCCCGAACCGCAAGCCAAGGGGCTCAATTACCGCACCTTGACACTATCCGCTTTGGGCGGCACTGACTCGCCCGCACGGTTTTAGATCGCGTCACAAGAACGCGTCTCGGTGGGGAAAGTGCCCCTTGTACTTGTGAGTTCTAGGTAAAGTCAAACCACACCTCGTCACTGCCCTGTAGTCGAGAGGTATTCTCAAAGTCAAAGTCGTCACAACACTGATCCGAATAACCAAGGGTCCCGCTCCGGTAATCACGGAGGGAAAGCCACAGGCTAGCCTAGTAGAAAGGAATGATCCTGGAATGCCAACAGGTGTCCCACTGCCCAGCCCTGCTGGAGGGTAATTCATAACTAGATATCGGGTGACCCACTGCCCAGCCCTACTGGAGGGTAAACCCTACTACATCATCAGGCGACCCACTGCCCAACCCCGCTGGAGGGTAGACCTTAATACATCATTAGGCAACCCACTGCCCAGCCCCGCTGGAGGGTAGACCTGGAATAAGTCGACAGACGACCCACTGCCCAGTCGTGCTGGTGGGTAGACCTGGAACTAGACGACGGGTGACCCACTGCCCAGCCCTGCTAGAGGATAGACCCTAAGAGGTCGTTGGGTGACCCACTGCCCAGTCTCTGCTGGAGGGTAGACCCTAATTGCGTCGGGTGACCCACTGCCCAGTCTCTGCTGGAGGGTAGTCCCTAAGTGCATCGGGTGACCCACTGCCCAGTCTCTGCTGGAGGGTAGACCCTAAGTGCGTCGGGTGACCCACTGCCCAATCTCTGCTGGAGGGTAAACCCTAGAAGTTAGTGAGCAACCCACTACCCAGCCCTGCTGGAGGGTAAACCTGAAGAAGTCGATGAGTAACCCACTGCCCAGCCCCGCTAGAGGGTAAAACTCAGAACTCCTCTGGCCATCTCTACTGGAGGGTACAACACTGGCCACCCGAACACGGAGTGAGTATCGCGCAACCACCCAACTCCAGAACAACTCTCCCAAAAGAGGTTCAGCGCCTGTTCCATCACGGGGTGCCACTAGCACCGCTACTGGTCGATCCATCGAGAATGAAACCAGGGGGAGACCACTCAACCCTGCTGGTCAAACCAACGGGCACCGAGCCAGGGGAAAAGCTCCACCCTGCTGGTCAAACAAACGAGCACAGAGGGACCCTCTACGTCGCGAGAGGTCAAAGTACGCAAAGCGGAACACAACACGCACATGGGGCCCACACGACTTGTGGTCCCAAGTCAATCCCCAACCAAGCGCACAAACATCCTTAGGTACAAACCACACGTACCTCCAAGTGCTCCCGTATACTCCCGGAGTATACCTTATCTCCAGCCCAAGGGCTATCGTGCACACGACACCCAACGTCAACGCGAAGGCGTGACGTAACATTTCCAACTTTCCGCCTCAATGATTGGGGCATGGACAACCACATCTATTCAAGCATTACTTCACTCACACGGGAGTGCACGCGATCACACGCCAAGGGTCCGCTACAACCACAGTAGAAGAACCGCCCCCGGAGCACCTTCACATTTATGCATTCCCAAGATCACGCAAGAGGCTCTGCACAACCAAGCGGATCGCACCATTGTAATCCTCACGAAAAAACACGTGAGATCGACTACTTACTCGCCTCCAATAGATATCCGACGAAAAAGTCACCAACACCGCCTCACGCCCGAACGGCGTCCCGTGATCCCGAGTCTCGGCCCCGAAAACAGTCGGCCGCGTTGCACCATTGCGATCCCCTCGGAAAAACACGTCAAAAGCACTACTCACATGAGTGCAACGGATATTCGGAGAAAAAGGTGCATTCTGGCGCACCGCACACGAGCGATGCTTCGTGGGACCCACAACCCGATCCTGAAACACAACGAACGGATCGCACCACTGCGATCCACTCGAAAAAGAACACAAGACGGACTATTCACTTGACCAAAACGGTCGTCCGGTGATAAAGATGGAAAATCATCGTCGACGCCCAAACGACCCTCGTGAGCCCCGCACCATCGTGCAGAATTACAGCGGCCAGACTGCGCCAACGTGAAGCCCTCGAAAAAAACAACCAACATCGACTGCTCGCACGCCTTGAACGGACGTCCGGTGAAAAAGTCGTGAAACGCTGCACGAAGCTCAAAAGACTGGCCGTGGGGCCCATGCCTCAACTCCGGCTTCAACGCCCGAAACCACCCTGGAAAGCTTGACCCCGGCGCCAGTGTCCCAACGCCACTAATGGCACTCAAAACGGACGTTGGACGCGTCCGTGCCGTCCAAAACAAGATCCCCCGGAAAACGCCAATATGCTTAACGCACATGACGCGCTTCCGAGTCCCCCGTTTCGGGAGTTAAAACCCCCTGAAACCATCTCAAAAAGTCCGTCTCGATTCAAGAAATTCGCGGCCGCAGACGGTGCCCAAATCGGACGCCCTGCGCATGATTTATTATTTATAAAACATTTTCATAATAATAATAATAATATTATTATTATTATTATTATTATAAAATTATTATTTCTTTTATTTTATTTTTAACCCTTTTTTTTTCTTGCTGCGCCCCTCTTTTTTTTATCCTTTGGTTTTCCCCCTCTCCAGTCAAGGAGAGAGGGATCCCCCCAAATCTCCACGCTGATTTTCCCTATTTATTTATTTATATATATATTTTTTTTGGCTTCTTTCTCTCAACCAGGTCGTCTTCTCCAGGACCCCCGCCATATGCAGGTCCTTGCTCCTCCATGCCGCGACCCAGGTCGCCCACAGCGACCAGCACCGCGCCTCCGCAGCAGACTGCCCGCTCGCCCAGCACTCCGAGCCGTCGTCCGCAGCCGCCACGCCGCCGCTTGGGTAGGCTGGAACCTCGCCGGACCCGGCTAAACCCGCCGGAAAACACTAAAAGCCCGCAATCTTCGACGGACGACTGCGGACGCCTCAAGGCTCGGATTTTAAATCCGAAAGATGCGTCGGAAACCTCATAAATTATACTTCACAAATATGGGCTTTTTTCGAAGATCAGAGAGAAAAACGACACATTAACTTAACTTGAAACAAGGTTTTGGAAATTTAAAAAAAAACGCAAAACGAAAATCTCCTATCTCTTGGGCGAAGCCCGACGCTTCGCGACGATCTGCACCTTGCCATTGCCGCTTCCACCTTGCATGGGAGGGAGGAGGAGGAGAAGGAGAGGAGAGGTTGAGGTTGAGGGGGTTTCGCCAGGGGGTGGAATGAGAGTGGGGGAGGGGGAGAGAAGAGTTTAAATAAATAACCTCTTTATTTAAAACTCGACCCCTCCCCCTAAAACACCCACGTGCAAAACCCCCGATGCGGTCAAGATTAAACCTCCCCTACAGTAAACACCACCTCCCTAGGACAATGGTGGTCTCAGAATTTGATTCCGAGCTTTCGTTTGAAAGTTATTAACCTCAACGCTCGAGGCTTCCAAATTACGAAAACGCCCCTGGGGCCATTTTTCACTGACAGCATGCGCCCGCAAAACTTACACCCCTCCAAAGGTAAACGACACTCTACAAACTCAACGGTGCCCTCGGTTTCGCAATCCAAGCCACCGTTTAAGAGATACCTGCGTTCCAACATTAAACGAATACATAAATAAATTAATTTATCCGTTTAACATTCTGAAAGCGAGCGAGGGGTCCAAACGTCCTGCGCCGACAAGTTTTATGTAGCTCTTAGGGTAAACACCTCATTCCGGACCCATCTGTGCACTCAGATCTCTGATTCGAAACTCCGTTTAGGAGTTATCCCATTTATTTGGCGTTTCCAGTGTGAACGCACTGAAAGTTTAATTCCGGCCACTCCGGGGCTCGGAATCGCACGCCGTCTGAAGGTGCTGCTCTGGAATATCATCAAGAATATTCCAAAGTCTTTCACAGCAAAAACCGGGTTCTTACATCATTCCCTCATTCAATATTTTCATCCCCGAAAAGCAAAACGAGGGGGCAACACAGGGTACTAAGCCCTCACTCGTCTCTTCCGTACCCAGAAGAACTCTCGCACCGCTCTGCACCACCGCACATAGACCAAAGGATTGATCTGTTCACACGAGGTCGACCCTTTCCAATGTCGTGCACCCACTCTAGACTTTGGGGTTAGGGCAAGGTGGTAGGAACCTCGCCATCCCTTTGCACGGTCTCAAACAGCCCGAAGGCCCTCTGGGGTAGCTCACCTCCGCGCCCGAACCCCTACGTCGCTCGCCGCGACTGGAATCACAGCCCGCACCTGGGACAAGGCTTGGTGATTCCCTCCTTCAGAATATCCATATGGTGAAACACCCAATGATATCTGATCACGCAAGGTTCCACAACCGAGGCTCTCTTACACGCTCGAAAGGCAAAGGAGTCGACACCATCGACTAGAGAGAAAAAAAAGGTCCCACGCGTTTTACCTTACCAACACAGGGTTACACCCGACGCCCTGCATCACCCTGGTAACACCTCAAACAAGGAGCAGGGAGAAAAGCCTTTCACACGCAGAGCCTAACAATTCTACTGCAAAAAGTAGAAGAGTCGCAAGGGGTACCTCTCACCATCCCATGCTCTGCAGGATCATAGACATCCAAAGCTCGCGGCTGTCTGTGGTCCCAACCGTCAGCTCCCGGAGCCTGACGTGGACCGCCTAGTGGTGATGAGGAGATCTCGTAAAGTCGTCCCCCACTACCAGCTCCTCCCGCTCCTCTGCTAGCATCACCTCCCTGGGTACTACTCTGATCGCGGCACTGCCTATGTTGTGGTGGTGCGCCTGCTACCTGCCTGAAGCTCTCAGCAACTCGGGTCGGGCAGTCTCGTGCCAAGTGACCTCGCCCTTCACAAGCATAGCACCGAACCTCTCTGGGCTGCACTAGTGCCCTCCGGCGCCACTGTGGTGTACGACCACGCCCCTGAGTCCGGTTGTCAGAAAGCCACTTGCGTTGAGGTTCTGCTTGTCGACGCCCGCTAGTTGCGGCAGATGTCTCGGCTCCAACGCGCCTTTTGCCACCACCAACACTAGAACGTGACAGGAAGCCCTCTATCACCAGCGCCTGCTCTAGCACCCCGGCATACATGGAAATTCCCAAGGGTACTATGACAGCACGAATCTCTCGGCGGAGACCCTGCTCAAACTTCCACGCTCGGATGTCGTTGTCACGGACCAAGTCCGGGTAAAAGCATGCATGGTCCGCAAAACTAGCCGTGTACTTGGCCACCGTCATCCCTCCCTGCTGAAACTGCAGGAGCTCCTAAATCCGAATGGAGCGCAAGCAGGAGGGGAAAAACTCCTCACGAAACAAAAACTGGAAGTCGTCCCACAAAAGCGACGACTCGTCAAGAAGATGAGTCACCAGACTCCACCAACGCCAAGCTGATCCACAGAAAAGGTTGGCTGCCAAAGCCACTCTCTGATCTATCGACGTCTGCACAAGCCTGAAAAGGAGAACCACTACCTCGAGCCAAACCTCTGCTGCCTGAGGGTCTGGCTCACTACTGAACCTCAACGGTCTCTGCCGCTGGAACTCACGGAGCGCGCTCAACCTGCGCTCAAGCTCAGACTGCTCTGCCGAAACTGACTGCTGCTCAACAGGTGGGGGTGCTACTACCAGCCCACCCAGAGAAAAGGGGCTCACATGATGGGTCATGGACTGTGGCCTCGTAGCTCACAGGTTCGTTGTCACGCACCAAAGCTGGTATCTGGGCTGGCTGTCTTCGCAGAGACATCCTGAATATTATCAAGGAGTGTCGCGGTCAGATGAGCATACATGTATATACCAATAACAACAACGATGGGGAGCTGACTCAAGAAGGACAGTCAAGACTCGGTCTTATGTGATGCACAAACAAATTTTCCATGTAACAAGTGTCTCAGCATGCTGAGTCGACAAGCGGGTTATCAGGGTCCTGGTGAATGGATACGTCGGCCGCCGCACCATCACTGGACTCCTTGTCCTGAGAGCCGCTGCAGAGACACGTTAACACTATTTCCCGAAATCCCAACCAATTCCTCTTTTAGGGACGTCCGCACAACATCCTAAGGAAAGAACCACCTATGATACCACTTTTTCACGACCCGACCCTACCCGAGCTCGAGCCGCAACTACCCCAAGCCCTCCTCCATAGCGCAGGGGCTGGTGACCAGCGTCGAAGGCACAACAACTCGGGGAGGCCTTTGCCTAAGTACATGTACTCACACATGCAGCACACTCAATGCAAAAGTGCAGAGTAAAAGAAAGAACAAGCAGAGTAAAAAGAACAACTGCTATATATATATATAAACCACAGAGTGCATCGACCTCTAACAGTACAAAGTACAAGCTGAAAAAAAAGGGGAAAAACATGCGCCCAACCAAAAGTGCCACAACCCGGCAATAGGTAAACAAAAAGAAACAGCTAAAGGTTCTCCCACCTGGAACCCGGCCACGACCACCGCACGCGGTCCAAGCTCCCAAGCTCCTACGCTCCACTGAGGTCACGCTCCACCTGTCTGTCGTCTGCAAGGGCACACCAAGTGCGGGCAAAGCCCAAGCAGGGGTGAGTATAAAAATACTCAGTAGGATACCCCGAAGGCTCGAGGGAGTAACAAAGGAGGTACCGAAAGGTGAGCAGTAGAGCGAACAGAAAAAGTAGAGAAGTATAACTGAAAGTGAAGTAAAGAGTCCAGCTCAACCCAACAAGAGAAAGGTAGAAGACTCGTCCAAACACAAGGAGCTAGAAACAGTGAGAAGATGAACTTCTCATCGAGTCTTCGCTACCTATAGCAGGAGAGTAGACTCGTTCAACCACGAGAAGCTAGACACGGAAAGCACGTGGCATACCCCGCGCGTCTTCGCCTCTCCTGGAAGGAGAGTAACCAAACCCAAGTAGGGGGTACCGGAACATGGTATATACAAATCCATATGCTCAACAAGAAGCCCAAACAAGGTCGTAAGGGGATCTCTGTCCCGTAGCTCAGCCCAAGAAAAGAGTCGCCAATAGTCCCAGAAAAACACCATCGATGCCCAACATCCCGCATGTCTACCCCGAACCACAAGCCAAGGGGATCAATTATCGCACCTTGACACTATTCGCTTTGGGTGGCACTGACTCGCCCGCATGGTTTTAGATCGCGTCACAAGAATGCGTCTTGGTGGGGAAAGTGCCCCTTGTACTTGTGAGTTCTAGGGAAATTCAAACCACACCTCGTCACTACCCTGCAGTCGAGAGGTATTCTCAAAGTCAAAGTCATCACAACACTGATCCTAATAACCAAGGGTCCCGCTTCGGTAATCACGGAGGGAAAGCCACATGCTAGACTAGTAGAAAGGACTGAGCCCGGAATGCCAAAAGGCGTCCCACTGCCCAGCCCTGTTATAGGGTAATTCATAACTAGATATCGGGTGACCCACTGCCCAGCCCTACTGGAGGGTAAACCCTACTACATCATCAGGCGACCCACTGCCCAGCCCCGCTGAAGGGTAGACCTTAATACATCATCAGGCGACCCACTGCCCAGCCCCGCTGGAGGGTAGACCTGGAATAAGTCGACAGACGACCCACTGCCCAACCGTGCTGGAGGGTAGACCTAGAACTAGACGACGGGTGACCCACTGCCCAGCCCTGCTGGAGGATAGACCCTAAGAGGTCGTTGGGTGACCCACTGCTCAGTCTCTGCTGGAGGGTAGACCCTAATTGCGTCGGGCGACCCACTGCCCAGTCTCTGCTGGAGGGTAGACCCTAAGTGCATCGGGTGACCCACTGCCCAGTCTCTGCTGGAGGGTAGACCCTAAGTGCGTCGGGTGACCCACTGCCCAGTCTCTGCTAGAGGGTAAACCCTAGTAGTTAGTGAGCAACCCACTACCCAGCCCTGCTGGAGGGTCAACCCGAAGAAGTCGATGAGTAACCCACTGCCCAGCCCCGCTGGAGGGTAAAACTCAGAACTACTCTGGTCATCTCTATTGGAGGGTACAACACTAGCCACCCGAACACGAAGTGGGTATCGTGCAACCACCCAACTCCAGAACAACTCTCCCAAAAGAGGTTCAGCGCCTGTTCCATCACGGGGTGCCACTAGCACCGCTACTGGTCGATCCATTGAGAACGAAACCAAGGGGAGACCACTCAACCCTGCTGGTCAAACCAACGAGCACCGAGCCAGGGGAAAAGCTCCACCCTGCTGGTCAAACAAACGAGCACATAGGGACCCTCTACGTCGCGAGAGATCAAAGTACGCAAAGCGGAACACAACACACACATGGGGCCCACACGACGTGTGGCCCCAAGTCAATCCCCAACCAAGCGCACAAACATCCTTAGGTACAAACCACACGTACCTCCAAGCGCTCCCGTATACTCCTGGAGTATACCTCATCTCCAGCCCAAGGGCTATCGTGCACACGACACCCAACGTCAACGCGAAGGCGTGACGTAACATTTCCAACTTGTCGCCTCAATGACTGGGGCACAGACAACCACATCTATTCAAGCATTACTTCACTCACACGGGAGTGCACGCGATCACACGCCAAGGGTCCGCTACAACCACAGTAGAAGAACCGCCCCCGGGGCACCTTCACATTTCCGCATTCACAAGATCGCGCAAGAGGCTCCGCACAACCAAGCGGATCGCACCATTGTAATCCTCGCGAAAAAACACGCGAGATCGACTACTTACTCGCCTCCAACAGATATCCGACAAAAAAGTCACCAACACCGCCTCACGCCCGAACGACGTCCCGTGATCCCGAGTCTCGGCCCCGAAAACAGTCGGCCGCGTTGCACCATTGTGATCCCCTCAGAAAAACACGTCAAAAGCACTACTCACATGAGTGCAACGAATATTCGGAGAAAAAGGTGCATTCTGGCGCACCGCACACGAGCGATGCTTCGTGGGACCCGCAACCCGATCCTGAAACACAACGAACGGATCGCACCACTGCGATCCACTCGAAAAAGCAGACAAGATGGACTATTCACTTTTCCAAAACCGTCGTCCGGTGATAAAGATGGAAAATCACCGTCGACGCCCAAACGACCCTTGTGGGCCCCGCACCATCGTGCAGAATTACAACGGCCAGACTGCGCCAACGCGAAGCCCTCGAAAAAAACACCCAACATCGACTGCTCGCACGCCTTGAACGGATGTCCGGTGAAAAAGTCGTGAAACGCTGCACGAAGCTCAAAAGACGGGTCGTGGGGCCCACGCCTCAACTCCGGCTTCAACGCCCGAAACCACCCTGGAAAGCTTGACCCCGGCACCAGTGTCCCAACGCCACTGATGGCACTCAAAACGGACGTTGGACGCGTCCGCGCCGTCCAAAACAAGATCCCCCGGAAAACGCCAATATGCTTAACGCACATGACGCGCTTCCGAGTCCCCCGTTTCGGGAGTTAAAACCCCCCGAAACCATCTCAAAAAGTCTGTCTCGGTTCAAGAATTTCGCGGCCGCAGACGGTGCCCAAATTGGACGCCCTGCGCATGATTTATTATTTATAAAACATTTTCATAATAATAATAATAATAATATTATTATTATTATTATTATAAAATTATTATTTCTTTTATTTTATTTTTAACCCTTTTTTTTTCTTGTCGCGCCCCTCTTTTTTTTTATCCTTTGGTTTTTCCCCCTCTCCAATCAAGGAGAGAGGGAGCCCCCCAAATCTCCACGCTGATTTTCCCTATTTATTTATTTATATATTATTATTTTTTTTTGGCTTCTCGAGGACCCCCGCCATATGCGGGTCCTTGCTCCTCCATGCCGCGACCCAGGTCGCCCACAGCGACCAGCACCGCGCCTCCGCAGCAGACCGCCCGCTCGCCCAGCACTCCGAGCCATCGTCCGCAGCCGCCACGCCGCCGCTTGGGTAGGCCGGAACCTCGCCGGACCCGGCTAAACCCGCCGGAAAACACTAAAATCCCGCAATCTTCGGCGGACGACTGCGGACGCCTCAAGGCTCGGATTTTAAATCCCAAAGATGCGTCGGAAACCTCATAAATTATACTTCACAAATATGGGCTTTTTTCGAAGATCAGAGAGAAAAAGACACCTTAACTTGAAACAAGGGTTTGGAAATTAAAAAAAACGCAAAACGAAAATCTCCTACCTCTTGGGCGAAGCCCGACGCTTCGCGACGATCCGCACCTTGCCATTACCGCTTCCACCTTGCATGGGAGGGAGGAGGAGGAGAAGAAGAGGAGAGGTTGAGGTTGAGGGGGTTTCGCCAGGGGGTGGAATGAGAGTGGGGGAGGGGGAGAGAAGAGTTTAAATAAATAACCTCTATTTAAAACTCGACCCCCCCCTAAAACACCCGCGTGCAAAACCCCCGACGCGGTCGAGATTAAACCTCCCCTAGAGTAAACACCACCTCCCTAGGACAACGGTGGTCTCATAATTTGATTCCGAGCTTTCGTTTGAAAGTTATTAACCTCAACGCTCGAGGTTGCCAAATTACGAAAACGCCCCTAGGGCCATTTTTCACTGACAACATGCGCCCGCAAAACTTACACCCCTCCTAGGGTAAACAACACTCTACAAACTCAACGGTTCCCTCGATTTCGCAATCCGAGCCACCGTTTAAGAGATACATGCGTTCCAACATTAAACGAATAAGTTAATTAATTAATTTATCCGTTTAACATTCCGAAAGCGAGCGAGGGGTCCAAACGTCCTGCGCCGACAAGTTTTATGTCGCTCTTAGGGTAAACACCTCATTCCGGACCCATCTGTGCACTCAGATCTCTGATTCGAAACTTCATTTAAGAGTTATCCCATTTACTTGGCGTTTCCAGTGTGAACGCACTGAAAGTTTAATTCCGGCCACTCCGGGGCTCGGAATCGCACGCCGTCTGAAGGCGCTGCTCTGGAATATCATCAAGAATATTCCAAAGTCTTTAATAGCAAAAACCGGGTTCTTACAACGCCAATGAGGTCATCAATGGTGTTGATTTTATACTCACCGTCATAAAATAATGTCTTTGTACTTCAATAATGACACCGTAATTTTTCCTGAGATGATATTTCACATAAATAACTTGTTTTCCATTAATGTTAAAATATACGGTTTATCGATAGTCAAAACACAAGTCATGTAAATATCTCTAAATCTACAACCATAAATAAATGTACCATGTTGCATCATTGAATCAAACTATTTTCATTTCATCATAGTGAATCGACCATGAGAATTATAATCTAATAAAATTATTTTCTCAACAACTCAATAATAAGACACATTTTCATATCAAGGCATACTATCTGATTCACTGATATGATAGTCCGTTGTTACAGTTAACATAACGCTTCCATGTTGTGTTATAATGTTCACCACTCAAATAGTTGTAAAAAATTTGTGTCCATTGATTTTAATGATTTCCATTCATGAATCAAATAATTTTTCCAAAAAAGAAACACTCGTAATTCTTGAGAGACAGTCAACAGACAAACCCAATTGATGAAATATATATGAATAATACAACTAAATAATTTTGGGATCATGAACGTACCATCCACATTTCAGTCGATTATGAAAAGATTATTTAGGAGTGTACTAAGGAAATTGGTGACGGTTTTATTTGACAACATATTAGATTACACTAAGATCTATGTTGATAATATTGATTATTTAAGGATTGTGTTTAGTATGTTGCGCACAGAATTGTTGAAATATAACAGAAATAAATGTTTCTTTGCTTAGCCAATAGTGGATTATTTGAGTCATAGAGCCTAATAAGATTGAGTGTATCAAGGGTTGGCCTAGGTCACTAAACGTAAAGGGGGTGAGAGGTTTCTTGGTTCAACTGAATATTATAGAAAATTCATTAAAGGGTATAGGAAAGTAGCAAAGAATTTGACCGAATTAACCAATAAAAATAGCTTCTTGTGGGATGAAAGAGTGGAAAATAATTTGTAGAGTTAAAGCAACACATGATGACACCTCCACTTTTAGATCTTCTAGATTTCTAGAGAAGTTTTTTCATTGAATGGGATGCCTCAAGAAGGGTGTGGGGGAAATGTTAATGCAATGAATCTAGCCCGTGACTTGTTACAGTAAGGATTTGGTAGAATAAAATCTTTCTAAGGCAGTTTATGAGAAGGAGATAATGTCTTTGGTGATGGTAGTGAACCACTGGAGGGTGTATTTATTGGGAAAGAATTTTTTGGTTTACAAGGATAAAAAAGCTCACAGAAATATACTTAGCCAAAAAATAATTACCAACAACTAGAAATTATGGAAAGCTATGCTAACGAGATTAGACTTTTAAGTGGTCTACAATCCTAGGATGTTTAATACAGATGAAAATTATTTATCTCGTTTGGTAGGATGGGGCTCTAACGACACTAGGGAAATGCTACTTCTTCGGCTCTATCTAAGCCTTTTTGTATGGAACTAGGGATGATAAAGGAATATTTGCAACATGATTCTTAACTTCTAAGTATTATTTCTTTTGTTGAACAACACCCTGATTCTAGACCTAGATTCTGATACTAAGAGGGATTGTTGTATTATAATAGGAGACTTGTTTTATCTAAGCACCCAGTTTTTATTCCAGAATTTTTACATTATTATCATTTGTTAGTTGTGGGGGTCCATTTCAAATACCTTAAATCATATAAAAGGTCAGTTTTAGGTTTTTTTTTTGGAAAGGGATGACATGGAGTGTGATGCAATTTGTCTGGGAGTGTGAAACTTTCCAATGATAGAAGAACTTGGAAATATCAGTTGTTGGTTTTCTCCAGACTCTACCTGTTTCGTAGTTGGTTTGGAACAAAATTTATATGTTTTTCATTTATAGTTTACCTCAGTCTCAAGGGTATGACATGATCATGGTCATTGTTAACTTAGCTACAATGTAATCAGCTTAAACCTCAATAGCTGATGACTTGATTTTCAAACTCACATATGCGTGATGAGCATTTTTAGGTGGGTCAGTTGGTATTTGTTAAGATTAGTCCAAATATGGATACTTAATAGGCACATATGATTTTTCCTAAGTTTTTATCTAGATACTATGGGCCTTGTGAGGTTCTTTATCATATTTGAGTTTCAAATTACAAGATATTTTAGTCATGAAAACCTATTTGCATCCTATTTTCCATGTCTCTCTACTCAAGTATGCAGTTGGGTCTTTCACTATGCATGCTGATTTTTCAAAACCCTAGGATGGAGCTATTGGTTATGGGGTGGAATCATTTTATTTGTACCATAAAGGCACATGGGATAACTTGGGTCATATGGAATATCAATTGGAAGGGTATGTCGGAAGAGGAGTCCATTTGGAAAGATTCTGAAATGATTCTGGAGCAATTTCTAAACATCCACCTTCAGGACAAGGTGGTTCTTGAGAAGGGGTGAGTTGTTAGATCTCTAACCCCTATTTTTCATACCTATCATAAAATGGAAAAAGTAAGGAGTTAGGGTGATAGTGTCTAGGAAGTGGTACAATTAGTTATTCGGTTGTTTCCAATAAACTAACCCATGCTATTAATACTAGTTGGGTTGTTTAGGAGGAACACTTTTTAAATTGGACTGAGATGGTTCAATTGGAGTAGAGATCAATAAAGGTGGAACTCTATAGGGAACTTGGAAGGTAGGTTGGTCAATGAGGTGGTCTCTCCTAATATTCCATTATTACACCACTGATTTCCTTTCTTAAAACTATAATATCTACATTGTTAAGCTTTATTACAATAAAATAACTCAAATTGATATTCTTCATATTGAGGCCTTATTGTGCTATTATATAGTAGTTATAATCCTAAAAGAAACTCAATTATAGATATTATTGAAAAGTCCATCCTTTTGAGGTTAATTATGTTTTAAGAAAGATAGAAAATGGTAAAGTAGTTGAGGTAGATCGAAGCTGCATTGAAGTGTGGAAATATTCAGGGGGTTGGGTATTAATTGGATCACTAGGTTATTTAATGAGATTAGTAAATCTAAGAAGATTTCTGATGAATAGTGGAAGAGTTCCTTGGTATTTTTTTATAAAAATAAAGGAAATATTTTAAGTTCTGAGAATTAAAGAAGCATTAATCTTATGACTCATACCACGAAAATTTGGAAAGTAGTTATTGAACACATTATTCAAAGGGAAACTAAATTTTTAGTTAATCAATTTTTTTTATGCTTGGATGTTCAACCATAAAAGAAATTTATTTTATTGGATGTTTGATGGATTATGATGGAAAAAAGACCAATATTTTCATATGGTTTTAATTGATTTGAAAAATACATAAAATAAAGTTTCTAGAGAATTTTTAAGGAAATCCTTTAAAAAAATGTGGAGGTGAAACATATCAAACTCATACAAGACATGTATGAAGGGAGTTTGATTCAACTTATAACTCCATTGGGTGAACTAGATATTTACTTATCTCAATAGGACTTCATCAAGGTTCATCTTTAAACCCATACCTTTTTTCTTTAGTCTTATATGAAATTAAAAGGCATATTCAATATGAGATACCAAATTGCATTTGTTTCTGTAGATGATATAGTTCTTGATGAAAAATCCAAAGAGACTATCAATTTAAAGTTAGAACTTTAGAGAGACTTTAGAATTGAAATGTTTTAGTCTTAATAGGGATAAGACAAAATATATGGAGTTTCCTTTTAGCAGAGGATTGTCTAATAATATTATGGATATGATATTGGAAGACTGTATTATTTCAAAATTTGATCGTCTTCAATATTTATGCTCATTTAAGCAATGCGATTGAGATATTAATGTTGATGTCTCACTACACCATTGGTGGTGGTTAGGGTTTTGTGGGTGAGGGGTAGGTCATGGGTTCCAATCCTCAGACTTTCATATTTACTATGATTTTCTTTCTTGGTTTGTGTTCTATGGTGGCAGATGTAATCAAACTATTATTAAGGTTGATTTATCTCATATAATTAAATACGGATGGATAAAATGGAGAAAGTATTCTGGATTACTTTTTGATCATAAAATTCTATTGAAATTTAAGGGTAAATTTAATAGGACTATTATTATACCAGCTATTTTATATGGTGGTGAGTGTTGGCCTTTGACATGACATCTTGAATAAAAAAAAGGGTAAAAGAAATGAAAATATTAAGATGGACATGTGGGAATACTATGATAGATATGATTAGAAGGGAATGTATTTGAGAGAAAATTAGAGTGGATCTAATTGATGAAAAGATGATTGAGACTAGATTAAGATGGTTTGAACATGTTTAAAAAGACATAGGGATGCACATGTTAATAGGGTAAGCTTAATGAAAAATTCACTTATTAAAATAAGTAGAGGTAAACGTAAAAATACCCCTAAACAAATCCTTAAATATAGTCTTATCCTAAATGGTTTCAATGAAAATTTGTTCTTAAATAAAGCTAATTGTTGACATTTGATCCATGCAGCAGACCTAATTTAATTGGGTTTAAGGATTGTTTGTTATCATTGTGTATTATTTATAATTTTTAATTGATTACTAATTATTATCAATTATTAAAATAATATTTATTTAGTAATTACATAATTATAATTAATTTCATAATTCTTATTAATAATCATTAATAATTATTTTTAATTAAATTACTATGTATTATTATTAATCAAATTATTAAATAAATTATTAATTATCATCAATCATGTTATCAAACATATTATTAATAAAATTATTATTAATAATTATTAATAATTAAATATCTAATTAATTTTAATTACATTTTTAATTATAGTAATAACAGTATTATATTATCATTTTAATGTGTTGTAAAATAATAACTTGAGTCCCACAATGAAAATTTTAAAAGAATTGAAAAGAGCACTCCCTTATAAAAGGGAGGATTTGATGGGGTTTTAAGAGGTGTGATATTTTTGGAATACTTTAGTGAAAGTAATTTAGAATAAAAAACAATTAAATACTGGTTATACTTTTATTTTATATATATATATATAACAAGAACAATAATAAGAAAGAAAAAAAATGAAAATTTAAAAAATAAAGAAGTTGAACCAAAAGGCATTTCATTTTAAGTTTTTGGAAGATGGTGTCAAAAATAAAAAATAACTTTCTTAAAAAATTCAAATAATGAACCAACATGGAAAATATATTCTTCATAGTATTTTCAAAGAATGAACTTTTTTGGTAGTCACCCTCCCTTCTACAAAAAATCCACCCTACTTTGGGAAATAGTTTTCCCCATCAAATATTTCTAGAAATTCTTTTTTTATTTTCATTATATATGGAAGTTTTCCAATCTATTGGGAAAATTTACAATAACAAAAAATATATTTCCATACAAGGGGGGGAAAGAGTATGGAATCATATTTTAATATTTAGTCACATAAAACACTGTACCCAACAACTTGAGTGTTGAAACAGAATCTCACATATAATGATTTGGATTACTAAACTAAAAAAATGTTACTGTATTAAAACAAAGAAATAATCACAACATATTAATGGATTAGTAGAAATTTTGGTATCAAATGTTTACTTAGACCGTAATAAAACAAAATTTCTTGGAAATCCACTTAATATAACACCATATAAATAGGTCTTCCCTATGATAACATAGACTGTGAGGAAAAAAACTAACATACATAAGAAAAACCAATATGGCTTAATGCTGAATTTTGCAAGGTTCACTATAAGAAAAGAGTTGTTTAGTGGTGGTTTATTCATGGCAGTTCTAGTAATGGCTGAAATTTTTTTTGGTAAAAATATATATATAATATCACAATGCTTTCATGAAACTACCGCAGTATTTTTTATGTTTTCAATTAGCAATGGTTTTAAATAAATTTCCACTGAACATTTAAAAAAACCCAATCCCTCCCCCCCCCCACTCCCTCTGTGTGACCCTGACCTACCCCCACCTCCCCCGACCTCCTATACTCTCTCAAGTGGTGACCCCCTTTCCCCACACCCCTCCTCCTCTCCCTGGCAATGACCCCCTTTCACTCCACCCTCCTCTTATCCTCTCCCTGATAGTTACCCTGAGCATGAAACCTCCACCCCAACCCTGACCCCTACAGCCCTCCCCCCTCTGACCTCCTCTCTATTCTCTTTGTCGGTGATGGGACCCCCCCAACCTCACTCACCCCAGTTATGTTCCCCTCCTCAGCAGAAATTTTTTACTAAAGTGGTATCATTACATTTCTGAAGTCTATTATATCCAGTAATGTTTTATTATCCATATCTATTTTGCTTGGGTGGTTGTGTATGTGTCATTGTATTCAATAATTATTTTTTCATTCATAATTTTTTTATACAATTTTTTACCTATTTATTGATGGTGGTTGTTGATTATGTATTGCGTGTTTTTGTTTCTTATCAGTTATAGGTTTCTATAGGTTAAGGTCTCTTATATATTTTTCCTTCTTGGTGCTCGTCGTCATTCCCTATCCTATTTTAGGTGGGCTTGGGGTAGAGTAGTTAGAACACCACCATACCAGGAGTGGAACCAGTGAGTTGAGTTTCATTCCAATTGAATCAGATAGGTTTGGTAGCCACAAACATATATAGATCACATTCTTTATTTTTTGTTACTTAATTAAATAACATTTTTTGAGAGATGCATCTAATTTGTAGCTACTAAAATTTATGGATGTTTTTATATAATAATTTATGAACATTATTATGAATGATTATATGAATTATTATAATTATTAATATTTTAATAATAACCAATATATAAATATGAATTGAAACATTATATTACATAAACTATAACACATATTTGTTATACGATATGATATAGGACTCTCATAAATACCCAAGGATTCAGTTAGGATTATAATGTTGTGTTTGATATATATAATATTCAAATAGTATATTAAAATATAATATTGATTCATACTATATGATTCACCCATTTTATTGAATATTTTTCAATTTCACACAAGTAATAAAGTCATTAAAAGATTCTTTGTTATACTTCAAAATTCTATGAGAATCCATCAAAACTCCATTAAAAATAGTTTATAAAAAACATTCTTTTTTTTGAAAAAAAATGTTTCCAAATAATTTTAATCAATTTTATACAACATAACATGTAACAATACGGTCCTTAATCATTTGAAATACAATAATGTTATGAACAAAAAAAAGGATCCTAGCCGATCAGCATCTCGGAGCACACCACCACTACTGTCATCTTTTGTGGATTATAGTGATTCTATTTTACCCAAGATAACTAGCAAGCTAGTCATTTCCCTAGATGTCATTGGTATCCCACTACCTAACTCACCTCCATTGATGGATCATTTTGTCACCCCTCTATTTAGGGGATATTAAATAATTAACGTTACTGGTATATATGTCATTTTTCCAAAAAACATTATATTTTATTAATTTTTTAATACATTTGTCAAAAAGATAAGGAAAAATACATAAGGGATACAAATATGAACATGTAAGATGTATGAGACTTGAAGGAATTCAAGATTATTGTTCTGTTTAATGAGTTTGGGGTTCCTACCGGTGATGTTTCCAGAATTTACAGGTAGATTCTTGGGAAGCTTTCTTACTAGATGTTGATCTTTCCCATTAATTATAATGATTTGAGGCATATTCCTATAGCTTGTAAAAACAGGTTCTTTGATACTCAATAAATTTAATATTAATATAATATTCCTTATTAACTAATTTAAATGAAAGGAGTAAAACTTTGTCACATACTGATAAAGTGTTATATTTTTTATTTCAAAATGTTTTTCATTTTGATGCCCCTGACTCTGTTTCACACCCATGGACTTTGAAAATTTTTGGAAAGAAATGGAGAGATTTTAATTTTAGATTATGGAATGAGTTTAATGACTCTTCTCTAAGCTCACAAAAAATGTATAAGAAAGAGCTTGAAGGTATTTCTCAGGATCAATGGAAGATCTTTGTCTATATCAACAGAGATGCAAATCATGAGGTAATTGAATATTTTATAGTATCTTAATAACATAAACACAATAAAATTGTAAATTTTATTAATGTTAATATTTTTTGTAGGAATTATCAAAAAAAATCTATGAATCATGAGAAGCATGTCGTTCCTCACATTGCAAGGTCTCAGAGTTTTCAGAGAAAAAGAACAATTTTGGTTTGTATTTTATTCAATATTATTTATATCATTTTATTTTAACTTGAGGTTTTTTCTAACTTGTTTACATTTTTTTATAAAGGGTAATCAATTAGGTCACTCTATTAGCCAAACAGAGATGTGGTTGAATGTGCATAGGAAACCAGATGATAGTTTTGTAAATAACCTTACCAAAGACGTTTTAGTAAGTACTTTTCATTACCATTCCATATTATTTCATTACCATAAAAATGTAATAATAAAAAATATATTATAAAAAATAAAAAGCCTTAAACCCATTTCAATGGGGCCAGCTACATGGATCAAAAAATGTCAATTTGGCATCGTTTGACACGTCTAGAATGCCCCAATTAATTGGGTTTAAGTATTGTTTGTTGTAATAATATAATTTTCAATATTATGTTTTTATAGTTTTTAAATAAAAAAAATAATAATTAAAATTTATTAATTAGATAACATTATAATGTTCATATATTTTAAAAACTAATTATTAATATTTTTGAATTAATGGGTTAAAATTCAAGAATTCTGAGATGTGAACCCTTCGCAGTCGGCATCAGTTTCACAGAACGATGAAGTTGGAAAAGTTTTAGGAAGGAGCATCTTGGACATGTATGAGGGATGGGTTTTGGGCCTACTCATTTAGTTTTCTTTGGTAGGGCAGCGTCATCTATTACCACTACACCCGATGGGGGTTCTATTAGTGTCATTGATCGAGAATCATAAAGAGAAATTGCAAGATTGAAAGAAAAGGTGCAAGAACAAGATTGTTATAGGAAAACACAGGACCAGTGGTAGTCTCAAATCAAAAATGTTTTAGTTTTTATATTTCGGTGGATGACTGGCATGATCCCTGAAGAAATTTTCATCCTTATAGCTCATCCTAATGAGGTAAATTCTAAATTCAATAGGTCATCCACACATTTTAAAAGAACACATACAACATCCATAATCTCTGTAACTGCAATTTCTGATAACTGTCACTAAAAAAAATATTTTATCTATTTAGAAACGGTTCTTGATAACTATTGCTAAATAATTTATCAATGGTTATATTAACTTTTCTCATTTTAAATTTTTTGTTGTTTTTTGTTAAAAAACTATCACCGGCTGAATAAAAACCCACTACTGAGTACCCAAAAAACAATACATATAAAAAATAATGCTCAAATATAAGAATCACCTCTAATTTATTTTTGACCATGAAATAAATGGAGGTTTAGAAAGTAAAACTCTCTTTCTTCAATCAAATTCAAGCACTGAAAGATATGAAATAATCAATCTACACTTTAGTAATAAATTAAACTAATATTAGAAATAGTGCTAAATTATTAATTTTATTAATAATATATTATTTATACAATTATATTTTTTAAAAAATATATAATGATTACAAAAGTTATCACATGACAAAAACCACATACTGATTTGTGAAATGTCGGAATTAACGTCACATAAATCTGAGTTACGACTTTCTTATAATGCCTGTAAATACATTTGTAGCATTTTAAAACACTAAAATGGACATTTAACAATAAAAAAAATAAAAAACAATCCCATATTGACATGAAATCATGAGAAAACAACCATTGAATTATTTATGACATATACAAGAAAACAATACACTCATTCAACATACAGTGTGCTCTAAATTACTCAATAAGATATTTTAAAAGATATAAAAGTTTTAGAAACATGCATTCGGGGGTAAAAACCAAGAAAATTACATCATATTTCCCTAAAATTGGAGGACAATGACCTTATATTTAATTTTGAAATGTAGGAACTGATGAAACATCATTCTGAATGTTGGTTTTCTTATTATGTCTGTAAACAAGTTTTTAGTGTTTTAAAGAACTAAAATGTGCATGGAATGGTCAAAACCACCCAAAAGACATTGGATTTTCATGAAATCAGGGGAAAATGATGGTATATTTAATTGTGAAATGTAGGAAATGAAAGTATATCATTATGAATAATGGTTTTCTGGTTAGGGTCATAAACGGATTTTTAGTGTTTTATAGCACTAAAACGTGCGTGGAACGATAAAAAACATGAAAAAAAGTTAGATTGCACTAAAATAATGAGAAAAAAATCATGAATTTAACTGTAAAATTTAGGAACTAATGACATGTTATTCTGAATAATGGTTTTCCCATTATGGTAGTAAACATATTTTTAGTGTTTAAAACCACTAAAACGTGCATGGAATGGTCAAAACCTAGAAAACGACACCAAATTTTATTGAAATTAGGGGTAAAAATACCATAGATTTAATTTTGAAATATAAGAATTGATGGAATGTCATTCTAAATGATTGTTTCCCCATTATGGTCGTAAACATGTTTATAGTGTTTTAAAACACTAAAACATGTGTGGGATGGTAAAGCTAGACAAACGATATCATATTGTCTTGAAATCATGTGACAATGACCATATATTTAATTTTGAAATGTAGGAATTGATATCACATCATTCTAATTGACGGTATTCATGTTATGGCTGTAAATGAGTTTTTAGTGGTTTAAAACACTAAAACATGTGTGGAATGCTCAAATCCAGAAAAATAATGTCATATTTTCCTGAAATCAAGTGAAACCCGATATAGATTTAATTATGAAACTTAGGAATAGATGGAACATAATTTTAAATGAAACTTTTTCTCATTATGGTCTTAAACACATTTTTACTGTTTTAAAACACTAAAATGTGCATGGAACAGTCAACACTAGACAAACAATGTTGTATTATCCTGAAATCATTGGAAAAACACCGTAGATTTAATTGTGAAATGTAGAAATCAAAGAAACATCATTCTAAATGAAAATTTTACTGTTATAATCGTAAACATGTTTTCAGTTTTTAAATAACTAAAACATGCATGGAATGGTCAAAACCATGAAAATGATGTCGAATTGTCCTTTAATTAGGGTAAAATGACTATATATTTAATTTTGAAATTTAGAATCATACAACACATCATTCTGAATTATGGTCATCCAATTATGGTCTTAGACACGTTTTTAGTGTTTTAAAGCACTAAAATGTTCATTCAATGGTCAAAACCAGAAAAATAATGTCGGATTGTCCTGAAATTAGGGTAAAACCACCACATATTTAATTGTGAAATGTAGGAATCAACAACACATCATTCCAAATGACAATTTTCTATTTATGGATATAAATGTGTTTTTTAAAGAACAATAACATGTGTAGAACAATCAAAACTAGACAAACAACATCATATTGTCTTGAAATAAGAGTAAAATGACCCTATATTTAATTATTAAAGGTAAGAACTGACAAAAAATTATTTCGAATGATGGTTTTTCTGTTATGGTTGTAAACACATTTTTAGTGTTTTTAAACACTAAACCATGCATGAAATGGTCAAAACTAGGAAAAGGACATTGGATTGTCCTAAAATATTAATAAAATGGCCATAGATTTAATTTTGAAATGTAGAAACTAATGACACATGATTCCAAATGACGGTTTTCCCATTATGATTTTGAATGTGAATTTAGTGTTTTAAAACGCTAAAACACATGTGGAGTGGTAAAAAAATATAAATGAAATCATATTGTCTTAAAATCATGGTATAACCACTGTAGATTTAATTGCGAAAAGTAGGAACCAACAACACGTCATTCTGAATGACAGTTTTCCTGTTATGGTCATAAATGCGTTTTTAGTGTTTTAAAACATTAAAATGTGCATGGAATGGTCAAAATAATGAAAACAATATCTGATTGTATGGAAATTATGGGAAAACCATATATTTAATTGGGAAATGTAGGAACCGACGTCACATCATTCCAAATGATAGTTTACCTATTATGGCTGTAAACATGTTTTTAGTGTTTTTAACCACTAAAACATGTGTGGAATTGTCAAAAACATGAAAATGATGTCATATTGGACTAAAATCATGGCCAAATTACCATAGATTTAATTTTGAAATGTAGGAACTGACAGGACTTCATTCCAAATGACGGTTTTCCCATCATGGACATAAAAGAATTTTTAGTTTTTTAAAACACTAAAACATGTGTGGAACAATAAAAACTAAACAAACGGTTCCATATTACATTTAAATCAATGAAAAACCATCTTATATTTAATTGTGAAATGTAGGAACTAATGGAACGTCATTCTGAATGACGGTTTGTCTGTTATGGTTGTAAACATGTTTTTTGTGTTTTAAAACACTAAAAATTACGTGGAATGGTCAAAACAAGAAAAAACATTATAATTGTCCTTAAATAATGGGAAATACACCTTTTATTTAATTTTTAATTGTAGGAACCAATGACACATCATTCTAAATGAAGGTTTTACCATTATGGTTGTAAATGCATTTTTTGTGTTTTAAAACACTAAAATGTGCATGGAACAGTCAAAATCATAGAAAACGACCTCAGATTGATGTGAAATCATGGGAAAATCTCCGCTTAGTTGTTTTTGAAATATAATAAATGATGTGATATCAAAATATTTAAAAAAATTATTAAATAAATTTCAAGAACGTTGTACGTCACTTTAAAAATAAATTAGAATATTTACTTATCCCTTTTTAGTTTCAAGTGTTGAATCCTATCATAAATAGATATGATTTTATTTTCAAAGTGACTTTCATTATATATTATTTTTTTTGTTAAAATTTATTCTATTTTATTAATAAAATAACAAATTTTATGTGTATCATTCTGAATATATTTTGTGTCTTTTCTCTTTTTCATTTCTTTTCTTAAATGTTCTGGTTTTTATTCTAGGTGGAAGATGTTGGTTGTGGGTAGAAGTTTGATCATTCCGATCCATGAAATTATTTATAAGGCAGTCTTGATGGTTCTTAGTTTCCATGGTATGTTAAAATTTTATCAATTATTCTACTTTAATTCAGATTTATTATGTGTAGTTTTATTTTTTGTTTACTTTTTTGTTACATTTGATGAGATGACATTGACAGTTTCAGTTGATGACATGATGTGGAGGCAGAAAGATATGGTGGAGGTCATGAAAAGGATGTATATTAAGACTTGGTTGTTGTTGGAAAAATTTTATATTTATTTTGATAGATGTATATATTGACCTATATTGAGGTTATGATGACAGGATGATTGTATATGATTGATAATGTATTGTGGGTTTATTATATATTTATTTTTTAGTTTATGATATTTCATTTTTTTTATATTTATAGTTTATTATTATTATTTTTAAAAATAAATATTATTTAGTGGGAGTTTTATGTAACCACTGCTAAATGCATTATTTTAAAAACATTTAGTGGTGGTTTATTTTATTTTATTTATATTTCCCTTGGATATTTTTTAAACTAAATAAAACCACCACTAAATAACCAGGTAACTGTCGCTAAATTTTTCAAAAATGACACTTAACAAAAACACAGTGAAATAATTAAAACCGCCACTAAATGACTAGAGACTGTGCAATATGCAGCAGTTTTTATAACCACCGTTAAACCTAAAGGATTTGGTATAAACAACTACTAGATCACGAACCAAACACTTGAGAAAAAAATTCACCATAGAAATAAGCTGTGAGACAGGGGAATACAACTACACAATATAAAATATCATAAAAAATTATCTAATTCTATTTATTTAATTGAAATATAATGACTAAGAAGAAGAGAGGGTGTATTATTCCAGTTCACTTACTCTAAAATACGAACTTAAGATTAAAAAAATGGAAATATAGAAGTCTACAGCTAAAAAATTATCACAGACTAGACCAACTGGCCACCATTATGATAACATTTGAGCAGACACTGATGAAGAATGAAGTCCATGTGAGAATTTTATATAGTAGATATCCAACATTGTACCCAAAACAAATAAGTGATGTTTGTAAATTAAAAACCGAATTGAAATCCATAATTCAAAAATAGTTTGAATCACTACACCAAAAATTACAACCCAACTGTACCAAAAAAATGAGTACAAAAGAAGGAATAATTACTTTTGCAGTGTCTAGCTAGACGAGGTCGAGAGGGTTGAAGTCGAGAGGAGAGTGGGGGAAATTGAGGGTGGACTATTGGACTCAACCTGGAAAAATGATTCTCAAGAAATAATTTATTTGGTTCCATACCATTTATTATATAGATATAAGATCATTAATGGAGATATTTATCTCAAAACTGATATAGGAGTTCCTACCAACTTTAATAGAGAGTTAATTCTCAATACTGATTGATAGAAAACTTGATGTTAACTGCATTAATTGGAGATATGTACTTGGGGTCTATATGAATGGATGCAGTGACATTTGTTGAGTACAATTAATGAGTGGAAGACAAGGCCTAAAAAAGGGGGAGGTGGATCTCCTTCCAGGGAATCCAACCTGGGTGCACATAAAGCCAAAGGCACCATAGCCAAAGGTGGAGGTCAAAACTTTCAAGGGAGGAGACCAGAAGAAGGGATCTAGAAGATGCGATGACCAAAAAATTTTGGTGACACATCTTCAGATGATCTAGGGAGAGTTCTGGAATATGTAAATTCTTATAACCTAAATGTTTCTCCTCATTGAATGAAGGTGATTCTTCCATTCTCCCATGGATTTAGGACAAAATTTTGAACCATGTAATCTTGTTGTGCATTTTTTTTTTAATTTGGGATTGTATACATGTTTTTTTTTCATGCACTTTTGTTCATTGCTATGAATGAAGACATTGGGAGGACTGGAACCAGATTAAAGGATGACTCTGTGTGGTGTTTGGGGCGCATGTACTTCCCAATTTCAGACACCAATGTTGTTGGGGATCATTTGGAGCAATTTCGGTGATTTTTTCTTCTGGTCTCAATCCCCAACACGAACCAGGCTCTAAGATGTGTGGAGGAAAGACTGGGGATTATGATGTCGGAGGGTTTTGAATAGTCATTGATGAATACCCTGATAATCACAAAGGCTCTCTGAAGGGGGATAAAGTAGGTGAAGACACAACTAGAATGACCTTGGATCATTTGGAGTTGTAGGGAGAAAACGTGCACGCATGGATTAGATCAGAGGGACCACTCGACCGTGGACTCAGGGCTATAAATGAAGGTCCAATGTGACAAAACGACATCATTTTTTGGAATGAAAATTATAGACTAAAATAGAGACACAATTCAGGTTAAGGATGAAATATTGAGAAAAGGTAAATGGTGGACCTTATTTTATAATGTTTGGTATGGAAAGGACCTTTATACCTTAAAAAAATGCTTCTTAAATCTAATTCCCTTTAATTCCCTCACCCTCTCTCGCACTCATCCTGCCACCACATCCTTTCCCATTCTCATTCAACTACTGTTTCCTCTCCTATTCTCGTCCATCCATCACCTCCTCTCTCACACTCATCTCATCTTCACCTCCTCCCTCATGATCATCTCATTGCCGCCTCCTTCATGTGTTACTTAAATCATCATTTAACATGCTCCTCTAGTCTTGCGCTTGTCCTGTTGTCATCTTCTATAGTCACCCTTTTGGTGTCGCAGTGGGTTTCCTCCTATGAGTTCCATCCTCCCACCATCATCTCCTCTCTCACCAACAACCTATCACTATTTACCCTCTCCCAATTCCTAGTGTATCTAAAACAAAATTTTATGTAAATAATATGTTGTATATATTGTTTTTGATTTATTTTGTTAATTGATGTAAATGTGAATTGAGAATGATTTTTAATGTATTATATTCATTAATGTTGTAGGTTTATTGATACAAGATGGTGTCAAGTTATTTTCAAAAATAAATGTTTTTTTTTATTTTCATTTTGATATAGTACTTTTCGGTGATTTACAAAGAAAAATACATTATCAATGTGGAAGATCAATGGGTAAGGTTCTAATAGAAGGAATTTCATTTGATAAAATATCAATATTGGAATTATGATTCTGAAGTGCGATGTGTCATTATTATATTTAAAATATACATTAAAGTTTGACAATGGTATTTTTAGACCTTGTAGATTATGGGGGAGTTGAGAAATTGTTCACATTCAATGAAATTTTTGCTCATGTCTACATTATTTTGATGTTAGATGAATACTTGTATTCGACCGTGGATATAGATAAAAGGTAATAACATGTAAAAATTGTTTATATTAATATTTTATTCACATCTTATGTATTTACATTTGATATTTAAATTTTAGGTTGAATTAGTTTTTGGGAATTCAGAACAAATTTTATCATTCGGTGGTGATTTCCAAATGCTACATTGTGTAATTTGTAGTGTTTTGTGTTTGATGTCAGAGTTAAATGCTTCAAAGAATAATGAATTTTTGGGGGATGTTGGACATATTTTTACTTCATCTAGAGAATTGAGGATATGATCTTCAAGTATAGAATTGTACACAGCTTTGACTATGAATATTTAAGGAATAGTTCTGAAATGACTATTTCCAAATGGAAAGTTGAGATTTGCATGTGAAAGTTAATATCATATATCCTGGGGAATTCAACTCCATTTCTTTATGTGAAAACTTAAAAAAAATGTTCATATACACTCATATCAAGATAGACTAATAAATTATCAAAAATCAAGGGCATACTTAATATTATCTATCATTTATGATGAGGTGAATTCAAATGAGGAAAAATATTCCAATGAAATTAAAATGGATTTATAAAGAGACTATGATATTACCCTTACATACCATCAAGCATTAAGAGCTAAGGAAAAAGTATTTGGTGGAATATATGGGGTTCCAAAGTAGTCATTTTTTTAATCCCTTGGATACACAGTAGACTAATGAAAGTTAATCCAGAAACAATAGTGAAGTGTTTATCTTTAGAAAATGGTAGATTTGAAAGATTATTCATTTAATATGGGTGTTGAATAAATGGTTTATTATTAGGTGCTCGACCCATGTTGTTTGTTGATGGGTGTCACCCCAATATTCCTTATAAAGGCACCTTATTGGCAGGATCATCATATAGTGAAGATGACAACCTATTCCCATTATCATATTCAATTGTTTGGAGTGAAACATATATTTATTGGATGTGGTTTTAAAATTACATACAAGAAATTAAAGGTTCTATTCAACTGGTTATTGTATTTGATCGAAACAATATGATTATAGGTGTTGTTATAGTATTTTTTTGAGATAGACATGCATATTATTATCATCATGTGAAAGAGAATTTTAGCTCTAAAATTACAAAATTATATAGGGTAATAGGAAGAGTAACTAAGGAAATAGTATTGAAATTATTGGATGTCATTTCTTATTCTCGGTTAGACTATGATTTTGATGTTTCTATTAAGAATTTGATAAGCTTTTTTCCATAATTTTCAAGGTGGGTTGAAAATGATGGTGATGTTGATAGGTGGTAAATTTTTTGATTTCCACACTATTTATGGGATCATATCACAACCAATTTAACTGAATCATTCAATGCATGGATTGTGATGGAGATGAGACACAATATTTGTGTGTTGATTAATGAACATTATGAGAAATTGGGTGAGAAATTTTTTACCACCAAGGAAGAAATGAAAAGGTGGAGAAATGGAGTTGGTCCCAATGATGAGGAAAAATTTAATGTGGGTGTGTTAAGGTATAAAAATTTATTATTAGAGAAATATGGACATAATGTATTCTTAGTTTAGACAGGTAATGTGGATATCATTGTACAACAAGGAAAACAGAAATGAAATTGTTAAGAATGGAAAATGAGTGGGGTCACTTGTGCCCATCTATATGAAGAAATAAGAAAAGTACGTGGTAACCTATATAGATATGTAGAATATTGTTATTTGATCAACACCTAAAAAAATATTTATCATGGATTTATGCATCCGGTTGAGACCAATGACATGGCACATTTGAATGCATTAACATATATTGATTAATGGATCAATTTTTTTTGGAACCAATAAAGACTTATCATCCTCCTGGTAGACCATCTCGTAATATTATTGAGTCTTAATTTCAAAATAAGAAGTTGTATCATTATTCTCGTTGTAAAGAAGTTGGTCATACAAGAAAAAGGTGCAGAAATACCAATCTAAGTTGATGTGACAAATTTGAGAGGATATTTTTTTTATATACTACCTAATATGTGTCTAAATAAGGTAATGTTAGAGTGGATAATGATTTAAATCTTAAAACAATTAAAATATGTTTTTTTGGATTTATGATGTTTAAATCCTATTAATGCTGTTTTTTGTGGTTTTATGTTGCTTACAATGATGTTGAGGTGTGAATAATCACTGGTGTTTATAAATTAATTAATGAAGTTAGGAATATGTATGAAATTATGAAATTTAAACTATGTAAACATGTTTAGATGACATAATTTACAGATTTTAACACTTACCTTTTAGGTTTTAACATCGAGCCTCCAAATTTTAACACTCCTCCAAGATTTTGTGTTTTGTTTTTTTTAAAAGAAAACTAAAACTTCCTGAATTTTACATAACATAATTTTTTGATTATAACACCTATGTTACAATTTAATGTGTTGACATATACCAATGAAATGGATGAAACATTTTTTCAGCCATCAAATATTTGTCTTTATCATTGTAAAGAATTTGGTCACATGCGGAAAAGGTTCAGAAATCCCAATCCATGTTTGTGTATGCTAACTAATATGTTTTTAAAGAATTTCACGTTAGAGAGGACAATGATGTAAATTTGAAAATAATTGAAATATTTTTTTTGTATTTCTACTGTTTAAATAAAATTTATTCTGTTTTTTTATGGTTATGTGAAACTTATAATGGTGTAGAGGTATGAATAATCACTGGTGTTTATAAATTAACTGATGAAGTCAGGAATATGTATGACATTTTGACATTTAGACCATGTCAACATGTTTAGATGATATAATTTATATATTTTAACATTGGCCTTCTAGGTATTAACATCGAGCCTCCATATTTTAACACTCATACTCAAGGATTTTTTTATTTGATTTTTGTGAAAAGTAAACTTACACTCCATGAATTTTAGATATAATAATTTTCATATTATAAAACCTATGTTATAATGAATGTGTTGACATATACCAATGAAATCCATGAAACTTTTTTGCAACCACCAAATATTTGTCACACACATAAATGTGGTGAAAGGAGTTGGTCACATGTGAAAAGGGTGTAGAAATCCCAATCCAAGTTTGTGTATACTTCCAAATATGTTTCTAAATAAGGAAATGTTAGAGAAGACAATGATGTAAATCTGGAAAAAAAATTAAAATATTCTTTTTGTGGAGTTTTTCTATTTAAATCCTATTTATTATGGTTTTTTGTGGCTTTGTGTTACTTATAATGATGTTGAGGTATGAATAATCACTGGTGTTTATAAATTAATTTATGTAGTCCGGAAGATGTATGGAATTATGACATTTAAACCATCTCAACATGTTTAAATGACATAATTAACATATTTAAAAACTGACCTTCTAGGTTTTAACACCAATCCTCTATATTTTAACCCAAATGCTCCATGTTTTTTTGTTTTGGTTTTTATGAAAGGTCAACTAACACTCCATGAATTTTAAAAAACATAATTTTTAGATTATAACACCTTTGTTACAATTTTGTGTTGAAATATACCAATGAAATGGATGAAACTTTTGTGTATCCACTAAATATTTGTCTTCATCATTATAAATAAATTGGTCACAAGAGAAAAGGGTGAAGAAATCCCAATCCAAGTTTATGTATGCTATCTAATATGTTTCTAAAGAAGGGAATGCTATATTGGACAATGATGTAAATATGAAAATAATTGAAATATGTTTTTTCTGAAGTTATCCTATTTAAATCCTATTAATTATAGTTTTTTTGGTTTTGTGTTAATTACAATGATGTTGAGGTATGAATAATCACTGGTGTTTATAAATTATTTGATATAGTCTGGAATATGTATAAAATTCTAACATTTAAATCATGTCAAAATGTTTAAATGACACACTTTATCGATTTTAACACCAACCATCCAGGTTTTAGCACCGAGCCTCTAGATTTTAACACTTCTGCTCTAGGTTTTTTTATTTGGTTTTTATAAAAATTAAACTAACACTCCATGAATTTTACATGAAATAATTTTTATATTGTAACACTTATGTTACAATTAAATGTTTTGAAATATACTAATGAAATGGATGAAACCTTATTGCAACCATCGAAGATTTATCTTCATAATTGTAAAGAAGTTGGTTACATGTGAAAAGGTGTAGAAATCCTAATCCAAGTTTGTTTATATTTCCTAATATGTTTCTAAAAAAGGAAGGTTATAAAGGAAAATGATTTAAATCTGAAAAACAATTAAAATATGTTATTTGTGGAGTTCTACCATTTAAATGCTATAAATTATGGTTTTTTTTGGTTTTGTGTTACTTAAAATGATGTTGAGGAATGAATAATATTATTTTTATAAATTAATTGATGAATTCAAGAATATTTATAAAATTAATTGATGAATTCAAGAATATTTTTCTGGATTTCAATTGTTTGAATCCTATTAATTTGAGTTTTTTATGGTTTTGTTTTACTTATAATGATGTTGAGATTTGAATAATCACAGGTGATTATAAATTAATTGATACAATAAGTAAGTTGTATGAAATTCTCACATTTAAACCATGTCAACATGTTTAGATGACATACTTTACAGATTTTAACACTGACCTTCTAGGCTTTAACATCAAGCCTCGAGATTTTAACACTCCTTCTCCGGATTTTTGTTTTGTTTTAGTTTTTATGAAAAGTCAAATAACACTCCATGAATTTTACATAACATAATTTTATGTTTGTAACACATATGTTACAATTTAATTCATTGAAATAAACCAATAAAATGGATGAATTTTTTTTAGCCACTGAAGATTTGTCCTCATCATTGTAAAGAATTTGGTCACATGTGAAAAAAGTTACAAAAATCTCAATCCAAGTTTTTGTATGATGGCTAATATGTTTCCAAATAATGTAATGTTAGAGAGACAATGATGTAAATCTGAAAATAGTTGAAATTTTTTGTGTGGAGTTTTTCTATTTAAATCCTATTAATTCTGGTTTTTTATGGTTTTTTACTTACATTGATATTGAGTTATGAATAATCACTAGTGTTTATAAATTAATTGATACAGTCTGGAAGATGTATGAAATTATTTAATTTAAACCATGTCAACAAGTTTAGATGAATTAATTAAAAGATTTAAACGCTGGCCTTCCAGGTTTTAACACCGAGCCTCCAGATTTTAACACTCCTGCTCCAGGTTTTTTCTATTTTGGTTTTTGTGAAAAGTCAACTAACACTCCATGAATTTTACATAACATATTTTTTAGATTTTAATTCTTGTGTTACAATTGAAGGTGTTGACATATACCAATGAAATGGATTAAAAAAATTTATAGCCACCGAAGATTTGTCTTCATCATTGTAAAGTTGTTGGTCACACGTGAAAAAGGTAAAAAAATACCAATCCAAGTTTGTTTATACTGCCTATTATGTTTCTAAAGAAGGTAATGTTAGAGAAGAGAATGATGTAAATTTGAAAAAAAATTAAAATATGTTTTTTTTGCTGTTTCACAATTTAAATCCTATTAATTTTGGGTTTTTGTGGTTTTGTGTTACTTACAAAGATGTTGAGGTATGAATAATCACTCATGTTTATAAATTAATTGATGCGGTCAGGAATATGTGTAAAATTCTAAAATTTAAACCATGTTAACATGTTTAGATGAAATAATTTATAGATTTTAACACTGACCTTCTAGGTTTTAACATTAATCCTTCATATTTTAATACTCCAACTCCAGTTTTTTTTTTTAAATTCAACTAACACTCCATGAATTTTTTATAACATTATTTTTATATTATAACACCTATGTAACAATTGAATGTGTTGACATATACAAATGAAATGGATGAAACTTTATTGCATCCATTGAATATTTGCCTTCATCATTACAAAGAAGTTGTCCACATATAAAAACGATACAAAAATCCAAATACAAGTTTGTATATACTGTCTAATATGTTTCTAAAGAAAGGAATGTTAGAGTGGACACTAATGTAAATATAAAATCAATTGAAATATGTTTTTTATGGAGTTAATATATTTAAATACTATTAATGTTGGGTTTTTTTTGTTTTGTGTTACTTACAATGATGTGGAGGTATAAATAACCACTTGTGTTTATAAATTAATTGATGCAATCCAAAAGATATATGAAATTCTAACATTTAAACATTGTTAACATGTTTGGATGACATACTTTAAATATTTTAACATCTACTTTCAAGGTTTTAACACTGAGCCTCAAAATTTTAACACTTCCTCCTCCAAGTTTTTTTTTGTTTTGGTTTTTTCAAAAAGTCAACTAACACTCTCTTAATTTTAAATAACATAATTTTTATATTGTAACACCTATGTTAAAATTTAATGAATTGAAATAAAAAAATGAAATGGATTAAAATATTTTACATCGACTGAATATTTGTCTTTATCATTGTAAAGAAGGTGGTCACACATGAAAAATGTGAAAAAATAACAATCCAAGTTTGTGTATGTTGCCTAATATGTCTCTAAAGAAGGGGATGTTAAAGAGGAAAATGATTTAAATCTAAAAATTGTTGTAATAGTGGGTACCCAAGACCCAACTTGAATATTACTCTTGATTACCATACCATGTATACAATTAGATATACATGATGTTTTTTTACCATTATAATGTAGATATTTTTTCGTCCACTATTTAATGGTAATTTCCATAGATTAATTGTCGTATCAAAAGGTTATAGCATACCTTATAAAATAATGAGAACCTCGAGATACTATAACATTAATCTTAAACAACACTCTTATGGTCTAGATACATCAATATGACTGGACACAGTAGATATTTTACTATCAAATGCTAAGGGCTCATAAGCATTGAGACTTATTTTCATGAAGTCCTCACGTGGTGATCTCTAGTAGTGAAATTATGAGGATAGACCCTACAATAGGAACACCACATGTTTTGGGTGTCATTGGTTGTTCTTATCTATATACATGTTTATTGGTCTTCTATCTTGAGATTATTACCAATGTGTACCATTTGATTGCTTACATTGATGTAAGAAAACAAACCATGATAAAAAATTGTGGCGAGGTAGCTTATGTTGGGTGTGTTATTGGTGGTATGACATTGGTTGAATGATCAAGAAAGTATTTGTCACTTCTATGTTAAGGAAGTAATATATCTTAGGCTTGATTGATCAAGATGGTTCCATCTTCATAAGTATTTTTCCAAAGTGTTCAAAAGGTAAATCAATCTAGTTAGATCAAAAAATAATAAATCAAGAAAAGCGCGATAAAACAAGTGTGCATCCAACTTTATGAGATATGTAAAGAAAAATAGATTATAGTATATAGTGTGTGTTCGTAGGTTGGTTATCATTGCTATGACAATCATTTTCTCTTTAGGAACCTTGATGGGTTGCTAGAATTTTCTCTTGGTCTATGTATTTTATTCACTACTATCGAGATAAGGGCCTAAAGAGTCATACACGATAGCGTTTTTAAGAATCCACCATATTCAGTTGAATAGGTATATCAGACATGGTGGGCCCCACCACAGGGTCTGAGTTTTGTCCAAGTTATCGATCACTAATAAATTCATATTATTAAAGTAATGAATAATTGAGTTTAATTTATTGAAATTATTTACAAGTTAAGTAAATACGATAAAATATTATTCGAATGAATATTATTCCAAGTTCATTTAATAATAAGTTGGAATTACAGGTCGAGTTAATGACTCAGTTTTGTTACATAATATATTTTATATATATTATAGGTATGTGATAAATTCTAAATAATATTTATGATGTAGTTTAGTTCATCATAATTATTAATTAGTGGACATTAAATTTTTTGGGGTCGGGGAACCCTACCGGTTGTTTTGAATATCCACTATAAATAAGAGAGAGACTCTTTCACAACTTGGACTATTCATTCACTTTGAATGAGAGCCTCTCTATCTCTCCTCCCACTTTATAGAGACATTCTCTCTCTCTCCAAGTGATGATCCTACAACACCTTCAATCATCAAAGGTAGAGGATCACGGTGATCATCGGGACGTCGAAGAAATCATCGGATCATCACGCTAACACCTGGAATTCGATAATCGACACTCTTGTGGTGTTTTTGATGTGTGTGTGGACAATATAAATGGATTTGTGTTCAGATCCTTCATGGAACCATCACTGAAAACAAGTTTTAGTCAAGCGTGATTTCATATCGAAAAAGGTATTTTTTTAGTTTTATTTTATGTGCTCTTTTAATTTATACGAGATCCTTGGACCATACTAGGGATCAGATCATTGGAAATGAAAAGTTGTGTCCTCACAACGATGAATATTTTAAAATCTTCGTCCCATCGACTTCTGTTGAGTGCCCCGGTACCTACAAGAGGTATCAGAGAAAGCGTGTAAATTTTTTGAGCCAAATACAAATTAATTTACATTAAATTAAGTAGAGGGTTAGAAATCGGTCCCAATGGGTCTAACTGCGAGTCAGTCTGATTCCAAATGGCCATGTTATGGCCATTAAATTTTTTTGACATGGATTGTATTTGCAGTTTGATCTTGAGTATCAAAATTTTCAATTATTATTTATGACCAAGATCCGTCCAAGATCCGGTCATTTTCCTTTCATGAGAAATAATACCCGATATATGAAAATTATAAAATTATAATTTTTATAATTTTCATTATAATTTTATTATAATAATAATAATTATTTTATTATTATAATAAAATTATAATGTTTTGTTTTACTCAAACAAACAAAACATGCAATTAATTTCCACAACCAAATAAAAAAAATCAGATCTTATGGAAATAACACAAGAAACCAAAATTGTTGTGTGGCCTTTCCTTTGGGCGGTTATTTTGAGGTTAATTCCAAAAAATTAAATAAAGGGGGTGGATTTTGTGGGAAATAAAACCTACAAGGAGTTTTTATTAAAAAAACTTTTGACTCTCTTGCTCGAGGGACCCCACCTGGTCTGTGGATTCTTCATAGTTAGCCCCACCCTTATTGGCTTCTCTCGAGTGGACCATCCTCCCTGCCACGTGCCGCCCTCTGTTTCAGTAGTATATAGGATTATCACTTGCACTATAGATCCACACCATAGAATCCATCCACCCTTCTCCCAATTGTGAGATGGTGCACCCACCCATAGTGCTCTCCATCAGGCTACCACTCGCCACGTCTAATTTTTTAATATGGGTTTTAGGAAAACAAAAATTTGAGAAAAGGGGTTAGGGTTACGATATTTTTAAAATTAGGTCCGGGATGCGTGAACACCGTTCACGCATCCTCCTGATAGGAGGGATGCATGAACGGTGTTCACACATCTCACATAAGACTCAAATCCTCCTCAAAATGTATAACTATTAATTATAAACTAATACACTTAATGTAAAAATTAATAAATATTAATAAATATCAATTAAATAATAGAAAATATTGAAATAAGGTTAATAATTTTTAATAAATATTCATGAATAATAGATATTCATTAAATAATTATTAATAGAATGGATTGAGTATTCTCTAACATATATTGTAGTTAAACATCTATTTCTATAAAGATCCTCATATGGTTCCATTTGTATTCTAAAGTGGAAACTTAATTTTTATACTTTCTAATACTCCTTTTTCATTGTTTTTCTGATTAAATATTGGTATATTTGTGAACAAATGAGTTACATGAAAAACATATAGTGATTGTGATGAGTGAACAATGATCACATCATCACTATGCTAAGTTCTCTGAGTTTCATTTCTAGATCCAAGAGTAATATTTTTTAAGGAATGTGATCTCTAAAAAATATCATTTTATCTAAATAAGGTGGAAGAAGTGATTCCATGGACATGACCTAAGTTTTGAGATGCATACTCAATAATCTCACTCTTTAGATTGCGTACCAGTAGAAATTGTTTCCTTTTATAAAGTCTGAATATGTATCTTCTCAAAATTTTCCAAATGAACTTCTAATTCATATTGTAGTTTTCAATGTTGTCCATAAACAACCATACATGTGAAATCATGCTCAGAGTGTATCAATTATTAACCAAGGGTAGATAATCAAAATTATCAATGAAATGCTAAATCCTGCACATACTTCACCAAATATATTAAAAAGTTCAAGTGAAAAGATAAATCTCCCCTTTTAATCCCATCTTTCCATCAATCAAGATCTCCCCCTTAATTGAAATGAGAAATATAATTAAGAACAATGGATAAAGTGTGATTAGAATACCTCAAGTTTCAACTTCTTGAGATGATATGAATTTCAAGATTTGTCATGAAATAATCCTTGGATTTTAGCTCAAACTTATTCTTGGGAATAGTTTCTTTCACAGTTTTCTTGACTTCATTGTTTTGAATATTCCCAATGGAAGATTTTCCAACTATTGTTCCATTCTTCTACACTTTTTGTGGCCTTTTATTCTTATCAACATATGCATTCTGCATGGTTGGACTGAACCAGCACTCATCATAACTGTGACCACTTCTATTGCAATTCGAAATAATTAATATAATTAATATTTATCATTTAATTTAATCATATTATTTATTATACATATATATATATATACATTGGTAGATAATTTGATAACAGTAAGACACTTATTAAAAATATAATAGAAGTCTAGATAATAGTAATACACATACAAAATGTATCATAAATCAAATGTCAACCTAATCTACGCCTCCGGCGTAGATGCTCCTCTGTCCCACAGTCAGGCATATACTGGATGCGTCCACGCCGTGTCTGTCTACGTCTGTGCTCTGGCGTACGATGCACATCCTCATCGACAACCACCTCAACATCCTCCTGTGTGACAGACGGTGGATGTACAATCTCACCGCATATACCCTGGCCTGCATCTAAGGATAGTGGAAGCTGGCTGGAACTCTCACCAATATAGGAAGTAGATGGCTGCTCTGCTGTGGATGACTGCAATAAAACATCGAACTCAATCCAGTCAGCGTCTGTAAGTACCTGTGGCTGTGCCTGAGAAGCTGGAGGAGCATCTGACTAATCATGCTGAACACCCTCCTATAGTGGAACAATATCATGTGGCTGTGCAAGCTGATAATCCTCCTCCTGTGGAACAACAACATCTATAACAGGGTCGTCACCCCCAGGTACATCTATGTGAGGCTCAGCAGGCTCCGCGGCCTCCGCAGCAGGCTCCGCGGCCTCCGCAGCAGGTGGTGGATCAAAGAAAATGTCATGATAAATCTCATCCATCGACGGTAGCATCTTTCGTACAAGGCTGTGAAAATATGATGGGTCAAAGACAGCTCTCTCCACTAGATCAGACATATGAAGTAGATGACAAATACGAGCATCCTGCGAAAACAAATTCTGTTGTTAAATAATTTGAATAAAAAATATGTTGAACAGTGAAAGGAAGAATGCATACCAAGTCATGGAATCCCTGTCCATTCCGTGTCAGAAATCTGACTGGAGACCTGATGTACCAGCCTGCATAATCCATATGATCCATCAAATGAAAACGTACTGTCCCTGCCCCTTGCAACTGGGACTCCCGTCGTCTGTCCCATTACGCAACATATCTGGCATGGTAGCTCCTCCAATCAAAATCTCTCTTCCCTAACATCTTCAGGGAATGCAATGAATCCAACTGACAGGGCGGGTTAGGAACTGGCTGAAGGAATCCAAACTGTCTCATAACCCTATCCATCTGATTCCACTCGACTATATGAAAATGAATCAGTGGAACCATGCAGGAGCCGATATCAAGCATCACTGTACAGTATGGGGGCAGACTCTGAAGGATATCATCTGTATATGGAATCCATGTAATCTGAAAGAAAAAATGAATAATCAATTAATAAATGAATAGATGTACAGTAAAGAGTAAAGATTTAACAATATAAATAATAATCACTTACATCGTCTGGTCGAATGCTGTCTAACATAAGTCTGTAGGCGTGAACATCATGTCTGGGAGAATCTGAATGTCGATGCGCCTGACTCCACCTGTAGATAACATTTTTTTTACATTTCATAAAAGAATTTTATACAAGTAAGTTAGATATTAGAAGGAATTAATAACATACCAACATCCACGTGGAGCCTCTGCTATAATATCTACGGGTAATGGCGCACAGGCATGTGGAGCTAAACGAGGTATGTGCTCCCATACCCACATCTGTAGAAGAACCATGCATCCTGTGATCTGCATCTCATCGATGCGACATGCGCTGCATAGGGCTCTATATGTATATGCTAGGCAGGTAGACCCCCAACTATATCGGCCTACCTGGTCCAAATCCTCCAAAAAAGATAGATACATCAGGTGCACAAAAGTAGTAGAGTGGTCAATAAAAAGCGTGCCACCGATCAGCCTCAAAATATATACGCGTGCAAATCGCAGCACGGTGACATCATCAGAATCATCTGGTAAATGTGTGAAGTGTTGGTCTAACCAAGGCATCCACAATCTACCACCGACGATGGTCCTTCCATCATCCTAGACCTCTATGCCCAGAAGTCTATAAACAAGCTCAGGAAAATCTGATGGAACTCGGCCTGTCAAAGCATGTCCGTCGATAGGGAGGCCCAACATAATGTCCACATCCTGCAATGTAATAGTCATCTCCCCCTCACTGAAATGGAAAGTATGTGACTCTGGTCTCCATCTCTCTACAAGTGCAGCAATGAGCTGATGATCAAGAAATGTGAAGTCGCACATCACTACTCCATAGAATCCAGCTCAACAAAGATGTGGGACGATAGCGGGAGGTGGTGCAGTATGATGGAAATGGTGAGATCTACGTACACTCAAGGGATCCACATGACGCCCCTCTAAAAGCAGTCGTGATACATGAGTAGCCTGAGATGTAAGCAATGGAAAACCCGCCATCTTCACACATGATATCATCGTTACTTATTAATAGTGGAAGCATGATATATTCATTTTCATTTGTTGTCACAATCAACATTAGCCTAGTCTCACAATCAACATTAGTTAATGATGCTCAGACACTCAGATTCCATTACTAAAACTAGACATCTTATATGAAAACCAGAATTTAAAAGTGAAAAATTAATTATTTCTTCTTTTTTGTGAAATTACGTTTGTTAAATTATCCATTATCCATTAAATAACCATTAAAATTATTCCACATTAAAATTTAACAGGGAAAAGTGAAAAATTAATTATTTCTTCTTTTTTGTGAAATTACGTTTGTTAATTTATCCATTATCCATTAAATAACCATCAACATTATTCCACATTAAAAATTAACAGGAAAAAGTGAAAAATTAATTATTTCTTCTTTTTTGTGAAATTACGTTTGTTAATTTATCCAAAACAAGGCACTTGAACTCCTCCAGAAAAAGTACAACTCACGCTCTAGAAAATTATATTTATCACAAAAATGGAGCAGGTACACAGAATTGATCATGGATGATGAGATGTGGAACTCTGTCCTGCCACTTGGGGACATCTCTTACGAGTATGTCCTTCTACGTGGCAAATACTGCATCATATTCTCTCTCCTCGTTGCCGAGGCCAATCCATCTCATTTCTGATGCGAGTTGACTTCGGTCTTCCTCGAGGCCGCAACCTGGTAGCATGAAGCCAATAATTTTAAAAATGACAGACATTGAAAAAATTATAAATGAAACCAGAACCAACTTATGAAAACCTGGAAATATCAGGGACGATGGTCGGTTGATCAGCAGGGAATGTGATAGAATGGAAGTCACCAACAGGCATCCAAGCAGCACTATAACAGTTAACCAAAGTGCTCATGTGATACACCGGGTCAACATTTGGCTTCCATGATATATTTACCGAAGCGCAAGCTGCAATAACATGTACACATGGATATCTCAATGCCTGAAAGCTGCCATAATCACAGTACCTGTTGTCCAACATCACGACAAACACTCCACCATTAGTGCATGTACCCTGGTCATAGCACTTTCTTACCCAAAAACTCATCTTTTCCCTGTCAAAGGCTATAACATTCCATCGTGAAGCCTCATTCCGTATCCGATCAATATCAGTTTGAAAATGCTGAGTAAAAAAGCATTCCATTTTCCATCCTCTGGTAGGCCTTTTGGGACCGGTCAACAAAGAGTGAACACATCTAAAAAATGTCTCTTACACTAACCCTGTGATTGGGAGTTTGCGCACACCCTTGAGGACCCCATTTATGAACTCCACTATATTAGTGGTCATATGCCCATATCTCATGCCACCATCGTATGCTAATAACCATTTTCCTTTGAAATTTGTACCATATATTCGTATACCTCTTCATTAACTGTTCGGATCTCTTCAAGATGTCGATCAAACCTGTCTTGTTGGGGTTCATATGCTGAAAGCATAACATAATAATGTATTAAAATGGATATTAAATTTTGTTAAAAAAAGCAAGTTTAGAAAACCATACCCAATTTGAGGATCGCCTTCTTTATGGCCTCATCTCTAAACTGCTTATGCACATTACTTGTAATATGTATAATGCAATAACGGTGATAAGCATTCGGCTCAGTTCAAGAAACACCATCATTACTCATGGCCTCTATAATCGCTCGATGACGATCAGATATCAGACACACGCCCTATTTTTGTGTGACATGAACACGTACACATGCCAAGAACCAACTCCAACATTCAAAATTTTCTTTTTCAACAACAACAAAAGCAAGTGGAAGAGGAGCGTGATTACCATCCTGTGTGGTAGCAATGAGTAGAACACCTATATACTTTCCATAAAGGAATGTTCCATCTACCTGAATAAATTGTTTACAAAAGGGAAATGCAGAAATGCACGGTCTAAATACCCAAAAAATCCTATTGAACTTCACCTTTGACCGATCAAATTGATGATTTTGGGATACATACTCAACACTGTCCAATTGATAAACAATATGATTATTGAGAGACAACAATTCCATAAGCTGTGGCAACATCACATAAGACTCATCCCAATCACCATACACTTTTACAATGGCTTTCTGTTTTGCATTCCAAGCTTTGTTTTATGATACCTTATAGTTATACAACTGTTGAATTCTTTCCTGAACAAGGGCAACAAGAACATCCTGACTTGTTCGTATCATCTCACAAATAACAGTAGATATAAACTCTGCATCAAGACAAGAGTGATCTTGTGCCAAGATAGGATGCAGACAAGTGTGTGGGCCTTCTAATTTGGTTATCTTCCAACATCCATAATATTTATCAAATAGAGCTCTTAATTGAAATTTACATTCTGACCCATATTTTTCACAACGAATGAGATATTTGGTCTTCTTTGACTCATAAACCACAAATGTGAAATGTTGCTCAATGTGGTATTGCTTTATCACATTTTTCATGACCTGTTTACTTTCAAACTCCTGCCCAACATATATGGAATTATCATTTGATGCAGGCCTATTCCCTATAATGCCAGGGAATTCAGAAGCTGGTGTAATGACATCCCAATCAAAATGTTGTTCACGAGACATTCCTACAACTAAGTAACACAAAACTGAAGGCTGATTACCACTAACTGGTGGATGTAGTGGATGTCTGTCTCTCAAAGGAACCTCAGAAGGTTCATTCCCAACCACATCATCTCCTGCTGACTCCTCAGATTCCTCTTCCTCAGATAAACTTTCATGCACTATATCAGCACAGAAAGAGATTTCTTCTACATTTCCTTCCAAATTTTTATGATCTTCCTCATTACATTCTTCCACAGGAGTCATATGAGAAGGAGGAAATGAAGAAGACTGCTGTGAAGGACCGACTTCTATAGAGGTCACAAAGCATGGTTCTGTAGTAATCGATTGCACCACATCAATATCAAAAATGACAATAAATAATTCCATCAAACCATTAATACACTATTGCCTGAATAACTGAGAAGCCTCCATCCAATCCTCATCATCGACTATAGGGTAGTCGCTGTGCCACAGACGCTCAGGATATTGAAGATGTCAGTATCTAATTGAAGTGATTTCTTGTCCTGCACTCAGTTTTAACCGACTATGAATCTTATTACGAACTGCATCCAATGTCATACAACCATGGAGATTTACCACTTTGACAGGTGGCACACTGTAGCTAAAACCCTTCTCGGTACAAATTACCTCACCGTTGCAATATATTTGAGCAGACATAATTACCTATAAAAAATAAATTAAAAAATATTATACACTACATTAAAATTTTAAATTATTTAATTTGGTTTTGAATAATTGATTATCTTGAGACTTTTTATGTATTGATTTATCACTGTTAAGGTATAGTGATTGTGATTTTAGCACAAAAGTAAATTTAATATAATGTTTCATAAAGTTTAATTACTTATGAATATATAATCATGACTTGATCTTGAGACTTGCGATTAGTTTATCATTATCTGATAAACTAACCACAACCTATATGGGTAAACTCCTGTCTCTATTATCAAATATTGCAGCAACCGCTAATCTCCTGTCAAACAGCAACGCCTCCTCTCGAACGAGTTCTCGAATGCCTCTTCGTCGACACCTCTTCGGGGATGCCTCTTCATTGACACCTCTTCGGGGCGTCTGTTTTTTAATTACAAATTTACTCACATGCATGTGAGGGGGTCTAGGGGTATGAAATACATAAATTATTTTAAGCGGACACGCAGGTCCTTACACTTACTGAGAGATGAATCGCATGTCATCAATGCGGAAAAAATGCAATTATTACAAATTGAATAACATACACAAAATAAAACATGTAATTTCAATTATGCATGGTCGGTCATCTCAAGATCAGTCATCACTCATACCGTGTTTTTTGGTATATTTATTATATTATTCGTATTATATAAAATCTATATTAAATACTACACCTCTTTTACAAAAGTTTAACTTCATGTGTGTATATATATATATATAATTATTAATAACATTTAATAAATTTTATTATAACTGATCTAATTGAGATTTACATAATAAACACTTTTGTTATTTTAAATTTTATGAAATTGTAATGTTTTTTGGGCATTCTTCTGCTTTTCAAAATATAATTAAATATATTTTATACTTTATTGATTAAAAATATTATTACTAGTAAATAAAAGTAATTTAATTTACACTTACATCAAAACCATCCATTAAAATAATTTTCTCTAACATAAATTACTTTTCCTAAACATTAAAAATTTTAGACATAACATAAAACATTCAATATTCAGACAACAGACATTTAAAAAATTAAATCATACGAACATTCAACATCAAGAAAATTAAATCATACAAAACATTTCATGCATAACATATCAAATAAATAAATCATACACACAATTAAACATACAAATGAAATAAATAAACATAATTAAATATACAAATGAAATAAATAAACACAATTAAATTATTAAATAGAAATTTTACCTCAATAAAAGCAGCAAATATTTGTTGAGAAAGAATTTCTGCAGAGCTTCGTAACAAAATCCAGAGGAGAACAATGGGTTTTGGGGGGGACTCCTCCTTTTATAGAAAATCTCGGCCGGACGCGTGAACTCCGTTCACGCATCCTTTAGCTAGTCCGCGTAGGATGCGTGAACGCCGTTCACGCATCTTTTCCCAAATTTTTATTTTCCTAAAACCCAGAAAAAAAAATCAGTCACTCGCCACCCTTGTCTTCCGCTAGCAAGATCTCATGAGCCACCATCGGTTGTGCCTTATCATGTGGACGGCCTGGATAAGCATCGATCATGCTCCCCCGAGGACTCATAGTGCATCTCCCCTCTCATCCAACCTTCCTCCTCTAGGGTTGACCTCCTCCGACTCAATGTTGGCCTCTCGTATCGGGATTACACCCCTCACTATCTGCTTGAGATCCTGAAAGGCCGCCCAGATCAGGACGGTTGAGGAATCATGCCACTGGCTCAGCACGCACCATCGTGTACCAATCCGGATGATTCTAGTGCTCCACCCTGGTCCAAGCTGTCTCCGTCGTGTGGCCCCCTCCATGGTGCCTCCTCTTTCACTGACGATAGTGCATGACCAGACCTATGAAACTCGGTTTGTCATTCCTCAACACCGCCTCCCGATGACCCCTCATAGATCTGCTACCCAAGCCTGTTGTCTAACTATTGCTTCACCTAGTCCCACCCTACTTTGCAGGAAGAGATCTGGTCGGCCACCTGTGGAGGCTCTCGCTACCAGATCTAGATCGACAGGCTGAGATGCAACCTCTCCATGTCCACTGCCTGTCGTGGCCTCCTTCAGGATACCACCCACTGTCTGCCATTTTGAGGTACCCCTCCAATCTGCTGGATCCGAAACACCCTGAAAAATGGCCCAGGCAGGTCGGCCCAACCCAGAATGGGTTTGGGCAGACATTCCTATCCCTGAATAGTCAAACATGGGCTTTTCTTGACCCATTATGGATTTGTACAGATTCAGCGTGACCTGCAATGGTCCAAATCCTTTTTTGGGTCTAGTTAGTTATTTATATTAATAAAAAATAATTCATTTAATTAATTTTGGTTTAAATAATAATTTTAATACTCGAGAATTAATTAATTTAATTTTATAGTTAAATTAAATTAATTAGTTAATTTAATTTTTTGTAATTAAAATTAAATTAATATAGGACCAATATAATTAAATTATTTGAATGTAATCAATTAATTTAATTTAATTAAAATACCCTCATACTTAATTTATTTAAATTTAATTTTATCATGATTTAATTATACCCGCTTACTGGTCCAGAGCACTGACCTATGTATGTCTTACTGTATTTAATTAATTAATTATTTTAACTGTGTCCGATGTTTGTAATTAATTAAAAGGTGGTTTGTGCAGCATATTTATTTTTGGTCAATTTGTTTAAGAACATTCACGTCCATTCTATCATATGTACATTACACCCCTAGTCCCCCTCGCCCGCGTGCGAGTATTTTTTGTACCTTGGAAGAAGATGGTGTATGGAATTGACCCCACTAAGATGAGGCAGTGTGCATCAATGAAGATGATGCATGATGTTGACCCCACCAAGTCGAGGTGATACTCTAGATGAGAAGTGAACATACTAGATGAGGGTGAGATGCACCACAAGTCAAGTGACGACTTAGGTAGGATGTCCTCAGGTTGTGGTTGGTCTATTGAATTTAAATGGATCAACCAATTTCAGATGCTGAAGACTAGTGAGGTAATAGTTTTTATTTATGAAATTATTTATTATTTTATTCTTTTTATAAGAGCGGGAAAATGCATAAAACAATAAATAATAAAATACATAAATAATTGACATATATTTTTATATTAATGTTCAATTGTGAGTGAGACAACATATAATGAACAAGATTAATAGAAATGAATTACATTCATTGCGAGAAAAACACAAAAAACTCTCAAAGAAATATTAAGTCATTAACCACCTTCCACCATTCGAATTTGAACAAAAATGGGTGTTTGGAGTGCTCATCATGCCATAGTTGAGGGTGCCTCTCACTATAGGAGAGTTCTTATGATAATGATGGGTTGACTTAACTAAAGTCATAGTAAGGATTATCCATATCTAACTTGCTATCATTTTTTAGACTAGTGTTGAGTAAATCAAGTTATGATTTTAGAATATATGACATCACTCAACAGATCAAGGAATCATGAGTTAATGCGGTAGGTCAGTCAAATGCCTACATCGAACCCTATGAGTAGTGTATCCATAGATTGTAGACTATGAGTGGAGGTTTAGATATCCTTTCCACTAGAATACTCAAGCAACAGAGTATTCTGATTCTAGTATAATGGGTTCCTATAATTCGATAAAATAGCGGGAGACATTTAATAATTTAACTAATTAATCAATAATGTCTAAATTCGGTAATCAGGATAAAAGTAAAATCTTGTTGAATTTTATTTTTATAGAAATTGGAAAGTAACACCACATAAATAAACTATAATAAATATTGGACAAAGTAAATGTCTAAACTATCATGAATTTCCAAGTGTAGTATAGGTACTTGCGCACACTACTATGATATGAGAAATTTTAAGTGCTCGTGTCCCTATACTTATTAATCCACCTCAGGCAGCAAGGAAAATTTACTTATTGAAGACTCATGTAGGAAGCATATGATGGTTATTTCACAATGTTATCATCAATGTATGATGTTAGTTGTGGTTAAAACATCGATACAAAGATGATTTAACACGTTGTCTCATCTCTGGGAAGCATTATGAGGAGAAAGTGAAGCAAGATATGAATGTGATGATTACACGAGTTATGTGTAAATTGGAAGGCAGATCACGATCTTTTAAAACATCCCATTCTTACATTAAATTACTACAATTCTGTTTTAGGTTACAAAACAAACAGGATGGAGTAAGTGCATCATTATCTATTTAGGTAATTTCCATCAAGTAAATAAGAATACATAAAGATTGATCTTTAGTTATTATGTAGAACAAGTTGAAAGGCATGGTAAAAAATACAATGAAAAGTGTAACGCCAAAGGAACATTCAAAACTTCCTTTAATGCAATGAGGTTGGTTATTATACACGTTGTTATTTTCATTTCATAACATGAAATAAATAATATGGAAGTTAAATGAAACGGACTAAATTGAATAAGTAACTGATTCTTCTTCAGTTAATATTCAGCAATTATAAGTATTGTTTCTGATAAACTTATTAGGTATTAAATAAAATATGTTTATCACATATTTGTATTGAAATACAATAACTAAGTAAGTAATAGAAACATTACATGAATTAAAGTGTATTCTCCAAGCGGCTGAGAAAGGGTGACTCTTAAGTCAGCGGTGAGAAACACTTAACTTATAATTGCCAAGTTAATGATTTATGTCAAACTATTAATGTGTATAACAAAAACATTTATCTCATGTGTTCATTGGAAAAAAGGAGACATTATTCATAGTTTCAAAATGAATGTTGTTTAAGTTATTTCATACTCAATAAATAGTTCAATGATTCTTGAATCATAGGAAATAAGTGATGAATATAAAATGTAATACTTTTACCCACTTGTGGAAAGATAATTATTTTTCAAGAAAAACTAAAAGCAAAAATCAAGGATATACCCAGTTTGATATTTAGGCTCAATATAGCTAAACACCTTTGGTATTATCAATATATGTAGTTTCTATAAAGAAACATTTAGATATAAAGGTACACCACAAATATTTCAGAAGTAGTTAAACAAGAGTGTGAACATTTCCAAGGATAATCTTGTTGTAAATATATACTTCATAAGATTCCTTTAAGTAATTAAGGAATAATAAATTAAAATTTTCATGTTCAGAAGATATGAGTTTCTTCAGGTTGACATGTCAAAGAATATCTTGGCCAAGTATTCATCGATCATGATAATGTAGTGTGGAGTAATTCCTAAACACACATTACCTTATCTACATCACATCATTAATTCTAATAAGGAGGATCGATGATAAGTCTTACATGTTAATAGTGATCAACAAAATTTAGCATGGATTAATTCCTAAACACAGATTTTATACATCAAATTCATGATGTAAGTAGTATCAATGTTACAACTTGTAGAAACTTCCAATATATTTCAAGATGTGGTTGAAAATAACAGCAAATACCATAACCATATTCTAACTAAAATGAAAAAAAGATATCATATGAGTAATGGTATGATGGAAATCCATTATTTCATATGAAATGTGTTTAAATTAAAATATTTTGTTAGGATATAAACAAATTTTCATCAATCTGAACACATTGTTCATTTAAGTAGTTATCCTAACGGTTTCTTAGGATTTTACATAAATCCATAAGATAGAAAAGTTCTAGTCAAGTGATAGAATAAATTTCCATATAAGGGTACACATATATATTTGAGATATTGGGAGCCATATTGGCTTGGGTTTAGTCAATACTAAAGATGCAAAAATAGTTGGCATAGGAACTAGTTCCACAAGACATGGGTAACAAGAATGTTCCAGAGACACTGTTTAGGATGGTTAAAACCATAGTGATGGTTTTATATTCACCATAGTAGGTGATACATTATTCAGTAAGAATAATAATTCCTAAAATTAAGTATTATATAGAAATATAATAAGATTGACAAGGTTAATTAAAATTCAATAATGGATTCCATGTATCAAATTGAAAAGGGGATTATAAATTGAATACTGTGGTAGGTATTCAAGTGAGATTATACATGGATTGTACAAGAGTGGTACCAATAAGGATTTATTTGATATACCAAGTTAGTATTCCTAAATCCATTAGAATTTCACTTATCATAACTACGTTATATGATCATTTTATTGTCCATTGGATGTCAAGATCAACTTTTATAGAAGGTGTCTATACAACGCAACCAGAAAAAGATAATGACACCATAGGATTCCAATAAGGATTGGAAGTGACTAAAATAAAATTTAGGATTAAATTAAGAAATGATATCTTAGAATATTAATTTGTAATGAATATTTTCCATGTGTCTTCCAGAGGTAAGTGGGAGCACCATTGTTTTCCAAGTGTTTTTTTTTAAAACATATGGAAAATAGATATTGGTCTTACAGTTAGATAAGACCAGGTTGAAAGTAATTCTCCAATGATTGACTTAAAGTGGAAACCTAAGTTATAGAGAATGGTATATATTGAGGTAGATATAATGGTGGTCACCTATATCTAGTCAATCATACATATACTAACATGGTATTAAAAAAATGCAAGTTAGAAGAATTCAAGAGAAGAATTATTGCTAGTGTCACATGGAATAAATCTCTCCAAGTACACATGCAATGGAATAGGAGGAGATTAAGTGGTGAGTTGAGTTCCATAAACTTATATTATGGATAAATAAAATATTCCATGATATTTACAAGATTTTATATTTCCATCATATACTTTATGGTGGGAAAGTATCAGTTATATCCAGGAGAACTACAAGTGAAGTAGTCAAAACTATCTTATTGTACTTATACAAGTATAAAAGATATATACCTGGTTAGTGGAGAGGATGGGGTACTAGTCATAGTGGGACACATGCTAGTATTAATTTGGATCAATTTGATCTAGTATCATATTTAGGTCTAAGGTGTTGAGTGAAACAAGCTCATAAAATCCAGAGGTATCCATACCTACAAAACCCGAGTATGTTGCAGATTTTGAGACAGATAAGAAGTAGTTATTACATGAAACACTTTATTACAATTCTTGGAATCCCACCTAGTATGTAAAGTTTTATCATCATGATGATTTTGTTACAAGAACTAGCCAATATTTCAAGTTATGACAGTGGACAAGAGGGATGTACTTGGGGATACCATCTCTTGAGAAGTTTTACTTAAGGAGATGAGGTTACATATATCAGAATTACCACATGGAGAAATCACGGTAGACCTAGAAACTAAAGTCATGACTCAACAAAAACATGATCTTAATCATGTGAGAGCTAACAAGTATGGTTAACAAGTTGGATCTAGTGCAAGTGGGAGTGTTGTAATAGTGGGTTCCCTAGACCCAACTTAAACCATACTGTTGATTGCCATATCATGTATATAGTTAGATATACATGATTTTTTATTACCATTATAGTGTATATATTTCTATATCCACTATTTAATGGTAATATCTATAGATTAATTATCGTATCAAAATATTATAGCAGATCACAAGCTATAATGAGAACCTTGTGATACTATGACATTAATCTTAACAATGGTCATATGGTCCAGATACATCTTACTGACTGGACATAGTATATGTTTGACTATCAGGTGTTGTGGGCTCATAAGCATTGAGACTTATTCTCACAAAGTTCACACTTGGGGATCTCTAGTAGTGAGATCATAGGGAAAGACTCTTCAATAGGAACACTACATGTTTTGGGTGTTATTGGTTGTTCCTATCTACAGACACATGTATTGGTCTCATGACTTGATATCATTTCCAATTTTTATCATTTGATTGTGTACTATTATGCAAGGAAAAAACCATGATAATGAAATCGTGGAGAGGTAGCTTGTGTTGGGTGAGTTATTGGTGGTATGAAATTGGTTGAATGGTCAATAAATGATTTTTCACTTACAAGTTATGGAAGTAATATATCTCAGGCTTGGTTGATCAGGATAGTGCTAACTTCATAAGTCTTTGACCAAAATAGTCAAAAGGTAAATCAATCTGATTAGATAAACAAATAATAAATCAAGAAAAGGGTGATAACATAAGTTTTCATCCTGATTTATGAGATATATAAAGACAAAGATATTATAGTACACAGTGCGTGTCCATAGGTTGGTTTTTGGTGCTATGATAATCCTTATCTCTTTAGGGGCCCTGATGGGTTGGTAGACTTTTCTCCTAGTTTTTGGATTTTATTCAATGCTATCTAGATAAGGTCCTAGAGAGTTACACACAATAGTGTTTTCAAGAATCTACCATATTCGACTGGATAGATATATCAGACATGGTGGGCCCCACCATGAGGTCTGATTTTTTTCCAGGTTATCGATCACTGATAAATAAATAAATTCATATTATTAAAGTAATGAATAATTGTGTTGAATTCATTTAAAGTATTTACAAGTTAACTAAATATGAGAAAATATTATTTGAATGGATTTTATTCCATGTTCGTTTAATATTAAGTGTTAATTATAAGTCGATTTAATGACTCGATTTTATCATGTAATATTATATATATATATATATATATTAAAAGTATGTGATAAATTTTAAATAATATTTATGATGTAGTTTTGTTCATCCTAATTATTATTTTGTGGTTGTTAAATTTCCAGGGGTCAGGGAACCCTACCGGTTGTTTTGAATATCCACTATAAAAAAGAGAGTCTCTTTCACAACTTGGAATATTCATTCATTTTGAATGAGATCCTCTCTATCTCCCCCCACTTTCTAGAGAGAGAGTATATCACTTTGAGTGTTGATCCAAGAACGCCTTCATGCATCGAAGGCAGAGGATCATGGTGATCATCGAGACAATGAAGACATCATCAGATCTCCACACTAGCACCCAAAATTCCACAATTAACACTTCTGAAGTGTTTTTAAAGTGCATGTTGATGATCTAGATGGATTCCGATTCAGATCCTTTGTGAAACGATCACCAGTGATGAGTTGTAGTCGAGCATGACTTTAGATCTAAAAAGGTATGTTTTTTTAGTTTTATTTGACGTGCTATTTTAATTTACGCAAGATCCTTAGACCATATCACGACTTAGATCATTGACGACAACAAGTTCTGTCATCTCAATGATGAAGATTTTAAAATCCCCAGCCCACCAGCTTTCACTGAGCACCCTGATACCTACAAAAATAACTAAAATATGTTTTTTATGGAGTTCTACTATTTAAATCCTATTAATTTTGGTTTTTTGTGGTTTTTTGTTACATAAAATGATGTTGATGTATGATTAATTAGTGGTGTGTATAAATTAATTATTGTAGTTAGGAAGATGTTTCACATTATAACATTTAAACTGTGTCAACAAGTTTAGATGACATACTTTACATATTTTAACACTAACTTTCTAGGGTTTAACACTGAGACACCAGAGTTTAACACTCATGATCCTTGTTTTTTTATTTTGGTTTTTGTGAAAATTCAACTAACACTCCATGAATTTTACATAACATAAGTTTGAGATTGTAACACCTATGTTACAAATGAATGTGTTTACATATACCAATGAAATGGATGAAACGTTTTTTCAACCACCAAAGATTTGTATTCATCATTATAAATAAGTTTGTTACATGTAAAAAAGGTGAAAAAAATCCCAATCCAGGTTTGTGTATGCTTCCTAATATGTTTCTAAATAAGTACATGTTAGAGTAGACGATGATGTAAATCTGAAAACAATTGAAATATTTTTTTCTTCATCATTGTAAATAATTCTATCACACTCTTGCTCTAGGTTCAGTATGACATTGGTTCAAAAAACCAATAAAAAGTAAAAATAAGATTGAGTATGCCATTGATTCAATAAATACATAGTCATAATAGAACCAAAAGCCCACCAAATTCAACAAAACCCCAAAAAATCAATAAAAATTTCAAAAGAAACCATCTCCCCAACAAATTTTATCTTTAACTATAAAACTATTCCAAATCAATTGTCCTCTTTTCTGTGTAGCCATGGTTCACCAACCACCATAGTAGTTTAACCCTTTTTATTTGAAGTTAAATCTATGAACATATCATGAAAAAATTTCTATATATTAGAGAGACAAAAATATATATAAATTGTTGTAAAATAAATACATAAGTATAGTTTTTCATCTATATCATGTTGTCCCATTCTTCCAGGAATCTGATCAAGTCAATTCAACAATAATTCCTGAAAAAATTAAAACCCATTAGATAAAAAACTTGTATTATGAAAATAAAGTCATGGGTAATTTAGTTTAGTAATTAGATTTTAGCTGAAAAATTCATACAAAAATTTAAATTAGATGGACAAGAAAATCCTCATCATGAAAGATGTCGCAACATGGTAACAAGGAAATCACCCTATATGAAAATTCATCAAAGTGGAAAAAAAACTCAACACTCCACTATGTCGTATCCAACAAAATTAGGCATGACATAAATCAAAACATTAGGGAATTTTAACTCTTATTTACATGAAATAATTTTATCCTATAACAATATATAAAACATAATACAAAAGTTTTTTGTACATCAATATATGCCTGAAATTAGTACCATAAATAATGGATCAAATATGTGTCTAGTCACTATTCTGGAAGATTTATGATCATTGACAAGAGTTCTTGCAATCATGGTCACCATATGTGATTCTGACACTTTCATTCATTTATTACTAACTATTTATCAAAAAATGGTTGATTATAAAGGATACATATATTAACCTTATTGTTGACCCATTACATAGGGCCCAAACAATGACACCCATGTTCATTGAGATAGAAATTATACATGTAAACAATAAATTCACATTCAAACAGCAGGCCATAAGTACCTGAAATACATTTCAATAAAATTACATTCTTCAAAATATAAATATGACTATAGCCTATTGCTCTTTGTTTCCATGATTCCTTCCTAAGGTTCACAAGTCATAAACCCTCCTTTTAAAAAGGCCTTTTTAATATAGGGTGACCATTTTTTTGGTTTTCTTTAACTGTGACCTCTTAGGAGTTATGTCCAAATATGGATCTCTGAATCTTGGTTCAAAGGAAACTTTATCCTCTTCCTCTTTTGTTTCCTCATTGACTTCCACTGCTCCCCCATCTTATTCATCAATTTCCTCACCTACCTCCAACACATTTTCCTCCTCTTCATCTTTCCCCACCTCCTTAACTTCATCTATCTCCTCCACTTCCTCTTCAAACTCCTCTAAATGTTCCTCAGACTCTCTATCATCCTCTATTTCTTCTTATAAAACATGATCAAATCTGTCCACTTCAATAGTAGAGGATCCAACTAATAAATTACCTTGAAATTGAAGGAGTTCATGAAGGTTCTCATTGACACCTTTCATATATCAATAATACAAAACATTGATATCCTATAATATATAATGGTGGGAAAAATGTTAGCAACAAATATTAACAGAAACATTTCCAATTAAAAAATATATATAATAACATATGGTAATTTTAAAGGAGGCTTTCAAAGTAGTTAACATCAGTCTTACAAAAATTAACACATAGAATCTGTAATTTAACATTGAGCATCCATATTTTAATTCTAACCATCTAGTTTGTAACAATAACATTATAGACATGAGAATTAAGAATTTCAATTGAACATTTCAAAGTTGGTAACACTATAATTTCTAGTTTTAACATTGGAAATACATATCTAAACAAATTTGAATTTCTAATGAGTATTTTAAAGAATTTAACCTCAAGATATCAAAAATTAAAACTGGGCACCTACAATTTAACACTCATCATCCACATTTTACCATTGGCCATCCAGATTTTAACTCTAGTAGTAATATATACAAATCAAAAGCTTTTAAATTAAACAATCTAGATACTAACAATAAATTTCAAATGTTTAACACTATAATTCCATTTTTAACACTAGAAATACAAAAAAAGTATTTTCCATCAACGTTGTAGATATTAACACAGGGCATCCCCAATTTAACATCGAGCATCCATATTTTAACATTAACCATCTGATTTTTAACACAAACATTATAAACATGAAAAGTCATCCTTTCAATCGAACATTTCAAAGTTGATAACACTAAAATCCATCATTTTAACACTACAATTCTAGGTTTTAACACTATAAATACACATCTAAACACATAAGCATTTATAATGGGGCTTTGAAGGAATTTAACATCAAGATACTATAAATTAACACTGATCATACTCAATTTAACACTCAATATTCATATTTTAACATTGGACATACAAATTTTAACTTTTAACAACAACCGATAAAAACAAGAAGCTTTTTTATTAAACAATCTAGATACTAACACTAAAATTCCAAAGTTCAACACTATAATTCAATGTTTTAACACTATAAAGAAACATAAACTGTATGGGCATATAAAAGGAGGATTCTAAAGTATTTAACATCAAGATTACATAAATTAACATAGAGAATATCAAATTTAACATTGAGAATCCAAGTTTTAACACTAAACATCTGATTTTTAACACCAAAATTATAGAATTGAAAATTGTGCCTTTAAATTGAACATTTCAAAGTTGGTAACACTAAAATCCCACAATTTTACACCAAAATTCCAAGTTTTAACAATATAAATACACATATAAACACATTGGAATTTATAATGAATATTTCAAGGCATTTAACATCAAAATAAAAGGAATTAACATTGAACATCCTCAATTTAACACTTCGTATCCAAATTTTAAAATTAGGTATCCAGATTTTATCTTTAAAAGTAACATATACAAATATGAATCTTTTTAATCAAAAAATCTAGATACTAACACTAAAATTAAAAATTTCAACATTATAATTCCATGTTTTAACACTGAAAAGACACATAATAACATATGAGAATCTAAAAGGGGGATTTCAAAGTAATTAACATCAATATTACAGAAATTAACACACATCATACCCAATTTAACACAGAGCATCTAGATTTTAACACTAATCATTTAGTTTTTAACACTAACATTATAGACATGAAAAGTAAGAATTTATATTTAAAATTTCAAAGTTGGTAACACTAAAATATTTCATTTTAGCACTATAATTCTCTGATTTAACACCACCAATACACATATAAACACGTGAATTTTTAATGAGGCTTTCAAGAAATTTAAAATCAAGATACTGGGAATTAACATTGAGTATCCTAAATTTAAAACTTGGCATCCAAATTTTAACATTGGGTATCCATATTTTATCATTAAAAACAACATATACAATTAGGAATATTTTTAATTGAAAAATCCATATACTAACACTAAAATTATAAAGTTTAACACTATAATTCCACGTTTTAACACTAAAAAGAAATATAATAACATATGGTAATCTAAAAAAGGGTTTTCAAAGTATTTACCATCAACCTTATAGAAATTACCACAGAGAATTCCCAGTTTAACATTGATCATATATATTTTTACACTAACTGTCTAGTTTTTAAAACTAACATTATATACATGAAAAGTAAGTCTTTTAATTAGACATTTCAGAGTTGGTAACACTTAATCCCATATCTTAACACTATAATTCCTTGTTTTAGCACTGAAAATACACATATAAACACATGGTTATTTTTAATGACTCTTTCAGGGTATTTAAGAACAAGATACCAAAAATTAACACTAAGCATACTCAATTTAACACTCATCTTCTAGATTTTAACATTGAGAATCCATATTTTATCTTTAACAATAAAAAATACAAACATGAATATTTTTAATTAAATAATCCTGATACCATCACTAAAATTCCAAATTCTAACACTATAATTCCATGTTTTAACACTGGAAAGACACATAATGAAATATGTTCATATAAATGGAGGCTTTCAAAGTAGTAAACATCAATATTATAGAAATTAACATAGATAATACCCAATTTAACTTTTAGCATCCATATTTTAACACCAACTGTTCGATTCTTAACACTAATATTATAGAAATGAAAATTAATCCTTTCAATTGAAAATTTCAAAGTTAGTAAAAATAAAATCCCACATTTTAACACTATAATTCTAGGTTTTAACAATGGAAATACACATCTAAATAGATAGACATATTTAATGATGATTTCAAGGCATTTAACATCAAACATTCATAAATTAACATTGGGCAGACTCAATTTAACACTCAATATCCAAATTTTAACATTGGATATCTAGATTTTATCTTTAATAGTAATAGATACAAACAAGAATCTTTTTAATTAAACAATCCAGATACTAAACTAAAATTCTAAATTTTAACACTATAATTCCATGCATTAACACTATAAAGACACAAAATAACATACAGGCATCTAAAATGATCCTTTAAAAGTATTTAACATAAATCTTATAGAAATTAACATAGGGAATCCCCAATTTAACACTAAACATCCATATTTTAACACTAATAATCCATATTTTAGCACTAACATATTTTAACACTAATTATTTGGTTCTTGTCGCCACCCTTGGCCTATAGAGGCAGGCTTGGTGTATTTGTGGATTGAGCCTCGGTTAGGGCTAGGTCATGATAGATTGGTATCATAGTAGTTAATTCCTTAGGATGGTGTTTGGTGTAGTCTCCTTAAAAGTATTTGGTTAGGATTAGGGAAACAATTTTGAAGTGTCTAGAGTACAGTTCATAGTCCAGGGAGCTCAGTGATGATACAGACAGCCGACGTATCCATTCACCAAGACCTTGACTACCTGCTTATCAACTTGGTATACTAAGACATTGTTTGTAGAGATCAATAATACATTAATCATATGGGATTAAGTATTTGATTTTACTTATATATTCTGCTACCCATTGTATATATATATATATATGCTCATCTTACCATGGTACATCTTAATTAAAATTTTAGGATGCATCCATGATGCCATCCAACCAGGATACTAGTTCTAGATCACAATGATGATCTGATGAGCTATGAGGCCTAAATTTAGGGTCCATATCATTAGATTCTTCCTCTAAGTGGATAGGTAGTAGCACCCCCACCTATTGAGAAACAAATCATATCATCAGGGCAGACTGAGGATGTGTGCAGGCTTAGCACCCTCTGTGAGTTCTAGCACCAGAGGCCGCTGAGGTTCTGCGGTGAGCCAGATTCCCATGTAGTGGAGGATTCTCTAGAGCTATTGTTCCATATCTTCAGGCTTATTTGGACACTAATAGATTTTTTTGTTACACCAGTAGCTATCCTTTTTCATGGATTAGTTGGGCACTAGTGGATTTTCATTTCCCAAATCCATGATGAGGTGAAACTCTAGTGGTCCGACTTCTACCAGTTGCTTTGTGAGGAGTACTACCCCTCCTACTTGCTCTCAATTCAGATTTAGGAGCTTTTAGATATGAAACAAGGAGGTATAATGGTGGATGAGTACATAATTAGGTTCATAGACCTTACATGGTACTTCATTGACATGATCTGGGATGAATAATTTTGAGCACAGAAGTTTGAGCATGGAATCCACCGAGAGATATGAGCCAACGTAGTACCCTTGTGCATTCCCACCTATGTCGGGGTGTTGGAGAGGGCACTAGTGATAGAGAACATCATTTCATATGAACATTGGGTAGCTGGAGTCAGCATTAGGTGTCCCAGGGTTGAGTCATATGTAGTAACTAGTAGACGCCATTCAACAGGATCTCAACATAGGAGACCTCTCCATGGTCAAACTTAGGCATGTGGTCAGAAGTTGCACATAGGAATAGGGTAGCTTAGAGAGGGGTGGTTTTATGCTTGTGATGAGAGAGGTCACATAGCACGTGACTACCCGACCAGACATTCTCTGGAGTTCAAGCATATAGTTGACAGACCGCCATGGAAGAGACAATGTCGTGATCAGGGATCTCCCAAGAGAGGGAAGAGAGGGCCTTAGGGGGAGGAGCTGGAAGATGGGAAGGATGAGCTATGGGTGGTGGATGATGATATATGATCCTTCCACCACCACTAGGAATCCCACATCATGATCAATAATTTGGTGGTCAGGGTCGTGGATAGATGTATAAAATGGAGGCTTATGACACCACGACACATGAGATTATTATAGGTATGATCTGTGTTTATTATATTCTTACTTACATATTATTAAAAATATGTGTGATTAATTCCTTCATCTCTATACTCCTGGTGAGAGAGTTAGAGCTCCTGGTCGAGGATTTTTCCCTTCATCTTTATCTTGAAGTTCCTACATGGAACACTTATTCAATATCTTATATCTGCAAGCAATGAGAGCTATTGTTTAGTGGATAGAGGTTCACAAAGAACATTTTATTCATCATAATGTAACCTTATAAAATCATCTTGGGTATGGATTATTTTCTCATGGTCTAATCCCAAATCAGTTTTCACTACAGACAAGCCAAATGCCTTCACACTGATGGGATGATATTCACCTTTACAGAAGAGAGGGATCTCATGGAGGGGTGAGTACATTCTACATACACAAGGTTTTATCCCATCACCCATCCATTTGTGGGTATATACCTTGGTATAACAGTCTCTTCATGCATCTATATTCCTTTAGTCATGGAGGATTATATATAAATATTCCCTGAGGACATTTCAGGACAACCTATTAGGTGGGTTATGGATTTTTGTATCAACTTACATCCCAGGGTAGCTCTGATATCTTACAAATCATATCAAATGTCCCCTACCAAGCTCTGGGAGTTACGATTTTAGTTATATGACCTTCAAGATTCGGGTTTCATCAGGCTTAGTGTCTCCCCCTGGGTAGCTCTGGTGTTGTTCATGAAAAATGTAGATGAAATATTGAAGCTTTTCATGAATCACCATCACTTGAACCATGCCAAAATAAATAATAGGTATCCCTTTTTTAGGATTTAAGACCTATTTGACTAGTTGCGAGGTGAGTGATGGTTCTTAAAGATTGATTTACAGTCCAACTACCACCGATTGAGGGTTTGCGAGGTTGATATTCAAAATATAGTATTCTGATGTCACTATAGACACTATGAGTTCCTAATGATGCCCTTTAGTGTGACGATTTACCCCCTCAATTTTTAGGGATTTGATGAACAAGGTTTTCCAAACATACTTTGACCATTTCATTATTTGCTTCATTGACTACATACTCATATACTATACATAAAAGGAGGAGCATGTTGAGCACTTGATGATGGTCCCAGATTTGTTTTGGGAGCACCAAATTTATGGTAAGATATTGAAGTTCCAGTTCTTGATTCACGAGGTTCACTTTATGGGTCATGTCATTTTTGAGCTTGGTTTAGCCATAGACTCAATGAATATTGGTAAAATGATTACTTGGGAGCCACCCAAGATCATGTCATAGGTGTAGAGTTTTCTTGGATTGGTGGGGTACTATAAGAGGGTTATGATAAACTTCTCTAGGATTTTAGCCCCTTTGACCACCCTGCTATGAAAAGGGTAGCCTTTTAACTAAAATGAGAAGTTCCATAGAGCCATAAAAGAGTTGAGGGTGAGGCTAATGAGTGATCCTATATTGATACTATCCGAGGAGGGTGTTGAGTATGCAATGTATTGAAATTATTTAGGATATGGTCTTAGTTTCGTGTTGATGAATCAAGATGAGGTTATCATTTATGGGTCGAGGCGGTTGAGACACCATAAGCAGAACTATGTAAATCACAACCTAGAGCTGGTAGCAGTAATCTTTTACCTTAGGATTTTGAGGTACTATCTTCTAGGGGATAAATTTTTGGTTTAATAAAACCATAAAATTCTTGGGTACGTCTTCACACAGTGAGACTTGAACTTGAGGTAGCAGTGATAATTAGAGTTCCTATAGGACTATGAATTCAAGATAGTCTATAATCTAAGGAAGGACAACATGGTACCAGATTCCCTTACTAGGATTTCGTAGGATAACTTGGTGTAAGATGCTTCTGAGTAGTTGACTTCCTTAGAGCTGACCTTGGTAGAGCAGGATGGTTCATCTTTTCTTTAGTCGATGGTGTTTACTCCTATGCTTCTTGAGCATGTTAGAGAGTTCTAGATAAGATACATTGATTATGAGGTCTTTCATAACTATATATCCACTAGAGATTCACCATATGTATGTTATTAAGGAAGGACTCACATCATCCTTTTACAGGGATGGATGGTGGTCCTAGTCACAATGCAAGAGGAGGTGATGTGGGAGTTTTTCACTTCTCCCCAAGCTATACATCCCGATGTAGGGATGATTTACAATAACCTTAAGAAATAGTATTAGTGGTCCAACATGATATATAGTGTGGTTTATTTCATCTCTTGGTGACTCACCTATTAGTAGGTGAAGGATGAGCACCATGTTCTGATAGGTTTGTTGTAGCCACTTGAGATCCTAGAGTGGAAGCAGGGCAGCATATCCATGGACTTTTTTACAGAGATTTTGTGGACAAAAAAGAGCCATGATGCCATTTGAGTGATATTTTATCAACTCATGAAGTCGGAACACCTCCTTTCTATTAGGGAGTAGAGTTCAACAGAGATTTTTTGGTAGATGTATGTGTCTGGGATCATTTTCTTTTATGAGGTTCCCTCAACTATTGTCTCTGATCGTGATGTGCAGTCCATGCCGCAATTGTAGAGAGGCCTCCATGAGGCATTCATAACCCAAATGAGGTTGAGTATAGCCTTTCAACCCCAACCAAATGGGAAGACCAAGCGTGCTATCAAGTTGTTGGAGGATATGATGAGGGATTGTGTGTTAGACTTTGTATGGAGTTGGGAGGATCACTTTCCCTTGGTAGAGTCTACATACAACAACAAATACCACTATACTATTGGCATGATACCTTTAGAGACACTATATGGGATACCCTATAGGTCACCCTAGTGTCGGATAGGGATCTATGAGACATATCTTGTGGGTTTAGTGTTGGTGTAGGTGATGACAAAGAAGGTCCAGGTCATCCGTGAGTGGATTAGAGCATCCCATAGTAGGCATAAATATTACGTATATCACTGATGTAGGCCCTTGAAGTTCAAACAGGGAGACCATGTTTTTATAAAAGTCTCACACAGTGAGGATTATGGAGGTTTGGCTGGAGTGACAAGCTATATACAAGGTCTTTTGGACCATTAAATATCCTTCAGAGGGTTGGTGAGGTTTCTTATTGCCTTTCCCTACCCCCACAGTTTGAGTGGGTGCACGACGTCTTCCACATGTTTTAGATAAGGAGATACGTGCATGACCCACACACATCATCAATTATGGGGAGCTGGAAATAAAGTATTGATCCAATTTTTTAGAGAACCTGGTGGATATCAAAGATCAACATGAGAGGATCCTTTATGAATGAACCATCCCATTGGTTCATGTGTTTTCGCAGCATGGAAAAGTGTAGGAGAGTTCCTCAGAGCTGGATATCCAGATTCGGGCTCAATATACCGATTTGTTTGTATAGTTTTGATTTTAGAGTATGATAATATTGATAGATGGAATTATTTAGAGATTTAGTTTTTTCATTTTAATAATTAGAAATATTTTTACATACATTTTCAGAGCCAGGTGCTGAGACAACATGCGATTCTGAGGCCTGATGTGCACGAAATTAATTTTTTAAAAATATTTTATATATTTTATATTAAGTACATGCAATTTCTTAAAGAAAATGGGATAAATCTTAAATAAGATATTGAATCAGAAATTCGAGACCACAGTTGAGTCTGGAATGCGATGTTTACCTTAGGCATGACTTAAAATAGTTCGGTGTGGGACGTTTAGATATCTCAACTGCTGGTGGTGCGTTCAGTTGGTTAAATTAATTAATTGTATTTATTTATTTATTTATTTAACCTAACTAAAATATTTATAAAATCACCACTATTTAGAATACTCCAAGGTTATCATCATAAACCTTTGGAGAATTGATAGAGCTCTTATCTTCCTTCTATTAGTGAATCGCATACGATGATAATGAATTTCTAGATCAAAGAAGATCGAAGCAAAATAAATGAAATGGCTCCTCTTAATCATTGTAAGGAATGTTCTTCAATGAAGAAAGATTCAATCTCCCTGTAGGACTCAAAAATTCATGGATTTAACCCTTATATATTTAATTTATTGAGTAGAATCAATTCTTAAATGATATGCACCAATTTCTAAACCTTGTCATGTACATATGTACAGATTTAATTGGTTATTTAATTGTTTTATAACCCATATCTACCAACTATGTTAATTAGACAATAAAACATGACTAACTATTTTTTAACCCTTATTCTCTGGTCTTTATCTCACAAATTCTTCATGGTTTTCATCATTGGACCACAGGGTCACAATTCGATATTGTCGGGCAGGACCAAGCCTGATTAGACCCATGGATTCACAATAATTTTGTGAGTGATGAAGGGGTCGATGATCATGGATGGTTTCATGGATGAATTGTTGTATAACATGTGTTTATTTTTTGTGGATTTGAGATCCAATATCAATGGAAGTGAAAGGAGGTGTGTGGGATGATGACGGTTCATGCGAGCTTCATGTGTAGCAACATGATTATGATTTTTGTCCATCATAGGGAAAGAATCATCGGTCATAGTATAGATCCTCCAATTTTGGGTGAAGAAGAGACCAAGTATAAAGGTGGAATAACCATTTCTATAAAATTGATCTTATATATAATGTTTTGTGGAAAACACAACTACACTCTGTGTATCACGATGAACACATGATGTGTAGCCCCATATGCTAGGATAGTTAGGGTTTTAGTGATTTATAAGTATCACATTCCCTGTGGGATCCCACACACTATGTGACCTTGTGATGGAAGACTTGGAATGTACTTAGGGAGTACATGGGAATGGTCATGGCTATGAATGTTATGTGCCAAAGTACATAAATACGATATGGGTACATTGACACGATTAAGGAGCACGGGAAGGACCCCGAGTTGATTAGACACACCATGTAGACCCTCTACATTCCATGCATGGTCACATGGGTTAATTAGTTGTGTACCTATAGGGACATGACCGGGTGATGGAGTGGGACCACATGTTGTATGGTTCCCCACACACATCATGTACCCCTTCGTTCCTTTTGATGAAGCTTTAAGACCTCATATCTCTTTCATTAGGACTCGGATTTTGGCATGTGGGTTTTCTATATTGAGTATTTTTCCATGTAGAATGAGATGATTCCCTCTATTATGGATTTTGGGATAAGATTTTATATTTTCTAGATATGAAACTTATTTAGGCGGCACCTGATGATGGTAGTGATTAGGCATAAGATTACTAGTGACCTATAGGGTGTACCCCCCTCCAGTTTGGGAGCAATTCCTCTATCTTCCAAGTAGAACCCCCTATTTAATAGGGAGTGAGTCCTCATGACACCAGAGTGGAACCCCCTTATCACGCTAGGGTGTGTGTCCTTAACTTATAGATTGGAACACCCCATCTTGGTTGGAGGTCCTATACCTACATAGTGGAACCCCCTATTGTATAGGATGTGGGTCCTCATGAAACCAGAGTGGAACCCCCTATCACATCATGGAATGGTTCCTTGACCTACATAGTGGAACCCCCTGACACATCATGGAACATGTCCTCTATGAATACTTATTTATTATCACCCCCTAACTCACAAGGGTGTGGGTCCTCTACTTAGAGATTGTGCCCGCTCGATTGTGCATCATAGTGGCGAGGTGCGAGCCTCCACCCAATTACTTATGGGAATACATGTGAGATGTTGGGCATCATTGATGAACTTTTATAACTGATGAAGACTATTTTTCCTAGGCTGGGATGTGATATGCATATCCACTTTCTCTCTCGTTTGGGATTATTTTAATGAGAATATATATATATATATATATATCCATGTTGATGGATATTTCTACTCTATTACTATGGGTGGAAGATACATATTGTTTATTCAACCTACACGATGTGTTGAGCTCCCTGTGGTTGGATAACGTTTACTTCCTTGATTTGGGTTGAGTTTTTTTAGTTTAATATCTATTCTTATTGTGTCTCTTACTTCTCCCCCTTTCATATTTCAGATCATAATACTGGGTATGTATACAGTCACCCCTACATGGGATTTTCTCATATGTGTCTTATCTTATGCGGATGACAGACAGGTCGGCGGTGACCTCAAAGGAGAATAGGGATACCAGGTGAATTGGACCATGTATGGTGGTCATAGTTTAGTGATCAGGATATGGGATCACTTATCACTTTTTGTTTATAGTTTTTTCAGGTTGGTACATCTTTTTGATTGGGTGTGTATTTTTACCCTTTAATTTTCAGTTTTCACTGTTGTACTCTTGTGAACCCTAGAGGTTTTTCATGTTGGGTTTCTATTCAATCTATTGCATATTTTTATTATTATTCCTCTGCACTTCTTAATTGATATGGTCGGGTGTGTGTGTACAAGTATAATAGGCAAAGGCCTCCCATTAAGGTTATTCCTTTTAACACTTATCACCACCCCCTGACAGAGGGTGGTGAGCTTGGGGTAGTTACGGATCAAGCCCTAGTTAGGGTTGAGTTGTGACAGATTGGTATTAGAGTATTTCATTCCTTGGGATAGTGTTTGGTGTAGTCCCCTTATGAGGATTTGGTTGGGATTGTGGAAAAAATGTCAAAGCATCTCGAGTGTGGCTCTTATGCTAGGGAACCCAGTGATGGTATAGTCGCTTGATGTATCCATTCACCAGGGCCTTGACTACCTCCATGTTGATTTGTTATACTGATACATTGGTTATAGGTATCAATGGTACATGCATCATATAGAATTGAATCTTTTTCTATCCTTCATGATTCATATCCCCATTTTATATATATATGCTCATATTACTGTCGTACATCTTAATTAAATTTCATGTATGTCTTCATGATGATATCCATCTAGGATACTAGTTATGGATTGTGATGACAATCCAATCAGTGATGAAACATCATTTTAGGGTCCATCCTATGAGTTTATTCCTCTAGTTTGATAGGTAATAACACCCCTAATTGTTGAGTAGAAAATCATACTAGTAGGGTCAGATGAGGATTTACATGGGCATAATGCACTCAGCAAGTTCCAACACCATAGGCTAATGAGGTTCTATGGTGATCCAGATCCCTAGGTAGTGGAGGATTGGGTAGAGTCAGTGGTCTTTATCTTCAGGTTTATTTGTACACCAAAGGATCATGTTTTTTCACTGATATCTATCCTTTTCAATGGAGGAGTTGGGCTCTAGTGGAGTCCTATTATCTAGATGCATGATGAGGTGATACTCTTGTGTCCTAACTTTGAGTAGTTGTTCCATAAGGATTACTACCCATCCTACTTGTGATTAGTTCAGATTCAAGAGCTTCTATAGATGGAGTAAGGATTGATAATGGTGGATGAGTACGTAATGAGTTTCATAGTCCTTACGCGGTACTCCCTTAACATGATCTGAGATGGATACTTCTAAACATGGAAGTTTGAGAAGGAACTTCATTGAGAGATATGAGACAATGTAGTACTCTTATGCATTCCCACCTATGTCAGGATATTGGAGTGGAAACTAGTGATAGATAAATTCTTTTCAAAGTGATTCCAGACATCTAGAGATAGAATTTGGCATCACAGGGCTGAGTCTTCTATAGCAACTAACAAACTTTAGTTGATAGGATCTTGGTGCAGGAGACCTCCCCGTGATCAGACTCGAGCATGTGGTCAGGGGAATCATAGAGGAATAGGGAATCCCATAGAGGGGAGGTTCTATTCTTATGATGGGAGAGGTCATATAGAACGTGACTTCTTGACCAAACATGATGAGTAGTGTAGGTATATATCTATTTTACTGCTATAACATAGACAATCCATGATCAGGGATCTCCCATGAGAGGCCATGGAGGTCCCCAGGGAGGCGGAGCTAGAAGAGGAGCATGACAAGTTGTGGGAAGTGGATGATGCTATGATATCCTTCCACCACCACCATTAGGTGACCGACATCAAGCTTAGGGAGCTAGTAGTTGGGCCCAAGGAAAACTAAAAGAAATGGAGACTTATGACCCTACAACACATGATATGATTAGAGGTATGATTTGTATTTATTCTTCTCTTGATTTTTTATTTTTAGACATAGGTGCGAGTCATTCCTTCATATCTATACTTTTGTTGTTATAGATAGATCTCCTAGTTGAGGATTTATCCAAACAACTTTGTCTTGAGGTTCCTACAGAGAACACTTCTTCAATATCTTATATATTTTAACAGTTCAAGCTATAGCTTGGTGGTGAGAGGTTCACATGGGAACTTTTGGTCATCATGACGGAACCCTTTGACATCATCTTGGGTATAGACTGGTTGTCTATGGTCTGAGCCCGTATTGACTATCACTACAGTCGAGTCAGATTCCTTTGCACAGATGGGATGAGATTCACCTTTACAGGCGATGGAGATCTCATGGTGGGATGAGTGGGTTCTGAAAATTGAAGTTTGTATCCCATCACCCATCAGTTTGAGACTATAGACCTTGGTGTAGTAGGATATTTAAGCATCAATATTCCTTTAGTCATGGAGGATTATATTAACATATTCCCCAAGGATGTTATGGGACTACCATCAAGGTGGGAGATGGAGTTTTGTATCAAATTTCATGCCAAGACTACTCTGAAATATTCTCTAACATATCAGATGGCCCCTACCAATATTCAAAAGATGTGGTTGTAGTTGGATAGCCTTTTAGAGAAGGGTTTCATCAGACCCAGTGTGCCCCCTTGGGTAGCTCTGGTGCTTTTCTTAAAAAAGGTGGATGAGAGATTATGGTTTTGTGTGGAATATCATTGCTTGAACTAGGCCATGATAAAGAATAAGTACCCCTTGTCGAGTGTTAATGACCTATATAACCAATTTTGAGGCATGAGATGGTTCTTGAAGATTGATCTATGGTCTATCTATAACCAGTTGAGAGTTCATGAGTGTTATATTTAAAATATGGCATTCCAATGTTATTACAGACACTACGAGTTCCCAGTGAAGCCTTTTGGTGTGAAGAATTCCCCCACTACCTTCATGCCTTTTATGAATCGTGTTTTCTAACCGTACATAGACCAGTTAGTCATTGTCTTAATTAATGACATAATCATATAATCTACATCATAAAAGGAGCATAAAGAGCACTATCTTTATGGTAAACTCTCAAAGCGCTAGTTCTGGATTCATGAAGTTCAATTTCTAGGGCATGTCATTTCTGATCATGGTTTATCTATAGACCCAGCTAAGATCGATGCATTACTTTCTTGGTATCCACCTAAGGGTGTGTTAGAGGTGTTGAATTTTATTGGATTTTTGGGGTACTATATGAGGTTTTTGATATACTATTCTAGGATTTCAGCCCCTTTGATCGTACTGACATGGAAAGGAAAACCTTTTAACTAGACTGAGCAGTGCCAAAGAGCCTTCAAGGAGTTGATTCAGATACTGAAGAGTTATCCTATGTTGAGACTACCAGAGGAGTGTGTGGATTACATAGTGTATTGTGATGCCTCAGTAGTTAGGATCAACTATGAGTTGATGAAGCGATAGGTAGTTATCATATGTGACTCACAACCTAGAGTTAGAAATGGTAGTCTTCACCCTAAGGATTTATTGGTACTGTCTTCTGGGGGAGAGCTTTTTGGTTTACTCAGACCATCAGAGTCTTAGGTACGTCTTCACACAGAGAGACTTGAACCAAAGTCAGCAGTGCTGGTTAGAGTTCTTGGAGGACTATGAATTTGAGATTGTCTATACTCTAGGGAAGGAAACATGGTAGAAGTTGCACTTACCAGGAAGTCCCAGGATCTCTTGGTGTAGGAGGATTCTGAGCAGTTGACTTCCTTGCAGTTGACCCTGGTGGAGTAGGAGGGTACGTCTTTTCTTTAGTTGATGGTATTGAATCCTACAATTATCGATCATGTGAGAGTACTAGTTGGGATACATTTACTGTGATGTCTCTCATGACTAGATATCCACCAAAGATTCACCAGATTAATATTTTGAAGGAGGGAATCATGTCATCCTTTTCCAGGGATGGATGTTTGCCCCAATAATGATGCAGGAGGAGGTGATGTATGATTTCAACACTTCTCCACTAGTTATACATCCTGGTGTGGGGAAGATATACAAAGACCTTTAGTGTCCATTTTGGTAGTCTATCATGATACATATCAAGGTTGATTTCATCTCTCAGTGACTCTCCTCTCAACAGGTGAATAATGAGCACCAGGTTTGGTAGGTTTCTTATACCCCCTTGAGATCCCATAGTGGGATCAGAATGGTATATCCATGTACTTTGTGATAGGGATTCCACGAATAGTAAAGGGACATGATTCTATTTGGGTGATATTTGACCAAATCATGATGTCAACACACATCCTTGCTATCAGGGAGCAGAGTTCAGTGGTGATTTTGTGGAAGATTTATGTATATGAAATCATTCTCCTTCATGGGGTTCCCTCAACTATTGTCATTGATCATGATTTTCGGTTCACATCCTGGTTGTGGAGAGGCATGTAAGAGGAATTTAGGACCCAGATGAGGATGAGTACAAACTTTCACCCCTAGAAAAATAGGTAGACCAAGTGCATTATCCAAGTATTAGAGGATATCTTGAGGTCTTTCATGTTAGTCTTTGGATGGATTTGGGAGGATCACTTTGTTGAATTTTTTTTCCTAGGACCAAATTTTTATACTTTGATTACAAGAATATTCAATGTATTTAATATTAATAAAACTTCTTATTACATATTTGTTATTTTTTGGCATGACTCTAATGTAATTATTTCCTAGAGTATACATCACATTGATAAGGTCATAAAATTCCCCATTATGATGACAACCTTGATGTTCTATGATGATACTCTCAAATAATGTTCTATATTTGGATAAAATACTATGGTGGGACACATAGTACATATGCTGTTAGGTGTGATTAATCATAATAAATTGAGTTTTCTTCTCATGATGTTCACACTTGGTAATATTAAATATTGGAGATTATGAGAACAAACCCACTAGTAGGAATTCTTCATATTTTGGTGTAATTGGATATTTCTATCCATAAGCATGTGTGATGGTTCTTAGACTTTAATATTATTATTAATACATGTTATAACTTGCGTACTTAGATGTATTTCATAAACCACGACGATAATAGTTTACGAAAAAGTTGGATATGTTGGGTGTGTCACAAGTGACATGTCATTAATGAATAGGTCGAGGAAGGATTTGTCCCTTCCATATTTATGGAAGATGATATCTCAACCCTTTGATTGAAATGGAACTATCACATTAAACTCCATGTCTATTGTGTAATGACGTGTTTATTTCAGATAGTCAAAGAAATACATATTGAGCATATAGGTTGTTGACAAGGTTATGACATATGCTTGATGATATATTATGAAAAATGGATTATATTACATAGTTAATGTTCATATTTTGTTTTCAACATTGTGACATTAAGTTCTTACTACTGGGCACCTTGACCCGTTGCTAGACAGTAATCTTGGACTTTAGGAAAGCCTACATAGTACCAATGAGAAAGAATCCTAGAGGGTTACACACTGAGTGTTTTCGTTGATCTTGATTAAATTATATTTGAGTTTAATTAAAGGAATAAATGTTATTCTCAAGTCTAAGGAATAATTATATTCAAGTTATATTGATAGCATAAATTAAATAAATAATTTTTCTCCAGCATGTGAATAAAATATTTAAATAAATATTTATTCACTAGATTGTGAATAAAATATTTATTTATGAATAAAATATTTACTCAGTTGTTCAATAAATGATATAGGAGTTTTAATAATCCAAGACTGAGTTCAGTGACAAATATTAATTAACAATATCGTTACATAATATTTGTTATTGTGCAAGCTAATGTGTGCCATAAAATAACAATAATAATATAATTATTATTATGTGTCATGGGGTTTATTAAAGGTAGTAAAATTTATTTAATGGCTAATATGAAATTAAATAATATTTTAACTTAAATATTAACTCTATAAATTGTTGACTATGTATATTGTTTATAGTATCCAAAAATTGAGAATAGAGAATTATTTCACACAAAGAATTCTCTCTTAACTCCTCATTCTCTATCCCTATCAATAATGTTAAGTACAATAAAGATTTATTCAAGACTAAAGAATGAGAGATCAAGAATGATTAACAGAAGCCATTTTACATTCCGTGCTAGAACTCAGAGATCGAGTGGTGTTTCTCAGATATCATAGGATCATGTTTAGATCATTGATAGAAGGATTCTATCCTTGGATCCTCACAGTGCAATTAAGGTAATTAGAAAGGGTATTTTTAGACGATCAACATTCACCAAGGAAGAAAGTTCCTAATCTTAGATATTTATTTCTTCAAATATTAAATAAATTAATTATAAATTTAAAGTGTAAGATCCTTTCTCTTGGTTTCAAAAAGTAATTATTAAAAGAAATTTTATTATATCACCCACATATGCACACTTATATTGTGCTCATAACCAACACACTTTCCTTTGGTAGAGTTTACATACAAAAAAAACTCCCACTCTACTATTGGCATGATGCCTTTTTAGCCCCTATACGGGAGACCCTTTAGGTCACCCTTATGCTGGAAATAGATTGGATAGATGTCTCTTGTGGGTCCTAAGTTGGTGATGGTGATGATGGAGAAGGTCCATGCCATCTTTTAGCAGACTAGGGTGGCTAAGTGATGGAATAAATCTTATGAAGATCGCCACCATAGTCTCATAGAGTTTGAGCAGGGAGACCACATTTTCTAGTGAGCCTCCCAACAATGAGGATTAAGGAGGTTTATCCAGGGAGGTACGCTATCCCTAAGGTTCATTGGGATGTTCTAAATCTTGCAGAGGTTTGGTGAGGTTTCTTACCACCTTTCCCTCCCCCAACAGTTGGAGCGGGGGCAAACCATCTTCCATGTGTGACAAATGATAAGATACATGCATGAACCAACAAAAATCATTTATTGGGGTGAGATAAAAATAAAATATGAATCCACTTTTGTGGCGAATCCATTGTTGATCAAAGATCAATAGAAGAGGACCCTACTTGGATGGACCATCCTATTGGTTCACATGTTGGGGTAGCATGGGAACGTGTAGGAGATCTCCTTGGAGTGGGAGTGCAAGATGAGGTCTCAATATCCTGAGTTGTTCGTGTAGTTTTTCTTTTTAAGGACAAAAATATTGAAGAAGGGAATGATGTAGAGACCCATTTTTTTCCTTGTAAGACTTTGAAATATTTCTACATATATTTTCAGAGCCAAGAACTAAGAAGGCATGTGATTCCATGTCCTGGTGTGTCCAGAATTAATTTGATAAAAATATTCAAAATAATTTATATTACTCACATGTAGTTTCTTAAAAAAAATGTGATAAATCTTAAAAAAGAGATCTCTTTAGAAATTTGAGACCATGGTTGAGTATGTAATGTGGTGTTTATCGTAAACGCGACCTAAAATTGGCCAGAACAGGGTGTTCAGATATATTGACCATTGGCATTGCATTTAGTTTGTTAAATTAATTAATTTATTTATTTAACCAAACTGAAATTTTTATAAAATCACCACTATGAATAATCCTATAGGGTTAGTCGCATAAACCGTTGGATAATCGAAAGAGCTCTTCCCCTCCCTACATTGGCGAATCGCATCCAATGATGACAATTCTCTGGATCAGAGCGGATCAAAGCGCAGTGAATGCAATGACTCATATAAATAATTAGAAGGTGTGATATTCAATAAAAAAAGATCAATTCTCTATGTAAGACTCATAAATTCTTGGATTTCAACCTTATTTGATTAAATTGATTGATCAGAATCAGTTCTTCTTTGATTTGTGTCAATTTTTGAATCGTGGCATGCACATATGTTCTGGTTTAATTGGTTATTCAATTTTTTTCTAACTCGGATCTTCCAATTATGTTAGTTTTCCATGAAATATTTTAAAATTATTGTTTAACCCTTTTTCTTGTGTCTTTATCCCAAAAATTCTTCATAGTTTTCATCATTTTACAATGGGATCATGATTCGACATTGTCGAGCGAGAACAAGCCCGATCGGACCCCCAGATTCACAACATTTTCTTGAGTGATGATGGTATTAGTGACCATGGATGTTTTTGGGGATGAATCACTATATAATGGGTTTTTTTTCCTGAATTTGATATCCAAGATCAATAGAGGCGATGAGAGGTGAACGACATAATGGTGGTTCATGTGAGCTTCATGTGTAGCAATAAGATTCTGATTTTCAACCATTAGAGGGATATAATCACCGAACAATGTGCAGATCCACCAATTTTTGGGGAAGATGGCCCCGAATCTAAAGGTAGAACAGCCAAATCTGGATTCCTAAGTGTAGATTATTGGGACCAAGTTGGACAGATACAGAAGTAAGAATAGTTTGTTGTTACAAAGTGTTTCCTTTTGTTGTCAATAAAGATAAATCAAATCACTTTGTAAAGAACATGGTAAATCAGACGATACATTGATTATTTGTTTTTCACAAATATCATAAGTTAGGAGAACTTGTGATGCAAGCCTTATGAATGATAGGGGTAATAAAGGTGTTTCTAGTCATATTCAGTTTTGATTGGAAGGAAAGATACTAATGGAAGACAGGGAAGTTTTAGTACTTTCTGTTGAAAATATGATAATGCTAAAGCTATTTGATCAAAGGATACATATCACGATAGTGGATTTCAAGATGAAAGCTGAATAATGGTTATGGGATGAAATAAAGAGAGAAATGACAAAGGAACAAACAATCTGAAGGTGGCACAAAAGAACAGTTTAAGGTGGACGCAAGATTGGTTTTTGTGCGCAAGATTGAAGGTAGTTTTGAATCTTGCACGCGAGGTATGATTAAATTTCTAAACTTTGAAAAATGGAAAAGGAAAGAAGAACACGAAAATTCAATAAGTGCACGAAAGAAGAGGTTGGTGTGAAATAGATTTACGTGCCAAAGGTGACGTAAAATGGGGTTTTGCGCGCAAGGCATGATTCGAGGTCCAAACATCAAAAAATGGAAAAGGAATGAAGTTCATGAAATATTCAAAGAAGTGAACAAAATATGAGTTTGGCATGGAAGAGACTTATGTGCCGAAGGTGATGACAAACGGGGTTTTGCGCGATGCATCGAGATCTTCTGCGACACATTGCGGTTTTTGCGTGTAGGAGTCAAATAGGTCTATAAATCAGAGGTAAACCCTTCAAATACTTGTAGCTCAACACTTAGAGAAACCCCAAGCTCTGAGGTGCGAAAAAATATTAAGAAAAGGGGAGTTTTCAAAATAAATTAAGTTGCGTGCAAGAAGAAGAAGTTGCGCACAAGAAGAGAGTTACACGCAAGATTGAAGTTGCACGAAAGAGGTTTTTTTCAACAAAAGTAAAATCTTGCGTACCTGGCATAAAAGTTGCGTGTAAGACACCTAAAAGAGTGAATTAAAGGTTTGGGTCTTATCATATATACGGTTGTGCATAAGATAGTTCTTACTGGCTTCTAGGTAAAAAATGAAGATTTTTACTTCAAAGAATACACCTGCTCAATTATAAAGAAGTACTGAAATACTGCAATTCCCTATTTGTGCTAAGAGGGTGCACACACACTTTATGATTGTTTTCCAGGTGCTACACAAGTGTAAGGGTATATCCTACTCGTTGTATTCCACATCAAAGGATTTTTTTCTAGTGGATTGTGTGGTACTAGATTATTTATGTACCATACCAAGGACGTAGCTACTCTTATTGATTAGTGAACCTTATAAATCTTGTGTTCCTATGGTTGTGTGTGTTCAGCAGAGAAGAAACTCTTTAACAGTAGGTGAAGTTTGTTTCAAAAAGGGGAAACATAAAAAGAAAAGGACATCACTGATTCACCCTCCCCCTCTCAGTGATACTTAGATCCTGATTGGGAACCTCATAGATCTGAAGTTTTGTTAAAAACATGACTACACACTATGTATCACGATGAACACACGACGTGTAGGACCTATGCTATGATGGATATGGTTTAGTGATTTATAAGTATCACATGTTTTGTGGGACCCTCGCATGCTATGCGACCTTTTGTTGGGGGACTCATCATGTACTCCGGGAGTACACAAGCACAAGTAGAGACAAACATGCTGTGTACCAAAGTACAAAGACACGGGATGGGTATACGAACATGACTAAGGATCATGGGAAAGACCTCAGGTGGCTCAAAAACTCCATTAGCCCTCTAAATTTCGTGTTTGGTCACATGGGTTGATGAAATTTGTACCTATAAGCACATGTACAGGTATTGTAGTAGGAACACCTGTCGTGTGGGTCTCCTCACACATCATGTACCCCTTGGTTCCTTTTCGGGAAACTTCAAACCCTTTTATCTCCTTATTTTGGAATTGGATTTTGGACCATGGGTAGCCTATCCTAAATGTTTTTCCACATATAATTTGATAGTTCCCTCCATTATGGATTTTGAGATACAATGTGATATGTTCTAGGCATGATTCTTATTTTGGTGACACCCGATGATGACAGTGATTAGGTAGAGGATCACCAGTGACCTATAGAGTGGAAGCCCCCATCTTGGGTGCCAATCCTCTATCTACTGAGTGGAACCCCCTATCAGATAGGGTTTGGGTCCTCATGAAACTAGAGTGGAACCCCCCCCCCCCCATCTGGGGTGCCAGTCCTATATCTGCTGAGTGGAACCCCCTATCAGATAGGGTGTGGGTCCTCATGACACTAGAGTGGAACCCCTCTATCACAATAGGGTGCATGTCCTCGACCTATAGAGTGGAACCCCACATCTTCTTGGGTGTGGGTCCTCTATCTACTTAGTGGAACTCCCTATTAGATAGGGTGTGGGTCCTTGTGACACCATAGTGAAACCTATATCACACCGGGGTGTGATTCCTCAAACTATAGAGTAGAACCCCCATAATCTTTGTAATGGTTCATCCACCATCCGAGTGGAACCCCCTTATCAGATAGGTAATGGGTCCTTGTGACACCATAATAGAACCCCCATATTGCATCTGAGTGCAAGTCCTCGACCTACAGAGTGGAACCCCCATGACACATTAGTGTGGGTCCTCTAAGAATACTTATTGAGTGGCACCCCCCTGATGCACTAGGGAGTGAGTCATATACTTAGATATTGTCCCCCCTTGACTATGAGGTGAGATGGAGAGGTTTGGGTCTCCACCTCGTTACTTATCAGAAGACACATGAGATGTTGGGAATCATTGATGGAAATTTAGAACTAATAGTGAATTTTTTTCCTAGGTTGGGTTGTGATATGGATATCCCCTTTATCTATCATTTGGGATTCTTTTAATGGGCACACACACACACACACACATATATATATGTATGTATGTATCCATGTTGATGTATTTTTCTACTCTCTTACTATGGGTGGTAGAGATGCAATATGTAGTCCATCTACACGATGTGTTGAGCCCCTTGTGTTTGGATGAGGTTTACTTCCTTACTTTGGGTTGATCTATTCACTATTTATTATCTATTCATATTGTGTCTCTTACTGCTCCCCCTTTCATATTTTGTGGTTTCCAACTGGGTATGTATATACTAACCCCTGTATGGAATTTTCTCACACATGTCGTGTCTTATACAGATGACGAACAGGTCAGTGGTGACTTCAGATGAGCATAGGGATACAGAGTGAATTGGATCATGTACGGTGGTCGTAGCTTGGAGATAAGAAGTTGGGATCTCCCAAAACTTTTTTTCCAGTTTTTTTAGGTTGGGACATATTTCTGGTGGGTGTGTAATTTAACCGTTTAATTTTCAGTTTTCACTATTTTACTCTTGTACACCCTAGAGGTTTCTTGTGCTTGGATTAAATTCAATATGTTGCATATTTTTATTATTACTTGTTTGCACTTCTGTATTAAGATGTTTGGGTGTGTGCATACAAGTAAATTAGGAAAATTACTCCCATTTATGTTATTCCATTTGTAAATTTTCACCACCCCCCGACATATGGAGGTGGGCTTGGGGTAGTTGTGACTCAAGCCCTGATTAGGGTCAAGTCATGTAAAATCACACCCCTAACTTTAGTTTTTCTAGTCCCAAGAAAAAAGTATCTCAAAAATATGAAATTTGAATTCCATTTTCCAAGATAAATTTAACGTACAATGCTTACCATTAATAATTCACATCAAACAATCACAAAATCTGTCAAAATCATTTAAAATAATCTAGGTCCAAAAGCATATCCCAAGTCCAATCATATTCCTTTGTTCAAATTCATCTTCATATTTCATCAAATTTCAATTAAGCATAATGATGTGATGTGAATCACAATAGACATAGGGGTTCATTTTTATTCAAGGGGGACAGAAGTGATTGGTGGAATCACATTTTAATATTAAGATGAGTATTCATTTTTTTTGTTTTTTTTTTCAATTTTTCTATGGTAATTGAAATTTCACTAAATTGAGTCAACCCCTATAGTGAGACGTTTCCAATGAATACTTGGATCAAAGACATTAGGGAACCAAGTAAATCTCACATACCCAGGAATAATCTTGAGTTAACTCAATCAATATAAAAATAAAACAACCACAAATAGATATAGAATTTCCAAATACATGATAGACAACTATAGAGTCACGATCATGAAGTGCCAAAAGCCACACATTAGGTCAATCCATTACTCGATGTGCAAATTTATTGTTTTTTATTTACATTTTTTGATGATTTCTTATTTTCATTAATAATAATTTTAAAATTAAAATAATCACCAAACCTGTGTTATTTATTGAGGTACCCCATGTACTCAAAATAATACCCCAAAATCTAAAGGACTTTCAAAGTGATATTTTTATTAAATATGATGAAGATTTTAACAGCGAAAAATAACATCAGACAACAGTACTTTCAAAAATCAATGATCATAAACCTAAACATTGATTAAAATCAAACTCAAGGTGTAAAAAATTATTTGATATATAGTTTCAATGTTTTCAATGTGTATAATCACATTAAAGGTTAAAGAAAATTTTATTTGGCATAGAATTTTTCTTTATTTCTTTATTTTCACCCCCCAACTTATAATAACACCGTCTCTAATGTTTAAAGAAAGGAAAATATAGAAGGGGGCTTAAGTTTTAGAGAGAAGTTCTAAAATTTAAATTTGAAATAAAAATATGGAATAATGTCACCTGATATCTCTAAGAATAATTCCATATTGAAACTAATTGATACTTTGATTTCTATTTCACTCATAGATGCCTCATCAATGAAAGAATATTGTGTTTGAACTCTTGGAGGAAATATTATTTTCCTAAAAATACATCAACCTGAGCATCCCTTGGATCTTACACACCAACACACACTACAGAAATACTGTAATTTAGCGATGTTTTTTGAAAACGTCACTAATTTAGTGACGTTTTGTGAAAAAGGTCGCTAAATTAGTGATGTTTCTTGCAAAACATCGATATTTTAGCAATGTTTCTTGAAAAGTGTCATTATTTTAGTGACCTTTTCAAAAAACATAGCTAATTTAGCGATGTTTTTCAAAAAAAAAACTTCTAAATTATCAATGTTTCCTAAAAAAATCTCTAAATTACTGACTTGTCCTAAAAAAAATCTCTAAATTAGTGATGTTTCTTAAAAAAACGTCTCTAAATTAGTTACATTTCCTATATACATCACTTAATTAGTGGCATTTCATAAAAAATGTACCTAAATTCGTGACCTTTCCTGAAAAACATCGCTAAATTGTCGACATTTCCTGAAAAATGTTGTTAAATTAATGGTGATTCTTGAAAGACATTGTTAAATTAGAGACATTTTCAGGAAACGTTGCTAAAAATATTTATATTTATATATCTCGTTTCCCCGCATCGATGTAAATTTATATTAAGATATATATATATATATATATATATATTTATTTATTTATTCATATTTAAATAGAGACACATATTTATAAACATATATATATATATATATATAAACACACACATGCACATACATAATTATACACACAGGCTCACCCACCCACCCACACACACACACATATAAACACATATATATTTAAATTTAGTCATGTTTTTAAGAAAATCTGACTGTTTTAGTGACATTTTTACCAATGTTTTGAAACATGGTTAATTATATATATACATACACACATATATTTATAAACATGTATATATATATATAAACATATTTATATAAAATATAAACACATGTATGTTAATATAAACATATGTAATAATATATATATATATATAATATAAACATATATATAAACACACCCATATATATATATATAATATAAACATATAAACATTTAGATATATAAACACATACATATATAATATAAACATATATATATATATATACATAAAATAAAAAATCTAAAATATAAACATATATATATATTAATATATGTATATTAATATATAAAATTAAATATATATATATATATATATATTAATTTTTTAAATACTGACACATATATATATACATTATATTAACACAGACACACATATATAAACATATATATAAACATATATGTAAAAATATAAAGTATAAACATATATATAAACATAAAATATAAACATATGTGTATATATAAAATATAAACACACAAACACACACACATATATATAATATTAATTTTTTAAATACAAAAACATATATATAAGCATTATATATGTAACACTCTAAGTATTTACAAATAAAGTTAATATAGAATGTAATGCACACAAAATTGAGTCTCTGCAAAACAAAAGTTTGTTATTATAGTTATTTAAACAAGATAGTTATAACCTAGCCATTAAACATAATTTTCCATCATCTGTATTTTGAATTTCGAAAAACAGACATACGCGGTTGCAGTCAGTAAGATATTTAGAGTCTGGTTGGATCAACTTAATTTTTTTTAGTGAATAGTAACTTAACCCTTTATAATAGTAATGTACACTTATGAATAGTAAATCAACCAAATGAATATAAACCTCATCCATGAGAGTTTAAATAAAATTTAGGCACCTTATAAATGAAAGTATGATATAATTATATCTTAGTATAAGTCAGTGAATATTTTAAAAATTAATAATTAAGTGTTGATATTTTTATGAGTGATAAATATTTAATTACAATTTTATAATTAATAAATTGATTTAAAGAAAATTAATTTTAATAAAATGTATTCATAAATAAATATTTTATTTTCCTATGATTTTAGGATAATCTAATAAGACCTTTGTTAAATTTTTAGGGTGTTATAAAAGCAGTTATAATTTTAAAAAATATATTTTTCAAGTAAATGATGTTTTTATTTAAAAACTAAATTTCTAATATTTAGAAAATTATTTTATTAAAATGGAGTTCATGTTTTAATTCTACACATTGAAAAATGGTTATGGTGATGTTTTTATATTTTTTTGAAATACTTGAATTTTTAGTGAATAGAAAAATACGGTAATTTACACTATAAATACATTACAAGGTAAATACACTATTCATTGAGTCATGGATGATGTAAAAACCCTTATTCATAACTCACATAAACTTATTATTGTATTTAGTCAAATTAATCAATACAATTTCCTTTATTGATAAAAATAACAAAATAATGAATAAAATAATGAGAAATTACCCCTCTCCTCCACTATAAAAACCACCACTCACCCCCTCCTCTCCTCACACCGTACAAGATTTAAAACTTGTAAAATTTCTACCCAACACAGTTTCTAATATCCTCCCATATGAAAAAAATATCTTTTTATTAGAAAAATACCAAAATCAATCCCCTTAAAGAGATTCTTAAAGAGGAGTATTCAAGAGGTAAAATCCTCTTCTTTTTCCTTTCATTTTATTTTTAAGTTCTTTATTTTATTATTATATCCTCACCTCCTCTGTCCAAATGATAATGAAAAATATAGTATCATTTATATACTATATTTAGATCATGTTAATTGAATAACCATAATCAATCTCCTTACTCTCTCTCTCTCTCTCTTTAAAAAATGAAATCATCATCTAGGAGGTGCCGATTTACAACCTTTTGTGGATGATGAACTTTCATTTTTCAATTTCCTATTAAATTCTGGAAATGATACCATTTTTATGGTTAAACCAAACTATAATATATGTATTATAACCTATTTAATTGAATGTATCTATTATATATACATAATACCAATTCATACGACAAAACTAGTTTGTGGTGATCGAAATACCGCTGTAACAATATAAACGATTATCACTAAATGTCTTATCTAATGATTTGTAATCATACCATACAACCATATTATATATTTAAACATTTACACTTATTTATTCTAAATAATAACATTTAATTCCAATTCTAGATAATTATACCCATTTTACATGAACTCCACTACTTATAAACAAGTGAACCAATCATGAAAACCAAGAAAATGAATACTCCTGAACAGTGAAATTAAACTCTATAACTCATCATTAAGGCCGTAAATGAAATTAATAAAACAATAATGAATCAAATAATAATATAAAAGTTTCTAAATTAACTAAATAATGTATTTCATTTTATTATCCAGAACATTAAGGTCAAGTGCAGAACTCATTCGGACATAAGGTAAGGGTTTTCTTCACAAACCTCCATTTTCATTCGAGCTGTGATTTATTCCTATATAAACCAATTTCATTATTCATTTATATTATATAATTATTCTAAATTATTATTATATGTTAAAAAATAATTTATTCTTATCATTTCATCTTTTGTTTTTGGAAAATACATGTTTTAAAAAGGTCCCCTTCTCAATTATTCACGATATGCATGCTTGATTAAAGAGAAATTCCTGATTTCTTATCTATTTTCAAATTCACTCTATAATATATTTTAAGACACCATTATTTTTATAAAACCACTAATTTTATCTTGGAAAGACTATATTAGTTCATTTCTAGTTTTATGTAAATATTTTTCCAAAAATAACTCTTCTTTCCAAAGTAAAAGAGTATTACTCTCAAGAATTCTTCGATGATTTTATTAGATCATTTTAATATATTTCAACATACCTATTGAATATTATGTTTTATTGAGATTAACCTATTATTATTATCATATACCATATTTTATTAAATTTTTTATGACCAGTTTGATTGTAGATGTGCTATCTTGATATAATTCAACATACTACTCAGAATGGTTAGTGATTATGTCTACAGATTGGGGAAAGTTATTTCATATGTTCATGTTGTTTATGTTTATCTCCATTAATATGAGGAATTAATTGGACTTAGAATTTTATGGGTGTGTCACTCTATATCACCTTGATTCATCGGTAGGTCTCATGAGACAAAATAGAATTGTGTTTTGGATAAGGTTTTACCCTAGTATTTTCAGACGTCTTGGTCGAGGCCTTGATAATATGTTTTAGATGTTGGGATTTATGTATTCCCTCATTATGATTATTCTAATTGATAAACCATGTGATTATTAGACTAGTATAATATCTATGTTTAAGTTTCATTCTCTTATTATTATTTATATGGATTTATGTAATCAAATTTCATTCCTTCTATATTATGCTCAAGTTTACTTTTAAAGGCATGTGTTTTTGGTTATTCATCATGCCTAATGTTTATGTTTATGATAACTTTTAGTGAATTAATTACCCTTAATTATCATCTAATATCACACCTTTATTATGTTTTATTTTTCCTTGGGATGCGGAGATGAATATTATTATGAATGACTAACAGTAATAATCTAAGAGTTTTTTGGTGTTTCCAATGGAGTTTCAATGTTGTTTTTGCTTTCAAGTTGTAATGTAAATATTTTTCATGTATCTAGTTTTAAATAAATACTAAACTATTTGGTCCTTTAGGATTTTATATCCTTGAAAACATTCCAATGTATTAATATAAGGCACCAACTCTGAGAAACTGGGACCATGGTACTTACGGTTAGTATTAGAGGAAGTTTAGTAGAAACCTTGGAAACCAGATATATAAAATGAAGATTAGGGAAAAAAACTAAGATAGACTTTACGTTTAATCATATAATAACATCTTATAATTTTGGTAAGGTATATATTATGTGTATATTTCTATCAAATACATCCCTGTATGGATACTACAAATGGATGTGGTTCTGGCACAGATGTACCTAGGAGTAACAACTCCAAAAAGGTGTTCCGGGCCTGACTCAGGGTAACCATGTACATGACAACGGGCCTTAATTCGCACCTGGTTTAAAACTCCTAGGATATATTCTTATAATAATTCACATTTTATTTATAAACCATTATGAAGTATTTAATTGTAAATATGTCCCCAAAGAAACCATTCTTATGATTATGAGATTAGACATGCATAAAATTAAAATTTATGTTATGTGTTTTGACAATTTGACATTATACATTATGATTCATATCCTAATTTAGTATATTCAATTATTTATAAATGTAAGCTATTGAAAGGAATAGAAACTTCATGAATGTGTGTATCCCAAGTAGGGATTTCCCTCCTATGTAAGATAATGATGTTGGTTCTGGAGCTGCGATTGGTGTGAGCAACTTATAACTATACTGGGACAACTGAATCAGGTTATGAACAATAACATTACCCATATTGAGAATTCGGATCCACAACATGTAGGAGTAATTTTAGATAGATTTATACGACAATAGCCTCTATCATTCAATGGGACTACAAACCCATTTATCATATAGCGGTGGATAAGTTCTTTGGAAAAGAAATTTATTTCTTTGAGAAGTAATTAAATGTATAAGGTTATCATGGTAGTTTATTGTCTCTTAGGAGATGAATATAAGTGGTATTTTTTAATTAAAAAAACTAAGGTGTAGGAAGAAATAGGAGAAATCGAATGGAAGTATGTTACGGAAATATTTTTAGAAAAATATTTTCCTCATGAACAAAGAGTGGATATATAAAGTGAATTATTGAGTCTAAGACAAAAATAGGATGAAAATGTTTAAAATTATGAAGCCAATTTTACAAGGTTAGCAAGGAATGTTGTGTTCTATATACATAATCCAAGGATCAAAATCGATTTATTCTTTGATGGTTTAAAACCATTCCTCTGAAGGTCACTGGTCTCCTAAAAATTCCCATCATACGAAGATATAGTCTCATGTGCTATCAAGATAGAGAAATAACTCTCTAAGTCTTATGAATTTAAGGAAAATAAAGAGAAGAAGAGGGTGGAAGAAGAAATAATAGATAAAGGGAAGAATAAAAAATAGTGTTTTCCAACATGTGATACTTGTGGAAGGAAACACCCCAAAGCCTTCTTAAAAGGAAAAAGAGTATGCTACAAATGTGTAGAAAGAGCCAACCAATATCATTATTGTAAGGGTAATAAAGAAGCTACCAATTTTCAATTCTATAATTATAAATATATGGGACATTATAAAAATTATTATCTTAAGTGTCAAGGAAACATTCCCCAAAAAAGTCCAAGGGATAAAAGCTAAGCTTATGTGATCACAACTATGGAGGTTAAAGTTCTTAATGATGTGGGGGTAGGTACTTTAATAATTTAATCAATATTATCCAATGCGTTATTTGATTATGGATCATCATATTCTTTTATATCTTCCTATTTTTTCAAGAAAAGTAGACATTTACAATTTTATTTAACAAAGTATTTGTCAGTCAAAACTCTTAAGGGAAGTATCATTGCAACAAAGATGTGTTGATCAAACCCATTATGAATCATAAATGTGCTTTAGTTTTTCACCTTATCATTATACCTATGATTGATTTTGATATAATAATCAGTATAAATTTTATTTAAAATTATGATGTGAAGATCTATTTCAAGAAGAAGTTACAATTTTTTGAGAATGATGTGGAGTCCCTTATCTTTAGATCAAAAACCTCACCATCCAATTCTTATCTAGATCCACCCCCAATATATCTACTGAATTCAATTATTTGGGGGAAATAGAATTAAATATCTATGAGATAGGAAAGAAATATTCAAATTGAGTATTACCTATTTTGAAAGAATATGTTTATGTTTTTCCATAGGATTTACCCAAACATCCTCCAAAGCTAGAAATCTAGTTTTATATTAATTTAATTCCTGGTGCAAGGACTATATTAAATACTCCATATAGGATGGCCATAGTGGAATAAGTGGAGTTGAAGAAACAAATAGATAAGTTGAGTAGTAAGGGGTTTATTCACCCTAGTGTTTCTCCATGGGGAGCTCTTGTTCTTTCCTTTAAGAAGAAATATGGATATTTGAGGTTTTGGATTTACAATAATGCCTTTTGAACTGACTAATGCACCCTTTGTTTTCATGGATCTAATGAATAGAGTTTTTAAGGAATATCTTGATAACTTTTTTGTGGTATTTATTGATGATATATTGGTATACTCCAAAAATAAATGAAGATCATGAGAATCACTTGATCATTATTTTGAAGACTCTCAGAAGAAACAAGTTATGTGGGAAGTTTAGAAAGTGTGAATTTTAGCTTCAAACAATTTCTTTTCTTGGCAATATTTTCTCTAAGGATGAAATCTTAGTAGATATTACAAAGAAAATGGAATTTCAGGAATGTCCTACTCTAATGAATATAATTATGGTATATTGTTTTATTGGTTTATCTGGTTATTATTGGTGTTTTGTCCAGAAATTTTCCCGATTAGATAACCTGTTAACCATGCTTACTCGTAAAGGGGTTAAGTTCATATGGACCAAAGAATGTGAAGAATGTTTAGAAGAATTAAAGAGGAGATTAGTTAATTTTCTGATCCTGACTCTACTATTAGGAAATGGTGGATTTTTTATTTATAGTTGTACATCAATTAAATTACTTGGTTGTGTCCTTATGCAGAATGATAGAGTTATTGACTATGCATCAATTTAGTTAAAAACTCATGAACAATACTATCCAACTCATGATATTGAGTTAGCAACTATAGTATTTTCCCTAAAGATATGGAGACATTATCTTTATGTTGAAATATGTGAGATATATATAGATCACAAGAGCTTGAAATATATATTCTCACAGAAATAACTCAACATGAAGAAAAGATGATGGATCAAGATACTCAAGTATTATGATTGTTCCATACACTTCCACTTAGGAAAGGAGAATAAGGTGACAGATGCATTGGACAGGAAGGATCATGGAGTTCTTAAAAAATGAGGATTGAAATAGATCTTGTGTTTATGGATCTAGTAAATATGGATATGGGAATTATCAATGAAGGTGAAACATCATTACTCTTTCAATTTGTTTCCCAACTATATTTATTAGAAAGGATTAAAAGTTCTCATCCTGATGATGAGAATATTCAAAAGAAAATTAATGTTGTGAATGATGGGAAGTTGGTAGACTTCACGTAAGAAGATGAAATAATGAAATTTGGGAGGAGGATATGTGTTCCCTCTATACCCATGATAAAAATAGATTTATTGGATGATTACCATAGATCAAATTTCACTATACACCCTGGTAGCACTAAGATGTATATAGATTTGAAGGAACATTTTTAGTGGGATAATATGAAGCGTAAAATTGCTAATTATATATCAGGATGTTTAATATGTCAATAGGTGAATGATAAAAGAAAACATCCTAGGGTATTCATGCAACCTATTCCTATTACTACATGGAAATGGGATGACATTGCTATGGATTTTTTCACTGGATTACCCAAAACTCCAAGAAAGAATGATGCAATATGGGTAATTGTTAATCAACTTACCAAATATACACATTTTTCTCTCTATAAGGGAGTCTTTGACACTTGAGCACCTTGAATGGATCTATATTAATGAATTTTTAATACTTCATGTAGAACTTGTATTAATTGTGTTTGATCGTGATCCATTATTTACATCAAAATTCTTGAAAATTATTTAGAAAGATTTGGATAATGAGATTAATTTTAGTACTGCTTATTACCCTCAAACTGACGGGAAATTTGAAAGGACCAATAAAACATTAGAAGACGTTTTGAGATCATTACCACTCGACTTTCAAGGTATATGGGATTAGTATTTTCCTTTATTAGAGTTGGCCTACAATAATAGTTTCCATTCAAGTATTCAAATGGCACCATATGAAGCATTGTATAGAAAGAGATTTCCTACACCAACATGTTGGGATGAAGTTGGGGAAAGAAAGATTTTAGGCCCATAGCTTGTAGAGGAAAAAATAATGAAGGTAAAGACTATTGTAACCCATATAAAATTAGCTCAAATCAAGTAAAATATCTATGATAATAATTAAAGGAAGGATTTTGAATTTCAAGTGGGAGATCACATTTTTTGAAATTATCTCCATGGAAGGGTGTTATAAGATTTGAGAATAAAGGGAAACTAATCCCCAGGTACATTGGTCCTTTTGAAATACTAGAGAGAATAAGATTTGTGTCTTATCATTTGGAAATTCCACCTAGCCTTTCTAAGGTATATGATATGGCCCACATATCCTTGTTAAGGAAGTACATTCTGGACCTAATGCATGTCCTCACTTATGAAGGAATAAAATTGGAAAATGAATTATCTTACTGTGAAGAGCCTATTCAGATTTTGTACACTAAAGAATAGGTTTTTAGGAATCAAAAGACTCGGTTGGTAAAGGTACTTTGGAAAAATCATAAAATTAAAGAGGCGATGTGGGAGCTTGAGGAACTTATGATGAAGATCTACCCAAATATTTTTATGAGGTTAAATTTTTTTAATTTCAAGGATGAAATTTTTTTAAGGAGGGGAGAATGTAATACCCAAGGATTTACAAATAAATTTAATATAGAATGTAATTCATACAACACTGAGTCTTTACAAAGCAACACTTTTTTATTATAGTTATTTAAACAAGATAGTTATAACCTAGCTATTAAACATAATTTTGCCGCTTATATGTTTCGAATTTTGAAAAATGGACATACAAAATTGTGATCAATAAGATATTTAGTGACTGATATGATCAACTTAATTTTTTGATGAATAGTAACTTGACCCTTTGGAATAGTAATGTACCCTTATGAATAGTAATATTAACATTATGAACAGTAAATTGGCCAAATGAATATCAACCTCATCCATGAGAGTTTAAATAAAAAAATTTCATGTTATAAATGAAATTATGATATAATTATACCATATTACAAGTAAGTTAATATTTTAAAAATTAATAATTAAGTGTTGGTATTTTTTAGAGTAATAAATATTTAATTACAATTTTATAATTAATAAATTGATTTAAAACAAATTAATTTTTATAAAATGTATTCATAAATAAATATTTTATTTTCCTATTATTTTAGTATAATATAATAAATCCTTTGCTAATTTTTAGAGTGTTATAAAACCAATATTAACGTTAAAAACTGTATTTTTCGAGTAAATGATGATTTTAATTAAAAATTAAATTTATTATATTTATAAAATTATTTTTATAAAATGGATTTCATTTTTTAATTCTACACATTGAAAATGGTTAGAGTGAATTTTTCTTATTTTTATGAAATACTTGAATTTTAAGTGAATAGTAAAATACGATAATTTACAGTATAAATACATTATATGCTAAATACACTATTCCATGATTAATGGATGATTAAATCACCCTTGGTTTGATATCACATGAACGTATTACTATATTTAGTCACAATAATCAATAATATTTCTTTTATTGAGTAAAATAATAAAATAATGAATAAAATAATGAGAAATTACTCTTGTCCTCCACTATAAAAACCACCCTCACCCCCTCTTCTCCTCACACATTCCAAGATTTGAGCCCTGTAAATTTTCTGCCCAATATTATTCCTAATATCCTCCACCATGTCCAAAATCTCTTGTTCTTGTCAAAATACCAAAAATTAATTCATTTAAAGAGATTCTCAAGTTGGAGTATTCAAGAGGTAGAATCATCTTCCTTTTCCTTTTATTTTATTTTCATGTTATTTATTTTATTATTATATGATCAAATCCTATATCCAAATGAGAATGATAATTACAATATCATTTATATACTGTAATTATATCATGTTAATGGAATAACCATCATCAATACCCTTACTCTCTCTCTTATTTTAAAAATGGAATCATCATCTGGGAGGTGTCGATTTACAACCTTCATGGACGAAAAACTTTAGTTATTTAATTTATTCTTCAAGGATCATCATGATACCATTTTTATGAATAAAATAGAATATAATATATGTTTTATAACCTATTTAACATTCTGGATCTCATATAAATACATAATACTAATTCATACAACAAAACTAGTTTGTGGTGATCGAAATACCATCGTCATAATCTAAACGATTATCACTAAATGTCTTATATAATGATTTATCCTTATACCATATAAACATATGACATATATAACCATTTAAAATTATGTATTATCATTAATAACATTTAATTCCAATTCTTTTATAATTATACCCATTTTACCTGAACTCCATTACTTATAAACAAGTGAACTGATCAAGAAAACCAAGAAAACAAATGCCCTCGAACGATGAAATTAAACTTTATAACTCATCAATAAGGCCATCAATAAACTTAATAAAAATATAATTAATCAAATAATTATATAAAATTTTCTTAATTAATTAATTAATGTATTTAATTTTATTATCCAGGACGTTAAGGTGAAGTGAAAAACTCATTCAGACATAAGGTAAGGGTTTTCTTCCCGAACCTCCATTTTCATTTGGGTTGTGATTTATTTATATATAGACCAATTTAATTATTAATATATTTTATATAATTATTATAAATTCTTATTATATTTTCCAAAATCATTTATTCTTATCATTTCATCTTTTTTTTTTGTGGAATTCATGTTTTAAAAGGGTCCCCTTCTCAATTTTTCATGATAAGCAAGCCCGGTTAAAGGAAACCTTCTAATTTATTACCTATTTTTAAGTTCACTATATAATATATTTTAATAAAAAATTATTTTTATAAAACCACTCATTTATTGATGAAAAAAATATCTTAGTTCATTTCTAGTTTTATGCAAATATTTTTCCAAAATAACTCTTCTTTCCAAAGTAAAAGTGTATTACTCTCAAGAATTCTTTGATGATTTTATTAGATAATTTTCATCTATTTCAAAAACACTATTAAATATTATGTTTTATTAGGATTAACCTATTATTATTATAATATACCATAATTTATTAAATGTTTTATGACCAGTTTGACTATAGATGTGCTATCTTGATATCATTCACCATACTACTCAGAATGGTTAGTGATTATGTCTACAGATTGGGGAAAGTTATTTAATATGTTAATGTTGTTTATGTTTAGCTCCCATTAATATGAGGAATGAATTTGAATTAGAAACTTATGGGTGGGGCCCTTTACTGCCCCTCGATGCATCGATATGTCTCATGAGACAAAATAGAATTGGGATTTGGCTGAGGCCTTACCCTAATATTTTCAGACATCTTTGCTGAGGCCATAACAAAATGTTTCAAATGTTTGAAATTATGAATTGCCTAATTATGATAATTATAATTGATAAAACATTTTATTATTCAAATATTAGAATATTCTTGGTTAATTTTCATTCTTTTATGATCATTTATATAGATTTATGTAATCAGCTTTCATTCATGCCATATTATGCTCAAGTTTATTTTTAAAGGCATGTGTTTTTAGTTATTCACCATGTCTAATGTTTGTGTTTATGATAAATTATTATGCATTAATTACCCTTACATAGCATCTGAGATCACCGATTTATTTTGTTTTATTTTTTCCCATGATGCAAAGATGAATATTATTATGAATGACTTGAAGTAATAATCAAAGAGTTTATGGGTGTTTCTAATGGAGTTTCAATGTTGTTTTTTCTTTCAAGTTGTAATGTAAATCTTATGATTGTATCTAGTTTTCTAAAACTACTAAACTATTCGGTCCTTTGGGATGATATGTACTTGTTAATATAACAATGTATTAATATTAGGAACCAACTCCGATCAACTAGGGTGGGGTCCTTACAATATAAACATAGACACATTTATTTAGATATATATATATATTAATATATATAAAGAAAGAAACATTTATATAAACAATTATATAAAAATATAAAGTATATATATATATATATAAATATAATATATATATATATAATATAAAATAAAAACATATATGTTAACTATAAACATATATATATATATATATTTGTATAATATAAACATAAAATATAAAATATAAATACACGCATATATATATATTTTAATATATCTATATTAATATATTATATATATATATATTATTAAATTTTAAATACTGAAATATATTTATACATATAAATAAAACACAATATAATTAAATATTTTAAATTTAGTCATGTTTTTAAGAAAACTTGACTATTTTAGTGACATTTTTACTAGCGTTTTAAAACGTGGCTAAGTATATATATATATGTATGTATGTATGTATGTACGGATACATGTATACATTCACACACACTCACACACATATATATAAACATATATATAATATATAATATATGTATATATTATATACATATATATATATATAAACATATAAATAAACATAAAACATGAACATCAAATATGAACATAAAAAATAAACATATGTATAAACACACATATATATAATATTAATTTTTTAAATATTGATATATATATATATATATATATATATATATATATAACATAATACATTTATATAAAGAAAAATAAAATAGGTGAGTTGGTCCATGTTGATCTGATGAGACGTCTAAGGATCAATTTCAAGCGATGCAATTTTAATCAGCTCGTGGGATGAGCAGTGTACGGGGGTCGGGTGACATATAGACATGGTGGGGGATGTGTTTATTGTACATATGAGTTATGGCGTGGATGAGTCGGTAGAGAGGGTGTGGATGGTTCAAGGGGAACTATAGGGATACGAGGGGGGATAACTGTATAGGTGTCACGAACCAAGTCAGGATGCCATCCAACCCGAAACCCGGCTTAGTCTGATACATGGCCTGAAGGGAATTCCCAATCCCCATAGGCTGGAAACTAGTTTTGGGAATCAAAATAATCCAATGGGAAGGATTTATCCCAATAAAAACCTAGGATCAAAATACCAAAACTGAACACACAAAAATAACCAACAACAAACCATCAATATATATACAAATCAATCCAATACAACAACTGATAAACAAAAATAAACTGAATACAAAACTGAAACTGAACCACACTACACAATATCTACATGAACTCTTGGTCACCACCAACCACAAGACCAACCTACTCCAAAGGAAAACTGAACCATAAACTTGAACCAACAAAACAGTTCAGGTCTACAGACATTGAGTGGCATAAGTAGGGTGTGAGATTAAACAAACCAGTAGGTAATCACCACAAATTCCATGCATTTATTTTACTAAAAAATTCCTCAAAAACTAGTATTAAATAGATTTCAAAAATAGGATTTTAATTATTTTGATCAACCAAACACGACTTTCCACAATTTTTCTTCTTTAAAACGACACGAAAAACTTTCCTTTTTAAAAATAGTTCCAATTTTCACAACCCAGTTCAAAACCAAATCCCAAATGAAAACCCATACCAAGTGACCAAAAATGCACTATGCAGAAAGTAAGAAAAATAAAACAATCATGCATAAACTAGAAGGGATAATATCCACATGTAACAGAATTTGACAGAAAATACATATAATAGATCATGGATATTTCCTAAACATATCTAGAAGAAATACCTAGACATACTCAGTTCGGACTCACCTACCGACATATGGTGCAGTTCCATAGTTAATAACCAACTAGCCACTCTGAACTAGCTAAACCAGTGGTACATCCCACCTGGCCTCTCAGAAAATCCATGGGGTACCAACCCATAAAATCAGGGTCAACAAGCAACCATAACTCGACCATATAGATGACACCTAGGAATCCCATGATTAAAGTAATTATTGAAACATGGTATATCAATCATAAACCAAATCCTCCTCGTACCTGATCCACTAGAGGGGAAAACATCCCAAGGTCTAGTGGTTTCCAAACATAAGACAACACCCACAACATCCTCATATATGATTCACTAGAGGGGAACACATCCCAAGGTCTAGTGGTCTCTTAAAATAATCCATTCATAAGTTCCAATTGGGGTTTCACATCATTTGAGATTCAAAAACCACTTTCCCAATATTTTAAAATACCAACTGGGCCTTCATGCTATCCATGTTTTCAATCCATTTTCTAAAACATGCCAAAATTTCCACTGGGCCCATATGTCACATGATATCCAGAACCAATTCCCAAAACATCACAAGGTACTAGTCAGGCCTTTAAATCACAACACATCAAAAACAAATTTTCAAATACAACACAACGTTCCAACTGGGCCTTTAATATTTCCAATCCAAATATATTTACAAATCCATTTCCACACCACTTAAAAAGTTAATATAAAACACCACTTTCACATGAATAATTCCAAATAGGCATTTATATTTCAAATAAAAACCCATTACCAAGAAAAATTGAAAAAATGTAATAAGAAAAAAGCACCAAATGGGCCTTTTACACCACTTAGTTACCAAGTATGTCTTAAAGTTCCAAATGGGCATTTATACCAATACATCACCAAATTATATCTCAAAAATCCCAAATGGTCCAAACATTCAGAAAAAAATTTGAAACCACATTTAAAGTCACATGGAGAACTAAATTACCATTTATAAATCAAGGAAACATTTTGGAAAAGAAAGAGTAAATGGATAAGAATCATTTGGAAAACCAAGGTTCAAGAAAGAGGCAATTTTATCAAGGTCCCAAATAGGCCTCAAGCAACCATTAAGAAACCACACATTTATACAAGAACCTAACACATCATTTTCAAATCCAAAACCACTTGGAAATTCATTTAAGGAAACCCAAACCAATCATTCAATGACACTCTTCATTTATCCATGAAATCACCCAAACCCCTTTTTAAAGATAAATCACTTGCTTTTAAACCAACACAATAAGCCACACATAAGAACCACATCATAAAATTCAAAAATTTCCACATAAGTCATCCAATTCACAATCCAACCACATTAACAAAACATAACCAAGTAAAACCACCACCCAAAACACCCAATATCACTTTAAAAGTTTAATTGGCATTTTATCAAACACCTTGAATGCATTTAAATATAAGCATAATTTAGGAAAAACTTTTCAAAAAAAAATCACCCATTTTTCAACATGAAAAAACCAAAAAAATATAATAATGCATCACAATAAATATTATAACATGTTTAAAGTATTAAAAAAATATTAAGAATCAATGGAGTCTGCTAAAAAGAAAATGGATGAAAACACCAACCCCAACGATATGATAATGCGATGAAACTTCATAAGGAGGAAGAATACACCCCAAGAGACAATCCTCACACACTAACATCAAAGAAATAAAAACACACATAAACCATAACCCCTAGGGTTCAACCAAGAGGAAGGTCCCCACTAAGGGAAACCAAGAAACCAATGGAGAAGGAAGAAGGGAAGAGGAAATCAACCAAATCTCAAAGGAACTTATCTAGCGAACTTCAAGAAGAATACATGGAGGAAGGGGAGCAATGGAGAGGGGTTTTTGTCACAACCCGTCCTCGGGGCCCATGCTGTGACTACCCCAAGCCCACCTTCCATAGGCCAGGGTCTAGAGACTAGCACCAAGGCATAATTCCCGATAAAAAGGGAAGGCATTGCTTTTGTAAAGTAAACAAACACCATAGAGCAAGCAAGTAGAAGTAAACACTAAGTAAAAACTGGGTACAACAGTAAGTGCGGAAAAAGTAAGTGGGCCAGAATAAAAACCCAAACTGAAAGTAAAGTACAACTGGAAAGGGAAAACAACAACTGAAAGTAAAGCCGCAGCCTTGAGCCGTCCACTAGAAGTCCCACCTGAAGGGTGGGTACAGATAGCCTCCATAGCTCCTCGGGTCCTGCCGTCTGCTCCGAGTACGCCCCGCCCAGTGATCCACCTCAGGGTACCGACCTGCTCCTCGTGCCTCAACCACAATCAGCGTTGTCCATCGTCTGCAACCAACACAACGTAGTGCGGGCATAGCCCATGCATGGGTGAGTATAAGCTACTATGTAGGGACCCCTAGACCCCCGAAGGTCTCCCAGAATCCACAAAGGATAATCCAAAAAGGAAAGATACAAACATGAAGTAACATCCAACACTACTTAGGAATATGCCCATACATATACCTAAGTCATCAATTCCCGTTCAGCCCCAACATCTGAGCTCAAGTACAACCCAGTACACACAGGAAACCACAACACAATCAATATAGGAAAGCATAACGTAATCCACACAGGATATCAAGTCAAACATATTGAAGATAAGGATTAAAAGTCAATGATACAGCTCACACAAGTATACTTCTTCGTATGACGATAGAGATGATCATATATAGCCACTGATTCATCTAAGCTGTTGGACCCACAAAGGATCGATAGGTACTAACCCCCGTAATGACCCACAAACGATCTGAACCACACAGGATCGATAGGTAACTAACCCCCGCAATGACCCACACATGATCGGACCCACACAGGATTTGTAGGCGCTGGCCCACACAGGACTGCTGAGCGCTGACCCACATAGGATCTGACCCACACAGGATCGGTAGCACTGATCCACGTAGGATCGTTGAGTGTTGTAGTTGTCGCCGTCGAATCCACAGAGGATTTCTGCACAGTCGTCATCGTCGTCGTAGTCGCAGCTAGCTCTAAGGTTCCCGCACACAGCAAGCTCGTTCGAGAGGGTTCGCTCCACGAGCCGAGGGCCTGATACATCAACTGACACATAGTCCGGAGTTGATGTATCCAAAAGTTCCATATCGTCAACAGGAACTCAACGTCACAGACGGCGCGTCAATCGGACGCCCGGTCTGAGAGTTATTGGCTTTTTCGTTCCAGGGGCCCGGTTGGTTTTTAAGTCAAAACCAACCCGACCATACTCCAATTGTGTCCAAACCTCGAGCGAAGTAAGCCAAAAGTTATGTCTCACTTAGAGGAATCCATCAAAGTCGATGGCACATCAATCAGACGTCTGGAGCTCTAGTTATAAGCGTTTCCGCTCCGAGGGCCCGGTTGGTTTCGTGTACGAACCAACCCGGCCGAACCCAAAGTCCTCCGAAACCTTGAGTGTGATATACCTAAACGACCTCCTCGATCCAAGGATCACATCACAACTGACGGTGCATCAATCAGAGGTCCGAATCCCAAGTTATGGGCAACAGACCGAAAAACTCCGGTATTAGGGGGTTCAGGCCCGGCCCGACCCGGCCCGATACCCCCTGGGTCGGCCCGAACCGGGTCGACCCAACCCGGGTCTGGGTTTGGCCCGCATGGGCGCTGCCCGGCCCGGCTGGCGCGGCCCAGCCTGACGGTCCGGTCGGGTGGCTCGGCCGTTTCGGCCGAGCGGTGTGGGGTGGCACGCTGCCCCCCGCCAGTACGTAACTGCGGCCCCATGGGGGGCCGCTCCTTGTCAACGGACGTGGCCAAGCATCGTGTCCCGCCTCCTTTGGTCCCGCACGGTCACGAGACCAGCGGCCTGCCGCCGCGGCGGCCCATCCCGGCGGAGTGCTCTGCAGACCACCAGATGAGCTCCGGTGGTCGGATTTTCCTACCGTCTTCGCCAACGGCCCTCTCGGGACCGGTTCTTCACTGCGAAGGCCTCACAAAGCCCGTGCGGCCAGCTTCATCATCACCCACTGATCCACATACCAAGAACGAAGTGACGGTGGGTTCGGACTTGTTCGTTGGTCCGCACCCACCGCGTTAGCGGTTTAAAAAGGCTTCTGACAAATTTTTAAACACATGTCGATGATATAAATCACATAGATTAAATTGAATCAAAACCCCTACCTCGTCGAATTCGTTGAGAAAGGGTTCATCACGGAAAAGCACATCGCGGAAGAAGGCGTCACGGAAGGGGGATCATCGCGTCGCAGAGAAGGAACGTCATGGAAGAAGCGTCATGGAAGAAGCGTCATTGGCGTTGTGGTACACGACATCGCGTAGTCGATTTCCGAGGATTTGGCGTTCTTCGTTGGAGATCGGTGCGTTCTTCGCGTTCTTCGCGTTCTTCGCGTTCTTCGTCGAAGAAGAAGGCTTTTCTCCAAATCCCCTCCATGCAAAAAGTTCCAACCCAAATAAAATAAGTGTTGTCTTATTTTATTAACACTAAAACCAACTCTTTGAAATTCAAAAAGAAAAGAAATGATCAATTAATTGAGGAGTTTAAAACCGCCCAATTAATGAGACGTTTAATATCCAGATTAAACGCAAGAGTTGACTTCATTAAAAAAGGGGGGGTCCGGGTGCGTTACTTAAGAAGAAAAGAAACGGTGGGGCTCGTGTGGGCCCCACCTCACCAATATCTTACCAAGTGGGTAGGATATTGTGGGTCCCACATCATCCACTTAACTTAAGTTAATCAAAATAAAATAAATTGGTCGCACCATTTTATTTTATTCAATTACTTAACCCGAAAATTTAAAAACCACACCCGAGCAAATGAAACTTCGAAAAAGGTGTTTCTAAGCAATTATCGGTGTTGCGATTCCATTGGTGCCCTCTGAATTCGATTCCGAGCACCGGTTCAAAAGTTAGAAAAACCCACTCGTTCGTTCACTGAACGTACCCAAGCTAAACTTCGGAAAAAGATTCAGGGCACATCGGGCCTCGGAATTAGGTGCCGTCAGAAACTGTGTTCTTGTAAAATCCCAAAGAAAATTAAGAAAAAAAATTTCCCTTGAATTTTAAGGGTCTTTACATCACTCTCACCTCAGGGATTTACGTCCCCGTAAAGATACATCAAAAACTAGGGAAACAAATGTGGGTACTGAGCACGCATTTGAGCCTCCCGCTCCCAAGTGCTCTCCTGGAGGTTTCCGTGATGCCATATGATGAGCACTAGAGGAATCAACCGTCCACGTAGGACCCGATCCTGTCGATCCTCAATCTCCACCGAGACCTCCACAAAAGTTGCCCCATCATCAACATACATCTCTCCATGGTCAATGATATGCGTTGGGTCGTGCACGTATCTCCTCAGCTGAGATACATAGAAGACGTCATGCACCCAGTGCAACTGAGGTGGTAGAGTCATGCGATAAGCCACCTCGCAAATCCTACTGAGGACCTGTAATGGTCCGATGAAGCATGGAGAAAACTTGCCGTCTCGGCCAAATCTCCGCAATCCACGTCGAGGTGAAACCCGCAAGAAGACTTGGTCGCCATCCTCAAACTCAAGTGGCCTCCGCCTCCTGTCAACATAAGACTTCTGTCAGCTCTAAGCTATCCTCATCCGCTCCTGGATGACCTAGACCTTCTCTGTCGTGGCCTAGACCATCTCCGGTCCCACAAGTGCTGACTCCCCAGGGTCTGTCCAGCACAGAGGAGATCTGCAAGGTCGGTCGTACAACACCTCGTGTGGTGCCATCCCGATGGTGGAGTGGTAGCTGTTGTTGTACGCGAACTCCACCAAGGGTAGGTGGTCCTCCCATCTGTGACCAAAGTTGAGGACACATGTGCGGAGCATGTCCTCGAGAGTCTGAATGGTCCTCTCCATCTAACCATCTGTCTGAGGGTGAAAGGCGGTACTCAGACGTAGCTGCATCCCGAATGCCTCCTACAACCCCTTCCAAAGCCGGGAAGTAAATCGAGCATCTCGATCGGAGACGATAGATGATGGCACACCATGAAGCCGCACAATCTCCTGAACGTAGAGATGTCCCAAGCTCTCCACTGGGACCTGCTCTCTGATGGGTAAGAAGTGAGCCGACTTGGTGAGTCGGTCGACAATCACCCAAATGGAGTCGTGACCTCTGGAAGTGCGTGGAAGTCCAGTCACGAAGTCCATAGATATCCTGTCCCACATCCACTCTGGGACCTCCAAGGGCTATACCAAGACTGCTGGTACCTAGTGCTCTACCTTCAACTGCTGGCAGGTGAGGTATCGAGAAACGAACTCTGCCACAACCTTCTTCATGCCCGGCCACAAGTGCTATCATCTGAGATCCCGATACGTCTTCGCCACTCCAGGATGTACCGCCAAAGGGGAAGTGTGAAACTCTCTCAGCACCTCCTCTCATAAATAAACTGGTACCAAGGTACGTCCTCTGAAAAGGACATCGTGCTCTCCTCCAACGGAGAATCCATCAGGTGCTTGTCCTGAGAATATCTGTGCACGCCGCGCCTCACAGTCGGTGTCCCCACGTTGTGCCTCTCTGACCCGCTGTATTAGTGGAGGAGTGAATGTGAGTGACTGAAGGAAGGTTGCTCCATCTCTATCCATGAAGGATATCTGCAAAGCGGCTAGCTGCTCTGTCGCCTCCCCAAGTAGCTGAATGCCCGTCCTCCTACTGAGAGCATCAGCTACTACATTCCCCTTTCCAGGAGTATAGACTATCTAAAAGTCATAGTCCTAGAGGAACTCGATCCATTACCGCTGTCTCAGGTTCAGGTCCTTCAGTGAGAAGATTTACCTGAGACTTTGATGGTCAGAATAGACTATAAAGCACTCGCCCATCAGATAGTGTCGCCATGTCTTCAGAGCGAAGACAACTGCTGCTAACTCCCGGTCATGGGTAGCATAGTTATGCTCATGCGGCCTCAAATGAAGTGATCCATAGGCGATCACTTCCCTCTCCTACATCAAGACACATCCGAGTCTGGTCCCTGATGCATCGCAGTAGACTACGTACCCTACTCCCTCCTCCGGCAACCTCAAGATTGGTGCGCTGGTCAATCTCTACCTCATCTCCTGGAAGCTCTGCTGACATCTGTCTGACCACACAAAGGGTTTACCCTTCTTCATCAAAGCTGAGAGTGGTGCTGCAACTCTGGAGAAGTCTGGCACAAATCTCCAGTAGTATCCAGCTAGTCCCAAGAAACTCCGCACCTCCGTCACGCTCCTGGGTGGCTCTCAAGCTAGCACTGCCTCGATCTTAGTTGGATCCACCGCAACTCCCACCTCAGAGATGACGTGTCCCAAGATTTGGAACTCATGTATCTATAACTAACACTTCGAGAGCTTACTATAAAGCTAGTGCTCTCGGAGTGTGTCCAGTACAACCCGCAAGTGGTAGGCATGCTCCTCCTCAATCATCGAGTATATCAAAATGTCGTCGATGAAGACCATGACAAATCGATCGAGGTATGGCTGAAAGATCCTGTTCATGAGGCCCATTAACACTGCTAGATCATTGGTTACACCGAATGGCATAACCAAGAACTCATAGTGGCCATACTGACATCTGAAGGCCGTCTTCTGCACGTACTCGTCCCGAACTCTAAGCTGATGATAGCCTGACCTGAGGTCTATCTTCGAGAACCACCGAGCTCCCTTGAGCTGATCAAAGAGGTCATCAATCCTCGGTAGAGGATACTTTTTCCTCATTTTCACCTGGTTTAGGTGATGATAGCCGACATAAAGTCGCAAGCTCCCGTCCGCCTTCTTGGCGAACAATATCGGGGAAGCCCAGGGTGAAACACTGGGTCGGATGAATCCCTTTCCCTACAAGTCCTCCAACTGTACCCGTAGCTCTCGAACCTCAGCGGGAGCCATCCGATATGCTGGAGTGGATATCGGGACTGTCTCGGGGTACAGATCAATATAAAAGTCTACCTCTCTGCGAGGAGGTAGTCCTAGAACGTCATTGGGGAAAACGCCCGCATACTGATCCACCACTGCAGGAAAACTAGGACTCCGCATGTCAACTACTCCTAGGATGAGGCTAGCCAACTGATGAGTGATGGGTTGTCCTCTCCTCTGTGAGAGTCCATCATGTGCTGCAAAGGCTCCCTTCTCGCTGGTGAAGGTGAACCTGCTCCCGTTGGTGCGTACACACCGCACCTTGCGCCTAATACAGTCAATCTGAGCATGGACTGTAGATAACCAATCCATGCCCAAGATGACGTCGTAAGGCCTCGACGCCACTACAAAAAGATCCCAGCCGAAGCTCTCGCCTCCTAGAGTAAGATCACACTGCCAGTACTAGTGCATAATCGTCGAGTCTGCTCCCGTAGGAGTCTCTAGCCGTAAGGATCGAGCCAACGGCTCCGTCGGAATCTCTGAGCTCCGAACAAGGGCAGCGGCTATGAAAGAACCACTCACTCATGTGTCTATAAGAACTGCAGCAAGGGTGGAATAGACACAGATAATACCTCGAATCATCTTGGGCGCGCCGTGGTCATAGGCCTCCGCTGCCTGAAGTTGTGCCTGTCTCTGCCCGCCAGCTCCCTGTGGTCGGGGTGGACCTCCTGGTGGTGGTGGTGGTAGAGCCTCAAATCATCACCCACCACCTGCTGCTCGGCCAGCTCCTCTGCCTCGTCCGCCTGCTCCCTGCGGACCGCCATAGTCGACCCTCTGCCTCTGCTTGGGTGGCCCCTCAACCGTCTGCTGCTCCTCGGTACAGCGTGTCGGGCAGTCACGAGCCACGTGGCCCTGTCCGCCGCATGCGTAGAAATGTCTGCCTCTCGAAAGACTGGCTCCGCGCTGTGTGCCCCACACTGCTGAGCCAGTGTCCTGAGGTCGCCTGCCTGAGGGTCTGGTCTACCTGGACCCATGAGTCATCCGTCGACTGCCTGCTGCAGAAGACTCTTCTACGTGCCGCCCTGAGGTAGGTCTCACTGCTGAAGTAGGCTCAGCAAGGAAGCTCTCGATGAGAAGGGCTCGCTCCAGTACTCCTGCCTAAGTCAGAATGCTGAGGGAGATCAACTATGACCTGATCTCATGCCTCAATCTCTGCTCAAAGGTCCGGGCCTAGAAGAATGGGTCTCGTACCATGTCTGTCAAGTAGCGTGAGAGATCGGTAAATCTCACCGAGTACTGGGCGACCTGTCAAGCTGCCCTGCCGCAGCTGTAGAAGTTCCTGGATGCGCACCGCACGAAGGGTGGCTGGGACGAACTCCGAGCGGAAGAGGCTCTAAATGTCTGTCCAGAGGAGAGATGCCTCATCGTGCAACTGGAGAATCAAGCTCCACCATCTGCCTGCTTCCGCGTGCAGGAGGCTCGCTGCGAGGATCACCATGAGGTCTACTGGTGTCCTCACTAACCTGAAAACCTATACAACTGGCTCCAGCCAATCCTCAGCTGCCTGAGGGTCCGTCTCCCCATGGAACCTGGGCGGTCACTGGCGCTGAAACTCGTGCAGTGCACTAAGGAGACGTGCATCGTCAGTGGATGGGGCTGGTAGCATCGGTGGCTCGGCGGTTAGAGGTACCGCCGGTGCCTCTGCTGTCAAAGGGCCCTGTACCGAGGCCTCGTCGCTCGGTGGGCTGTCGTCACGTACAACGCTCGGAACCCTAACTGGCTACCGTCGTGGGGCCATCCTGAAAAGGAAACAATTGCGCCATGGTCAAACAGTATACCTGGTGAGCTGACACAAAGTAATCACAAAAAAACCTGTAACACACATGCAATCAATGTTTTCGTGCATTAAGTCGGAAATCAGAAGTCAGGGTCTTGGTGTACGGATACGTCGGCCGCCGCACCAACACTGGACTCCCTGGACTGATAACCACACTCAACACTCTTAACACTATTGCTTCACATAGAAAAAGATCAGAGTCCTAAGTTCTATGGTAGAACCGAACTCCTCTGATACCAATTTGTCACGACCCGTCCTCGGGGCCCGTGCCGTGACTACCCCAAGCCCACCTTCCATAGGCCAGGGGCTGGAGACTAGCACCAAGGTGTAATTCCCAATAAAAAGGGAAGGCATTGCCTTTGTAAAGTAAACAAACACCACAGAGCAAGCAAGTAAAAGTAAACACTAAGTAAAAACTGGGTACAACAGTAAGTGCGGAAAAAGTAAGTGGGCCAGAATACAAACTCAAACTGAAAGTAAAGTACAACTGGAAAGGGAAAACAACAATTGAAAGTAGAGTCGCAGCCTCGAGCTGTCCACTGGAAGTCCCACCTGAAGGGTGGGTACAGATAGCATCCACAACTCCTCGGGTCCAGCCGTCTGCTCTGAGTACGCCCCTCCCAGTGATCCACCTCCGGGTACCGACCTGCTTCTCGTGCCTCAACCATGATCAGCACTGTCCGTCGTCTTCAACCAACACAACGTAGTGCGGGCATAGAACGTGCAGGGGTGAGAATAAGCTACTCAGTAGGGACCCCGAGACCCCCGAAGGTCTCCCAGAATCCACAAAGGATAATCCACAAAGGAAAGATACAAACCCGAAGTAACATCCGACACTACTTAGGAATATGCCCATACATATACCTAAGTCATCAATTCCCATTCAGCCCCAACATCCGAGATCAAGTACAACCCAGTCCACACAAGAAACTATAACTCAATCCATACAGGAAAGCATAACGTAATCCACACAGGATATCAAGTCAAACATATTGAAGATAAGGATTGAAAGTCAAGATACAGCTCACACAGGTATACTTCTTTGTATTACGATAGAGATGATCAGATATAGCCGCTGATTCATCTAAGCCGTCGGACCCACAAAGGATCGATAGGTATTAACCCCTGCAATGACCCACAAAGGATCTGACCCACACAGGATCGATAGGTAACTAACCCCCGCAATGACCCACACAGGATCAGACCCACACAGGATCTGTAGGCGCTGGCCCACATAGGACCGCTGAGCGCTGACCCACACAGGATCAGTAGCACTGATCCATGTAGGATTGCTGAGTGCTGTAGTCATCGCCGTCGAATCCACGGAGGATTTCTGCACAGTCTTCATCGTCGTTGCAGTCGCATCCAGCTCTAGGGATCCCACACACAGCAAGATCGTTCGGGAGGGTCCGCTCCACGAGCCGAGGGGCTGATACATCAACTGACACATAGTTTGGAGTTGATGTATCCAAAAGTTCCGTATCGTCAATAGGAACTCAACGTCACAGACGGCGCGTCAATCAGACGCCCGGTCTGAGAGTTATTGGATTTTTCATTCCAGGGGCCCGGTTGGTTTTTAAGTCAAAACCAACCCGACCGTACTCCAACTGTGTCCAAACCTTGAGAAGAGTAAGCCAAAAGGTCCGTCTCACTTAGAGGAATCCATCAAAGTCGACAGCACGTCAATCGGACGTCCGGAGCTCAAGTTATAAGTGTTTCTGCTCCGAGGACTCAATTGGTTTCGTGTACGAACCAACCTGGCCGAACCCAAAGTCCTCCAAAACCTTGAGTGTGATATTCCAAAACGACCGTCTCGATACAAGGATTGCATCACAGCTGACGGTGCGTCGATCGGAGGTCCGCATCCCAAGTTATGGGCAACAGACCGAAAAAGTCCGGTATTAGGGTGTTCGGGCGCGGTCCGACCCTGCCCGGTACCCCCCTGGTCAGCCCAAACCGGGTCCGGCCCGCATGGGTGCGGCCCAACCCACCGATCCGCGTACCAAGAACGAAGTGACGGTGGGTTCAGACTTGTTTGTTGGTCTGCACCCACCGCGTTGGCGGTTTAAAAAGGCTTCTGACAAATTTTTAAATACATGCCGATGATATAAATCACATAGATTAAATTGAATCAAAAACCCTACCTCGTCGAATTCGTTGAGTGAGGGTTCCTCTCGGAAAAGCACGTCGCGGAAGAAGGCGTCGCGGAAGGGGGATCGTCGCGTCGCGGAGAAGGAACGTCATGGAAGAAACGTCGCGGAAGAAGCATCATTGGCATCGCGGTACACATCATCACATAGTCGATCTCTGAGGATTTGGAGTTCTTCTTCGGAGATCGATGCGTTCTTCGCATTCTTCGCATTCTTCGCGTTCTTCATGTTCTTCGTCGAAGAAGAAAGATTTTCTCCAAATCCTCTCCACGCAACAAGTTCCAACCCAAATAAAATAAGTTTTTTCTTATTTTATTAACACTCAAACCAACTCTTTGAAATTCAAAAAGAAAAGAAATGATCAATTAATTGAGGAGTTTAAAACCACCCAATTAATGAGACATTTAATATCCAGATTAAACGTAAGATTTGACTTCATTAAAAAGGGGGGGGGGTGCGGGTGCGTTATTTAAGAAGAAAAGAAACGGTGGGGCTCATGTGGGCCCCACATCACAAATATCCTACAAAGTGGGTAGGATATTGTGGGTCCCACATCATCCACTTAACTTAAGTTAAGCAAAATAAAATAAATTTGTCTCACCATTTTATTTTATTCAATTACATAACCCGAAAATTTAAAAACCACACCCGAGAAAACACAACTCTAGAAAAGGTGTTTCTAAGCAATTACCGGTGCTGTGATTCCATCGGTGCCCTTGAAATTCGATTCCGAGTACCGGTTCAAAAGTTAGAAAAACCTACTCATTCGTTCACTGATCGTACCCAAGCTAAACTTCGGAAAAAGATTCTGGGCACACCGGGCCTCAGAATTAGGTGTCGTCAGAAACTGCGTTCTTGTAAAATCCCAAAGAAAATTAAGAAAAAAAATTTCCCTCGAATTTTATGGGTCTTTAAAGTTTTACAAAGCCCCATGGTGAACCTAGGTTGAAGAAGGGAGAATCCCAGAACAGGGTTAAAACAGAGGAGGGGAAAAAGAATTTTCACACTTTTAATGGCCTGGGAAACTCGCACTGTTTGACAAATTGTGTGACAAACATGCTCACTTCACTAGAGAAGAGAACACCCCACATGGGATGGTTTCATGGTTTCTCAAACCATGCACCAACCATGCAAAATTATACTATCTAATCCATAGAATACATCAGACGTTTACCACATGGTTTCCTCTAACAGCACACAGGTTGTGCACTATGCCCCAAACACCAATCCTCAGTCCACATGATCTACCCATGAACTCACATGGTTTTTCCCAATCCATGTTCAAATAATTCAAGAATAAAATGATCTATAAACATCCTATTACTTAATATATCGCACGATTAACCCTCAAATAGTGCACATAAACCGTGCACAAGTGAAAAATATGCCTAAAAACTCCAAAACTAAAAAATTCAAGATGGAAACTCAACCCAAACCCCAAACAAAAGAACCAAAGACAAGAAAATAATAAAATAAAAGATATTCCAAGATCGGTGTGTGAAAATTCTCCCTACCATAAACAATTTATGTCCCCAGAAAGTCACCCAGACACACGAGGAACAAAGATCAATATGAAACCCAAATGAATCCCAGAAAAAGCACAAAACTCAAGGTGAAATTTCATTCAAAAGTCACACCCAATCATCCTTAAGAGAAACCATAACAGAAATAACCACAAAAAATATGAGGTTTTTACCCACCATAACAACCTGATTAGAACGACCCACATTGAAACACCCAATATGGTGGCACTGATACGAGACTCCCAACATCAACCAAAAATACCCAAAATAAGGAGAAAAACCATGAGATGAACTTGAAATAAACATTGAAAAAAGAACATTTCATCAACTCCCCAAGACTCAAATGTATCTAAAGAGAGGAAAATCAGAAACTAAAACCAATCCAAATAAGGATATGCACAAAAAATAAAGAACTACTAATTTAATAATTTCTTTTCAAAAGGTACCACCAATAGAATTCCAAAAGAAACAAACCACCAATATTATTACAAAAATGGAGAACTCACAATAGAATTGAAAATTACTATAGAGGATCTTTAACTATCTCTACTACAACACTGGAGACAAAAACTAGCCAAGGTTCCCCACACCACAAAAATTATTAATTGTGTGAAAGGCTTCACTTAGGGGCCTATGACTAGAGACCTAATGTCCTAAAGAATATGTTTCCCTACATTAAGGAGTTGACACCCTTTGATCAATACTTCTTTATCAGGAAATTACTCTTTTAAAACTTCTATAAATGAACCAAACATACACAACAATGACATGACTTTAGAGTATTACGACAAAACAGCTTCGAATGCCCAAAATGACCTCATTGAAATCACACAAATGAATGATATGATGATTGAGAATATGGTTCCAAAAAAAGGGGATTCTCATAAATAGGATCCTCTAGTTCACAACCATCACCATATGGGGATCCTTCATGGGCATCTACAACCACCGATTGTACCATGAGAACTAACTCATCTAAGAATACCTCTTCTACAAATTTCTTGAAGAGGACTTCAATAAATGAGAGGATTTTCTCCTTGATATTTAGAATAAGGTATCACATGAAGAGATGAGATTTCAACTGATTCTAGGATGCTATCTGCATAGAAAAAGAAACCATCTCCTTGAAGTGTTCAACATAGGCCTTCACTATTTGATGGCCTTGTAGAATACTCAAGAGCTCTTATAACTTACTCATCTTCACCTCCTATAGCATGAACTATCAGAATAAATTGGTCTTAAATGTTTCCCATGTCATCTTGACTTTCAAAAATAACAGAACATTCACCCTTCACTGATCCAATTTGGGGATTTCAAATGAACCCAGAATAGCACATACCCTAATATCCTCAAGAGTTCCCAACAACCTGAAGACACTCTCAATTTCCTCAATACATTACACCACCTCTAAAAAACATCGATCACCATGAAATATGGGAAAAAATGAGAAGAACCAAAAATTGGACGCAACCCACAAGAAATTTTGGGCATCTTTTTGGGTGGTATATTATATACATAAGAAAACACAAAACCAAAATCAACATCAACCAAAAATGAAACCAAAATACCATCCTGGACCAAAAAAACTGGCTCATAAGACAAACGTCACAAGAAACCAAAATACTCTTTAAAAAAACACCATTTTGATCCAATTTACAAAACCACCTTCTTTCAAGGCTATTGTCCAAATACCAAAATCCATTTTTCACAAAACAAGAACCCACTTTTAATAAAAACCAATTCCTAAAACCAATTTACCTTTCAATTTTTTTTTCTGGAAAAACCAAGACAAACCTTTGATTTAAAATAATCACCCATGTCATCCTATGAACCGTCACATAAGTTTCCATCCCAATTCCTCCTATATAATCCATGTACACATTCCAACATGAACTTTCTATACACACCCACACAAATGTGAATGTCCATAAGGAATAATAAGGGTCACACATACCAATTTATTATCAAACCCAATCATTTAATAAACTCTCATTTCACTTTTCTCCCATATTCCCCAAAAAAATTTAAATTCCCAAATCACTTTCTATTTTAAAAACCCATTTCACTTTTCAATCTAAAACCACTTATAAAAATAATTTTAATTTCAAAAACCTTTTCTCCACTCCAAAGAAATTTTTTCCATTAGATACACACTCACAACAATGAGAACAAAACGATCACACAACTTACATAAAAATCCTAGAATGAGGAGATAATGGTCAGGTATAACCCAATGATAGTGTTAGTGGACCATTCCCTATGAATGAAATACCCACTAAGAAGACCTTGAACTGTGCACTCTGATTATACATTGGTCACCACTCCATGTGAGATCAGGACATGACACTAACTCACTTCTATTGTCATTACCCATCAACTCAAACAAAAAACCAAAAGAAAAGACTCAAGTTATGGACTACCCCCTAGAAACTTGAGGATCAAAATGAGTAAGGGTTCATGATGTCCTTATCATACCTATCTCTCAAGTCCTGACAGTCCTAATCTTCAATCTACTTGACACCGTAAATAACAAGAACCTACTATGATAACATTTCTTCATGAACCAAATCGATATTCCATACAACCCGATGTCTAACCCAGTCCAAGACATGTCCTAAATGGTGTTACCAATTCCCATAGGTTGGGAACTAGTTCCAGACATCAAAATAATCCAATGGGAATGATTTATACCAAAAAAATTCATGATCAAAATATAAAAACAAAAAATGTAGCAATAACCAACAACTGAATCTCAATAGATATAAAAATCAATCCAGATACAATAGCTGATGAACAAATAGTCCACAAACATGATCACCAATTAACCTCTTGGTCACCACCAAAAACAAGATCAACCTACTCCAATGGAAAACTGAACCAGAAACCCAAACCTGAAAAATAGTTCAGGTCTAACAACACTGAGTAGAACAAGTTGGGTGTGAGATTAAACAAAGTAATATGTAATCACCATAGAGTCCATGAATTTCCATTCCCAAAATATTCCACAAACACTAGTTTTAAATACATTCAAAAAATAGGATTTTAATTATTTTGAACAACCAAACATGACTATCCACAATTTTATTGTTTTGAAACAACACACACATATTTTTTGTTTAAAAATAGTTTCACTTTTCACAAACCAGTTCAAAACCAAATCCCCAATGTAAACCCATACCAAGTGACCAAAAAGGGGCTATGCAGAAATTAAGGAAAACAAAACAAGCAGGAATATACTTGCAAAGATAACATCCATATGCAGTAGAAATAAATAGAATACATAGATAGTAAATCATGGGAATTTCCTAAACATATAAAGAGGAAATCTATGGACATACTTAGTACAGAGTCACCTTCCAATATATGGCACAACTCCATAGATAATAACCAACCGGCTGCTCTAAACTATCCAAACTAGTGGAATTTCCCACCTGGACTCTCAGCAAATCAAGGGGGGTACCAACCTGTCTAATTGGGGTCAACAAGAAACCATCACTCAGACCTCTAAATGATTCATAGTAATCCCATTATAAGATTAATTGATGAAAAATTGTATAGAAATTGTAACTCATATAATCCTTGTGTATGATCCACTAGAGGGGAACACATCCCAAGGTCGAGTGGTTTCCAAACATAAGATAAAACCCACAACATCCTCATGCACAAGACACTTGAGGGGAGCACATCCCAAGGTCTAGTTGTCTCCAAACATAATCCATTCACAAGTTTTAATTGGTCCATCACATAATTTGAGTTTCAAAAACCACTTTCCCAATATTTTAAAATACCAATGGGGAATTCACGCTATCCATGTTTTCAATCCATTTTCCAAAACATTCCAAAATCCCTACCAGGAACATATGTCACATGAGATCTAAAACCAATTCCCAAAACATCACATGGTGCCTATTAGGTCTTAACATCACTTCACATAAAAAATCATCCAAGTCAACACAAAGTGCCAACTGGGACTTTAACATTTACAATCCAAATACATTTACAAATCCATTTCCACACCATTTCCAAAGTCAATATAAAACACCACTTTCACATGAAAAATTCCTAACATGCCTTTAAATTTAAAATCCAAACCCATTACCAAGATAAATTGAAAACATGTAATAACACAAAAGTTACAAACATGCCTTTTATGCCACTTAGTTACTGAGTATGTCTTAAAGTTCCAAATGGTCCTTTATACCAATACTTCACCAAACCATATCTCAAAATTCCAAATGGTCCAAGATTTCAAAAACACATTATAAACAACATTTAAAGTCACATGGAGAACCAATGAACCATTTAGAAATCAAGGAACCATTTTGTAAAAGAAAGAGGATAGTGAGAAGAAGCCTTTGGAAAACTATGGTTCAAGGAAGATCCAATTTTATCAAGGTTCCAAATAGACCTCAAGAAAACGTTAAGAAACCACAAATTTATAAAATAATCCAACACATTATTTTCAAATCCAAAACCACTTGGAAATTCATTTAAGTAAACCCAAACCAATCATTCAATGACACTCTTTATATATCCATGAAATCACCCAAAACCCTTTTTAAAGAGACATAACTTTCTTTTAAACCAACAAAAAAATACACATATAATCATAACAACATAAAATTTACAAATTTATATATAAATCATTCAATTCACAATCTAAAGACATTACCAAAACATAAACAAAGGAAAACATCACCCAAAACACCTAATTTCACTTTAAAAGTTCAGTTGGAACTTTGTCAAACACATTGCATGCATTTAAATATATGAATAATTAAGGAAACCCTTTGGAAAACCATTTTGCACCCATTTTAAATCATGAAAAAACAAAAAAATATATTAATGCAGAACAAGCAAGATAATAACATATTTAAATCATTAAAGGAAAGATCAAGCATCAAAAGAGTGTGATGGAAAGGAAATAGACAGAAAAGCATACCTTAATGATGTGTGAATTCGACAAAAATTTGGAAGGAGGAAGAATACATACCAATATACAATCATCACACCCTAATATCAAATAAATCAAACTGCACAAAAACCCTAACCCTTAGGGTTCGACTAAGAGGAAAACCCCCATAAAGGGAAACTAAGAAACCAAGGAAGAAGGGAGAAGAGAAGAGGAAATCAATCAAAACTCAAAGTAACTTACCTAGGGACATTTAAGAATAATCCATGGAGGAAGGAGAGCAAGGGAGAGGGTTTTTATGGATCCCCCTAGTGCACCTAGGTTGAATAAGATAGGATAACCCTGAAATAGGGGTAAAATAATGGAGGAGAAAAAGAGAAATTTCAAACTTTTAATGACCTGGAAAACTTGAAGGATTTGGACACACGGTTTGAAAAACCATGCACCAAATATGCACACTATACTAGAGAATAGGACACCCACACTATCTGGAGGCATGGTTTCCCAAATCACGTGCCATCCATGCAAAATTCCACTATACAATTTACAAAATCCTCCGCACACATGCCACCTAACTTCCTCTAACCGTGCGCAGGCCATGCACCATACCCCAAACACCCATCCTTAAGTTTCATGGTCTATCCCTAACCTCGCACAGTTTTTCCCAAGCCAGGATCAAACCATGAAAGTCAAACCATGAAAGAAGAAAATGAATTTGATTAAACCTCTTCCTTAACAGACCGCATGATTAACCCTCAAATTGTGCACACAAACCGTGTACAAGACAAAAATCAACCTGAAACCTATAAAACTAAAAAATTAAAATTGGTAAATCAACCCAAACCCCAACCAAAATAACAAAATCCAAGAAAATAAAAAAAATTCAAAGATCGGGGTGTGAAAATTATCTACACCATAAACACTTTATGACCCCATAAAGTCACCCAATCACATGAGGAACAAAGCTAAATCCAAAACATGAATGAATATAAGAGGAACCATGAACCTCATGGTGAAATTTAAATCCCCAATTCACACTTGATCATTCCTAAGATAAAATATAATGTAAAGAACCATGAAAAAGTGGAGGGTTCTCCCCACCGTAATAAAATGACTAGAACGACCCACATTGAAACTCCCAACATAATGGTATTGATTTGGGAAATCCCAACATGAACCAACAACACCCAATACAAGAGGAAAACCCATGGGATGAACTAAAACCAAATAGTACACAAAACCACAGTTCTTCAACTTCCCAATACTCAAAAATCTACAAAGAAAGAATGATTGTAAACTGGAACCAGTCCATATAAGGCTATACACACAATAGAAAAAGGAAAATTTAAAAAGCAACCACTAATAGAATTAAAAAATAAAGAAAAACCAATATTATTACAACAATGGGGAACTCACAACAGTAGTGAAAATTACTATAGAGAAACTTTAACCATATCCATTCCAACATTAGAGACAAAATTTGTACCCAAGGTTCCCAAAACCCCCCATAAATTCTGGAATGCATGAAAAGATTCAATCTGAGGATTATGGTTGGTACCCTGATGTCCTGAAGCATCTTTTGTCCCATAGTCAAGAGTTTGAATCCTATGATCAAGACTTCTTCCTTGGGAAATTCTTCTTATAAAACTTTTCCAAATGAACCAAATGGCCACAAAGATGACATGACTTCGGAGGATTACGATAAGAAAACTTTGAATTCCCAAACCAACCACATTTAAAACACACAAATGAATGATCTGATGAGTGATAAGCTGGATCTAATGAAAGGGGCTTCTCAGAAACAGGCTCCTATGTCACACACCCCTTTCTAGATGGAGAACCTTCATGGGTGTCAAATGCCACTGACTACACCTTGAGAACTAAATCAGTTAAGAATGCATCATCTACCAATTTATTGAAGAATATTTCATCAGATGAGAGGACTTTATCCTTGATATCTAGATAATACCCCATAATAAGAGAGGATCTTTCAACTGATTTTGGTATGTTATCTCTAGAGAAATGAAAACTTGCTCCTTGAAGTGGTCAACATAGGCCTTCACCATCCGTTAACCTTGTTGAATACTCAAGAGCTTTTCCAACTTCCTCACCTTCCCCTCCTCTAGTAAGAACCATCAAACAAAAGTGGTCTTAAACATTTCCCATTTCATCCCAAATTTCAATAATGATGGAACATTCACTATCCAATGATCCAAACTCAAAACTTCAAAAAAAACCCAGAACAGAACAAACCCTAACATCCTCAGGAGTTACCAATGACCTAAAGACACTCTCAATTTACTAAATACACTCCACTACCTCTAAAAGACCTCGATCACCACAAAAGACAAGAAATAACTGAGAAGAACTAGAAACTGGATGAGACCCACCAGAAATTTTGGGGATCTTTCTGGGTGGCATATTCTGAACATAAGAAAACACAGAACCAAAATCATTATAAACAAAAAAATGCAGCAAAAATACCATCCAAGGCCCGAACAACTAGCTCATAAGCCAAACATCATAAAAAACAAAATCCTCTTGAAAAAAACCATCACTTTTCTCTAATTTCCAAAACTACCTTCCTCCAAGGCCACTATCCAAAAATTGAAATCCATTTTTTACAAAACAAGAGCCAACTTTTAAAAGAAAACCCAATTCTTGAAATCATTTTCCCTTTAAAAATCCTTTTGGAAAAACCAATCCTACCATTTGATTTCAAATTCTCACCCATGGAATCCTATCAACCATCATATATGTTTCTATCCCACTTCTTCTTATATCATCCCTACACACAAGCCAACATGAACTTTCCATACACACCCACACATATGTGAACATCTATAAGGAATGTTAAGGGTCACACATACCACTTTATCATCAAACCCAATCACTTACCAAATTATCAATTAACTTTTCCTTTACATTCCCCCAAACTTTTCGAAATTCTGAATCACTTTATTTTTAAAAAACAAATTTCACTTTTCAATACAAAACCACTTATAAAAATATTTTTCATTTCAAAACCCATTTTACACTCCAAAGACTATTTTCCCTTGGATAACCACTCACACCAATGAGAAAAAAACCAATACACAACTTACATCAAACTCCCAGAATGAGAAACTAGTGGTCATATATAACCCAATGACATTGTTAGTGGACCATGGACCAAGAAATCACTACCAACTAAGAGGAACTTGAACCATGAACTTGGATTCTACATGGGTCAGTACTCCATGTGACAACACAACATGAAACCAGATCATTTCCATTGTCATTACACATCCACTCAAACCAAAAAAAAAACAAAAGATTCAAGTCCCAGACTACCCCTGGAAACTTGAGGATCAGAATGAGCAAGGGTTCATGAAATCCTTCTTGTACCTACCTCTCAAGTCTTGATATTCCTAATCTCTGATCAACCTGACACCCCAAATTACAAGAACCTCCTCTAATACCATTTTTTCACGAACCAAGATAGGATTCCATCCAGCCTGAAACGCTACCTAGTCTGAGACATGTCCCAAAGGGAATTCCCGACCCCCATGGGATGGAAACTAGTTTCAAGTATAAAAATAATGCAATGAGAATGATTTATCCCAATAAAAATCTAGGATAAAAATACATAAACCAAACCCGCAACAACAACCAATAACTGAACCTCAATAGATATACAAATCAATCAAGATACAAAAGATGATAAACAAATAGAAACTAAATAAAAACTAAAATTGAACCATGAAACATGATCTCCATGTGACCTCTTGGTCATCCCCTCCCACAAGACCAACTTTCTCTAAAGGAAAACTGAACCTAAAACCTAAACTTGAAAAATAGTTCAGGTCTACTGATATCAAGTGGCACAAATAGGGTGGGATCTTAAACAACTCAGTAGGTAATCACGAAAGATTCCATACATTTATTTTTCGAAAACACTCTATAAACACTAGTTTCAAATACATTCATAAAATAGGATTTTAATTATTTTGAACAACCAAACAAGAATTTCCACAATTTTCTTTTTAATAACAAAATATAGAGATAGAGATTTCATTTTTAAAAATAGTTCCACTTTTCACAAACTAGTTGAAAACAAAATCCCAAATTCAAACCCATACCAAGTGACCAAAAAGGGGATATTTAGAAAGTAAGTAAAACAAAAAAAGCAAGCATAAACTAGTAGGTCTAATATCCACATGCAACATAAATAAACAAAACATAAAAATAGTATATCATGGGAATATCCTAAAAACTCTAGAGGAAATCCATGGATGTACTTAGTTCAGACTCACCTGAAGGAATATGATGCATTTCTATAGTCAATAACCAACTAGCCACTCTAAACTAGACAAACCAGTGGCACGTCCCACCTAGACTCTCATCAAATCCAAGGGTACCAACCCGTCTAATCAGAGTCGACAAGAAACCTTCACTTGACCATCTAGATGACACCTAGGAATCCCCTGATAAAATTACATAGTGAAACACGTTATATAAACCATAACCCATAATGTCCTCATGCATGATCCACTAAAGGGGAACACATCCCAAGGTTTAGTGGTTTCCAGGCATAATCCAAAACCCACAACATCCTCGTGCACAAGTAACTAGAGGGGAACACATACCAAGGTCCAGTGATCTCCAAAAAAAATCCATTCAAATGTTTCAATCGGTATGTCATATCATTTGAGTTTCAAAAACCGCTTTCCCAACATTTTAAAATACCAACTAGGCCTTCATGCTACCCAAGTTTTCAATCCATTTTCCAAAACTTTCCAAAATTCCCACTGAGTTCATACATCACCTGAGATCCAAAACCAATTCCCAAAACATCAAAAGGTACCAATCAGACCTTCACATCTGTAATGTCCCGTCCCGGCTTACCATCGAACCGGTGGATGGACAGGTAGGTCACATGGCCTCAAACACGTCTCCCCGTATGCTAGAGGCTGCCAACTAGCAGCGAGGGTCTCAGGAGGTGATAGTGGGGAGACTATACCCTCATATCAGAGTAAAACAATGGTATTATCAGAGTAAATAATATTAAATAGCGGAAGCAATAAAAAATTGAAAGGCAGAAGAAAAATACAGATAATAGCCCTTTTATAAAAGGTATCAAACACCAGTTTACAATGCATGCATGTACAAATGACGATACAGTTATGAAATCAGGAATCAATACAACATGATTTACAAACAATACAAAAAGAAAGGACAATAAAGCCTGACGGTAATCCCCTGAGCATCCCAAGCTCCTGCTTGGTCCTTTGCTCCTAACTCCTCAGGTACAAATAGCACAACACAAAAACTAGGTCCTGCAAGAAAGAAGGTCTACTCGGGTACCCCGGTGCAATGGCGGCCCAAGTAGGGTGTGAGATATAAATCTCAGTAGGCTGGCACCACTGGTGTCTAACCCAATCCAGATAGTGTATACTAATTAAATAGTGAGAAGGTATGGAGAAATAAGTAGACAGAATTACATAAGTAAATAACACCCGTCCAAGTTCCTAAGGGACACCTAAAGGTTATACCAGCTTGGGCTTGTTGCCGGTAAAGTAACATGATCATGTCACCATGTATATATATAAAATGAATTTAGGTTATAGATGGTGTGGGGTAAGAATGCCTCCCTTCCATCAATCGTGATTAGCGGGCACGAGGTAAGAATGCCTTTCATCCCTATAGGTCTACTGGAAAGGGGTAAGAATTCATCCCTTCCATAAATTGAGATTAGCGGGAACGAGGTAAGAATGCCTCTCGTCCCTATAATACAAAGTCAACGAGGTAAGAATGCCTCCCATTCTTATAGGATACTAGCAAGGGGTAAGAATGCCTCCCTTACATCACATTCATTCAACCAGAATGGGGTATAACTGCCTCCCATCTGTCACATTCATAATACTGGCATGGGGTATAACTACCTCCCATCCAGAAATGTAATCATCAACAGAAGTCAACTATCAAGGGGTAAGAATGCCTCCCTTCTAGACACATAATCATCAACAGAAGTCAACTGGAAAGGGGTAATAATGCCTCCCTTCCATAAATCGAGATTAGCGGGCACGAGGTAAGAATGACTCTCGTCCCTATAATATAAAGGCAACGAGGTAAGAATGCCTATCGTTCCTATAGGATATGGCAAGGGATAAGAATGCATCCCTTCCAGACATGTACTGTCACACTGGCATGGGGTATAACTACCTCCCATCCAACCACGTATCTGTCACTAGGTGGCCTCAGTATGCACTCACCTTTATTATCATTCATTATGTGGCATCAGCATGTGTGCACTCACAATACAAACATGTCTATAGTATACTACCTATGGAATTACCTCATAAGCATTAAAAGAATCATACCATATACACATAAGCGAACACATTCACGTTCATACTTAAGGCAACCCATCTTAAGTATCTAAATCAAGATATTCACATATTCATTTTACTAACATAAGTCGTCCTCATTACGTTATCCCAAGGCGTGCTCATACCACCCTAGTCCGTTTCTTCCTAGTTTCACCATTCTATCTTAAAGGATACATTTATCATTCTTTAACCCTTCGATACTTTCTAGAGGTAACAAGTCATTTAGTCTTAAGTCATACCATTATGGTTATCATATTTCTAAATTTTCCTAAACATGGAAAATTGAACCAAACACAAGTATCACAACTATTTCATTCCCTTTGTCTCAACAAAGAAAGTTCATATACAAAGCATCAAAGAGACACCACAAAAAACCAGCAGGTAAGCATAAAAAGTCGATCACTACTTTTTATCTTGAAGACAGCACACCTCTGATTGAGGGTTTTTATTATTAAATCGTCAGTTTAGTGACCAAGCAACCCTTTTATCTTATCCTTCATTTCACACTTTTTTTCAAGCAGCGTCTAATCAAAACCTGATTTGCAGAAATAAAATACTAATGCAATTGCATTATTAAACTCTTTAATACTTTACTTTAAATTAAAGGGGCAAGGAGTGGGATCCTACCTTCAGGTGGATCCATCTATCCACTTCGGCTCTTGGCGCTTTCTAACTAAGATCCGCCTAAGCTCCGGAAAAGGTAAACCAACCCGAACCCGCCAACGCACTACAAGATTAATCCAATAAACCTTAAAATGCATAAATACACTAAACTAGGATATGAGAAACCAACTAGAATAACAGACCCTTACCGCGAACCAAATTCGGCAACCAAAACCGCTCGTATCCGCCTCGTCTTCGGCGACGGATGACCAAACTCGAACCCAAGGTTCCCAAGACAACCTTCGCACAACCCTAGCATGAAGAAAAAACAAGAATCAAGAAACCCCAAATACCTAGGGTTCGGCCGAATCCCACAAGTCGACGGATAGGCCGAAATATGGCTGGAAGAAAGGAGGAGAAGTGAGAGAGAATCTTACCATGATGATTCTAACAAAAAACCGATAGAAATCCAGTGAAAATCGACAAACGAGAGGAGGCCAGATGGAGGGTGTCATGCGGCAGGGGGAAATCCTCAGGGGGTGTCGCGTGGTATGCCGAGAGAAAGGGGAGGGAGAGTCTTTTATTTTAGGTTTTTAGTTATTTTATGTTATTTTATTTTAATTTTTAACAAAAACTTAAACACACCCAACCGCACTATTTGACCCGCACGGTTTTCCAAACCGTGCGCAAACCGTGCGAAGTCTGCTGCCTCCAAGAAACCTGTTTCACAGGATAGGTGCATGGTTTCGGAAACCGTGTGCAGCCCGTGCGCAAGCCGCTACCCACCTGATTTAGGCCACACGTTTTGGGCCGCACGTTTTGGTCAACCCATGTGCAAACCGTGCGCCCTCTGCAGTCCCTTAAAAACTCTGGTCCGGCACTTCCGAAACTTACCGAGTCACTTGGAAAACTCCTCGGGCCTTCACCCAAGCATAAAACCAAAAAGACAAAGAGTTTCAACTCTCGGAATTCCGTTTCGAAGCTTGGTATTAAAAACAACCCGTTCAGTAATAGAAAAAGTTCAAATTCCTTTGGGTTTTAGTCCGGTTCAAAATGCGGGTCATTACAACATCACTTCACATCAAAACCAACTTTTCAAAGACAACACAAATTACCAACCGGGACTTTAACATTTCCAATCCAAATACATTTACAAATCCATTTCCACACCATTTAAAAATTCAATATAAAACACCATCACTTTTAAAAAATAGTCCTTTAACAGTTCTAGAAAGGTCCTTTATTAGTGCTAGAGAAGTGATGACTACCGGAATGAGATTAAAAGCCTTAGTCTTTTATCAGCGCTAAAAAAAACACCGATAAATGGATCCTTTATAAACGTTAAAAAATCATTGATAAAGGAACACATTTATCAGCACTTTTATTTAGCACCGATAAAGGGGAACGTTATTGGAACTTATAGAAGTGCTGATAAATTGGTCCTTTATCATTTATTTTAAAATCACTGATAAAGGGCCATACTACAGTGTGTTGTAACAACACAATACAACACTAGTGAAATGTGATGTAACAACACACCGCAGCACCATAAACACACCAAATATTAACAAAATCAAGTACCATTATTGAATTTAAATGAAATTAAATTTAAAACACAAATACAAGAACAAACACCATATTTTCAAGCATAGGTTTATAGAATTACATAAGTAAAAATTATTACATAGATTCAAAAACATAAATGTTCCATTTTATTTTGATCTTAACCCCAACTCATGATATTTCCCAACAAACCACCCCTAATCAATAAAAATAACACAACTATATAAGAAAAAAAAATTATGTTAGTAATAATATAAATAAATAAATAAACTGAAAGTGTTAATTTTACTTAAATTGATGTCAATTTTAAATAAAAATAAGAACTTAGAGTCATACCGATCATAACGTATGTCAGATTGAAGTGAGGATGATTCAAAAAAAAATCTCAAATGACTTGTGGATTATTGTACTAAAATATTTAAACAATATGAATCCGTTTTCTTGGTTTTGAGTATGTCACTTGTCTTTTTTACTAAAATGTCATTTTAAACTAGTAACACACACATTGACTCATACCACTCACATCACGTCTCGGTTTTATGTGAGAATTATTTATACATGTCACAAAATACTTATGAATATTTTACCTAAATTATCAAGAAAATATGAGTTCTTTTTCCTAGTTTTCAATGAGTGACACTTTTTGAACTAAAATTTCAATTTTAAACTGATAAGAGAAATATTGAGTCATACTGGGCACATTGTGCATCATATTGAGGTGCGGTTGATTTCTACACATCAAAAAAGAATTATGGATCATTTTATTAAAGTTTCAAAATAATTAAAATGCATTTACTTGGTTTTGAGTAGGTCAATTGTTCTTTTTACTAAAATTGATGTCAATTTAAAATAAAAACATGCACTTGGAGTCATACCAGCCACATTGTGTATCATATTGATGTTAGGATGATTCTTAAACATCTCAAATAAATTATGGATCATTTTTCTAAAGTATCAAAACAATAAGAATGTGTTTTATCAGTTTTGAGTATGTTAATTTTCTTTTTTACTAGAAGGTACTTTTAAACTAGAAACATACATTTTGAATCATACCGATCACGTAGCGTATTAGTTTGATTTGAGGTAGATTATTACATGTCAAAAGGAATTATAAATCCTTTTCCTAAATTATCAATAAAATCCAAGTGTTTTTTCCTGGTTTTCAGTGAGTGACACTTTTTGAACTAAAATATCTATTTTAAAGTGATAATGGACACTTTGAGTCATACCAAGATCATCGTGTATCAGATTGAGGTGAAAATGATTTCTATATGTCTCAAATGACTTATGGATCATTTTAATAAAGTATCACAATATTATTAATGTGTTTTCTTTATTTTTAGTAGGTAAACTATCTTTTTTACTAAAATTGATGTCAATTTTATATAAAGACACACTTAGATCCATACTGGTCACACCATGCATCAGATTGAGCTGTGGATGATTTGTACACATCCCAAATGACTTATGTATAGGTTTATTAAACTATAAAAAAAATATTAATGTATTTTCTTGGTTTTGAGTATGTCACTTGTCTTTTTTTAGTAAAATGTTATTTAAACTTGAAACACACAATTTGACTTATATCGACCACATCATGTATCAATTTTATGTGAGATGAATTCCTACACATCACAAATGTAGTATGAATCAATTTAAAAAATTATTAAGAAAATACGAGCACGTTTTCTTGGTTTTCATTGAGTGGAAATTTTTGAAGTAAAATGTTGATTTTAAACTAATAATGGAAACTTTTAGTCGTACATGGAACATCATGTATCAAATTGAGGTGAAGATGATTCCTACACATCAAAAATGACTCATAGATCATTTTCTTAAAGTATCCAAATAATATGAATATTTTTGCTAGATTTTGAGTATTTTAGTTGTATTTTTTACTAAAATTAATTTCTATTATAAATAGAAAGAAGTACTTTGAGTCATATCAGTCACACCATGTATTAGATTGAGGTTAGGTTATTTTTTACACATCTCAAAGTCTCAAAAAATCCAAACTATAAATTTTACCATGATTTCAATTGCTATTATTTTCCAAACTATCAATTCTATGTATTGACTTGATGTTTATAGTTGAAAACCTTTCTCATTATTGAAATATAAAAGAGTAGAGGAAGTTGAAGTGATCATCATATCCTAATAAGTCACTATAATGGGAACATGATATTCCTCTACTCTTATGGATTTCAATGAGAATGTTTTCTCTACTAATAACATAGACTCAATATGAAGTTTCGGAAGGTCGATAAAGAAACACAATGGAAAGCATGGTATCATTGGAAGAAATAAACATTTTATCTCTTTTGTGTCTTGTTGTAGATAGTTGAAAGAAAAATATGAATTCCAAAAGGATCTTTTAAAAAAACTAAATAAGTATCATATAAAAATGATAAGGAAAATAACTTTAAAATAGTTGATAAAATGCTGAAAAAGTTAATTAAATAATTAGTAGTAATTCACCTTTTCACGATGGTTATATGCATTCTTAACACATTTCCTTGTAATCATTATATTAGTTATAGGCTCGAAGTCCAATATCTCATGAGCATGATTAGCTTCAAAAAAAACACCCCAACTCAAAAAAAGAATCCACCTATAGAATAAAATAATTATTATATGAGTAATACTAAAAATAAATAAATTAAACATAAATATTAAATAATAAATTAATTCTATGGATGAAGATTTTACTGTGTCAAAATAAAGATTACCTTTTTATTGAGAAATGTAGGGAACTTGAAGGAAAGTTATGAATTCCAACACTTTAGGGGTGAAAATTTCTCTAGGGAGAAGAAGTCTGTAGAAGTTTTGGTGTAGAAAGGCATGAAAGATGGACAAACCACCCCAACTCGAACAAAAGAATCCACATGTATAGGAAAACAATTATTATGTGAGTAATACTAAAAGGAAATAAATTAACCATAAATATGAAATAATACATTAATTATATGGATAATTATTTTACTATGAAAACATCATTATTACCTATGTGATTGAGCAGATATGGCATCGTTACTCTTCCTACAAAGGCTGTGGAGGGAACTTAAAGGAAAGTGATAAATTCCAACACTACAGGGGTGAAAAGGTTTTTGTGGATAAAAATTATGTAAAAGTTTTAGTGAAGAATGGAGTGAAATATGGATAGAAATATTCTAAAATAAATTAATTCTGTAAAGAATAATGAAAATTAAATCAATGTTTCATTATATAGTTTTTTAGAAAAATAGAGAAAGTATATCATAACATTACCTTTACATCTTCCCAAAGGGTTTACTTCATTATAGTTTGTTCTTTTGAGTTATTGGTAAAATAATCAAATGAAGAAGGTGTTTTCTACATGAGTTTTCAAAATTTTAATTTAGATTATGTTAATGTCATAGAGAATATATAATATTATGAGGGAAAACATAGTATATTAAAAAAACTTTTACCTTGTCATTGAAATCTTTTTATTTTTTAAAGGTTTTTGGGATTTGGTTCCTCTATCTAGAATCCAAATACCCTCTTTGTGGTACCCTATAACATACAATAAATTGGATACATTATGACCAACATAAAGTGATTGTGATCTCCCAATAAAAGGGTCATACTCGATTCAATTTTTATCTCACCCAACATTTGTTTTTTTCTCGAGCAAGAAAATCAACCTATTCTTTTTTGCTAGATCTGAGACATAAAATAATTTCATTACTTATGATGACATTATGAATGGCTCATATTTTTCCCTCCACATTGAAATTCACCTTCATGAATCCCATTTCATCAACTTTCACTACACTCATATTGTCAACCCATTTGCAATGAAAAATCATCACTTGAAATATTGTATAATCCAACTTGTATATCTATTCGATAATGCCAAAATATGAAATATTTACATAAATTAGATTTGTACCCTTGGAATCAGATATGTTCATCACTTACTCCATAATTTTAAACCACTGTTTTGTATCGCACATTCATTTATGATGTTATTTTGTATAGAATGTATAACCATTGATTACAAAACCAATGTAAGATATAACATTTTCATTTGGTCCCTTAGATTTTCATTGAAGGTGTTCAATAATTGAATTCATATTATAAGATAACTCCTCTAAATTTGATCTCAGAACCATCCTATAAACTATTTATTATGTGTATTTTATATCCATACTTCATCCCTTAATAGATTCAAATCTATAAGAATTTATTTATGGGATTAAATTTATGGATCCAAATCTTCACTATTATGTAAAATGTAAAGGTGTGATTGTTCTCACTTTTTCAAGGTAATTGTAACAACATCTCTTTCAAAAATCCCTTTGCTCATAAGGAATATTTTGTGAAGAGACTATGAGAGATAGATGTTGTCAATATATGATAGGTAATTGGTATAGAATTCAATATCTTCTTCAAAAATATATCATTCTATAATACAACCTTAAAGAAAACTTTTATTCTTTACACACCCTTTCAAAAAATTTATATACAATTCAATGGGGTACATCCATCTGTAATGGATAAGACCACATATTTGAACCTCTATGACCAATTGAACCATCAGGTGGACTATTTTATCAAATAATTAGGATGGGAAGAAAATATCTAATTCACACAATATGACTGAAACCTCCTTATTCATGATTGAAAACTTCATCAATTCGATAACTTTACAACATATGAATTTGAAAAAGAACCAGAGTCTGGTTAATGTATGTTGTACATTTGGAGGTAGAATGCAATGGAAAGTAACATGCATCAAATCTTGCATCAAAACATGACAATATTGTGATTTTAGTCCTTATAACTTCATATTATTAATTGATAAAACATTCTTGATATTTGACGAATACACCTTTGGAAATTTTACACTATTAAGGATAAGAAAAAATTGCAATTTTTCCTATCTAGATAGAGTGTAAACTACTTGAGGAAGAAAATTATTCCCTTTACCCTTCACCAATTCCAAATCTTCCCTTATCCCCATGTCAATCTTTTCCAACCCAGTCTTGATTCTATCTTTCATTTTTTCAGGAAAATTTAGTAACTTGACAATAACACTACCAAAAACATTTTTTTATATGCATGAAATTAATAAATTTTATGACATATAAACAATTCCAATATGGTAAGTCAGAGAAAATTGACCTCTTCTTACAACATTATTTTTTAAGGTTTTTAGAAAATGGTTTACCAAAAATAGTGTCAATATATTTTACTTTATTGAATAGTTAATCACCTATTATTGGAGATAGCGTTTTACCTGGTTCAATATTCCCATCAAATGTTGTCATCTAGGATCAGTATTTCTGTCATCAAGGTAAAAAAAAATAATGTCCTAAAAACATAGCCATTGAGTAATGTTTCAACCGAAATGACTGTGCGTGTTTTTTATAAATGGGACACCCCAAAATTCCTTTAATTTTATATCCAGATAAATTTCCATAAGCAGGAAATCATTTATCATCCCATACAACTTAGACCTCAATGTGAATTCTTTACTTCTATGAAAATAATAAATTGTAACACCTGTATCCCACATCAATTTCATATCTTCAATAAGTGGATCCAAATAGACATCAATATCATTACCAGTTTTCTTTGGTCTAGATATAAGTAACGAAAACATAGTGTATTTTCACTTAATGCATAAACATATAGGTAAGTTATAATTTACCAACATGACAGGACATATACTATGAGTATTACTCTATACACCAAAAGGATTTATTCCACATATAGATAACATAAGATGAAAGATTCTGGGCTCATTTTTAAATTTAGGATACTCGTAATCAATTTTCATCCACTGGGGAGAATCTACTGGATGTTGTAGGTTCCCATATTTAATTCTTGTATCTACATGACATGTCGATTGCCTCATGGTTTCTTGATATCCATATATTATTCTAAACCATGGAATGATAGAAAAGAACCATATATATTTCTAAGGACTTGATTCATTTTTCTTGTATTGATATGCACCGCACTTAGGGAATTTTATGAGTGATTCGTGGTCCTTGTGAAACAATATGCAATCATTTAGAAAATCATTTATTTTTTTAGAGATCATGATAATTGAACATATAATTAATTTAGAGTCATATTTTCTACATGGTAGTTTATTTTACTCTGGTATTATATCATTTAGGAGACCAAGTAGTTCTGTAAAGCTGGTGTCACTCTATCTGCTACCAGATTTTAAATTATACAACTTCAATACTGCTGACAATGTTGTGTATTTAGTACAACCGATATACAATGGTCTCTTATCATAGCTATTTAACTTCTCAAACAACTTTATATAATCATGATGGTCATCTTAAATTTCTATTTTTATTTCTTCCATGTGATCCCATCATCATTTATACTATTATTCATATCAAATGATTAATACATCACAGTATCGTCCCAATTGGTGTGTATGTTCAGTTTTTTCTTATGTTTAGTCCAACATTTATAGATCTAATATATTCTGTGAAAAATTAAATATTATTTCAACTCTTCCAGACTAATTTATCTTTAATAAAAATGATGTGAACACAGACAAAAGATTTTTGAAGGGTTTTCTGCATGCTCTATTGCAAACTTGATGAACTATTTGACTACATATTCTTACTCTTTTGTCAAAAAATTAGTGTGCATCCATTTTTTATTCATATCCATCCTATTGGGTTCATAAAATATCCATTTTGTACAATAAATAAATAAATACACATAAGATATTCAGTATCAAAGGTGCAATTCATAGATAATTCTAATAAGGTAAACCCAACATTTGATTGTTTCAAAGAATTTCAGTATGATTTGAAGAAAATAGGTAATTGAATTTAAGAAAATAATTACTCCACTATTTTAGGTTTTATACTCTAAATTAATTCAAATGTTAAATTTATAGACAACTATTATCATCATCAACTCATCTCCTAGACATTTATCATTGTATTTTGTTGTTTGACACACATCATCCATCTCTTGTGGACATGTATGTATGTTTCTTGAAATACTCTAAGAAGTAGTCATTCATGGGATGAGTAATTCACATATTATTACTAGAAATTTAAAAGATATGGGGGGTGAGTCTCAAGAAAAAAATTCAATAATAATTTTTCGGGAGATGAAGTTAATGAGGATGAAAGTTGTACAACAAGAAATACAAGAAAGGCTGAAATCTATGAATAAAATGTCATTAGAGATCGAATAGTTTCAGTGAAAACTCGGAGGAGTAAGAATCTAGAAAAAAAACCTCATTTTTCCAATTAGAGACTAGATAATTTGGAGAGGCTGACAAGGATGATAATTGGATCAAATATATGCATAATGAGCTTGATCTGAATAAGAACAATGTGACATGGGAAATTATTCCAAGGCTGGAAGACAAAAATTTCTTATAACAAAGTGGGTGTTCTATAATAAACTCATTAACTATGGAAAAGTGGATCAAAATAAAGAATGGATAGTGTGTAAGGGGAATTCCTAGATCAAAGGTATTTATATTTATGACAAATTTACTCCCATATCCTGGTTGAAAACTGTTTGAATTTTCTTGTCTATTTTAGTGTAAATTTAGTTAAAAGTATACCAAATGGATGCCAAATCTATGTTCCTAAATGGAGTTCTTAAGTGGGGGGAGTATACATTGATAAACCGGATGGGTTTATTATGGACGAATATAAGAGAAAGGTATGTCAATTAAAGAATTATTTGTTTAAGATAAATAAATCACTGAGGAAATGGTATTTATGGTTGGATCAATACCTAAGAAATATTTTTTTTAGCGAGGTAGAGTTGATCACAGCCTCTATATCAAGATGGAGAATGATCAAAGGATATTGGTACTCATATATATCAAAGACATAATATTTAAGTATTAGAAAAATCACAATGCAATTTTTGTATGGATCATATGAGGTATGATATCAAGATGTTTATGATGGGTGAGTTAAAAATTTTATTTGGTTTATAGGAGAATCAAGGAAATCATAGCACAATAATTTCTCAATAAAAATCAGAAAAAGAGGTTCCTAATTGATTTTAAATGAAATATTCCAAACCAATGACAACACCGACCACTATATGGATGAAATTTTCAAAAGTTGACGACTGAAAAGAGGTAGATGACATGGAATATAGGTATTAGGATCCTATTATACCTCACAAAAACATGAACCAACATTGGGTTTGATATATTTCAAGTTTCATTGTACCAATATTGTCCTAAGGAGATCCAAATTCTATTGGGGAAGATGATACTTCAATATATCTAAAAAATAGTGAATTTTGGGTTGTTTTATTATAGGATAGTGCAACCGGAGTTATTGGGATACACAAATATGGGTTGGGAAATATTATTGGATAAATGAGGTAAAGTAGAGATATAAAAAAACCTATATTTAATTTGATCCTTGGTTTTATTAGACCCTTGAATCCTTTGATCCTTGGATTCAGGACTTAGAATAATTAGAGCCATGATTCTAGCCCAGATTCAAGCTTGGATTTAAAAATGAGGAGCATCTACAGAAGGTGGATTCTGAGGAGAGCTTTGGATATCATGAACTATTTCACGACGGTTAGAGTTATTAAAATAGAATGGGACACTTTTATCAGCACTTTTTTAGTGATGATAAATCTCTATCTTTATCAGCGTTAAAATAGTGCTGATAAAATCAATCTTTATCCGGACTAAAGTTTTAGCACTAATAAATCTCTATTTTTATCAGTATTAAAACAACACTGATAAAGATTCCTTTTATCATAGATTATTACTTAAACACTGATAAAAGATTTCTAATTATAATTTTAAATAAAAAATTGTAAATATATTTATATAATTATACCAGAAAATCTTAGTCATAGGCAAGCCCCAGACCATTTATTAAAAGAAAATAAAATTACAAAAAGCAGTTACAATAAGGTAAAAGAAACAACTACATATCATAAAAGTCAGACCCGTCACCACATCCATAATAAAGTGTTTCCTCTGCCGTAGCCGATTCCCACTCTGAACTATCATACTACTTCAAAATCTTTGCATACTTCCTTCTAAGATTCAACTTCTCCAAGGAAAGAAACTCCTTAGAAGAATTTTCTACCCAGCTCTCCTTCCCGACAGAAGACCTGGTGGACATTGGCTTTGGCAAGTAAGAATAATCTTTCCTTTTCCTTCTTCTTGGTGGGACAGTAATCACTTCCTCATGCACATACACCTTCTTTTTTCCACCCTGCACAACATCACTGTATGAAGTCCGAGGTATGCCGCCAGCATTTTCCTTATCACTATTAACACAATCCCCCCATTGTCCAGAGATGTGCATAGCACAATAACCCTCCTTCACCTCCCATTCCTTATAAGATTGACTGTTAGTGTCAATCACTGGAAGACAATGTGAGTGATCCACGATCTCATGACTAACATTTAACCCATTCGTCACAGTATCCTCTCGGGCTGCAGCATTACCACTCTCCACTTCTTTTGAGCAGTTTTCATTAAAAACAGTCCCAAGAACTCCATCTACAGCATCCTGCTCTTGCAAACCAGCATAGATTCCTGGAGATGCAACACATTGATCCTTAGGAGAAATGTCACTTGAAGGCATAACCCTATCATGGTCCGGAGCCGAGACATCATCCACCAATCCAGCAAAACGGTTAGTAAGTGCAATGCTAGCAGCCTGCTTCACAGAAGATGAATTTAGCCCAGCTGAACTCCTCACCTGTACACCATCTTCATTGACAACCTACTTCAGAGGGATGGTAGTATCCTCCTGAAGCAGTCCAAGGGATATTTCACCATTGGCTTGTCCAGCTGAATCCATATCTGTAACTGCATATTGTCCCATAGGTTCCGAACACATGTGAATTTGCACCATGGAGGAACCCTCAACTAGAGGAGGCTCATCAGAGCCCCATGTAACCTTAGGCGAAGCAGAAAGAGCAGCATGATTTCCATTGCCACTCATAGAACCAGCCTCCCCCAAATCCCGCAACAACCTGGTGAAGACATCCTTGACCCTCGTCCCAGGAGGCACCACACTTGACTGTTTCAACACATCTCTCTCACCACCGACCATGACATCCTCCACCCAGGGCTGGGGTGTCATGGGTCAGTTTTGTAGCCTGTCATCTGATTGAATCATCCCCTGTAGCTTCAGAGACTCCCCAACAGAACCATCACAGACAACTAAATCATCAGATCCCTATCTACGCATCTGCCTGCTCAAAGAACCATTCTGGAAAGACGTAGCACAATGACCCAACCGATTATATATATAACAAATATATATAAATAAAATCATAGTAAATATATTATTTATTTAAATAAATTTAATATAATTTTTTAATTATTTAAACATATAATTATTTATTTATAATTATAAAAATACTTTCAAAAAATAATATTTTATTTATTTATAATTATAAATTTATAAATATAATAAATATACATTTATAAATATATTTATTTATAAATTTTTTTTACAAATATATTTTTAACATTATTAATGAATATTTAATATTAAGTTCCTGCATGTTAAAAATAATTGAAATTGAATAATTAAAAATGTGTACAATTTAACAATATTGAAAAAAATGAAAAAGTTTTATTAATTAAATATAAATTATTAAAAAAATATGGATATATACTGAAACAAAGATGAATACATATTGAAAATATTAAAACATAGTAAATAAATATATATAAAATAAAAAATATAAATTGATTAAATTCCCAAAAAAATAAAAAAATTAAAAATTAAAAATTATTCATTTTAAAAAAGAATAAAAAATACCTAAATTTAATAATATTAACAATAAATAAATAAAATTTACTGACTCAAAACATAATATATAAAATGTGTCATGTTATATTGAAACTCTAAAATGAATACTAGAATTTGAATAGATTACATAAATATTAGGTGTTTGTGTTTCTATATAAGATTTCATTAATTGGATAATATATTTGTGTGTGTGCTTTGTATATAAAAATTAATTAATTACATATATGTTTTCAAAATCAATATAACACATGTTGATCTATGTTAAATTGAAAAATCAAATAATATTCAGTTATGTCAATTACTCAATGCAATTAGTCGGTATTTTTAATTCATATTAATTTTTAATTATAAACCATTATTCACTAAATATATTATCTATTTAATATAAAGCATAAATATTTTGTATTATATAAATCATATTTATATACATTCATATATATATATATATATTTAATATATATTATTTATTAACATTATCAATAATTATTTAATTAATAAAATGTTTAATATTTTTCTCAGTTTTCTTATTTTTAATTTTTATTTGTTTAATTTTAATTTTACATATATATATTTATTTAATATATACTATTTATTAGTATTTATAATTTATATATAGTATAACCAGTTTATTCATTTTTATCAATAATTATTTAATTAATAATATTTTTAATATTTTTTAATAATTTTTTTTTATTTTTTATTTATTTTGTCTTTTCCTTTTTTTGGATCTTTATCAATGTTGAAAAAGCACTGATAAAGGATCCCTTTATGGGTGCTAAAAAAAGCATTGATAAAGTTACCCTTTATCAACACTTAAAATAAAAGTGTTGATAAAGGGCACCGTTTATCAGTGCTAAAAAAAGAGTTGATAAAAGCTACCCTTTATCAGTTCTTATTTTAGCACTAATCAAGTCCACCTTTATCATCACTTTTTTTTCTAGTGATGATAAAGTCTAATGTTGTTAAAGGACTAATTTTTAGTAGTTCACTTTCACATGCACGATGCCAAACAATCCTTTACATTTCAAATCCAAATCCATTCCCATGATAAAGTGAAAACATGTAACTACACAAAATCTCCAAACGGGCCTTTTATGCCACTTAGTTACCAAGTATGTATTAAAGTGTCAAATGGGACTTTATACCAAAACTTTACCAAACCATATCTCAAAGTTCCAAATAGGCCAATATTTTAGAAACACATTTGAAACCAAATTTAAAGACACGTGGAGCACCAACACACCATTTATAAATAAAGGAACCATTTTGGAAAATAAAGAAGAAAGGGAGAAGAATCCTTTAGAAAACCATGGTTCAAGGAAGATCTAAACATATCAAGGTTCCAAATAGGCCTCAAGTAACCATCAAGAAACCACACATTTCTAGAAGAATCCCACACATTATTTTCAAATCCAAAACCAATTGGAAATTCATTTAGGGAAACCCAAACTGATCATTCAATGACACTTTTCCCATATCCATGAAATCACCCAAAACCCCTTTTAAAGAGACATCAATTTCTTTTAAACCAATACAACAAGCCACACATAAGCATCATAATATAAAAGTCACAAATTTCCACATACATCATCCAATTCACAATCCAACCGCATTACCAAAACATAACTAAACAAAAACACCACCCCAAAAACCCAATTTCACTTTAAAAGTTTAATTTACATTTTATCAAACACCTTTCATGAATTTAAATATAGGCATAATTAAGAAAAACCTTTGGAAAACCATTTTTTGCCTATTTCCTATCACTATAACACAAAAAATATTTATACTAACACATCACAAGATAGATCATAACATGTTTAAAGCATCAAAGGAAATATAAAGAATCAACGGAGTGCGTCAGAAAGAAAATGGATGGAAACACCTACTTCAACAATGTGTTAATGTGACAATACTTCAGAAGGAGGAAAAATACACCCCAAGAGACAATCTTCACACCATAACATCAAAGAAATTGAACCACACATCAACATTAACCCTTAGGTTTCATCCAAGAGGAAAACCCCGACCAAGGAAAACCAAGAAACCAAGAGAGAAGTAATATGAGAAGAGGAAATAAACCAAAACTCAAAGGAACTTACCTAGGGACCCTAAAGAAGCATCCTTGGATGAAGGAGAGCAAGGGATTAGGGTTTTCTGGAGCCCCCTAGTGTTCATAGGCCAAACAAGGTAGGATAATCCCTAAATAATGTTAAAATATGTGAAGGGGAAAGAGTAAATTCATACTTTTAATGATCTAGGAAATTCAAACAGTTTGGACACACGGTTTGATAAATCAAACACCAACCGTGTGCACTCGACTCGAGAAGTGGGAACCTCACACAGACTAGACATACAATTTCCCAAATCGTGCACCAATTGTGAAAAAAACCATTGTCCAATCTACAAAATACCTTATATGCTTTTTGCACAGTTTCCTCTAATCATGGGTAGGTCATGCACCATGCCCCAGACACCAATCCTCAATCAACACACTCTACCCATAACCTCACACAGTTTTTCCCAAGCCATGCTCAAACTACGCAAGTCAAACTGTGCAAGAAGAAAATTAACTGGAAGTATCCTATGCCTTAATAGACCACATGGTTAACCCTCAAACCATGCACAAAAATTGTATATAAGTAAAAAAGATACTTGAAACCTACAAAACTTAAAAATTAAAACTAGTAACTCAACCCAAACCCTAACCAAAAGAAAACAATCCAAGAAAATAATAAAATAAAAGAGATTCTAAGATCAGGGTGTGAAAACTGGGGTACGTGCGAGGGGGGGGGATGAGTCACAGAGGGTGAGGGGGTACTATAGGGGGAGGGTGGGGTGAGGGGGAACTATAAAGGGAGGGAGGTAATACTATAGAAGATAGGTGAGATCGGGTAGAGAGAATCTGGGCATGGGGTGGGGGTATTTTTTAATCATAATAAAATAAATTTAAAAAAATTAAAAACATACCCCTAAAATCATCTGTAAATTAAAATAATAAATTTTAGACAATAAATATAATCTAATTTTTTAAGAAATGTTAGCAAACAACACTGATGTTTGTAAAAAAAATGTCACTAAATGAAGTTTCACTAAATAGAGATGTTTACATACATCACTAAATTATAGTGATGTCTATAAACATCACTAAATGAGATGTTGTTAAATAGCAATTTTTATAAACATTTTTAAATTATATCGATATCTATAAATGCCACCAATTTACTAATGTTTATTTACCAAAATATATAAAAATCTTCGGTAAATGAGGTGTCTTTAAATAATGATGTTTATAAACATCGCTAAATTAGTGGCATTTATAAAAATCTCTAATTTTATAACATTTTTAAATTTCACTAATTTAGAAACACCTCATTTAGAAATATTTTTTAGAAACATCAATAAATAAATTAGTGACATTTATAAACATCACTATTAAAAAAAATGTCACTAATTGGAAGTTTTTAGTGAAAATTATAACACAATGGAAACCCCTTGAGGTTACCTTATCTAAAAAAAACAAAGACAAAAGGAAAGGGAAAAATTTAATAGATTATTTTGGAACTATAAACACATAGTCAATGTAGAGGTAAAATCTGGGTTGCCTCCTAGAAAGTGCTTTGTTTAATGTCATTAGCTTGACTTTGACCCCCATGATTTATCCAACACCAACTTTTGATGTATTAATCATTTTATGGTGCACCCCTTTAATTATATTAAAATTGAATCTATAAAGAGGTTTGTGGGAAGGTTTATAATCTAATTTAAGAACCTAACTATGAGTCTCAATGAGTAGGATAATCCCAAGAATATCAGACATGGTCTATCTAATTGCTTTATTATGCTTTTTTAGGAAATCCAGAAGCATCCTCTCTTGATTAGATTCAAGATAATAAGAAATGAAAATAGGGAAGGTTTGATTTTCCCCTATGAATGAATACATGAGTGATTAAATAAATACCTTAAATTCAATATTAGGTTGGTTAACACTATCAAAATAAAGATGAGACTTTTCATTGAACTCAGTTTCTTATTCTAAATTTATTAACCGATTTTTTTTCTTTTGAATAGAAGTTTCATCCACCACATTGGCTAGATCAATGTTAGGAATGAGTAATATGTTAATGTTTTTTATTTATCCAATGGTTTCATTGATTGGTGATTCAATAAAATCATCAAAATAGCTATCTTAAAGAGATTCAATACAAAGAGACAAATTTCTCTTAAGCGAAAAAAGTAGATTTAATATCATTTTGACTTAAAAATCCTTTAATAATACCATAATGTTACTATGGTTTAATATCAACACTATCTATCCAATGGACCTCATGGATATCTTCATCATCCCTAATTTTATATTTGTAATTATAAATGTTCAGATCATGGCTCATGTTTCCAAATGTTATGGTCATGTTCCCATTCCCTACTCGGATGACTGAGTTGATTGTTGCTAAGAAGGTATGACTAATAATGATAGGGGTTTTATACCTATGACCTAATCTTGGGTGATTATTAAAGACAGTGAAGTTAGTAGCATAAATGAAAATTTCAAATTTCACCCAAAAATCTATTAATATCCTCTCAGAAATTCAAACACTATGATAAGCAATTTGAAGAGTGATAGATGTGGGTTGGAGTTCCTTAATCCCTAACTGAAAATATGTGGCATATGGAATGAGGTTCACACTAGCTCTTAGATTACAAATGCATTTGACAACTTTATTACCTCCCAAATCAACATTTATTTAAGGACATCCTAGGTCTTTTAACTTAGGATTAATGGTCCCTTGAATGGTGGTACTCACATTATAAGACAAAAGGAATTGGTTTTTATATGATAATTTCTTTTAAAAGTGCACAAGTTCTTAATTTACTTTTAGTAGGTAGGTATGATTTGGATTTCATCAAGAATGGGAATTTTTAAATTAACTTAAGAAATGATTTCCCTTAAAGTTTCATTTTGTTCTAGTTTAGATTTTCCTCTCATTTATAGAGTTAAGGGAGAAGGTTGTTTGGTTGTTTTGTGTGGTTGTGGTTCCTTCACATTATCATTGGATTTTTTAGAATTCGAGGGTGTTTCTTTATCATTTTTATGTGGTTTTGAAGCTTTTAATGGTTCTAGAATGGTTTGTTAAGGTTTCTCAATGGATTTACTACTTAAGATTGTCACTACTTTTAGTTTTTCAATTGATGGTGATTTTGTGCAACTTGATACTCCCCTCAGGGTTGGGGTAGACTGAGTTGGCATGGGTTCTTTTCAAGTTTTAATGGTTTTCAGTTTATGTTTAAGTGATAACACTTCTGAATTCATTATTTCTATTTGTTTTCACAATTTTTCAAGGATTGGGAGAGGGAATGATTGGTAAGGGGCTTGTTTTGGTTGGTTTATCCTAAGAGGATATGTTGGTTGTTCGATTGGGTGTTGAATGGGTTTTTGGATGGGTTTTTGTTATTATAAAGGATGATTTTTGGTATTGGACCTATTGTGGTGGGAATTTATTATGGTTTTGAAAATTATATAGAGGGAATGGGTTTGGTCCTTGTGGGCGGTTGAGTTGTTGGATGGGTTTTTGATAATCTTTCCAATAGAATCTAGGATTATCATTGTATCTTTGATTGAAAGTCTTTTGGTACTATTTATTTTGAAAGTTTAAATAATTGAACTATTCTATAATTCCCCCTAAAATAAAATCCTTTATGGAAGGGATGGTTGGGAATTTTTTGGTCTTCTGTTCATGTTTGTCACAAATTGTGCAAACTGGGTCAACAATTTGGATTTCTTAGACCTTCCTAAGATCTATCTCCTTAAACATCTTAGTGAGTGGAGAATGTTTTTCTCTAAGACTTTATTATTTCCTAAGATTGTGAATTCCATCAGATTTGGGTGACTTCTCAAAGTAAGGTGATGTTCCCAGTGTTTTCTTTTTGTTCAACTAGACCTTAAAAATATTCACAAACATCATTTGGGGGTTTGTTTTTAAAAGGTTCTATTATAAATCATATCGATGGAATGTTTGTTTCATAGACTAAACCCTTCATAAAATATTCAAAATTATTCTAGGATTGAAAATCCATAGTGATGTACCATGTTAATTTTGTCTTTGAACCTTTACTATGTTTCATAAAATGACTCCCCTTATTTTGTTTAAATAAAGTTTTGGATTATATATTTAATTGAAATTGTTTTATGATGGGGGGAGTATTTTTTATATAATTATCTTTTCAATTGGTCCCATGAGTATTGATGAAGGTATAATATTTTTTTGATCAATTATTTTATTGATCTTTTAGTAATAAATTAATGATCTTCATATTAATTGACTCAAGTTGTTTGGGTAGTCACATGATTTCAATAATATCATTGAATTCCTTAACATGAAGGTATGGAATTTCTAATTCCATCCCATGGAAGGTTGGACGGTTGTTTAAGAAACTAGGTTTGAAGTAATAGTTGGATTCTCTGAGGGAATAATTCCTAATTCATGAGGGTTAATTATTCTAGGCAGGTTTGAGGTATTCATTCATGGTTAGATATACTACATTCCACAAGTTAGGGGCTACCTCATTTGGATTTCAATTTTGGCTCCCTTCTGGGTTTATGAGTTGGTTTTGTTAAATAAAATCAATTATAATTGGCTCAATTTTTGAATTTGGAGAATTAAGAATATTAGGATCTAATGGGAAGAGACCCCTATTTCAAATTTAATCCCCAACCCCAAGACTATGCATCATAACTAGACTGTTAGATTGGTCATAGGTATAGACAAACATGTACCAAGAAAAGAGAAACAAATAAAGGGGAAAAGATAATATAGATGGGATTAGAAAAGAAAAATGGTGGAGAATAGAATGATTTCATAAGATTAATTACTTTTATACCTATAAATGGAACCAAAATGTGGTCTTTCCCAAATTTACCCTAAGGTAGAAGTGGTTTCTTACCGAATATAAGGGGTTATCGAATCCTCACAGACCTAAGAAGAACCTATAGACACTCATTCTAAGGATTTGTTTGGATATGAAGTGGAAAATTTTGTAGTTGATTTTATTATTATTACTATATAACTAAAATACCTAAGTGAATTTAATTTATGAGAATGGGTTGATCCTAGGATATTGAAAAGTATTGATTGGATGAATTTAATTTTAAATTATTTCAATTTTATTAACTCGAGAAGGATTGATTCAATGAAATAAATATAACCATATAAATTACTAGTTTAACACCTTCAAATTCACCTACTAATAACCTATAAACATTTAGGAAAATTTTCACGAGTACTCCAAGGTAAAGGATATTATTATCACAGGAAAAGTGTGGCAATAAAATTCAATAAGGAAGAGGAAGAAAGAAAACAATTAAATGAAAAACTCAAATAAAAAAATTATTAAAAATTTATAGAGTGAGAAATAATATCCAATATAGATCCTTATTACTCCATTGGATAAAAACATAAGATCTTTATCCCTTAATTTATGAAAATATCTCAATGGTAGATGATAGTAGACTCATGAGGGTGAAATTGAAGAAGAAAAAGCAGTGAAATAATTATCACTCCACCGTTGTGTGAAAAATTACACAAGTGTTGGTGTAAATAAATTAACACATTGTGTAAAAGGTATTAATTTTATACTAATAACATAATAATAGGATATGAATAACTTTTATTAAGAAACTAATGTTAATTAGACTAACTTACATGTGAAAAAACAAATGCTCGAATACAAAATGACAACATAAAATTACAATCAAAATAAACCATATCATACTACAAATCCTTAACCACCACCACCTTAAATAGAAATTTCAATATTATTATGTAGATTCCCCAATATTACAAGTCTTCCCACTTTATTATGGCCATCCTAGGGTGGTGTAAAGTTTCTAGAATGTGGAATTTTCCACCTTTGACCCGAGATAGGATCCAACTTTCATGCCACTGACTGATGTGTCAAAAAAATCTTATAAATAGTCTATTTTGAGTGTTAAATAGAATAATAAATTTAATCATAGTTTTCAACCCAATATATAGTAAAATTTCAGACCAATTGTAGTTTTTTTAGAGATGTGATTGAAATGGTGGGTTGTCATTCTAAGCCATAAAATCTGGCCTAGAATTTCATATTTAAATTGAGACACCTAGAACTACTTTAAAAACTCATAATTATCTCTAAATAGTATTTAATGAATTTTTGTAATGAATCCCTTTATCTATAGTTCAAATTTTATCTTCATTGGGAATACATCATGGCCTATACTGTCATTTTAGTGGGCTATCGTCCAATTCACTTCACCTAGAATGTTCTAGGTTCAAGTACAACTTTGGTCATCATCCCAATTGAATATTCAATAGCTCCAAAAGGATAGAATATTAATCACAACATGGGATAACTAAAAATTAAATATGAAAATAAAATCAATACCATTGGGTGTTTTTAGATGTGTTAAAAAATGAACCATGTAATAGTGCATTTTAAGAACGAATTATAAACATGTTAAGAAAAAAGGTTCAAATTATAAAATGCACTAGTAAATGTGTTTACGAACATTGATTCACATGAATATTATAAAATAAAAAATGAATATTATCCAATTTCAGTGGCTTATCACACCACACAACTTGAGTTTTTCTAGTCTTGACCAAAATGTATCTCAAAAATATGAAAATTGAATTTCCTTTTCCAAGAACATTTTAACATAAAATGCTTACCATTTTTAATTCACATAAAAAATCATAAAAAATATCAAAATAATTTAAAAATTCTATGTTAAAAATCATATACCAAGCCCGAGTTCATTCCTTTCTTCAAATTCATCACCATGTTTCATCAAATTTCAATTAGGCATAATGATGTGATGTCCATCACAATAGACAAGGGGGGTCATTTTTATTCAAGGGGAAAATGGAATCTCTAGGTGGAATCACATTTTAATTTTAAGATGAGTGTTAATTTTTTTTAAAAAATCCCATTTTTTGGAGTTTTCCAAGGTAATTGAGATTTCACTCAATCAAGTCAACCTTTGTAGTGATATTTTTCCGATGACTCCCGGGATCATTGACCTTAGGGAAGCAAGTGAATCTCACATACCTAGGAAACATATTGAGTAAACTCAATCAATAACAAAATAAAAAAACCACAAATAGATAAAGAATTCCCAAATATGGGCTATATAAATATAGATTTATGATCTAAAATTGACAAAATATAAACATTAGGTCAATCCATTTTTCTAGATGCAATTTTTTTTATTTACAATTTTTGATGATTTTTTTGTATTTTAATACTGATTTTAAAATTAAAATGATCACAAAACCTATGATATTTTTTGAGGTACCCCATGAAATCAAACTAATACCCCACAATCCAAAGGACGTTAAAAGTGATATTTTTATTAAATATGATGAAAATGTTAACAGTGAAAAATCACATTAGAAAACCAAAATTTCCAAAATATCTGCTCATAAACTTAAACATGAATTAAAATAAGAATCAATACAAGAAAAAATATTTGATATTTAGTTTAAAATTTTTGAATGTGTACAATTATGTTTAAGATTAAAGAAAATTTTCCTTCCATTTATTCCCACATAATTTTTCTTTGATATGATTTTTTTTTCACCAAAAAACATAGAATAACATTGTTCCCAGTGTTTAAAGAAAAGAAAACATAGAAGGGGGTGAAGAATAAGAGATTAGTTTCAAAATTTAAATTTGAAACAAAAATATTGAACAATGTCACCTAATATATCGATGAATAATTACATATTGAAACCAATTGATTCTTTGATTTCCATGTCACTCATAGATGCCTCAATAATGAAAGAATATTGTATTTGAACTCTTGGAAGAAATATGATTCTATTGAAAATACATCAGCCTCAGCATCCCATAAATCTTACAAACCAAAAAAATTAGAACATAATGGAAACCCCTTGAGTTTCCCTTGACTAAAAAATAGAGACAAAAGGAAAGGATAAAAAATGCACTTGTTCATTTTGGAACTCCAAACACTGAGCCAATGTATAGGTAAAAGTCAGGTTTCCTCCTGAAAAGAGATTTGTTTAACATTGTTATATCAAATTAGAACCCCATGAATTACCTAATACACTACTAACAAATACACTTCTAACAGCACTAAAAATGATATTTGTTAGGGCCTAAAACTTTTGAAAATCTAAGAAATATTTAAAGCCCACAACCTTTATCAACACTTTTTAGAAGCACTTATAAAGGGACCATTTATCACTACTAGATGAAGCACTGATAAAAGGTCCCTATATCAGTGATAGATGAAACACTAGGAAATAGAAACTTTATTAAGGCTAGATAAAGCATTGATAAAGGGACATTTTATCAGTGCTAGATGTAGCACTAATAAAGGGACCCTTTATCAGCGCTTGATCTAGCATCAATAAAGGTAATTTCAACTACTACACAGTTGCATCCCTAAAGTAGCCATACAGTAGCCCTATAAAGTCAAATCCAATCATGATACATAAAAAGGAATATAAATATACAGTAAATCAGATTGGAATGCAAATAACATATCTCACTATCATTTCAATTCAAATTTTACTTACAAAATATTTATATTAATGTCATATTTACAATTAACCAAGAAAAATTACAACCCATATACAAAATAAAAAATATAAGACTATTTTCAATGATCAAATTTTGTATAAAATTATATCCCTAAAATAAAACCAAATTTTATTTTAATAACATTAAATAAAAAAATAAAAAAAATAATTTTAATGTTATATAATCTACGTATGTTAAATTATATTATTAATTATTGTATATATAAATGATATTATCAGTTTATCATGTGTGATATTGATGTGAGGTTGATTAATACATGTCAAAAATATATTATGTATCCTTTCTCTAAATTTTGAAAACAATCCGAGATTATTTTCTTGGTTTTGACCACGTGAGACGCATTTTAAACCAAAATGGAACTTATATTGAAAACACACACTTTGAGTCATACCGACCACATCGTGTGTTAGATTGATATGAGCATGATTCCTAAATGTCACTAATGAATTATGGATTGTTTTTGTAATGTTTAAAAACAATTTGAGCTCATTTTATCATTTTTTTCTATGTGATACACATTTTAAACTAAGATAAAACTTTTATATTAAAAACACGCACTTCGAGTCATATTTACCACATCGTATATCAGATTGATGCGTGGTCGATTCTTACATGCCACAAATGAATTATGGATCATTTTCCTAAATTCTAAAAACAATAAAATCTTTTTTTAGTGTTTTCTTGAGAGGTTCTTTTTAAACTAAAATGGAACTTAAATTGAAAACATGCACTTTTAGTCATACCGACCACATCATGTGTTAGATTGACGTGAAATCAATTCTTACATGTCAAAAGTATATTATGGATCATTTTCCAAAAGTCTGAAAATAATATGATCTCATTTTCCCTATTTTTTCTATTTGATATGCATTTTAAACTAAAATGACACTTCTATATTGAAAACATGTACTTTGAGTCATATCAACCACATCGTGTGTCAAATTGATGTGAGTTCAATTTCTACATGTTAGAATTAAATTATGGATAGTTTTCATAAAATTTAAAAACAATATGAGCTAATTTTATTAGTTTTTTCTTTGTGATATAAATTTTAAACTAAAATGAAGCTTTTATATTGAAAATGCACACTTTGAGTCATACCGACCACATCATGTGTCAGATTGATGTGAACTCAACTCCTACACATTAGAAATATACTATGGAATGTTTTAATAATTTTTTAAAATAATCTAATCTCAGATTCTAAGTTTTTTCTATTTGATGTGCATTTTAAACTAAAATGTCGCCTTTCTATTGAAAAAATGCACTTCAGGTCATATCAACCACATCGTGTCTCAAATTGATATACGGTTAATTCCTACATATGAAAAATTAATTATGGACCCTTTTCCAAAATTTTGAAAAAAAAGATTTTTTGCCCAGTTTTGGCTATTTGATGTGTGTTTTAAACTAAAATTACACTTTTGTATTGAAAACACACACTTCAGGTCATATTGACCACATATTGTGTCAGATTGATGTATAGTCAATTCCTACATACCATAAATATATTGTGGATTTTTTTCTTAAAGTTCGAATACAATAAAAGCTTGTTTTATTATCTTTGACTATTTGATGTGAGTTTTAAACTAAAATGACACCTTTCTATTGAAAACATTCACTTTGGGTCATATTGACCACATAATATCTCAAATTGGTATGCGGTCAATTCTGATACATGAAAAATGAATTATGGATAATTTCCATAAATTTTGAAAATAATCTAATCTCTTTTTATCATTTTAGGATATTTGAAGTGTGTTTTAAACTAAAATGATTATTTTGTATTGAAAACACGCAATTTGGGTCATATCAACCACATCGTATTTTAGATTGATGTGTGGTTGTTTACTACACATGAAAAATGAATTATGAACCATTTTACTAATTTTTCAAAACAATCTGATCTCATTTTCTTAGTTTTTCCGATTTGACATGTGTTTCAAATTAAAATGGCACCTTTCTATTGAAAACATGAACTCCATGTCATATCGACCACATCATGTATCAGATTGAGGTGCGGTCAATTCCTACTCATAGAAAATGAATTATAGATCATTTTCCTAATGTTTGAAAACAATCTGAACTTTGTTTCTTGGTTTTTGAATATTTGGTGTATGTTTTAATCTAAAATGGTACTTTCATATTGAAAACACACAATTTGAGTCATACCGACCACATCAGGTTTTAGATTAATGTATGTTTAATTCATACATGTAATAAATAAATTATTTATTTCAACTATAAATTTTGAAAACAATCTGAGATTGTTTTCTTGGTTTTGGCTATATGACATGCATTTTAAACGAAAATTACACTTTTATATTGAAAACATGTACTTCGGGTCATACCAACCACATCATGTGTCATATTTAAGTATGGTAAATTCCAAAACATAAAAAATGAATTATGGATCATTTTTATAAAGTTTTAAAACAATCTAAGCTCGTTTTCTTTGTTTTGATCATGTGACATGTGTTTTGAATGAATGTGTAAATTTTAAAAATAAGTATCAGAAAAAAATGATAATGAAATTAACTAAAAATGTAGATAAGATGATGATAAAATTAACTAAATAATTATCAGGAAGAAAAATCTTCATGATGTCTATATACATTCTAACACCGTATATTCTTCCCATTCATTTCAAAACAAATTTATTTCCTACATTGTACTTCTCCTTGAGAAACATATCAAAAACAATAAATAATCATTATGATACTAATGATTTATATCCTAAATATATTTCTAAGGTTATAGACCATACTAGATCATAAACATAGTATGTAATCACATAAATTTGTTTTCAGTAATGTCACAAACCAACCTAGGTCAACCCCAAATCGATCACCCATGCTGACCCACGATAAGGCCCAAGAGGCATTCTCGATCCTCTTAGGTTTTCAACTAGTGTAGGGCATAAATATACTCAAATGGGAATGGTTTATCCTATAAATGATATAAAAATAAATAAATAAAAACTAAAAAATAAAAATAAAAACTATAAATGGAAATAAATAAAACCCCACATACCTTAATGTGGCCCTGTGGGTCACCACCATCCACTGAACCAACGTCGCTCCATGATGACCAAGTTTGAGCTTGAAGCAGCACCAAAAGCTAAAAAAATAATATATCTATTTGCATGAGAATTAAAGCTCTGTAGTTGTTCCAAATAAACTATTCCATATTCCTTACCTTCAAAAATAAAACAAAGTCATGCTAGTTTGAAAATAAGACATAAAAATAGTTTCTTCCCACTCTTTTCAGAAAAAAGTAAAAAGCTTCCATTTTTAAGAAAATCCACTTTCCATTAAATTTCCTAAATAGTTTTTAAAGCATGGAAATTAATTTAAATAAATTAATTTAAAATACAAACAGTTCTAGAACAGAAATTTTAATATGAAATGCAATGTAAGGGTGCCACTTTACAAAAATACAAGAAAAAATAGGAAAGTAGCATACATATAAACCAGTGTCATAGAAACTAGGGGTTGGTGAAGAAGGCCTATGATAGAGCTATAATACTGACACAAAATCAATCTCTACCACTACCAATTATCCACAATCACTTCCCAAACACTTGGTAACACCATCACTGTCATGAATAATGGGAACATTCCATGGGAACTCAGGTTATCTACTCAAGTCCACTAGCCAGTACGTAATCTCAACTAGTACAACATGTGTACCTAGGCTCACACCTAACAACCCATGGATTCCCATGAAAATTAAATAGAGGTGAGTTTTATCAAACTATTGAATACGTACATGTTTATATATATATATCATATTACTTCCAAGAAACCTCATCTTCCTTCTTACCTCTGATCACTCATCCTAAGCGCAGCCCCTTTTCAGGCTACTTAAGCCAAGAAAAATACTATTTACTAGAAACATACCACAAATCACACATCTAACATATGAATAACATTTTTAATTCATAGTGAATGCCTTAATAGGGGTTTCACTTTCCATAAAATATTTCAAAATGATAACCGAGTCGTAACACTTTAAAGAATCACTTCCATTTTAAAGAACACATTTGACCAAATATTTTGAGTTCAAAAACCAAACTTCACATGTTATAAATCATTTACAAAACTATTTAAAAAATTTCAGATACTTCACATTTAAAGGTAATCTTGTAAACAGGCTTAGAAAAAAGGAACTCATGTTGGAAGTTAAGGGAAAGTATAGAAAATGAGTGCAAGACCATTTCCCAGAAACAAAACCAATTTTCATATCATTTAAACATAATATAATAATGAAAACGAATTTTAAAAACATCAATCAGTCATAGATTTTAAATTAAAGTCTTGGACATAGGGACCCTACCTCAAAACACATTACTTATGATGAAGGTAATCCAAATCCAATCTTTTATGCTTACATACACATGAATTTATACACACATATATATACCCCTCACTAGTGCAGAAAACGTTATTTACGTCACCATTTTTTACGTCGGTTATAAAATAACTGACATAACAAATGCAGTGAGTAGATTTTTAACATCGGTTATTTTAATAACCGACGTTAAAAATCGCTCGTGTTCGGTTTTTACGTCGGTTATCAAATAACCAACGTAAAAAACCAAAGCGTGGGGGTTTTTTTACGTCGGTTATTTTATAACTGACGTAAAAAACTCGTAGATATCTCGTTTTTTACGTCGGTTATAAAATAACCGACGTAAAAAACCAAAGTGCGTGGGATTTTTTACGTCCGTTATTTGATAACCGACGTAAAAAACTGTGATTTTTGATGTCTTTTTTACGTCGGTTATAGAATAAACGATGTAAAAAACGTTTTTTACATCGGTTATTTTATAACCGACGTTATAAATGTAAAAAACAGTTTATAATGTCAGTTATTAAATAACCGACATTATGAAAACATTTAAAAAATTAACAACCCCTGAGGTTTGTCATTTACGAATTTTCGTTCGACAGTCCGGTGGCTCGTCTCTCTCGCGCGATAAACCCTAATCGGGTCGTCGATCTCACTGCGTTAAACTCTTTTTGCCTACAACGTTTATCATCTTTACTCTCCTCGGATCTATCATCTCAACTCGCAACACTCAATTAAGCCTTCCATGAATTTATTTCGTTCGTTTTTTCCCGGATAGTCTATATTTATTTTTTGTGATTTTTGTGTGCTTTTTTTCGTTCGTTTTTTGTGCTTTCAACTCGTTTGATTTTTGTGTGCTTTTTTTCCTGGATCTATCATCTCAACTCGTTTTTTGTGCTTTCAACTCGCAACACAAAAGGAATTCCAAAACCCCCATTTCATGTAAGCCTTCAACTCGCAACACTATATTTTTGTGTGCTTTTTTTCATTCGTTTTTCCTACATCGTATATTTTTTGTGGTCCCAAAATTTTTTTTGATGGATTTGGATATGTATTTAATTTTATATATTCATTTTATCTTGAAATTGGGTGCTTTTAATGTGTGACTCTTAGGTTAATATTTGGGTGTATTTTATAACCTATGAAAGTGATTCATTAATTTTGAAAGGGGAATCCAATTATGGTTGTTTAATTCTTTTTTGTCATGTGGGCCTCGAAAGGGGGGTTTTGAATTGGTGTTATGTGTAAAAACTTGTCACACCTCTTGAAGGTGTTTTATGATAAAGTTTGTTTTTCATGTGTATTGTTTGTGACATTATTTGAAGTAAATTATTAAAATATGGGGGTGGTTTAATAAATGTGTATTGAGCTGAAATTTATATTTTGGATTTGTATTGGTATGATTTTTTTCTTGAATGGGGGTTTTGGAATGTCTTTTGTGTGCAAAACATGGTTTTTCCTCTTGGAATTGTTTTATGAAAATTGAAAATTATTTAGTGAGTTAAAAAAAGTGATAAAATGGTGTAAATGCAATATTTTGGCGATGTTATTCACCTAATAAGGGTTTTGAAGGGTAAAGAGGTGATTTAAGATGTCAAACATTTTCAGAATGTTTTATAAATTGAGGAATTGTTTTATTAAATTGTGATGTCGGTGCGAAACATGTTTGTGGACTATTTTATGTGACTTTTTTGATAAAATAAATTATGATATTAGTTATCAAGAAACTTGTGATCATTTGACTAGTTGAATATCAATGATTATTTTTAATTATCATATGATCATTTAAGTAGCAATATTTAATAATATTTAATTCCATCTATTTCATGCTGAAGTATATATTAAATGCATGTGTTTTTCCTTGTTCACCATCCCTAGTTTTATATGTAAACCATTGTTTGGGGGGTTGTCCGGGGGGTGGGGGGATGTCCAGAGGGTTGGGGGTGTCCAGGGGGGTGTCCAAGGGGGTGGGTGGGTGTGGGGGGCTGTCCAAGGGGGTGGAGGCCTGTCCAGAGGGTTTTGGGGGTTGTCCGGGGGGTAGGGGCTGTCCAGAGGGTTAGGGGGTGTCCAAGGGGGTCGGGGGTGGGGGTGGTGTTTAGGAGGGGTGGGGGGTGCTGTCTGGAGTGGTGGGGTGCTATCTAGGGGGTGGGGGGCTGTCCAAAGGGTTGGGGTGTGTCCAACGGGGTGTCCAAGGGGGTAGGGGGTGGGGGTGGTGTTCAGGAGGAGTGGGGGTGTTGTCTAGAGGGGTGGGGGGCTGTCTAGGGGTTGGGGGGCTGTCCAGAGGGTTGGGGGTGTCATGGGGGGTGGGTGGGTGTGGGGGGCTGTCCAAGGGGGTGGAGGCCTGTCCAGAGGGTTTTGAGGGTTTTCTGGGGGGTGGGGGTTGTCCAGAGGGTTGGGGGTGTCCAGGGGTGTTTGGATTTACATTGTGATTTTCTCCATCTGAGTTTTTATTTTAAATATGATTTGATTCTCAGGTTTACTCCATTCTCTCCAATGTTCTATCAACCATGTAGGCACCATGGTTTTCTTTTATTCAATGGAATTTAAAAATGTTATATCTAACTATATTTTCTTTTAATAATAATATTCAAGCATATTTTTTTAAATACGCATAGATTTGTTTTATATTTCAAAATTGTTTTACATTCAAATTATGATTTTTTTCATATAAACTTATATTTGTCTTATCTTAAAAATATATATATATTTGATATTTTTTATAGGTAATAATGAGTCGAAGTTGGATTATATCACATCGAATGAGCAATGAATACGAGGAAGGTGCTGATGCCTTTTTGGAAGTTTCTAAATGAAATGTTCCAAGTAGTGACATTTTTTTCTGTCCATATCTGAAATGTTTGAATATGAAGAAGTTGAAAAGTAGAGAGATAAAAGATCATCTGATATGTCATGGTTTTAATCTGAGATACAACCCTTGGATTTGGCATGGTGAAACTGGACGAAATGTCACTGATGATGATGATTCACAAGATGGTAACTCCGATGGAATTGAAGAAATGATTCGCGATATTGTAGCAGAACAAATTGAGATAGAACCGACAGTTGTGCATCTATATGGTGATGCTGAAAAACCATTATATCCTGGTTGTACAGATTTTACGGTTTTGTTGGCGGTGTTAAGATTGATTAACCTGAAGGAAAAACATGGATGGAGTGACAGAAGTTTTACAGAGCTGCTACAATTGATGAAAGACAGTCTTCCAAAAGATAACGATCTTCCAGATTCACATTACAAGGCCAAGAAAATATTATGCCCGATGGTATTGGGATACAAGAAAATGCATGCCTGTCTGAATGACTGCATTATATATAGGAAGGAATATGAATTTATTTCAGAGTGTCCTAAATGTGGGACATCACGGTATAAGGTGAAAGAGAAATCACAGGCTGATGTAGAGATTACAAAGTTCCCTGCAAAGGTATTTTGGTATATTCCTATAATTCATCGTTTCAAACATTTATTTGCTAATTCACATGATGAAAAAAGGTTAAGATGGCATGCTGATGAGTGGGTATGTGATGGAAAAATACGTCATCCAGCTGATTGTCCACAATGGAAGAAAATTGATGCGCATTATTCTACATTTGGAAATGAAATAAGAAATCTCATATTAGGGTTGTGCACAGATGGAATGAATCCATATCGAACCCTCAGTAGCACACATAGTTCATGGCCTGTTTTATTGGTAATTTACAACCTCTCTCCTGAAGTTTGTATGAAGTGCAAATATGTCATGTTGAGTATACTGATCTCTAGTCCAAAGCAACCCGGCAATGATATTGATGTTTACTTGTCACCGTTGATTGATGATTTGAAACTGTTATAGGCTGATGGTATTAGGGTGTATGATTCTTATAAAATGGAATATTTTCAACTACATGCAGTGCTTTTGTTCACTATAAATGACTTCCCAGCCTATGGAAATTTTTCTGGATACAGTGTTAAAGGGCATAAAGCATGTCCAATTTGCGAACAACAGACGTCATATTATCAATTGAATCATGGGAGGAAAACAGTGTACATGGATCATCGGAAGTTTTTGCCTATGGATCACCCTTATAGAAGACTAAAAAAGGCATTCAATGGCTCACAAGAATTTGATACTGCTCCAAAACCTTTATCACTAGATCTGTATTTTGAGAGGGTGAAAAAACTTGATGTGACATTGGGAAAGACACAGAAATCTGGTAATGATAGACATATTTGGAAGAAAAGGTCAATATTTTTTGAGCTACCATATTGGAGGTATCATGAAGTTAAACATAATATTGATGTCATGCACATGGAGAAGAATATATGTGATTGTTTTATTGGAACATTTTTAGATATTAAAGGAAAGACTAAAGATGGGTTGAATGCAAGATTAGACTTACTATCAATGGGAATAAGTTTGGAGTTAGCTCCAACTCCTAAAGGAAGATGAACATTTCTTCCCCCGGCTTGTCATACATTATCGAAGAGGGAGAAAATTAGCTTTTGTTAGTGTCTTCATGATATCAAAGTGCCTCATGGTTATTATTCAAATGTAAAAAAATTTGTCTCATTGAAGGACTTGAAGTTGATAGGTATGAAATCACATGATTTTCACGTCATGATGCAAAAAATTCTACCAGCTGCATTGCGTGGAATATTTCCCATTCGTGTCAGAAAGACTATGATGAAGTTGTGTTATTTTTTCAATTCAATTTGTAACAAGGCGATTGATGTGAATGCTTTGAACATTTTGGAAAAGGATGCAATTTTTATACTTTGTCAATTGGAAATGTATTTTCCTCCAATTTTTTTTTTGATATAATGGTGCATTTAATGATTCATCTGGTTCGAGAAATAAAGCTTTGTGGACCTATATATCTTCGTTGGATGTGTCCTTTTAAAAGGTATATGAAAATATTAAAGGGGTATGTTAAAAATCCATATCGACCTGAAGCCTCCATTATTGAAAAGTATATTTCTGAGGAGGTAGCAGAGTTTTGTACGAGCTACTTGGATGCTGAGCAACACATAGGTTTGCCTCCATCTCACCATGAACGAGTTAATAATGAGGGAAAGGGGATTCGTGGATTGAAAGTCAAATCATTATCATCTGAACAGATGAAGAAGTTAGAATCATACATCTTGAATAACATAGTTGATGCTCAACCATATATCACATTGCATATTAATGAGTTGAAACAATGTCATCCAAAGAAGAAAGAAATGTGGATTTTGAACGAGCACAACAAAACTTTTTTTCATGGATTAAAAAGACTTTGCTTGGTAGATCAGATGTATCAGAGAAATTAAAATGGATAGTGGGTGGTCCATGTTTAAATGTGATAACATGGTCCGGTTATGACATTAATGGCTATACATTTCATACGAAAGCTCAGGACAACAGAAGTGCAGTTCAGAATAGTGGTGTATTGGTGTTTGCAGAAGCAATTCATTTTTCGAGTGCTAAGGACAAAAACCCAATTTCTGCATCAAGTGCATATTATGGAGTGATTTAAGACATATGGGAGGTTGATTACTTTAAAATTAAAGTTCCTGTTTTTAACTGTAAATGGTTTATCGGTAACAACAGTGTCAGACACGATGAATTTGTAATGACACTTGTTAATCTGAATAGATTGGAAGACACAACTGATTATTTTATAATGGCAACACATGAAAAACAAATTTTCTATGTAGTAGATCAATCAGATATGCAGTGGGCTGTTGTTTTACAAGGGAAAAAACAATATATTGGTGAGGATGAAGTTTATGAAGATGCTGATTTATGTGAGATCCCTACTTCCATGGAAAGATTAACAGAACATAATGATGAGCATGTTGAAGACATGGTTTGTTCCATAAGGAATGATCATGACGAAGGAATTTGGGAAAACAATCCATTTGTACATTCCTAACATTACAGGTAACATATTTTTATTTCTTGTTTACATTTATTTTTTTCATAAATGTTAGATGTTGTAAGTTTTTTATTTATTAAAACATGTTTTAAAACAAAATAAGTATAAGTTTTTGTTTGTTTTAAGTTTTTTTAGTTTACTTTATCATGTTTACCATTACATGAATTATATATCTATTATTTTTGTTCAGTGACAATTACTTTACCATGTTTACCAGGTTTACCATGTTTACCATCTTGACCATCTTTACCATCTTTACCATCTTTACCATCTTTACCATTGTTTAACATGCTTACCATATTACCAATGTTTACTATTATGTAACTTAGTACACTTTTCTATTTTTTGATTACAGTAGTATTAAAATATTTGAATTTGTATATTATTGAACTAACGTTTGTTTTTTTGATTTGAAGGATAATGAAAGATCATTCAGTTGATCAACCACATGATTCTAGAGATGAGAATATTGGTCATACCTCTGGGGAGGAACATTCACATGCTCTTATTAGAACAAAGAGTTCAGAGGTTGGTAAACGTGGGTGCCCACATTTACCAAAATTATCAGTTTCTCGTACGCAGGATCAGAGGATAGTCATTGAGTTTGATGATGATGATATTCCTAGAGGTCCAAATGAAAAAGATTTTAAGAGTTTTGTAGCAACTCAGGCTAAGAGCAAAGTAAGCATTCTGTATGATGACTGGAGAAGTGTGGATAAAGTGATAATCTCTCAGTTATGGGAGACGATTTTGGTAAGATCTTTTTCTATTGTTTAAATATTCATTAAATGTTTTTAGTATACATAATATGTTTAACCTCTTCTTTATTAGATGACATTTGATATTCCTAACACTGGAGGAGTCAGGAAGAAATGCTTATCGTTGGCTTCCAAGAGATGGAGGGATTTCAAATCAACCCTCTCATCTGATTTCATTTATTGTCATAGGAGTCATGAAAATCCATGTCGTATATATCCCTTTATAGATGAAGACACATGGAGACAGTTTTTTGAAAGTAGAAGAAAAGAGTCATTTTTGGTAAGGGTAGTGTAAAATTTTATAAGATTTCTTATATAAATGATCTTATTAACGTTTTGTTAATGATTTCTTATTCTTAATTTACAGCAAACAAGGAAAGCTCATCAAGAGATCCAATCTAAAAATGTATACCCTCATAGTTTATATCAGAGAGGGTATGCATTATTGGAAGAACAAATGATGGCGGAGAAATTTTAACAACTAAGAGCTGAGTCTTCAAGCTCTGGTGAGGTGGCCCCTCCATCCCCTCCATCTAGACATGAAAAATGGAAGAGAACTCGGAAGGGAAAAAAGGGAAATATCTTTCGGATGAATTAAGAATCGTAGCTGAGAGGATTGTAAGATATATATTTTATTTATTTAAGTTAACCATTTTCTTCATATAATTTCAATCATTACAGAAATGTTCAATTAATTAATACATGACTCTCTTGAGGAGCAGAGTTCACAAGGGACATTTACAGCTACTGGGAGGGAAGATATTTTATCTGTAGCATTGGGAAGGCCCGAACATCCTGGTCGTGTAAGAGGATATCCAGCAGGTGTATCAGTAAGAAAAGTGTTGCCACGTTCTTCAAATTCAAACATTGAGGGGGTTTATAGAAAAAAAATTGATTCCTTGGAGTCTTAAATTCATAATATTAATGCGACGATGGAGGAAAAGATTAGAGTGTCGGTGTAGTCTATGTTTGCAGACATGTAAAGACAATTTCAGACTGCAGCTCCCACTCCTCCACCTCCCCCTGCAGACCCCATTATTTATCCTCCACCTCTTCCAGTAGCTCCCACTCCCCCACCTCAACCTGCTGACCCCATTTTTTATCCTACTCCTCCGCCGCAGCTTCCTACTTATTGCGAGTTGTATGTTGATGATTCTCAACAACATATAGTAGCATATCGGTTGGTATATTTTATAGGAGATACATTTCATCATCAACAATTAGAGGTAGAGAATCAGAGGGTCACTATACAAGATATTATAGATAGATCAGCTCAGGTACCATTACCTACAGATGAGGTGGCGACAGTTGGACATATTATCGGCCATTTTTTAATTTGGCCATCCAGACTTGTTCAACTCATTACCATAGAGGTATGAATGTTATATCTTTTTTTTTATTTTTTATTAAAGTTGTTTTATCATTTGAAAACTAATATATTTTTCAATTTATTTTTATAGGAATACTTCAAAGGTAAAGAAATATTGTATAGACAACAACAAAGACAAATCGCTATGACATCAGATACAGAATCCAGTAGTCTTGAAAGATTGTCAAGATATTCATATTTGTTGGTGGATCATTATGAGTTTCCAATGGAATCTCGTGTTTGTGGACGTGAAATAAATTTGGGGATTATGAAAACTGATATCATGGAGCTTGTTACTGGAGATAAGTTGGGCATCAACGTGGTGCAATTTTTTTCTATGTAAGTCTTAACACCTTTTCCATGCATTATATTTATTAAAAATGTATAATTATGTCTGTTTTGTATTAGGTATCTTTATAAAATTTTTGAGAGGAATGAGCTGACATATGTATATGGATTCATGGACCCGCAATTGATTTCCCCTGAAGCATGTGCATTGGATGAGGAACAAATAATGATTTATATTGCTGAAAGATTTGAAAAGAATATAGTCACACAATGTTGGATGATTCCTTTTTGTGAGAGGTATGAAACACATCTCTCTCAAAGAGTTAATAATATTTTAACATGAAAAACCACTAACGTTAAATTTCCTTTTATCAGTGATCATTGGATGTTAGGGGTTTTTTACCCAAGGGAGAAAGCACTTTATTGGATATGCTCTGTCCATGATGATGTGCGGGAAAGTTTTAAGAATATATTGGAAAAGTAAGTTTCAATTTCTCAATAGTTTTATATATTATAATGAATTTTAAATTTACCCCATTAGTATTATTTTCTAACAGGGCATGGGTCTACTTTCGAAAAAATGCATAGAAAAGGAATGCAAAGATCAAATATGTAAATGCGAAGGTAAATATCCATTTATAATTTGTACTTTTTGATTTATTACATTAAAATAATATATTGAATTACACTCATTCAAACAGAATTTTCATGAACAACAAGGCGTCATCGAATGCAGATATTATATGTTAAGTTTTATGTATGAAATAATAACAACTAGGACAGTTGTGAATTTTGACCTGGTAAGATTTCCTCTTAAACTTTGCCATAATATTTCAAATTTATTTACTCATTATACACGTTAACTACTATCCTTTTAATTTGTAGCTTTTTGATGACCCTCAACCCTATAATGCTGAAGACATAAAACAACTACAAGTGGAGTGGTCAAACTATTTTATAGGTTTCATTAAATTTTAGTTGTTTGTAATGTAAAATGTAATTTTGAATATTGTCGTTGTAATTGTGTATTTGGTAGTCGTTTAGGTTGGATTTAGTTTTTTTGAAGTTGACAGTGTAAGTTTTGAATGTTATATATGTGAATGTTTATTTTTTCTCTACTTCTTGTTTTGGTCTACTTATGATGGTTTCTCTGGTATGGATTCGGGTCTGGGGGGGAGGGGTTTCAAGGGTGTGGGGGGTTTTCAGTGGTGTTGGGGGTGTCCAGGGGTCTGGGAGGGCTTTCCGATGGGGTGGGGGGGGGGGTTGTCGAGGGGTGTTTGGGGATGTCCAGGGGGTTAGGGGCAGTCCATGGGTGTGGTGGGGGCTCCAATGGGGTGGGGGAGGGCTGTCCAGGGTGTGGGGGGGGGGGGTATACATGAGGGTGGGGGGTTGTCCCGGGGTGTTTGGAGCTGTCCAGGGGGTCGGGGGGAAGTCCAGAGGTGTGGTGGGGGCTATCAAATGGAGTGAGGGGTGATGTTCAGGAGGGTGGGGGTTATAGAGGGGTGTTTGGGGCTATCCAGAGGGTCAGGGGTAGTTCAGGGGTGTAGTGGGGGCTCCAATGGGGTGGGCGCTGTCAAGTGGGGTGAGGGGGTGAGGGGGTGCTGTTCAGGAAGGTGGGTGGCAGTCCAGGGGGTGGGGGGGGGGTCTCCAATGGGGTGGGGGATGGTTTTCCAGGGTATGGGGGGTATACATGAGGGGGGGGGGGGTTGTCCCGGGGTGTTTGGAGCTGGCCAGGGGGTCGGGGGGCAGTCCAGGGGTGTGGTGGGGGATGTCAAGTGGGGTGAAGGGGTGAGGGGGTGCTGTTCAGGAGGGGGGGGGGGTTGTCGAGGGGTGTTTAGGGTTGTCCAGGGGGTCGGGGGGTAGTCCAGGGGTGTGATGGGGGCTGTCAAGTGGGGTGAGGGGGTGAAGGGGTGCTGTTCAGAAGGGTGGGGGGTTGTCGAGGGGTGTTTGGGGCTGTCCAGGGGGTCGGGGGCAGTCTAGGGGTGTGGTGGGAGCTCCAATGGGGTGGGGGAGGGTTGTACAGGGGGTATACATGAGGGTGGGGGCTATCAAGTGGGTAAGTTTTATCTGTTATCAATTTAAATGCTTAAATTTTCTTTAGTTCATGTTTTGATCTTCTGTTTTTGAGGTACGAATTCTTGATTTGGTTTTTGGTTGATTTTGGGGGAGATCAGAGGACTGCAGTGGATTTTTTTTTTTAAATTTTTTTTTTATTTCACATCGGTTATTTTATAACTGACTTGATAAAGAAATCGAGAAGCGTTTATCACGTCGGTTTTTTTCATAACTGACGTGATAAACATCTGTGGCATGGTTTATCACGTCGGTTATGTAATAACCAATGTGATAAAGGACCTGGGAAATGCTTTATCACATCAGTTAATCAATAACCAAAGTGATAAACGGCCTGGGAAATGGTTTATCATGTCGGTTATTTAATAACTGACGTGATAAACCATTTACCAGGACTTTTATCACGTCGGTAATTGATTAACCGACATGATAAACCCCTATCGGTACTGGTTTATCATGTCAGTTATTGATTAACCGACGTGATAAACCCCTCCCAGGACTGGTTTAGCACGTCGGTTATTTAATAACCGATGTGATAAACCATACCCCAGAAGTTTATCATGTCGGTTATTAAATAACCGACGTGATAAAGTCACCCTTACGTTTTTATGACATCAGTTATTGTATAACCGACGTGATAAAGCCCCCCCCCCGGGTTTATCACGACGGTTATATAATAACCGAAGTTATAAACCCCCCCGGGTTTTTTCATGTCGGTTATTAATTAACCGATGTGATAAACACCGCGATGTTATGTATGTTATGTCGGTTTTTAAATAACTGACGTAAAAAACTTTATTTATAACATCTTCCGTATTAACGTCGGCTAAAACCCAATGTAAAAAATGAAAAAAAACCGACGTAAATAACGTTTTTTACACTAGTGCCTATATTCAATGTAGATATTACCCTCTACAAGAAGGAATATCTAAAAATATGGTATATATATACATACATTCCTTACCCATGTATATTTGTGTAGGACACCCTCATGAACAATAGTCCAAAACACACTAATAAAAAATACGAAAAACTCAAAAATCATAAAACCCTAAATAAAAAGCAACCAAAGGTGAAAAGAAGAAGAAAACTTACTCAAAACTGATAGAGAACCCACTGCCCTCAATTTTTGTGGAAATAATTGGCCCTAACGAAACCTGAAAACCCTGGATGTTAAGAATCAACAATAGTAACACCCAAAATCAGATTAGGGTTCTACCTAGGTACGCGCACCACATAGAAGAGAAATAAAATCAAAAAATAGAGGAAGGAGAAGGAAGAGGATGAGAAGATAGACTAACTGAAGACGATCACACCCAAAAATGGAGAAAAAATGGATGAAAAAGAAAGTGGGGGGGGGGAGGTGGTGGCGTGTGTGGGGGGAATCCCCCTTTGGGATAGGGTGTCGCAAAACATAGGGGAGGGGATTCCCCTTTGGGGTATTATAAAACTTGATAATAATAATAATAATTATTATTATTATTATAATAAATTTATTTTTTCCATTTATTATTATTATTATTAATTTCATTTTAATTTTTTTTAGTTTTTAATTATTTATTTTTTAAAATCTGGTTAAACCACACGGTCTGGCCAAATGGTCTTTTGGACCATGTTCCATCCATTCGGTTACCTCTTTTTTAAGAGAGAGATAGATTTTACGGGCTATCGAGGATAGGTGCATGCCAGTGGGCCCAGCCATGCACCCTAGAAAGTTCCACTTTTTAGGTCGTATGATTAGCACTAGGTTGGCACAGAATTTCTTCTAACCATGTACCAACTGTACTCCATCTTCTTTCTACCTAACAACCACTATTTGTTCCTGAAAACACCTTGAAAATCCATGTAATAAATATAAGACCAAAAATAAATAAAATAATGGAGAAATTTTGGGCCGTGGTGTGAAAATTATCCCCACCATTAACACTTTATGCCCTTATAAAGTCACCCAACCAAAAAAGGAACAAAACCAAGAATCAAAACTGATAAAGACCAAATGAAACCCTAAAACATAGTGTGAAATTTCAACTCCACAATTTACACCTGAAAATTTAGGAGAATAAATCAATGAGATCTATAGTGGGTCTCCCAACTATTAAGGAACTGACTAAAAATTCCATTTCACTAAGAGGAATGATCAACAAAACCACCCACCAATATAAGAAGGGTTCAAACATAGAGACTTGAACATGACACTTAAACAAGCCACAATTTTTAATTTTTCAGGACACAAGCATTTTCAAATTAGTACCACTCAAAAACTAAAACCATTACAAAGTAAGAATACTATTAAATAGTTTATATTTAGTAAGTCTTAACCACAAAAATTTCAGGAAAGAGGCCACAAAAATCACTAAAATGAAAGGTTATCAAAAATAAAAACCATAACAGGGAAAAAATTTAATGGTCACCACTCTGGAATTGGATAAAACTTTTTGGATGTATATTCATCAAACCTAGAAACTCCCGCATTGTTTGAAAATCCTCACTTCGAGGCCTATAGTCAGAGCTCCGATGTCTTGAAGTATATGTTTCACCATAATCAGGAGTTGATAATCTCTAATAGAAACTCCTTATTTTAGTAATGAAACTTACCAAACTTCTTCAAGTATCACAAATAGAGTCACTGATGATAAGCCTTTGGAGGTTACAACATGATGGTTTAGAGTGACCAAACTAAACACAATAGAATCAAACAAGAGAGTGTTCTGATGAATGAAATGTAGGAACTAGCCAGGAGACTTTTCTAGAATAGGTTCCTCTGATTTACATGCCTCACGGGATGGGGAACCTCCATGATCACTAAAATAAACTGGACTATGAACTACCACGGGCTTCCCCCTGATACTTTCTTATATGAAAGAACATGATCCTCAAACCCTAGATGGAGTCCCCACAAAAAATAGATTCCTACTGATTGCTCAACACTATCTCTAGAGAAAAGGACACCAGACCATTGAAATGGTCAACATTCCCCTTCACTGTCAGTTGAACTTGTTGAGTGTCCATGATCTATGACACTTTCTTCTTTTCCACTTCTTTAATAATAAACCACTAGATGAAAGTGGTCTTGAAGATCGCTTAAACATCCCAACACATAATGAGGATGAAATGATAACCTTCCACTGTTCCAGTCTCAATCCTTAAAACATACCCAATACAACTCACACTTCAACAACATCTGGAGTTCCAAAAACGTTAAGACACCCCCAACTTCCTCAAAACAATCCATAGCCTCTAATGGGATTTTAAGACTATATAAAAAAGACAACTATTGAGAAGAGCTCAGCTCCACCACTCCTCTAGGAGTCTAGGCAGGGCCAATGACTGGAAGATGATCCTCTGAAACCTTTTGGGTATTTCTAGGTGGAATAATTAAAATAACATAAAACATTAAACCAGATCAATGTCAAAACAAATCTCAACCGAAAAAATACCTCAACTCAAATCACCAAGCTCATAATCCAAAATACCACAAAACAAACTAAAAATCATCTTTCAAAAACCATCATTTTCTAAATTTACCTATTTTTAAAATAAATTCCTTCAAAATTAAAAACATTCCTACACATCCACTTTAAAACCCAAATATCACTAACTATTGGGCCCACTTTGTGTATGAATATTGTATTTGTTGTCAATAGTTGTCAATATTGGTCAAAATGAAGAAGTATCTCCTAAGTTTAATGTCAATGTTAATGTAGAAAGATTTAATTTATTATACCTGGATAATTGTTATGGATTCATAGCATTGTATTCCATGCTTGGGAAATTCCCCATGTTGTTTAAAACTTGAGGATGCATTACTGATTTTTGTTTCCCAAATATCATAAGTTTGGAGAACTTGTGATGCAAGAATTATGAATGAAAGGGGGAGTAAAGGTGATTCTAATCATATTTAGTTTTTATTGGAATTAATGATGTTCATAGAAGACATAGAAGTTACAATACTTTCCTTTGAAAATATAATGATGTTAAAGGTGATCGATCAAAGACTATATATCATGATTGATGAGGTTTGTAATGAAAACATATGTTTTTCGAATAAGGAAGATGATAGTGAATAAGCATGGGTGTTCTTGTCGAAGCATATTTTAAGGTGGCACAATTTCCGAGTGTTTTCCAAAATTTTGGGCCTCAAAATCAGTATTTTTTTTGGAAATGGAAGGTTTTCCTCATAGGATTAAATAGTATTAAGAACAGTGAATAAAATCAGAAAAGGAAGAGAACTTCATATGTAAAAACATGGACCACGTACCATGTATTTAGAATGGTTTGTGGCCATGTACGAGGCAGCGGGAATAGTTTGCGGAATAAAAAATGGTTTGTGGTGAAGGCTTTCAGTACATGTATGATGAAAGGCAGTATGCAGATTGTGTATGAAAGTGGTTCACAGATAAAAATGGGATGCAAAAGGTTTTAATTTTGTGGTAGGATAAGCGGTATGTGGTGAAGATTGTCCCACATTAAAAATTTGGGTAAATCATATTAGAAAAATCTATAAAGTTACTGGCCTATATAAAGAGTGCTAATCCCATCATTAATTAGAGAAAAATTAAAAAAAATGATCATCGCTAGTGGAAGAATTCGGATCAGTTTTAAAGAGTTTGAAAGGGAGAATTCTATGAAGAGGAGATTTCCACGGAAGATATTTTACGTAGGATTAAGTGGTATGCAGAAGATGAAATGATTGTCGGAATTAGGAGAAATGGTCTACAGAAGAAGGAATTTTATAGAACATGGAAGAAGCAATACGTAGAATTGAAAAATAGTATGAGGAATAGGAAGAAGCAGTAAACAGAAGAAAGAATTTTGCAAAAGCAGAAATGGTATACTGAGGTGATACATGGAAGCGGTATGCAGAGGCGGTATGTAGAGGTGGTATATAGAGAAGGTGGTACACAAAGAAAGCGCATTATGCAGAGAAGGAGCAGTACACAGAGTAGGCACGGTATGTGGAGAAAGCACGGTATGTGGAGTAGGTGTGATACGTGGAGTAGTCCTGATACACAAAGTAGGCACCATACATGGATCAGGCGCGGTACGTGGAGTAGGCCTGGTACACAGAGTAGGCACAGTACATAGAGTAGGCATGGTACGCAAAGTTATCCCAGTACGTGGATCATGTGTCAATGCAGAGCATGTGTGGTATGTAGAGTAGAGACAGTCTGTGGAGGAAGAAGTTGTTCATGAAACACTCACAATACACGATGTAAGACAATTCGTGGAGGAAGAAGAAAGATTTTTCGAAATCAAGGATGGTTCATAGAAGTGGAAATAATATGTGGAATCAAGGAAAATTTGCATAAATGGAAATATTACATGGAAGAGAACTGATATTTCATTCACTGCGGATATTTTATATCAGGGAAGGAGTGTGGAAAATTTATATTCAATTATTCTGGTCATATTAACTATGATGATTCTAAGCTGATATGGTCCTCATTGTTTTGATAATCCCAAAGGGAGTTTGTGATTATTGTAAAAAGAAGAAGTTTCAGTGCAGCTGGTTTTGCACTAAAGAAGAAGGAGAAGAAGATTGTGTAGATTTCAGGTTTGCTGTTGGGAAAGAAGAAAAGGATTACTTGCATGATACTAATCAAGTAACAAGTGAAGAGTATAAGATCAAGTAGTAGTGTGACATTCAACAGTTCTCAATAGGTGAAAGAATCTATTGGTGTTGCAAACCCTATTCAATAGGGAGAAGATTGTCTTGGGAGGTAGTATAAAGAACCAGCAAGGAGCTGTAAGTTGGACTAGGTTGTCACCAATTCAGGGAAGATGATTGTTTCCCTCCCACCACAAATATATAGGGACTCACACTATCCAGAGGATTGTTTTCCTATTCAAAACATTATAATTGTTACTACATTATAGTGGATAATTCATGTACTAGTCATAACCATAAATAGAAAGGATGTAGGTTCTCTTACTGAGTGGAAAACCTTGTAAAAATAGCATGTGCATATTTTTACTAATTTCATATTATTAAATGCTATAGGAAAAATAGAATAAGAGAATCAAGATACTAATAGGTCAAGAGGTACATGGATGAAAATTTGAAATTGGTTTAAAAAATACCCAACAATGATTCACCTCCACTCTCAGTGTTAGGAATATCCCAAATTGTTCCTCTCACTACTGACTTTCCTTTTAAAAGCACAATTCCATTAGAAAGAAAAATTCATTTCCAACGGTTTTAAAATTACAAAAACCTTTTCATCACACCATAAATTTTTTTTATAGAAATTATTTACTTTCTAAATTCCACTCACTCCAACCAAAACCAAACCAAAACATAACCCAAATCAAAAAATTTAAATAAGGAAACTAGAGATCATGTATAAGTTGAGCACATGGTTTAGAAAACCATGTGCTAAGCATGCACCAACCAATGGACGAATCTTGGACCATGCACTCAGGACCTAAATTGGTCGCTAATCCATGCAAGATAATAATGTAGAAGAAGTTCTCTTCCATTATCATTCCCCAAATCACAAGCCCCAAAATCCAAGAAATACACCAACAACATAAACTCAAAATCAAAATTAAAAAACTCAATCCAGTAACACCTAGAAACTCTAGGATAAGAACAAGAGTTCATGATTCTATTTATACCCATACCTATCAATTCCCAAAAGTCCTATATCTAGTTTAATTAACACCCCAAATAAAAAGGGATAATCTAATATCATTTTTACATGAACCAACCAGGGTCAACCCTGAACCTGTCACCTGAGCCTGCTGGAAACATGGCCCGAGAGGCATTCTCGATCCTCCTAGGCTGGAAAATAGTGTCAAGCATAAAATATAATCAAGTGGGAATGATTTAGCACATAAATTAAAATCAAATAAATAAATATAAACTGAAAAATAAAAATAAACACTAACAGTGGAAAGAAATAAAACCCCACATACATCCAGGTGACCCTTTTGGTCACCACCAACCACAGAACCAACGTCACTCCACAATGACTGAGTCCGAGATGGAAGTAGCACCAGAAGCTAAAAATAAATATAGATATATAGTTATGAGTAATAAAACTCATTATTCATTCCCTAATAAACTATTCCCAATGAATTACCTTTAAAAAGAAAACCAATTCATGTCATTTTGAATATAAGGAATATAAAATAAGGGTTTTACCATTCTTTTAAAAAATAAGTAACAGGCTTCCATTTTTAAGAAAAAACACTTTCCATTACATTTATAAAATAGTTTCCAAACCATGAAAATTAATTTCAATAAATCCATTTATAATATAACCAATTATGGAATAGGAATTTTAATATAAAATTCAAATCATGGGTGTCACATTATAAAAATACTAGAAAATAGAATAAAGTAGCGTATATGTAAACCAGTGTCATGGGATATAAGGAGTTGATCGAGATAGACTGGGATAAAAATATAATACTAACACAAAATAAATTTCTAATTGTAAAAATTATCCACAATCACTTCCCAAACACACGACGTCACCCTCACTGACTCGACCAAGGGGTACATCCCATGGGTAGTCAGATTATCTACTCAGGGCCACTAGATAGTGCGTAATATCAACTTGTTTAGCATGTGTACCTAGGATCGCAACTAAAAACCCAAGTATTCCCAAGAAAATTAAATGGAGGTGAGTTTTAACATCTATCATATACATATATATATATATATATATATATCACATTTTTTGTACAAAACCTCATCTTCCTTCTCACCTCCAATCTCCCATTTTAAGCGTAACCCCTTTCTAGGCCACTAAAGCCGAGAACAAGCCTATTTACCAGGAACATACCATGAATCACACATCTAACACATGAATAACATTTTTAATTCATGAGTAATTCATCAAGAGGGATTTTCCCTTTCCATAAAATATTTCAAAATGCCAACCAGGCCTTAACACTTTAAAGAACCACTTATATTTTAGAGAACACATTTGACCAAATATTTTGAGCTCTAAAACCCCACTTCACATGTTAGAAATAATTTAGAAAACCATTTTAAACATTTATGATACTTCAAAATTTAAGGTAAGCTTGTAAACAGGATTAGAAAAAAAGGAACTCATGTTTGAAGTTAAGGAAAAGCATGAAAAACAAGTGGAAAATCATTTCTAAGAAACACAACCAATTTTCATAGAGTTTACACTTAATATAATAATGAAAAATCATTTTTAAAACATAAAAAAATCATAGATTTCAAATTAAAGTCTTCGAAATAGGGACTCTACCTCAGAACATGCTTCTTTTGATGAAGGGAATCTGAAACCACTCTTTTATGCATACACACACATGCATTTACACACACACAAAAATATATATACAAATACCCTTATATGAAATATAGATATTACCCTCACCATGAGGTAATATCTTTAAGTAAGTTATATATATATATACATACATCTCACCAATGCCTATGTGTGTAGGTCACCCTCATGAACGACGGTCTAAAACACACTAGATAAAAATACCGGAAACTCAAAAATTACAAAAACCCTAAATAAAAATTAACTAAAGGTGAAAAGAAAAATAAACCTTACCCAAAACCGATGGTGAAACCAATGACCATGATTTCTATGGTAATAATCGGCCCTAATAGAACCTAAGAACACTAGAAATCATGAATCAATAATAGGAATACCCAAAATCAGGTTAGGGTTTTCCCTAGGCTTGTGCACCGTATAGAAGAGAAAGAAAACCACAAAATAGAAGAAGGAAAGGGAAGAGGAGGAGGATAGAGAATCACTAGAGATGATCACACCCAAACAAAGAGAAGAAAACAGATGCTATAGGAAGTGGGTAGGAGGTGGTGGTATGCGCACGGGGAATCCCCCATAGGGCAAGGGTGTTGCAGGCTAGGTGGAGGGGAGACCACTTTGGTGTATTATAAAACTTAAGGATGATGATGATAATAATAATAATAATAACAATACTAATGATTTTTTTTAATTTATTATTATTATTATTAATTTCATTTTAATTTTTTTTGTTTTTTATTTATTTATTATTATTATTTTTAAAACCTGGGAAGACTGTACGGTTTGGCTGCACGGTCTACCAGACCATGCGCCAACCGTGTGTCTACCTCTATCCTAAGAGGGAGTGACCACACAGGCTATTGGGGAGAGGTTCATGCCCATGTGCCTAGCCATGTTCCCTAGATAGTTCCACTGTCTAGGCTACATAGTTAGCACTAGGCTGGTGAATGACTTCTACTCACTATGCGCCAACTGTGAACCTTCTTCTACCCACCCAAAAACAATCATTTTTTCTAAAAACACCATAAAAATACACAAAATAAAGTTAAGAAAAAAACTAAATAAAATGATGGAGAAATTTTGGATCAGGGTGTAACATGAAAACATTTAAACACTATTTACACTACTCACTCACCACTAAACAAATTTTCTTCTTCTTTTGAGTACGTATATTTTCAGCAATATTGGTAGTTTTGAGAAAATATAGACAATGAAATGATTAAGAAATATTTTTAATGAAACCTTAATTACCTTGAGAAATTACTTATTTAGGGATGCTAGTATTTTTTTGGTTTATGATATCTTTCATAAATTTTCAAACATGATATCCACAATCGTTGTGGTTATCTTGCTCTGGACACTGCATAAACATTGACCAAAATAAGTAAATTGTTTTGAAATATGTTTTGATAGTTAAATATTTCTATATATAACTTAATCTATTTATATTTGAATTAATCCATAGGCTTTTTATATTCAGTCACCAACTTTATATCATGATTTAGCCTATATTTAGTGATTTCCCCATTATAACAAAATTCTTGTTAAAACACAGATATAATTAAAATTTTATCTATAAAATCTTGATTATAGTGAATTATAAATTCAAAATATTCATAATTTGTGCTCAGTCTGATTGATATCCATGCATTGGATCCAAAAAATAAATATTTGGGGTATTTAAATTGATTACGATCAGTATCCAATACTTCCTAAAAAACAAAAACAAATGAGTAACCATTAAAATAAAAATATATTTTATATAATTAGATTGTAGAGTTTTACCCCTACATTGTAGGAATCAAAATTAGTATATTGTCTCTTATTTTATTCTCAAATTCCTCATTTAGATCATCTTTTTCTTATCAATTTATTTTGACTCTGATTTAATTTTATTCATAGAAACGATATAGGGATTAATGAATCCAAATCGTGATTCTTGGGGTTTTCCCTTTATATAGTAGTAATATAAATACCAATAGAAAATATGAATAGTTATTAACTTTAATGAAAATATTAGATCATTTTTTGGATATATGTATTATGAAAATGTAACTTATATATGTATTCACAATTAAGACTCTAAGTCATTCAAACTTGAGAATCTCATTCATACTCTTGAGACTAACCAAATCTGTAATTATTGTTCCAAATATTTCTTTTATCACATGGAATGTAGGACATATATCCATATTTGATGGTGTATTCATGAATTTATAATGATAATATATATTGAAGTAGAACTGGAAGGGAGAAGGTACTCTGGAAGGTATTTTTTTCTTGGTAAATTCACTAGATTTTCTTGATTCGACCTTCTATTTCCCCATAATTTTATCCATTTGTAAAACCATACCTCACTTCAGACCTTTTTTCAACAAATGTTAAAGGATGTTCATTTGAATTTTTTTAAGGACATAACTCATGTATCTTTATATAATTAGAAGGCCATGCTATGAAATTTCCAATATCATCATTGACTGATGTAATATCTGAATCGTCCAGTGGAATAGGAAACTCAACACTCTGCTCTCGAGATACCTCAATCCCCACTCTCATGTGATATTTTGGGAGTTCTTTGTTGTGTAAATTGTATCCTGGGATTTTATAAACCATACCCCTCGCAACAAGGTAGTGCGTGGGTGTTGATAGATAAAAATCACATACAACTTTACCCTATGGAATTTTAGTAATATAAAGTTATCAAAAGTTATTTAAATAACATTTAGGAGAAAGTGTAATGAAAAAATTGAATGCCTCATGTAAGGTATGTGGTTAAGGGGAATGAATAGCCTCAAATATAGTGGGAAAATTTGGTTGTTCATGTGTTGATCTTTATTCCAACACTGGTTCACTTTGATCCTTTCAAATATATTGGTCCACTAAACCAGACCAGACAATAATATCTTAAAAAACATCTATTTTCACTTGAAATAATTTAATCACCAGATATGTATCTTCTTATGGTTTTTTCTTCTTGAAATATGTTTGAGGAGACACTCCAAAACCCACACCTCTAACAAAACCATATTTTTCTAGCCACTTCAAAGCTACTAAAAGTATTTTATCTTCTAGTATGGTTGCTACTGATTCTTGTGTCTAAATAGTATAAAAAACATGTGAACATAAATAGATATTTTTTATATAATATTGTTATAAATCATAATTAATTACTATTATGTGATACTTACACATGTTTCCCATACTACTTTGGTGTTTTCATCATCTAGTTTCTCCTCCTTATTTATGTGGACCCTCTTCCATAGCACATGACGTGGGATGAAAGTGGATTCATATTTTGATTCATCAATTTGCATATAAATAAAGGAATATATGTTGTTTCATATCACATAGAAATTTTATTGTTTATTTAAAATACATACCAATTTCTTCTCTAGTGAAGCACACCCCATCATTTCTTTGTGATAGGGGTATATTGGTTTTGATGGAGATTTTTTATTTTTAGTACTCAATTTTGTTTCATAAATTAACAATTTGGAATCAAATTAGATAAAATAAATAATACCAAATGATAAATTATTAACTATTATCCACTTGAAATGATTTCTCATCATGAATATAGATGAAATAATTCCATGTTTCATGCTTTATAATGTGTGCATAAGTAACTGGTCGGTGGGGATTTACTTTCCCCTTGGCATCCCTATGATGAAACTTCGTAAGAAGAGTCCCGAAGCCTCAATGGGATTTTCAAATGGAATTTAAGACATATTTCTTATGGAAATAATCTAAAATAAAAAAAATCTATATAGAATAAATAAAATTAAATCAGTGTTTCATTATACAATTTTTCACCAAAGTAGATAAAGTATATCATAACATCACCTTTATATCTTCCCAATGAGTTTCCTTCATTATAGGTTGGATAAGGCGTTGAGAATATATACCAATCTAAACATTCATCCTCATTGTGACATCTATGTTACTAATGAACATTAACTTGTTGAGGTTAATAGGTTATCCACATTGATTCTAGCCAAACTCAAATTTTATACCCTTACTTCTTGCCTTGATAATTTTAGTCAACACTGTAATTCTGTGTCATTCTTGTTTATTTTCATCAACGTATTGTTGATCCCCTAATAATTATATAGTTTCAGCATCAACCACATTTTATTCCATGATATTAATAACATCATCATGTGAATAATACATTATTCACATGAGTAGTCAAACATTCAATTTATATTATGTTAATATACTAGATAACATATAATATTATGAGGAAAAACATAGTACATTAAAAACACTATAATCTTCTCATTGAAATCTATTTTTTAAAAGTTTTAAAGTATTTGGATCATCTATCGAGAATCCAGATCCCCTCTTTGTGTTCCCATCTAATGTACACGACATTTTTTTACATTGAGACTGCCATGGACTGATTATGATCTCCCAATGAAAGGGTCACCCTTGATTGAATTTTCATCTGAACCTATATTTGTTTTAGTTACCAGTAGGATAATCGACCAATTCTTGTTTGTTGTATTTGAGATGTAAAATGCTTACACTACTTGTGATGCCATTATGAATGGATCATCCTTTTCCCCTTCTATAATGAAATTCACCTTCACGAATCCCACTTCATCAACATTCACTGCCCTCCTATTGTCAACCCATTTGTAACAGAAAATTGTAACTTGAAATTTTGTATAATACATATCTTATATCTATTCGATAATGCTGAAATATGAAATATTCACATAAATTGGATTTCTATCCTTAGAATCTGATATGTTTATCTCTTCCAACACAAGCGCAACTCCATTATTTTTTATCATACTACAGTCATCGTGTTCTTTTATATTGAATGTATAACCATTGATTACAAAACCAATGGAAGATATAAAATTTTTATTTGATCCCCTAGTTTTCCATTAATGTCATTTGACAATTGAATTCTTATTTTGAGATAACTGCTTATAAATATGAACTTGAAACCATCTTATAAATTGTTGATTATGTGTGTTTGATATTCTTTTTTCATTCCTTGATGGATTCAAATATATAATAATTTATTTTTGGGATTCAACCTATAGATCAATATATTCACTATTATGTAAAGGTGTTCTTGCTCCCTCTTTGTGATGGTAATTGTAACATCACTTCTAGAAATCCCTTTTCCCATAAGGCATTCACTATGTTGAGACTTTAGGAGATCTATGTTATCAATATCTAATAGGTAATCTATATAAAGTTCAATAGATTCTTCAATAATATATTTTTCTATAATACAACCTTCCGACTGACTTCGATTCTAGACACACCCTTTCAAAATATTCATATATCATTCAGTGGGCTATATCCATCTGTAATGGATAAGACCACATAGGTAAACCTCTCTAACCAAGTGAACCATCAAGTGGACCATTATATCCCAGAATTATAGTGGTAAGAACATATCTAATTCACATAATATGACTGAAATCTCCTTATTCATGATTGGAAACTTCATTGAGTCTATTACTTTACTATATATGGATTTGAAAAAAAAATTTGGTTAATGTATGTCATAAAATTTTAGGAAGAATTAAATGTAAAATTATGGGCATCAAATCTTGCATCAAAACACAAAAATCATGTGATTTTAATCCCTATAAATTCAAATTATTCATTTGAAACTTTTACACCATTAAGGAAAATGTAAAATTGAAAATTTTCCTGTTTGGATAGAGTGTAAGTTGTTGTAGAAAGAAAATTATTCCCTTTACCCTTCACTGATGGAAAATATTTCCTTATCCTCATGTCAATCATGTCCAACCTAGCCATGATTAAAGATTTTGTTTTTCTAGGAACATTTAGTAACGTGCCAATAACACTATCAAATACATTTTTTTCTACATGAATGACATCAAGAAAATTACTTAAATACAAAATATTACAATATGGTAATTCAAAAAAAATTGATATCCTTTTCCAACCTGATTTAATAAGGGTTTTCAAAAATGATTTACCAAAAATAGTGTCAATATATTTTACTTTATTGAATAGTTGATCACTCATTAGTGGAGATGGTGTTGTACCTTTTTTTATATTCCCATAAAATATTGTCATCTAGGATCAACATTTATGTTGTCAAGGTAAATAATTTCAATGTACTAAAAACACTGTCTTTGAGGAATGTTTCAACTGAACTGAGTGTGTGAATTCTTTATAAATGGGACACCCCAACATTCCTTTAATGTTATAGCCTGGAAAATTTCCATAAGTAAGAAAGACATTTATTGTCCCTTACAATATGACCCTTAATGTGAATTTTTCACTTATATAAGTATCATACATCATAACACATGCATCCCACATCAATTTCATATCTTTGATCAATGTATCCAAGTATGCATCAATATCTTTACTGAGTTATTTAGGTCAAGATATAAGCTAAGACAATATAATTTATTCTCACTTCATGCATAACCATGGTGGAAAGTTATAATTTACCAACATGATTGGCCATATACTGTGAGTATTACTCTGTACACTAAATAAATTATTCAATCTGTAGATAATGTAAGAAAAAAATTTCTCAGCTTATTTCCAAATCCAAGATACTCATAATAAATTTTCTTCTGGTAGCATATCATTCAGGAGACCAAGTAGTTCTATAAATCTGGTTTCGCTCCATTCATTTCCATCTTTCAAATTATATAACTTCAATATATCAGACACTATTTTGAATTTAGTACAACTGGTATACAATGGTCTCTTGGAACAACTATTTATCTTCTCAAACAAATTTGGACAATCACAAAGGTCATCTTCAATTTCCATTATCATTGCTTCCATATTATCTCTATTATCATTTACACTAGTTTTCATATAAAATGATTTATAAACCATATTATCATCCCAATTGGTGTGAAAGTTCAGTTTTTTTCCTTATGTTAAGTCCAAAATTTGTAGCAATGATCTATTTCATGACAAATAATTTTTTTTCCAACTCTTCCAGACTATTTTTCCTAGAATAATAACTACATAAACATGGAAAAATTATTTGAGAATGGTCATATTCATGCTCTATTGAAAACTTTATGAACTATTCAACTTTATCTTCATACTCTTTTGTCATATGATTTGTGTCCATACATTTTCAATTCATATTCATCATATTTGGTTCATAAAATATTCATTTTATACAATAAATAAATAAATAAAAATATGATATTCATAATTAATAGACAAAGTTATAGATAAATATAATAAGGGAAACCAAACATTTTAATTTTATCATTTATGATTCCTGAAAATTTATCATTTTTCACAAGGCTGATATGAAAAGAAAAAACTCAGGGTAAACATGTGGCCATTGGTACAAGTTCTTAATTTGATGTTGTGTGGGGAAAAAATGCAGTAATTCTTGGATAGTTTCTATAACCTTTCTAGGTGTGATTCCAATAAGGGGTAGAAGTTTATGCTTATCCATTTTTCAATTGGTAAGTGGTGAGATAGGTGGTGTTTCATTGACAATATGAGTTGAGCTTTAAAGGAGTAGTAAAGGTTAGGTGATTGTCACCTGTCAGTGGAAAAATGTCATGTATGATTAATTCAGAGATCTAGAAAAAGAATTGAGTAATTGAAATCATACAGGAAATTTTACCACTGATAAGTATCAATCAACTCTCGATTGTTCTTTCCTTAAATTATGACATATTTCCAATTATAGGTATCCACTTCAAGCATAAATGGTTCCTCTCTCATTTATTCCCATTTATTGTATTTTGATACACTTTACATCATAACTCAAGGGATTTAAAATCATTATTTCATGTATAATTATAAATTATCTTATTAAAAATGTTAATAAAATCGATTTGTTACTCAATTGAATAACTTAAAGACATATATTAATCTAATCATCACTAATAAATATGTTGAAAAATAAAATTTATTTATTATTAGACGGAATACTTCCCTTTGAAATTATTGTATCTTTATTTTCATTTAATTATGACTTGGATTTCGAAATTTCTGTAAAAATATATTTCCTTGGATTATAAAAGGTCATGTAATCACTATATTTTGATATTGTTTCAAGTATCTTGGAATTTCATGAAACCAATGGATGAAACTTTTACTGATTATAGAAGTGAAGTTGGATTCCATGTTATTATCTTTTTTTTGTAGATTATTTTAGACCATGTATTATAGGAATATCAACAAATATATTTGTATTATAACCCTCTAACTTCTAGTCAAAGTCCGTAAATTCATATAATGATTGAACACATTTTTTTGTTTATATTCATATACTTTGAAATGATTAACATAGATAATATTAATTATTAATGTAGTAATATTAATGATATTTCATTTTTCATTAACTAAAACATTTCAAGGAAGATAAAATTTTCCATTCCTTTCACACATTATTTAACCATTTTATAAATTTATAAAGTTGATATTTTCGTAAATATTTTCATAGTCATAATTAAATTGGACATTTTTCTTGAAAATGATCTACATAACCTAGTTAATTTTTTAAATATTTTCATTTATCTTTTTCATCTATTTTTGTTTAATTTTCTTCCATATATATATACCACCATATTTATGTACCTTTTCATATGCACAGATGTTCCATACCATTCTAAAACTGTTATATTACTCTATTAAAACTGGGATGGTTATATATATCTTAAAAAATCATGAACTCTGCTTTATAATTTTTTGTAATTTTTAGACCAAACCTATAAATATTAAAAAAAACTTGCATCTCCTTGATAATTATATTTCTCTATATACACCTATGATTTTCTTATTGTTTATTTTTCTAGATTAATTTCGAAATATCATAAAGTAAATAAAAATATGTTCATACATCCCATTAAAGGGATATCATTTCTTTCAAGGTTGACCAATATCTATTTTCATTTGAATCTACCTATGAAATTTTACTATCTATGAATCTGTATCTTATTGAAAGGATAATTCATTATTAGTTGACTATATAACCCTTAATATTTCTTCTAATTAGTTAATGGACTTAATTAATAAATATTATTTAAATCACTATCATTTCATTTATATAATTTTCTATTACAAATTATTCTTCAATATCGAAAAAAATTTAATGTTAACCCCTACTGTATTTTAAAAAGTTTCTCTACTCAAAATGGGTAGTTATATCCTTGGAATTATTAGATAAAATCTATGTTCACACAGCCCACTAGAATCACTATATATATTAAAAATAAGCATTTATTATCCATTAACTCTTCTAAAATAATTTTTTTCCTAACCTATGTAATTTTCACCCTCACAAACACTGATATAGTTTTAATACTTTAATAAAATTTTCATCATGATATAGTCTTCACCATGAATATACTGATATCATGATATTTTCATCCCTTTTCCTTATCTTAGTAATATTATTTTACCTATAAATCATCGTCATTGTCTCCTTTCTCTATGATTCTCTATTATTTTAGTACTAAAATTTTATCTTAACACTATTATAGAAAAAGACTCAAGTGGGGGGGGGTGAATTGAGTGATTTCAAATGTTTTTAACAATAAGAACTCCCTTCTTCATGTTGGTTTAGTTTCTTCCATTATATTTTATTTATATTATAAAAAAAATATAAATAAATATCCTAAAAAAGTGGTTTTTATAGTGGTTAATTTCTATAAATAATATCCCCTAGTAAAATCCATCAAAACCAATGTATATTTGATGATATTTTTTAGATCATTTTCCACATGATCTCACAACTGTGTGCAAGAAAATGAAACTATGTATAAGGTTACAATATATTTTATCATTATATCCATTAAAAAGATTATACATGGTCATTAGATGATTTTCCTAGGGATCCAATAGCTGAGTAAAAGTAACTAAAGCATTATCTCTTGCGCTTTGTACTAGAAGTGAGCACTTAAAATATAAATAAAAATATGTATAAAGTTTAATTCAGTTGAAAACACATAGTTGAATCCATAATTTTTAGATTATGTTTCTTATTAAAGGGAATTTGTATGTATTAAAAGTGAATGTACAAAAATCCATTAATGGAATCATCAATGTTTCACAATATTAAAAATATTATTTCTTCTTTATTCTCCCTTATCTTTCCATTAAAAAGTTATATTGAATTCTAGCAGTTTGAAAATAATCATGATGTTCATGACTTTTCAATCTACGATATCTTTTATCAAACTACCCAAAAATCATATATATAACTCAAAAATAATTCTGACCATTCTGGTCTCACTTCATTAAAAACAAAGTATGTTAATGTTATCCCTGATTTTATCCTTGAAAGTAAGAAATCCAAAAATTTATGCACTTTATGATTTTTTCTAAAAAATTAAATTTCATATATATATATATTAGAAAAACAAATTATAGAATTAAATTTCAAAAAAATCATTAAAAAATACATTTTATAAATCTAAAACCATATTTTTAAATATTACCATCTATAATTTCTCATAACTATTGAGAGAGGATTTGGAATTCCTTAAAATTAGAAGCTAAATCAACCTGGTCATACCTCTCTAAAATATCCTAAATAAATTTAATATTAAAATTCAAAAAATCATCTCATATAAATCTATAACATCAAAAAATATTTGATTTTAAATTACATAAATGTAATCAATATATAATATATAATGGTAAAATTTTCAACTTAAAGGATAGATAAAAGTATCTTCTCTAAATATGTATAGGTAAATTTTATTATTTTATTGTTAATGGATAATAATAAAAACTTTAGTAAATGTATTCTAAGATAGAATATATGAAATATTTATTAAAATATATTTCAACCTTAATAAATTCATAGAATATATGCTCTTCCACCCCGAGATAGTGGACACGCTCTACCGTATCAAGCCTATGTAGTGGAGAAGTGGATGACAACCTATATGGGATAGTGTTAGAGAGCTCCTAGAATGGGATAAAAATAAGACTAAGAGGAAACTAATGGTCATGTAGTGGGTTGGAAATAAAAAAACCAAAACACTACATGTGAACCGAGCATGACCTATGTGAGTCGTAGTAGGGTAAAATTAAAAATGTAGAGACCAAAAACAAGGAACCACCAGAGGAGGGTGAACGATGGTGGGGAATTCATTGAAAGAGATTATAAACATGGAAACATTGGACCATCTAGCCAATATTATTCCACACTATCACACACCGCTAAACCTGAACAAGCACGTAACGGGAGAGGAAGAGAAGAAAATAACATACCTTAGATTTAAGGCTTGCTTCATGTGAGAGAAGGTCAAGGGGGAGTGGCGGTGACACTGGACTTCCACAAGAGCATGAATGGCATGACTAAAATTGGAGAATTTAAGGTTATTTTTAAAAGATCAGGGATGGTTTTATCATCTATTCCAAAAAAATAACTAAAAAAAGAGGAATTTTATGAGTGCTAAAATAATAAATGCTGATAAAATACCCCTTTATCAATTCTTCTTTAGCACTGATAAAGATAGCTTTTATCCACATTTTCTTATCACTAATAAAGATATATCTTCAACAGTGCTAAAAAATGATGATAAAAGATATCATTATCAGCATTAAAACTTTAGCATTGATAAATATGGTGATAAATATATTTTTAAAGATTTGTATATAATTATAAATATATTTATATCATTATATATATTTATATAATTATAGATATATTTAATAAATAAATATAAATATGAATATAAATATATTAAATATATTCATTATAATTTTATAACTATTTAAAAATATAATTATTTATTTATAATTATTTAAATACTTTCAAAAAAAATTATTTATTTATTTATAATTATAAATATATAATTTTAGAAATATTTTAAATATAAATTTATAAATAAATATATTTGTAAATATATTTATAACATTATATATATTTATATAATTATATATATATTTAATAGATAAATATAAATATAAATATAGTAAATATATTCATTATTTAAATATATGAATTATAATTTTATAATTATAAATAAATTTATATCATTATATATATTTATATAATTATATTCCTATATTTAATATATAAATATAAATAGAAATATAAACATATTAAATATATTCATTATTTAAATATATTTATTATAATTTTATAATTATTCAAAAATATAATTATATAATAATATAATTATTTATTTATAATTATATAGATAATTTTTTTTAAAAAAATATCTATATTTATTTATAATTGTAAACATATAATTTTATAAATATATTAAAGAACATTTATAAATAAATATATTTATATCATTATATATATTTATTTATTTATATATATATTTAATATAAAAATAAGTATAGTAAATATATATATTATAATTTTATAATTATAAATATACTTATATCATTATATATATTTATATACTCAAAATGGCATGAACCATGGGTTAAAACCCATGGTGTAACGAACCCGGTGGGCCTAAATCCCAACGAACTCGGCCACGCCCGAGCCCAGCCCTCTGGCAGATAGCAGACCCCACCCCACGGGTAGATAACAGGCCCCCACCTCAGACCGGCCCAGATAACACGTGGCAGGAACTGTCCCCTGCCTGGCGAGGATTTAATACGCCTCCCCCGCAACTCGAACCCGTGACCACAGGCTTAAAGGCCATCCGGGAAGACCCCATTTTGGGATTTATGATGTGGTGGTTACGTAGGGATGATGCAGACAGGTGGTGATGCAGGTAGATGCAGGTAGAGGTGCAGTCCCTAGACATGTTGATGTAATAGGGCCTTTGGGACATCAAAGGGTTTTAAGCCACTGGGCCTTAGGACTATGGAATGAGATCATCCCATATGGTATAAGGACCAAGAAGAGGAATCAAAGTAGTAACAGCCACCAACAAAGCTAATAGGATTGGAAGAATGAGATGGCATGGCAACTTCCATCGGTACCAAGCACCATGCAACTCTGCACAGGGCAATGCTAGCTAATCAGCCATGCAATATGTGGAGTTAGGTGCCATCAATGAAGTAGATACTGGGGAGGGATAGTTCCAATGTGTCGGACCTTTGGGCCTTCAGGCTGTGTATCAGCCCTTATACATATTGGCCTACGATCCATGTAAGGGTTCCTTTTCAACCAAGTCTAAAAAGGGGATTATCCAAAAATAAATAAAAATCTAAAGGACTTCGGGAAATTCGAAGTTAGAAATAAGTGAAATTGAATAATTAAAAAGGCACTTTAAAAATATTGAAAAAATGATAAGTTTTATTAATTAAATAAATTATAATTTTTTTTTGGATATATATTGAAATGAAGATGAATACATATTGAAAATATTAAAACTTAGTAAATAAATATGTATAAATTGATATTAGAAAATGATTAAATTCAAAAAAAAAATTAAAAATGAATAAATAATACTAACTGTTATAATATTAAAAATAAAGAAATAATATTTACCGATTAAAAACACAATATATTAAATATATTATGTTGCTAAATGAAATTCTAAAATAAATTTTAAAATTTGAATAAATTACATAAATATTAGGTGTATGTGTTAATATATAAGACTTCATTAATTACGTAAATATTTGTGTATGTGAAATTAATGACATTATACAATATGCAACATCAATTAATGAAATAAACAACAATAATAATGAATAAATTTGAAATAAAATATTTAAAAGTAATAAATAGTATATATTGAATAAAAATATAAAAATAATAAAATTTACTAATTAGAAATGTAATATATATTAAATACATTATGTTAATAAATACAGTTCTAAAAGGAATTTAAAAAATTGAATAAATTACAGAAATATTTTGCATGTGTGCGTCATAATAAAAATTCAATAATTATGCATATGTATGTGTGAAATCAGTGTAACACAATTTTTACATATGTTAAATTGAAAAATCAAATTACATTCAATTAAATATCCATTACTCGATAAAATTAGTCACTATTTTTAATTAATATTAAATTATAATTATAATCCATTTTTCACTAAATATATGACTTATTTATTATAAGCATAAATATTATTTATTATATAAATAAAATTTTAGGAAATTTTATATATATTGATATATATATATAGAAATATATAGAAATATATTTCTATATTAAAAATATTAAATATATTAAAGGGTAATTATGTATAAAAACCATTAAAATGAATAAGACATTTATATTGTTTTAATTATTATATTTTATTCATTTTATATATTTATATTTAATATATATTATTTATTTCTATTTATAATTAATATATATGTATATATATATATTAAATTTATTCATTTTTATTAATAATTGTTTCTTTAATAATTTTTTAATAATTTTTTAATAATTTTTTAATTTATTCATTTTTAATTTTTTTGTTTAATTATTAAAATCTATTCATTTTATATATCTATATTTAATATATACTATTTATTAATATTTATAATCTATATATATGTAATATATATTTATTAATTTTTATTATTAGTTTTTTAATTAATAATTTTTTAAAATTTTTTCTAATTTACTCATTTTTAATTTTTTTAAATTATTTCAATTTATTCATTTTATATATCAATATTTAATGTATATTTTTTATTAATATTTATAATATATATATTAAATTTATTAATAATTTTTTATTTAAAAAAGTGTTCATTTTATATATCTATATTTAATATATTGTATTTAATAATTTTTATAATTTATATATATTTATATTAAATTTATTTATTTTTGTTAATAATTATTTAATTAATATATTTTTTAATATTTTTTCCGATTTAATCATTTTTCATTTTTATTTGTTTAATTATCTCAATTTATTAATTTTATATATCTATATTTAATATATACTATTTATTAATATATATGTATATATTAAATTTATTAATAATTATTTAATTAAAATAGTGTCTATGGACAGAATGGGTGGTCCATGTATAAGCCCATAAGAAGCAAGAGAAGGTGGGCTAGTTGGTGTACAGCCCCACGGGAATCATAGAGGGGGACAAGGTCTGTACGGGCCAAGGCCCATATGTGTGTGTGGAGTGTATACGGGAGCCTATCCCTGTAGTAGGCTTCTAAAGTTCCAATGTGGCAAAATCGTATATAAAGAAGTGAATGAACATCCACTATTTTGATGTGGGACTCACACACCACTCAATACCTTTATCAGTGCTAGAAATAAAGTACTGATAAAAGCTTTCACTAAATATTCCACATTTTGTAGTAGTGATATCAGTTTTCAACATCTTAATGATTTTATTTTGCACCCATTCAATTAGATTGAAATTGAATATATATTGGGGCTTGTAAGAAGGTTTATAATCTAATTTAAGAACCAAACTATGAGTCTCAGTGAGTGGTCTAATCCCAAGAATATCAAATAGGGTCCTTCCAATTACTTTCTTGTGCTTTCCTAGGACATCCAAAAGAATCCCCTCTTGATTGGATTCAAGAGAATAAGAAATGGAAACAGATAAGGTTTGATCATCCCTTAATAATTCATACTTGAGTGATGAAGGCAGGACCTTGAATTCTAGATCAGGTTGGTTAACACTTTCAAAAGAAGGATGAGACTTTTTATAACACTCGATTTATTTTTCCAATTTTTTTGAAAGAATTGGTTCCTTTTGAACAGAAGTTTCATCCACCACATTGTCTATATTAGTATCAATAATTAGTAGGAAATCAATGTTTTTTATTTCTTCAATGGTTTCATTGATTTTCTGTTCAATAAAATCATCAAAATATCTATCTAAAATAGATTCAAGCTAAGAAGACAAATTTCCCTCGTGAACAATGGAAATCAATCTAATATTGACTTAAACATCCTTCAAGAATTCCTTAATGTTTCTCTAGCTCACAATCGACACTAACTATCCAATTTACCTCATATATCTGTTTATCATCCATAATTTGAGAGTTTTCATTATAAATGTTTAGATCAAGGCTCATGTTTTTGAAGGTTATTTTCATATTACCATTCCTAACTCAGATGACTGAGTTGATTGTTGCTAAGAGGGGAAGACCAAGGATGACGGTTTTTTTCTCCCTTGGACATAAAATTGGGTGATTTTCAAGGATAATGACTTCATAAGGGTGAATGAAATTTCCAACATTCACTGAAAAATCCTTTAATCTCCCCTAGGAACTCAAACACTATGACTAACAAGTTGAAGAGTGATAGATGTGGGTTGGAGTTCCTTGAGCCCTAACTGACAATACATGGCATATAAAATGAGGTTCACTCTAGCTCTTAGATCAAAAATTTCTTTGATAACTTTATTCTCTTCTAACTCAACGTTGATGTAAGGACATCCTGGGTCTTTCTACTTAGGAGGAATGACCCCTTGAATGGTGGTACTCACATTAGCATCCAAAAAGACTTAGTTTTTATGTGAATTTTTTCTTTTAAAAGTGAAAAATTCTTTAAGGTACTTTAATTAGGTAGGTATGGTTTTGATTGCATTGAGAAGGGGAATATTCAACATAACTTGAGATAAGATTTACCTCAAAGTTTTATTCAGTTATGGTTTATATTTTCTTCTCATGCATTGATGGAAGGGAGAAAGTTGTTTGATTGTTTAGTGTGGTTGTGGTTCCTTCACATTCTCATTGGATTTTTTAGAATATGAGAGTGGTTCTTCGTCATTTTCATGTGATTTTTAATATTTTAAGGTTTCTTTAATGGGTTTTCATGTTTTTCAATGTATTTACCACTTCATAAGATTTTCACTACTTTTAGTTATTCAAGTGATGATTCTGTGCAGCTTGATTCTTCCCTCAGGGTTGGGGCAGATTGAGTCAGAATGGGTGTTTTTTCAGTTTTAATGATTTTAAATTTATGTTTAAGTGATGACACTTTAGAATTCATTATTTACATTTATTTTCAGAATTTTTCAATGATTGGGAGAGGGGTAGATTGGGAAGGAACTTGTGTTGGTTGGTTTATCCAAATAAGATACTTTGGTTGTTATATTGGTAGTTGAATGGGTTTTAGGATGGGTTGTTGGTATTGTATAGGAGGATTTCAGTATTGGACTAGTTGTGGTTAAAAAAAATTATGGGTTTGAAAATTTTTTGTAGAGAAGGGGTTTGATTCTTATGGCTGGCTAGGTTGCTGGATGGGTTGTTGGTTATCTTTCCAACAAAATCTAGGATGGTCATTATACCTTCGATTGAAAGTGTTTTGATACTATGGATTTTTAATTTTCAAATCATTTACCTCCATTAGTGATGATCCTAAAATAACATCCTTTATAGAAGGGATGGTTGGGAATTTATTGGTCTTGTGGTTATGTTTGTCACAAATTGGGAAAAATATGGTCAACAGTTTGGATTTCTTGGACCATCCTAACGTCTATGTGCAACAAGTTTTTTCATAAGACATTATTCTTTATTAAGAGTGTATATTTCAACAAATTCATGTTCCTTCTCATAGTAAATTGATGTTCTCCATGTTTTTTATCGTGACCATCTATATACTTGTAAGAATTATTTGGGGTTTTTTTAAAGGTTCCATTACACATCATATCGATGAACATTTTGTTTCCTGTACCCAACCATTTATAGAAGATTAGAACTTGTTTTTGGGATTAACAATCTATGGTGAGGTACCATGTTAAGTGTATCTTTGAACCTTTCCCATTTTTTATAAAATGACTCCTCTTCTTTTTAAAAAAAAATGGATTCCCTTTTTAAGTTCAATTGTTTTGTGATGGGGGAAGTATTTTTTGTATAATTATATTTGAAATTAGTCTCAAGATTTGATTGATGTAGGTATCATATTTTTTAAATAATTAGTTTCTCTATCCATCAGTGATAAAGGAAGAAGCATCATCTTAGCTAACTCATGTTGAGGTTGTGGTCACATGGTTTCTACAATATCATTGAATTCCTTAACATGAAGGTATGGAATTTCTAACTCCATCCCATGAAAGGTTTAAAGGTGGTTTAAGACATGAGGTTTGAATAAATATTGGGATTATCATAGGGTACCATGTCTAATTCATGAGGTTTCATTGGTCCAGGAAGGTGTGACGTAGTCATTCATGGTTTGATCGACTACATTCCCCAAGTTAGGGGCCGCCTCATTTGGATTTCCATTTTGGTTTCCTCTTGGGTTTTTGAGTTGGTTTTTTGGAAGACCCTCCGTTAGAATGGGATCAATTTTTGAATACGGATTATAATCCATATTAGTATCTAATGGTAAGATACCCCTATTTGTGATTGACTCCCCAACCCCAGGACTATTCACCCTTACAAGATGGTTTGATTTTTCATGGGTATAGGCGGACATGCTTCAAGAAAAGATAAAAAAGGGAAAAGATAAGAGAAATAAGATGATAAAAGAGAAATAGGGGAGAATATAATGAGTTTCTAAGATTAATTACTTGGGTCCTTAGTAACAGTACCAAAATTTGTTCTTTCCCAATTTTACCCTAAGGTAGAAGTGGTTTCTTGCAGTATAAAAAGGGTTGTTAAATCCTTAGAGATCTAATAAGAACATATAGACACTCATTATAAGGATTGTTTTGGATATGAAGTGTCCAAAATTGGGGTTTATTTTAGTTTTGTTACTGTATAAATCAAATTCCAAATTGAATTCAATTTATGAGAATGTGGTCATCCTATAATATTTCAAAGGGTTGATTAGATAAATCTCATTCTAAATTATTTCAATTTCATTAACTCAAGAAGGTTTCATTCAATAAAATAAATATAACCTCATCACTTACTAGTTTAACACCTTAACATACACAAGATAATCACTTATAAACTTGTAGTATAATTTTCTTGATCAGTCCAAGGTAAAGGATATTTTTATCACATGAAAAATTTTGGCAATGAAATTCAATAAGGAAAAGGAAGAAAGAAAATTATCGTATGAAAAACTCAAATAAAAGTAATCATTAAAAATTTATAGAGTGAGAAATAACATCCAATAAATATTTTTGATACTCCCTTAGATCAAACCATAAGAGTGTTAACCATCCATTTATGAAAATATCTTAATGGAAGACAAGAGTAGACTCATGAAGGAAGTATTGAATAAGAAAAATAGTGAAATAATGATCACTCCATCATTGTGTGAAGAATTTCACAAGTGTTGGTGTGAATAAGTTCACACCTTGAGAAAATGGTATCAAATAGATATGAATAAGAACATAATAAGAGGATATAAATAACTTTTATTAAGAAACTAATGTTAATTATAACAACTTACATGAGAAAAAACAAATGTGTGAATACAAAATGGAATAATAACATTAGTGTTGATATAAACCAAATAATCCTAAAAATACTTCTCCAACACTGACTTAAATAGGAATTTAAAGATTCATGGGTAGATCCCTTAATATTTTAAGTCTTCCAACTTTATTATAGTAGGAATAGGGTGGTGGAATGTTTGTGCAATATGGACTTTTCCACCCTTAACACAAAATGGGAGCCAACTTACATGCCTCTGATAGAATTTGGACCAAAATTTCATCTTCAACTTGGGACACCTGTAAATCCCTTAAAAACTCAGAATTAGCTCTATAAACTATTTAATTAAATTTTAATCATGATTTATTCTATCTCTAGTTCAAATTTTATCTTCATTGGGATTACATCATGGCCTCTACAGTTATTTTAGTGGGCTATTATTCAGTTCACTTTTCCTAGAATGTTCTATGTTTAATTCCTTCTTTGGTTATCATCTCAATTGAATATTAAATTAATTGAAAAGTACATAATTTTACTAATAGAATGGGATACCTTAAAATTAAATATTAAAATAAAATCAAGTCCATTGGGTTTTTTAGGAGGTGTTAAAAATGCACCATGTAATAGTGCATTTTAAGAATGAATTACAAACATGTTAAAAAAATAAGATCAAATTATAAAATACACTAGTACACGTGTTTATGAACATTTCATCACATGAATATTATAATATAAAAAAAAAATTAGCCACTTTTAGTGTATAACCACTCGTTAATGAAGTAGGATCCACATATAATATTCCTCTTTTACTCATTTTTTCTAAATTTAATTGCCTTTGAATGTTTTCTTCTCCCCCAAAATTATAAAACATTTTCACAACATAAATTATGAACCTCACCAACCAAAAAGTGGATGAATAAAAATACCAAGAATTCATTTTCAACATATTCATGTCAGTAAAATAAATTAACTAAATAATAAAAAAATATCTAATATAGTTAAACATTTTTAAAACATATTAATATGACAACCACCAACTTGCTTCTTCTTTTATCCTTTTTGTATTAAATTCTTATACACATTCACCTATCGAACAAGCTCTCTAAAAAAACTAGGAATAATCCCATTTTTCAACATTTCATTGACAACCAAACAGAATCCAAATATTTCTTTCATTTAAAAAAGAACTAGAACTAGGATTTAACATAGTCCCCAATGTAATCAACATAAAGGTCATCACAAATTCCTTTTCCCCTAGCCCTAAAAAACATTTCCTTTAATGTTGTTAACTTCTTTCCCAAGTAACTAACCTTAATTTATTTGTATTCATCACTTTACCTTTCAAGACATATAGTTCTTCCTCCTAAATAAATTTCTAACATGTAATTAACATCTGCCAAAATAATAATAATTTATTTTCCTCTAACTATTATGGTACATATTGGAGGATCTAAGGCATGTACAATATTCTCACATAACTCTCTTATAATGAGGTTAAATTTAAATTCCAAAAATATACCAAATACCAACTCTATAACTAATTTTTTTTTCTTCTCATTTATAATAATTAAATCAACAACATATTTAAATAAATTTTGAGAATATATAAATTTTAAAAAAAATTGGGGTCTAACTCTTTGAGCCACTGAATCATACTTTTCATCATTTTCCATTATATTATAATTATTCTTTTGAAGTTTTGATAGTTTTTACCAAGAATTTAATTTTTCCGCATTAGCATCCCTAATATTTTTATAGACATTTATTTTTCATAAAAAAATCCTTCACATTACAAAGGAAAATAAATTTCTATCACAACCATAACATAACATGATTTTATAAAAAAAATAAAAGAATGCTAAAAATAAAATCATACCTAATTTTTTTCATTTCTTATGATCTCTTCCTATCCATTGTAGTCCTTAGAACTTATACTAGAAAAAAGAACAATAAAACAGTTTTTAAAAATGTAAGGAATAAGGACAACAATATGTAAGGAGGAACACACTGGGAGAAGAACATCGATATGCCATAGAAAAGTTAATTTCCAGAAGAGGAAGATACCAGGAGGAGGCAACGACCGAATAAGGATTTTAGAGAGTAGGGTGATGATGTAAGAGTGAAGGGAGAAGATATAGGATTGGAGGGAGATGACACTGGAGTGGAGGGAGATAGTGTGGGAGTGGTGGGTGATAACGATATGAGCATACGGGAGGAGGCGATGATGAGCTACAATTTTTAGGAGAGGAGGGCGACAACACGAGAGAGTAGGGTGACACTGGGGGAGTGAATGGAAGTGGTGAAAGAGTGGAATATAATGAAAATACGCACATTCAGGAGGATCAGATGGTGATATAAGTTTTCCGAGAGAGTAGAGTGATGGGGAGGGAGAAGAGAGTGGCAGAGGAGGACTGAGGGTGATGATGAGAAGAGCACATGGGAGGAGGAAACTGTGGAGAGGGATTTCGGGACAAGGGTGATTTTTTTTTGGGTATAATGGTCATTTATCTACCCATCATAATAAAACAAGGTCCCGCATTTATATTTTCTTAATTCTTGGTCCTTATCCCAAATTATGCCTCTGTTTTGGACCATAAGTGTCATTCTCCCTTTATTTTTTCCCCATATGATATTTCGTTAAACTGCTACCTCTGAACCCATCTTAACTAAATGACATAAAATATGATTCACTAATTCATGCATTCACTGGTGATTTAGTGATCAAGTCATTTAGTCCTCTTTCAACTATAGTATTTAAAATATATACAATATTAGTCAAATAATTATAGTTTTTAAAACTAATCACTATTATTTTTGAATAATAATATCATGAAAATAATTTAATAAATATTATAATATATATATAGATGAAAATAAAACATATTTTAATAAAAAATTAAAATGCTAATAATATTATTTTTAGTTATTATAATTTATTTATCAATATTGTTATTATATTTCAATAATAATAATAATTTTAAAATATTTAATATTTATTATTTGTAATTATTTATTTACTACAACAATTAACATGAAATTTTTATTAAAATATAAAATTAATTAATTTTTGGGTAATTTATATTTTTATAAGTTTTCACATTGAATTTCAATTTTTCGAAAGTTCTTGTTTTGTGAATAGTTCTCACAAAGTCACCCCATGGTTAGTAGAATCCATATGAATGAACCTTTGGTAGCACTCTTAAGGCACACAATTCGGATCACAATACTTAATAGAAACTGTGAATATTACTCTTACATAGATATTTTTTAGTTCATTTTTTTAATGTGCATGGTTAGTTTGCACAAGCAACGCATGGTTATAGGAGACCGCATGGGATTACCCTTTTGTAAGAGTTTTCTATTACATAGTTTGCACGCAGTTAGAGGAAACCAAGTGAAATCATGTGAATCATTATATAGTCTTAATAAAATTATTTTAAATGGTTGGCATGTAGTTGACCAAACTATACAAGTTGCCCAGTTTTTTCAAAACATTAGTTTACATTTTTAACCCTTTTGAAATTTAAGGGTTTTCTCCCTTATACAACCCATTTGGGTTAGTCAGGACTAGGTGCACTAGAGGGAGCTCCACCCTCATGCCCTTATTGATATCCAATTTATCCCACCACAATTTCTAGTGGATCTTTCAAGGTAAACCCCTCTTTCTTTTTGTTTTCTCTTATCCTCCTCTACCATTTTCCTCCTCTTATTTCTCTCTATATCCTAAGAATACTAGAGGAAACCCTAGTCAAATTTAGGGTTTAGGGTGGCTTATTCTTTGGGTATTTTAGTTGATAGGCCTTTCAAAGGGATCCTTGAGGTTGAAGGAACTGGACACATAATGGAAATGTGAAAGTTTGTGAGATTTAAATTTTTAACACAAAATCTATAAAAAATTACTTGATTTAGTATAATGATGAATATTACATGAAAATGATATTTTTTGAATTAATTTAATTATAAAAATTAAATCAATATGGAATTGTGTTGTGACAACATGATCTTGATGATATCCAGTCTTTTCCAGATTGACATAGCTCGAAGACACCAAAGTGGATGCCCTCTGGATCATCATCACCAGTTAGAGAACTCTATGAACATCATGCTTTGATTGTTTGGTGTTAGAGAGAAATATAAATGGATTTACATTGATCATAAAATCTTCATAAGATCACATGGTCAATAATCGACTTGGATCGACCCGTTCTTAACCTTTATCTCTCTAGAAACTTGAGAGAAGGGGAGAAGATGAGTGAAACTCTCCAAATTCATGAAAATTACTCTAAGCCTTATTCATAGCTAAAAAATGCACATAAATAGTAAAGGTTGACTTTTCAAAATTTCATTTAAGCCCTTGAAAAATACAACCCTCTCAAACTATCCCAAAAAAACATAAATAACCTCATAAATGTTACACACTGATCACAAATATTTCCCCACCCAATAATGACATTAGTAAAAATCACGTGATGAATCACAAGTCATTAACCTGGCTCGTTCCTCCCATAATTATTTAGTGAACCCTAAAAATGTGTTGTTTTTTAGAAAAATAATACTCTATTATATTCATTTTTATAATCAAATAAACATGTGAATACATTGATAAATAAATTCAATTCTAAGTATTCATAACCATAATAATATAATGGTATTAATTAACTAGCGAGTGATCAATTAAACACTCACGAGTTCCCACACATGGGGACCACTTCATCCTGAACTCCAATTCAACTAAATTGGTGGAGTCTACAAATGCACTTTGTGTGTGACACTTTAGACACTCATTCTAGTAGTAGTGAGTGTAACCCACAAACTAAAAGTAGTATCTAGCAACACATTACGACCTATAAGAATATTAAGTGAAATCAAAGCTACGATTAACTCTTATAAATGCTTATCGTGCAATAGAATCTCTTGGTATCGATATCTCGTTCAAGAAGGTTTAATCATGTAATAAACCATCTTAGGCTACCCCTAAATTGGGCAGCCAAGTTGATCTACCAATGGACTAAGGAACATTCCTGATCACCCCAGACCGATGACAAGCACTATAGAATCAACATATCATACAATGGGAACAATTTCACCCTCAACATATAAAATAAGCACCCAATAAGAGTACATAGTAAAGATAAATAAATCATCACATGATATGAATATGAAAAAATAAATAGTATCATAAATAAATCATAATCAAAATACAGTTTCAAGGCTAATAGGCTGATACAACATCTTCAGAACTAAAATAAAAACAAAACTAACTTCCACATGTGATCCCTTGGTCACTCTCCATATCATGTCCTTGGAAAAACCATAAATAACCCGATATCCCAAAATTAAGGGTGAATAAAGTATTAATACCTCTATATTTTAAAATAACACTATGTTCAATAGAACACACAACACACAATACTGAGCTTTAACAACTGTGAAATATTATCATTTAAATACGATCGTTATAACCTGGTCATTGAATTGTAAGGTATGAATATGAGTAATCAAATTTTGATATATATATATATATATATATATAATTATCAATAAAATTTTATTGATAAATTTTTAGTAAATAGGAACTTGTTTTTTAGTAAAGTCATTTTATGCTTTAAAAATATGTTTTCTTAAAAAATGGGTCTCGTTGATTTTTGAGAGAAAATAATTAATTTATGTAACATTTAGAAATTTTATTTGATAAAAATGATATCCTTTTTGAAATTATCACACCAAAATTATATTAGGGTGAAATATTTGTATTTTTTCTAAAAATATTAATTTTTTAGTGAATAGTGAAAAAAATGATTTTATAGAAAATTTTATTTTCTATTCAAGTATTTAAAAAGTACCATTTAGTTTTGAATTGATTTTAAGATTAAATTAGTTCCTATCTTTGTAAATAATATAATTAATTTCATTAGAATCTACATTATTATTAATTTTTATATAAAAACATTTTTATACTTAATAATGCATTTTTCTCTAAAACCGTTTTTTGTCGCGTTTTGTGGGTTTATTTTAAAAGTAATTTATGCAACTTATGGAACTGAATTTAATAAAATTTATTAAATATTTTTAATGATCATGTAATTTTTTTTAAATAATTCAACTTAATTTTTAGTAATAATGAATAATAAACATGGTAAAACTTATCACCACAATAAAGGGTTAATTAGGTTAACTAATATTAAAAATAATGTGAAAAAAATTTAAAATCATTCTAACACTTTATTTCAATATTTTTTATAAGTGGGTTTCGACCAATATCATCGTATATTTGGAAATATTTCATTTTGTACCATTTTATTTTATAAAGGCCTTTATATTATTTTAAGTGAAGAATAATTCCAAAATGTCACTTTCTTGATTTTAATATATCTAATATATTTTCACAAGTAAAAAACAATTAATATTCAGTTATATATGGTTATTTTATATTTTAATTAATTTTATATCATTGTAATATATTTTAAATTTTTAGTGATGAAATAATTATATTAAATTCTTACGTAATGTCGACACATTGCTTGTGAAAGTAGTAGAAAAATCAAGTTAATGATTTTAAAAGCATTAAAAGTAATATTTTTGGATGATTTATGGTGTTAAATTAATTTTTTATATAATATAATGTATTATTAATATTTTTAAAAGTTTATATTTGAAATACATTACTGTATTGATATTTTTTAAAGTCAAATTATGTGAATAGTCCTGAACTTGACTTTAATGATATTTTAGGTTAAATAATATTTTATTAAATGATTTAAAATTCATAAAATTATTATTTTTAGTCAATTTTATTATATATGGTTTATAATATCAACCATTATCCACTTATTTGTCACTTTACCTTTTATATTACCTTTATTGACCCATAAGGAGTAAAAAACATTATTATTGTTGTAATCGTTAAAAGGGTCGAGGAGAGGTTAAAACTTAGAGATAAGGGTTAAAATGTCACCTAAAATTGTATAAATTTTATTTGATGAGTGTATTTAGACTTATATATATCTTATATTTTAAATATATTAATCTATATTCACTTTAATATGAAAATTAATTTATACTAATTTAATACTTTAAGTAATTCTAAGGGTGCTCGTACCCTCACTAATAAAGGGACACAATCTATCATCTCTTACTAAAACTTAATGAGCCATGTATCTTGAAAAATATCTAACCTAATCACTTAAAAATATTCATACCCACTTCATATAGGTTATTTTCTCTCCAAAATACCAACCTATAAGTCTTAAGGTGTACGTCAAAGGTGGTCTTCTAAAGAAGAGGTAATCGTCTTAACTAAGCATTTTCATTTTACTTATTCTTTTACCTCCTTAAAATATCATTAAAACATTATGATATAATAAATATATATTATATTAATGAAATTACTATTATTATAGAAATTTAAGATATTATTTACCTTCCCACCCTTCCACCCATAAAAAAATGATAATGTGTCTTGTGCTTATGTGTGGAATACCACCTCCGTGAAGCAATGTGATTCATTTGTCATGTCCAAATTTAATGGATTATTATAAAATTTAATTTTATGTATAAAAATTATAATTATTATTTATATTATGAAAAAATTACACCTTTTCCATCTTCAACCTACCAAATTCATTTTTAAATTATGAGCCAAACATCCTTAAAACACCCGATGTGGACTTAACTGGTTAAGTAATTAAATATGCCATTACAATAAATGAAATAAATGGTTTAATGAAAATTTAAAACCATTAAATGGTTAATAAAAAATTAAAATAATTAATATAAGTTTCTTATATAGGAGTTAAAGGATGTACATAGCATGTTTGGACTTGAGGTAAAAAGTTTCATACTCAATTTCTTTTTATAGGGTTATATTACTTCTTCATTGTCTGTGTTATGACAATATTATATGTGTAATGATATATGATTATTTTATATTTTATTTAAAAAAAATGGTTTTAGAATTTTTACACATGATCACTTCATTAATTAATTCTCACTTCAATGATATGATCTTTATAAGGATTATTTGTCTCAATATTGTTTCTTTGAGACAATTATTATATTATGCACCTAATTTATTTTATAAATTGTATATGATTCCTTTTGAGATATCATATAATGAATAAATATTTTATCATGATATTTAAAGTTTCTTTTTATCCCTCTCGTTCATGAGATATTGGTATAAATGTTATAAAAGTTTCATGGTTTGTAAGAACCCGAACCTTCTTTTCAGGTATGTTTTTCCTTTTTCTGGAGTTTTTGAGAAAAGATGAGTTTTTTGAAATTTTTCAAGCACACGTTGTGTACTCTATGTGTACACACTGTGTATTTTGTTGCCGCAGGAGTCTGTGTGTTGGCCATGTCCGGGCCACACACACGGTCGTGTGGGGTGACGTGGAGGCTGCCTAAAGTGGAGTATGGAAAAGGCGAGTACACGCCGTGTACTCCAAAAGTACATGTCATGTACTTTTTTTCATTAAACACACCAGGGTCACGTCTAATCGCCAGAATTTACTTCTTCTAGGTCATCTTCATCCAAGAGCACCGAGCAGCCGCAGATCTTTGACGAGCCCCTGATCCCTCATCCATCCTTTGATTTGAACACCAGTGAGTGCATTGGAATCACAACGGTGATTTCTCTCTTCTCCTAGAGCATAATTTCCCAATTTCTTATCTTTTCCAAGTTATCGTGGGTTGAATGTTTTATGTGTTTTCATAGATCTACAATTTTCTAATGCGATTCAAGTCTTGTGGTTCAAGTATACTAATCTCCTAACGTCAAGGTAGGTGGTTTGTGCCTTTATGTAGAAATTCTTTGAATATTATGTGCAAATTCCCCCAATACCCTTGAGCGGGGGATTGTGTGTTTACTTTTCCCCCCCTATTTTTTGCCTTCTTTTCTTGTATGCCTGAGTAGAGGTTAATGTTTGTGAATTGGGTAATTTTCTATGCTTTGGATGTATTTTTCCCATGCATGTTTTGCCTGTTTATGACCGTTTGGTCTAGTTTTTCCTGTTAGGCTATTTCCAGTTCCATGACTAGTTTTTAGGATAGTGTGATTGTTGTTATTTTATGATGATATGCCTTATAATTCTAGCTAAGAAGTTCTTGAGGTTTACTTGGGGAGATACGCATGCTATACATGTTTGACTTACACAGGGTTGTGAGAACCTAGTGTAGTAGACCACAAGGATAATGGACGTAATGGCTTCTCCAGAGTGTCTTTATAATATGATGTGAGACCATAGGGGGAATTGACATTGAGTGCTTCCTCAGAGTGTCTGTAGTTCCTCGACGTGGTCCACAGGGGGAATGAGACGTTGAGTGCTTCCCCAGAGTGTCTTTATTACAATACGAGACTATAGGGGGAATTGACGGTGATTGCTTCCCCAGAGAGTCTATTCTTTAGCTGAACCAGAGGGGTGAGACTGTGTGTGCCTCCAAGAGGGTTGCTTTTACTTGTAGATTGAACCATAGGGGTTAGGCTGTGAGAACTACCTAGAGGGTTACCTATTTTTTCTACCTGATTGAGTGGCTACTTACTTGATTTTAAATTAAATGCTAGAAATTTTGGATTGTTACAGTGGAGTATTTTCTTGTTTATTACTTTATGTACTTTTTCCTGCCATATATTCACTGACTGTTAGGCACATATCTTCAGGTGGTTGCCTACTGGGATTTTTTTCACACCCTGTTTGGGTCATGATTTTGGGCCCAAACAGATTATATCATTGCAGGTATAGATAAGGGCAAGCACCCTTCTACTTCGGGTTCTTGATTGTTATGGAGTTGGAGAGCATGGGACCAAGCTATGGCTTGCGATGCTGAGGAGTTTATCTGCTTTCTTTTACACTTTGGTTTAGCACTTTTGTATTCTAGCATTGTGACTTGTTTGGATGTTTTCTGAGACATATATGTATAATGCATCATTTATATATATATCTGCTCCAGTTGTTTCCTTTATCAGTCTTCCACTGTTACTGTTGTTTGGTATTTAATGCTTCCGCTATTGTATGTATTCATGTACTTCCGCTATGTACTCTGCCAATGAGGGAATAGTTTCCCCATTATAACACTCAAGGCCCTCGCTAGTAGTCGGTAGCCTCTGGCATTCAGGGAAATACGCTTGAGGCCATGAGACCAGCCTGGTACGGGGCGCCTCTGGGTGGCTTCCAGAACCAGGATGTTACAAAGTGGTATCAGAGGAATTATTTTATCTTGAATTATTGTTTGGATCCTTTAGCTAGGGATAGTATGGAATAGGTACTTTTTAATAAGCTGTGCATGAGAGTAGATAACCCGTGTACAGGGAAAAGCCAATCTACCTTGTTTAATTGTATATTTTATGGTTTTGTGATTATTACAGTTGATTTGATTTCACCTTGAGTGATTCACATGTTTTGTGATGTTATCGTTGATGTTATTGAGGTTCTACTTCTGTCACAACCCAATGAGATGAGGGTATGGCATCTCGTTCATCGTATAGGCACTTGCTAGAAATCACTTGTCATCCATTCTTTCCATGTCATCTAGGATGCATTGGCAATTTCATGTTGTTTGTAATAGATGTTGTGTAGAATATGCATGCTGTTGTGATAGATGCCTTGATAAAAATATGTGCTTCTTGTTAGATCATTGATTATGTAAGGTTTTACCTGAATGAACACCAAATTTTGGTTCTTGAGGTGTTATGGGCCCTCATGGATTGGAATTTGGTGGATAATTGACTTGTTTACCTTGTTTTTAAATTGTTAAAGATGCCAAACCTTGATTCGTGGGGAGTATGGGCCCTCACGGATCGGAATTTGGCACTTTCAGTATTCGTTCCAGTGTTTTCTGGGCTTCGGAGTAGTTTCTGAGGCTTACTGTCTAGAAAAACCCAGAATACATGCTGTGTAGTTTTGACTACATGCCATGTGTTATTCTGTTTGGGAAGAAACATTTTTTCTTAAGTACATGTCGTGTACCTTTTATACACGTCATGTATTCTCTAACCGTGTCACAGGCCATGTGGGCAGAGACACATGATAAGGAAAACCTTGTGGTAACACGTCATGTACCAGTTGTGCACACCGTGTAGTGTAATCCTAGGAGTCCGACCGTGTATTTAACAACACGATCGGTGTAGTATTTTCTTAATCATGTCGTGTCCACCATAAACACACCGTGTAGTCTAACATAGGTACCCTGTCATGTCACGAACAACACGGGTCAGTGTCATCCTTTATCACACATTTCGTGTCCTCTTGGAACACGCCATGTAGTTTCAGCCGTGTAGTCATCCATGTATCTAACCACACGGTCTATTGGGACTTCTTAGAACACATTGTGTCCTTCTAGAATAGGCCTTGTAGTATTTCCTGGGTACACAGGTCATGTCACTAACAACATGGGCCAGGTGAAGCTTGTTTCTTACATGTCGTGTCTACCTTGAACATGCCGTGTAGTTTTGTCTTAGGGGAGTCGTGTGGCTTAACTGTGTAGAAGGACTCGGGTAGGGGAAGAGGATTCAGGTACATGCCGTGTGTTGGGATAACACACCGTGTGTTTGGGGTGTTACACGACTAGTTTTGGCAGAAGTGCACGCCCATGTAAATGACTTAAGGGAACACGTCGTGTAGTCTTTATACATGCCGTGTAGTCATGATTTGTAAAACTTGAATGCTTTCTTTCTCCTATTCCCTTCTTATACTCCTAGTTTTTAGTCCTTGATAATCTTGGTCTAAGGTGTGCGCTTGACCTTGGAGAGTCATTCCACCTAGAAGTCCTCCTGTTGTGCCAGTCTTGGCACCATCCATCATTTCGGACATAGGTGTTGATGCACAGTTCTGAGAGGGTTTTATAATGTTCATGCAGACCTTCTGAGGAGGTAGGATGCATCTTCAGGTAGACATGTAGTATGCTACCAGTGTGGAAGGGCTGGGCATATGAGGCTGTAGTGCCAGAGAGACTCATTGGATTGTCGATCTTGCGTCAAGATGGGTCACCTTCAGCGCTTCTCTCAGGTTTTCTCACCAGTAGTTGGTGATAGGGGTTCATCCATGACTCCTCGTTCAGGAGCAGCGCCAAAATTTTCTCACCAGTCTGGGAACTGGAGTTCTTCTGACCGTTCGAGCCGAGGTTGAGGTTAAGGTCGTGGTGGTCAGTCACCGGTCTTTCAGCAATAGCAGGGTGGATCATCTCAGAGCAGTCAGGTAGGTTCACAGGGCTATGGTACAGGTCAGGCTTTTGTAGTGGAGCAGACCCAGTAAGAGCAGGATCCCGGACCCTCTACAGTTTGAGGTACGATCTTAGTAGCCTCAGTTTTATCTATAGCTCTTTTCGACATAGGGGCTTCCCATATCTTTATCTATGTTGTTGTTGTGGAGAGCCTTGGGCTCTACATCTTTTCTTATACTGATATCTTGACACTAGACACACCATTGGGGAATAGAGTGGTTAGTGTACGTCAGTGCAGAGAATTCCCTCTTGAGGTTGCGGGGTGTCACTTCCTATGGGATCTCTCTGTCCTAGATATGATAGGCTATGATGTCATTCTCAGAACAAAATGGCTAGTTCCCTTCCGGGAAGTCATTTACTGTTATCACCGTAGGGTGAGATTCATATCACCAGAGGGTGGATCATTTCTTCATAAGGGCGAGTGGGATGTCCAGGCGAGCAGAGCAGGTCCAGAGCATCATGGGTTGGGAGAAGTTACATCCCAGATTGATAGTCTTTATCTGGATGACCAAGGGACTTCACAGTTAGACTTTCCTCCAGTGGTGGATCATTTCAGAGATGTTTTTTAGAAGACTTTTCAGGTTTTCCTCCGAAGCGTGAGGTAGACTTTTCGATTGAGCTCATTCCAGGAGCAACACTAGTGTCCATTCCTCATTATATGATGGCTACACCTGAGTTGTAGGAGCTCAAGAAGCAGTTGGAGGAGTTGTAGGCAAAGGGTTTTATCCGACCTAGAACTTCTCCTTGGTGTTCACCTGTTCTGTTTGCGAAGAAGGTAGAGGGTATCCTTAGTATTTGTGTGGATTATTGGAAGTTGAACCAGTTGACAGTCAAGAACCGATATCGCTTGCCTAGGATTTATGATTTCTTTGATCACCTTCGAGGAGCACGAGTGTTCTCGAAGATCGACTTAAGATATGATTATCATCAGTTGCATGTTAGACCATATAATATACCTCTCATAGATTTTAGGAGCAGGTATGGTCTATACGAGTATACAATTATGCCATTCGGTCTCACGAATGTGCCTGCAGTTTTCATGGCACTGATGAACCGAGTATTCCATCCATACTTGGATTCCTTCATGGTGGTTTTAATGGATGACATCTTGGTGTAATCTCATACTAGACATGACCATGCTACCCATCTTGAGATTGTTCTGAGTACACTGAGAGAGCATCAGTTATATGCTAAGCTCTTGAAATGCCACTTTTGGATGGATCAGATTCACTTCTTGGGTCATGTTATCTCAGAGACAGGGGTATCAATAGAACCAGAGAAAGTTAGGGCAGTAGTTTCCTCGGAGAATCTGAATAATGTATTTGAGGTAAAGAGTTTTATATGACTGGCTAGGTACTACAGACGCATTATACAGAACTTTTCACGCTTAGCAGCAGCACTGATAGGTCTGACTAAGAAGGGTGCGAAGTTCTTGTGGTCAGATTCTTCTGACTCATCCTTTCAAGATCTGAAGGGGAGGTTGACATCAGCACTGATACTAGTCTTTCCAGAACTGGTCAAGAGCTATAATTTTTATTGTGATTATTTAGGTATTAGGTTGGAGGTTGTGCTGATGTAGGGAGATGGAGTCGCCGCGTACGGGTCTCGGTAGTTGAGGCCACATGAGAGGAATTACCTGACGCACGATCTAGAGTTGGAAGATGTTGTTTATTACCTACGCTTTTGGAGACATTATCTTCTGGGAGATCATTTTGTGGTTTTCACCGACCACAAAAGTCTCAGGTACATTTTCACTTAGCGTGATTTGAATTTGAGACAGCGGAGGTGGGTTGAGTACCTACAGTCCTTCGACTTTGATCTTGCCTATACGCCTGGGAAGGGAAACACTGTGGATGATGCGTTGAGAAGGAGGACTCAGTTACAGGCAATTCAGGAGGATATCAGTGAGTGGTAGCTTATGTCTATGTTCTCTAAGATGCATCTAGAGGTGCATGACAGATAGGGGTAGACTTTTCTATCTTCTGTAGTTGTTACCTATACATTTCTTGATCGAGTTCGAATGAGGCAGCTATCAGATTCTGAATGTCGAGTCCTATGGGAGAGTGTGTTAGGAGAGGAACCTATTCCTGGATGGACCATAGGTGATGATGAGATCTTGCATTTCTAGGGGCGTGTATGGGTGCCAGCAGATATACGCGAGGAGCTGATGTGGGATTTTCATTCCTCTATTTGGGCAGTTCATCCTGGTGTCACCAAGATGTATCGTGATCTACACCTCCAGTATTGGTGGCCTAGTATGAAGAGAGATGTTGTTGGTTTTATAATGAAATGTTCTACTTGTCAGTAGGTGAAATTAGAGCATCAGCGACCAGCAGGTCTTTTGCAGTAGTTACCCATTCTGGAGTGGAAGTGGAACAATGTCGTGATGGACTTCATGACTGGTTTTCTGAGGCTGACTCGATGGAATGATGTTGTTTGGGTTGTCATTGACAGGATTACAAAGGTTTCTCACTTCCTTCCGATCAAGGATACCTTCTGTGTTGATGATTTGGGATGGTCATACATTTGAGAGATTGTACGTCTACATGGAGTTCCACACTCCATTTTTTCAGACAGGGATGTGAGTTTTACATCTCGGGTCTGGAAGGGGCTTCAGAAGGCTTTGAGTACATAGGCACTTTTGAGTACATCATACCATCCCCAGGCAGATGTCCAGTCTGAGCGTACGATTCAGGTGCTTGAGGATATGCTCCGAGCTTGCATTCTGGATTTTAGAGGTTCTTGGGAGAAGCATATACCACTTGTGGAGTTTTCCTACAACAATAGTTTTCAAGTAACTATTCAGATGGCACCTTATGAGGCTTTTTACGGTAGGCCATTCTGATCACCTTTATGTTGGCTGGAGGCAGGAGAGGCAGCTTTGTTGGGACCTCATCTTGTTCAGGAGACCTCAGAGCAGATAGAGTTGATTTAGAAGAGGATGACTACTACACAGTCTCGTCAGAAGTCTTATAATGATCAGTGGATACGACCTCTGGAGTTTGAGGCTAGAGATCAGATTTTCCTATGTGTCACACCGAGGTTGGGACACAAGAGGATTAGGAGATAGGGTAAGCTTTTACCGAGGAACGTCAAGCCATTTGAGGTGTTAGAGAGAGTTGGGCCAGTTGCCTATCGATTGAAGTTACCTCAGAGGTACCGGGCTATGCACAAAGTCTTCCACATTTCTCAGCTTCAACGTTACTTTCCAGACCCGTCTCATGTCTTTCAAATTGAGGAGGTTGAGCTCAAAGAGGATGCATAGTTTGAGGAGCATCCTATCCAGACTGTTGATCGTAGTATGAAGGTTCTTCGTGGTCGGTCTGTTCCTCTTGTACAAGTGCTATGGTAGCACGGGTGGGTGCAAGACGAGACTTGGGAGGGGGAGGCCGACGTACAATCACAGTGGCCGGAGCTGTTCGAGATTTCTTCTTCTATGCCATGCTAGGGAAATTTGGGGACAAATTTATTTAAGAGGGAAATTTTTTAAGAACCCGGACCATCTTTTCAGGTATTTTTTTCCTTTTTATGGATTTTTTGAGAAAATAGGAGTTTCTGGAAATTTTTCAAGTACACTCCGTGTACTTCATTGCCGTAGGAGGCCGTGTGTTGGCCGTGTCTGGGCCACATACACGGTCGTGTGCGGTGACATGGAGGCCGCCTAAAGCAGAGTATGGAAAAGGCAAGTACATTCCGTGTACTCCAAAATTACATGTCGTGTACTTTCTTTTTTTTCATTAAACGCACTGGTGTTGCGTCTAATTTTCAGAATCAACTTCTTCTAGGTCATCTTCATCCGAGAGTGCCGAGCAGTCGCAGATCTTCTTTGGGTGTTTCCTTTTGATTTGAAAAAAGGGCTCCTTAATTTGGATTTATGCTCAAGGGAAGGCCTCTAGGTTTAAGTGAGGAAATTTGGGAGGAGATTTTGGTAGGGGATTGATGAGACAAATGTATTTGGAGGTGTGATTTTGAGAGATGAGGAAGTACCCTTTTATAAGAGAGGTGAGGGTCACTTTAAAAAAATCATGAAAAATTATTTTATTATAAAATCATTTTTGGTTTATAATGGATAAAAATGAATTTATTTCTATCCTTATGTGGTTATGGGTCTAAATTATCTCAACCAATAGGTTTTATACAAATTTAGGGTACCAATTTAACCTTATCTTTTATATTTAACTCTTAGTTAAATAGTTTAACTTTTACAATGTCTTATTGTATTTTTATAATACATGGTTAATAAACTTACTATAAAATTCCAAGAGAAACCCAAGTGGTTCATTAATGACATATATATCATTATAAGAGTCCTTTGGAAAAACCTTATATTTTTAGGACTATTATATCATTTAATAATATAATATTTTTTTAAAAAACTCATTTATGTCAATGTTGACACTATTTGTTATTTGTTTTTTTTAAGAAATAAAAAGTTGATTACTTTTAAAAAAATAAATTAAATCAACCCTAACATGTCATATTCACCTATAAAATTCTTTTATTTCATCAAAAATCTCAATTAAATTTATTTTGATATTTATAATATCAATTATTTTATTATTTCATTAATAAGGTAATTACTGTATCATCATTGTGTCAAAAATAAATTTAATTATTTAATGTCTAAATTTTTTAAATAAAATACCATGATTTAGGAAATCGTTTTATATTTCTAATGAATATTTATATTAGAATTTATCATTTGTATAACCCTATATTAAAAATGGTTTAGTTATTAAACTTTGAATTTAACACTTTTAACTCTTCTTTAAATAAAATAATAATAAATGTCCTAATCTAATCCAAGTGGGCCAAAAGGATAATATTTTGTTCATAAGGTTGTTTTTGATCGAAATAAACTTATCCAATAGAATTAGTACATGTGTTAGGGTAATTATAATATCACTTTTACCTTTAGTCACCCTATTTACTTTTAACCATGATAAATAAAAGTCAAAAGTTACTATTCGGGAAAAATTATTTTCCTCTTATTGAACCACATTTTACTTAATGATGTCAACCATGTCTCTCGGATTTTTGAAATTCAATTCAAAAAAGTGTTAAAATTTCATTTTATGCAAATTAGCAAATGTGCCTAAAAGGTGGGTAAAAGACGTTAAAAAGTTCAATAAAATTTTATACACCGAATTTTATTATAAAATGAATCCAATGAATTACATTGAACTTATATAGGTATTATATATATATATATTTATTTAAAATAAATTTAAATAAAATAAATAATTATTTAAATAAAAAGTTGATTTTAAACAATAACGCAGTGTTGTTCCCTATTCATCAAAAATTGAAAGTTTTTATAAAAATACCAAAAATTCACCCTAAGCTAATTTTGATATTCTGAATTCAAAAATTAATTATATTTTACCAAATTCAAAACACATAGGTTTCATTAATTAGTTTAAAATTAATTCCCACTATCAAAACCAAAAAGCGGGTTTTTAAAAAGTAAAAACTATCAAAAAATTGACATGTGCTTATGTCAAATTTAAATGTGAAATTACTTCTAATGACCTACATTTTATTAAATTATAAAAATATAATCTAATTATACTTTAAAACTATTTAAATTTATAATTTAACACTATAAATTATTTTGATTAAAAAGTTGTTTTCAATTAAAATTTAGTATTTTTCACTATTCACCAAAATATGAAAGTTATCAGAAAAACACCAAAATTTTATCGAAACTAAATTTTTATGTCCCAATTATAAATAAGAAGTTTATTTTTTCAAATTTAATACATAAAAGTGTCAAATATTGGATTTAAATAAGGTTCTCCCTTAAAATGTAGTAAAATTTCATTTTCTGAAAAATACTTCCTATATCTGAAAAAAAATTAAATTTGTTCTTATATTATGTCTAAGAAACACATAATATAGATTCTAAAATTATATGGAGTATATAAAATTCAAATTTTAGTTAATACTATTCATAACCTCTTTTTTAATGGCTAGTTTAGTATGTCGTGGTGTGCTCAAACTCAGTGTTTCTTGTAGCACAAGTTATTGAATTACTTTGAAGGGATAACGTACTATGAAATATTGGGGTGTTACAGAGACAAAATTCATGTTATGCACTAGGATTCATTTTATATGGTGTACCTAATACCCCTTGAATTTTATTTAACATATAATTTCATGGAATTTATGGGTTTTATATAACCATGTTATGTTCCTTCATTCAATGGATTTTTGATTCAATCATTACACAATTTGAAAAAGTTTCTCGTCTCAAACTTCCCTATTTGATATATGTTTTGATTAATTCACCTATATTAATTTATATTGTGTACAAACTGACTATTGACATATAATATCATGAATATTTCTATTCTCATGGTATTTTATATTCCTTATCATGTCCTTTATTTCAAATGATTTTTGGTTTTAAAAGTCCGTAAAGGGGTTTTTCTTAAAAACATTGTTTTAAAGATTTTAAATACATTTAATAAAAATCTTCCCAAATGTTCTTTATATTATTTAAAGAATTTTATTTTATAAACATAAATTATTTTCTCAAGTTATTTTTCATGATATTTTACATTATTTAAAAGGTTTTAAAAAGAAGTTTCTTAATGCTTTCCATATGGGCCACTTTTGACTCTCTTTACAAAAGTTTGAAAAGAATGTTTATTTTTAACTTTTATTACAAGAAAGAAATTTATCACCAATATTAAAATTATTTTATTTTAAAATTATTTTAAAATTTTCCCTGTTTATTTCACAATAAAATCATTTTCTCAATGTTTTGTGAATTCTTAGTTTTTAAAGGTACCAAAAAATGGTATTTTCTTCTATTTTCAAAGAAATTTTTAAATGTTATTTTAAAGGTATTTTAATCTATGTTAACATAATTTAATGATTCCTCTAATTTTTTAGTAATATTAACTTATGATACCATCTATCTTCTTTCTCTAGATGACTTATGATTATTGTTTTAAAGATATTATCATGAAACTTGTATCTTTTCCATGGGTAAATAAAGCCATAAAGGAATGTAATTTGTTTTTAAAATTTTCATAATGAAAATTCAAGATTCCACATGTTATATTCATGTATAGTAATTGAAAATTATTGATGATAATTGGTGAGAATGGTATATCTCATGATGAAGAGTGGGCACAATAAACACTAATAGAAAAATACCCTATACAAATGGTTTGGAACCATTGGTATATGTCTCCAAACCATTGGTATATCCTATACCAATGGTTTGGAGGACCGTTGTATGGTTTGGCATTGGTGTAGAATTATACCAATGGTTTCATAAAACCATTCATGTAGGTAATTCAAAAAAACTGGCTTGATTTTGATCCCAACACCTCATGTTTAGAATCCAATGACCTAACTACTAACCTAAAATGACTATTGTGAACATAATTTCATATATATATATATATATATGTATGTATATTCATAAGTATTTTAAATTTTGATTTATTTAATGTTATTTGAAAAATATTCCATAAAAAATGTGTGTACCTATTCCAATGGTTTTGGTGAAACTGTTGGCATAGGGTGGACCTATACCAATGGTTTGGAAATTTTTTTGGTATAGGTCCATTATAGTTACCCTATACCAATGTTTTTGGCCAAAACTATTGGTATAGGTCCATATAAGTGACGTATACCAACGGTTTTGGCCAAACCATTGGTATAGGTCCAAATTAGTGACCTATACCAATGGTTTTGTACAAACCATTGGTATAGGTCCATATAAGTGACCTAGACCAATGGTTTTGGCCAAACCATTGGTATAGGTCCAAATTAATGACCTATACCAATGGTTTGGACAAAACCATTGGTATAGATCCTATTTCTAGTCGTGGTAGCTTATATGTTAGGTGAGCCTGATATAGATTTTCAATGCATTGGGTAATGTTATCCGTCTTTAAAGACAAGAAAGAGGGTGTTAACCATATAGGTTTCTCATATGGATTTAACTGAGATTAAATTATTTATGATGTGAGGGAAATGCATGATGAATATAATTTTCAAAGATATCAACACATTTTATCTATGATTTTTATAAGTTTTAATGGTTACTATGATCAAGATTGACATCACATGGATCAGGATTATTGATTCTTATGAATCTTGCCTTTGTATAAGATTTATTACATGTCACATGTTTAATTATTTAGGTTGTAATGGGTATATATTCTCTTATGTAATGCTTATTCTCCTTGAATATTTTATTATACCCTTATGATCAATTGATAATGCATATCTTTACCCTTACTAAGCATTTAAGCCCACCCTTCTTATGTTTCTTTTCCTTGGGTTATAAATAAATATATTAAGTAAGATATGTATAAAAGGGTTTCATTTGGTTGATTATGAATAATTAATTTGGAATAATAAAATATGGGTATAGTGGAAAAAATGATCACTTGAATACATTGGTATTGTTATCTAATAGGTTTTCCTAATTCTCTAAAACTCTAAAAGTAAACTTTCCATGGGTATGTAAGTGGTATAATATTTATGTTGTTGTTTCATGTTTTGTATGGCTAAAATTGGGTTAATTTTTTTAGTATCAAAGCTAAAAATTTAAATATTTTTTTAGAATTATATCTAGAAGTACGAGTACAGGGTTGTTATCGAATCCAAACCACCTAAAAGAAACCAAGTAAACTGCATACACCAAATGGTGTATGTAGAGTGTGAGTAAATAGAGCCCAACAGGTAAAAACAATAGAGTTTTTCAAATTAATTTCAAATGAAAATTCAATTACTCTAGTTTGAAATACATACAGAAAGTATGTTTTAATTTTTAAGTACCCAATTCCAATCCTAATTCATAAAACTCCCTATTTAATTTTTCTTAAATCAAAACAATCACTTTGAAAACGTTCCATTTAAATCATGCATGCCTTAAAAACATATTATTTTAATTTAAAAACTCCTTTATTAAAAACCCAACCAAATTTATTTAGAAAACCCACTCACACAGCATGGAAATATGATCAATTAAGATAGAACCTTATTATCAAAGGATAAATAACTAAGATTCCACATAATTCAAACAAGAAAAGAATTTCCAAATAATATAAGGGAATTCCCTATATCAAACCACTAATCAATTAAGGAATATCATGGGCTCTACCCAAGGTTATAATGTGAGACTATCCTAGAATTTACCCAATGGACCAACCTCAATCCATGTGGCATCGAATACAAGTCACCCAACTAGCCTCCACCCAACCTTATCAGAATGGCACACCCTATCTAAGCTTATCACTAACTAGAGGGGACACTTATAACATCTCGACCCAAACCACCATGTCTGAACCAGAATTCCATGTGACCTTATGTGCGCCTCCCTATACATAGGAGGTTATCGACCAGCATTGAGGGTCTATGTCTATCCATGGGGAGACTATACCCTCAGTATCATGTCATAAGATTGATAATAATCAAGAAATAAAATAATAAACAATCAGAGTAAATGAAGAAAATGAATAAATGACATATATATATGATCTCCCAAAGTGGTAAGCCTATTCAGAGTATAAGTAGCAGGTAAATACGAGACAGGTAAATAAAAAAAATTTGTGGGGTACTCCGATGTCTATCTCGGTTCACACCGGCTCTATGCTCCACCACTCAACCATCCACCATAGGGACCTTTCCCTTCCCCGGATCTCTGGTAATTAAATCTACATGTGCATCTAAATTACCGAGTATGGTGTGAGTAAAAGACTCATTAGGACACCACCACTATATCATTACCATAAGTTCATAATATATATAACATATTATATCATGGAATAAGTAAATACTAAATAAACATACATGCGCCAAGTCATCATGAACTGACCAAGACACCACGAACCCTGACCCCAACTACTTCAACTCGTTTTCGGTAAGAATGTCTAGAACACATGTAACTCCATCAAGGTCTCATATATCACCCCACCCTTTCACTGGTTGTAAAAGGAACATCACATGTTTCATCTGGTCTATCCTCGATCTTCTTATCCTTTTAATCACCCACGAACCAAGTCCATAAGAAGCCATGAATGGTATCTTCCAAAAATCCACTATGTTTTCCCCTCTATAGGGGTACCCATGTTTTCCTTTAAGGATGTTAGAACTGTGTCAGGATGGGAAATCGACCACTAGACTATGTAACTACCACCCTCAAAGCTTGACCAGTGTATCTCAATATCCTCCAGCTAGCCACTATGCTTTCCCCTCTACAGGGGTAGCGACACCCACCTTTAAGGAAGTTAGGACTACGTCAAGTTGGATAACCAAATACACCCAACCTCAAGGCTTCACATGAGTATCTAAGTACCTGTCATCTAGTCACTATGTTTTCCCCTCTACAAGGGTATCCACATCCACCTTTAAGGGCTTTAGGACTATGTTAGGTTGGGTAAACACATACACACAACCTCAAGGATCCACTAAAGTATCTTGGTACCTACAAAAAAATTCCATAGGTTATACGACACACAAACAATACATGTCATTGTAAGGAATGATAAGCTACATGAAGATCAATGTCAGGATAATCACAAAAAAAAGTATGCAAATAGATACTCACACAACCACATTTATCTTAGAACTAGCATGGGTTAGTCCAGCTTAACATTAAATCATGATAACATCATAAATATATAAGGTCTAAAAAGGTAAGGAACCTCCTACCTCAAAGTCATCAATGTCAATGGAAACGCCCGTTGAAGGTGTCATCACTCAAACCAGGTTCACATGCCTTTGAGAAATACAATTTCATGTCAAGGATTCCTAAAACCAAAATCATCTATTTTATTTCAAAAATAAATAAAACTTCTCTTGCGACAATACATTCTCTCTCCAAGATAATTTATAAATTTTTGTTATAGGCCAACACATGTGCTCGTAAATTCTACTCTAGAATTATTATCTTTTGATAATTTATTACACATTATATTTTTATAATTATCCATTTATAATTATATTTTGATAAATTATCATAAATTATCATTTTATAAACTTGAAATTATCATTTGATAATTATAATAATTATCCATTGATAATCTCACCATTATTGCTTGATAATTTTAGTAATTATCATTTGATAATCTCTCAATTATCATTTGATAATTAATATAATTATTGTTATATAATTATAATAATTATCCTTTAATAATTCACATAATTATCCTATTATAATTTTGATATAATTTTCTTTCAATAATTCAACAATAATTACTTTTCGATAACTCCCATTTTTATCCTTTGATAAATTGTATATTATTATCCTCAATAATAATTTTTTTAAAATAAATACCATTTATAATTTACTTAAAATTATCATTTAATGATATTGTGAAATTATATTTCTTAAAATGGGTTTTATCATTTTAAAAATTAAGTATTGATAATTAACGTAATTATCATTTGATAATTATTTGAAATTATCTGTGATAATTCTTTGGAATTATGTTAGATAATTTCTTAACAAAAATTATCTTAATAATTATAGGTTTATCATGATTTATTATTTTATTTTATTTTCCATAATTTTAATTAAGGAAATAAAATAAAAATAATAATAATTAATAATAATTAAATAAATAAATTTTAAAAAACAAAAAATTCCTTCTTCTTCTATGGGAGAGGCACAACCGGTGGAATAAACAAGCACCCATTGTGTGCCACCTCGTACTCAAAGAAGGGGAATGAGGAAGGGACCTTCACCGATCGCACACAAGGGATATTCAGGCTTGACTAAATCCATCGTGAACCAAAACTGAATAGCTGGGTTATTTGAAACCATATGGTGACGCATGTTCATCAATCTAAGAATTGATACCCATTTTTAATATATCATTCAACCTAAAAATCAATACGAATTCATTAATTTCACTTGATTATGGTTTTTCCATCTTTATTGGGTCGAAAACAGGTAAAACGAAGGTTTAAAGATCCCACGAGCAAAAAAAAATAGTGGCTGCGAGTGTTTAAGGAAGAAGAATGAATATGAAAATATTTTTTATTAATTAAATTAATAATAAAAATATTAATTTGTTTAATATTATGTGATATATTACCAAATGTTTGACGTGCACAAAAGTTATGCCCCACCTAGGGTAAACCACATGTTCCAAACCTAACGATGGTCTCAGATTTCTCATACGATGAACTGTTTCAGAGATATTATTTATTATTATTTAAAAAATAAAATAAAAATATAATTAAATATAAAAAGGGTATTATCACATGTGATGTTTCCAAACACCCCACATGCATAAAATTTATACCCCGTATAGGGTAAACCCCCACATCCCAGAACTAACGATGGTATCTTATTTCTCATAAGACACACTATTTGAAATATATTCAATTATTTTTTTAAAATAATAAATTAAAAATATTAAATATATTATCCTTGAGTGTGATCTGACCAAACATCCAATGGTCACAAATGTTATTCTCCACCTAGGGTAAAAACCACATCTCATAAAAATAATGGTATCATATGTCTCATACGATGCATTTTTTGAGAGATATTAAATTATTTTGGATAAATCCCATATGCATAATATAATATTTTTAATATTTTTATTCCGTCTATGTCGAGGCTCCACAATCCTTAGAAAATTGCATTAACTCGGTTCTTAACTTTGAAAATATTCTATAGAATATTCCATGATGCTAACTAGAAATTTAACATTACAAAAATAATTCAAAACATTTATTAAGTGATTTTTATTGAAAAATTACATTTTCAAATAAAAACACTTTTAAATTATCAAAAAAAGTTTTTTTATTATTTTTAAAAAATTAAGGATATTAAAATTCTTCCCCTCTATTGACTTCTTATCCTCAAGAAGTATCTCTATTGGTCTGTCTTGAACAAATCAGGCCATTGAGCTCGAACATCATAATCGTTTTCTCATATTTCCTCCCGGATCCATCTATGATGCCACCGAATCTAGACTAGTGGTATTGTCTTTCCTTGCAACACCTTCTCACATAGATCTATGATCCACACCATACTCTTCTCATAATATGCATTAGTCTCCAGCTCAACGTCCTCACAATCAATAACATTATCAAGGTCGAGTATATACCTCTGAAGCTATGATAAATGGAATACATCGTGTGCACCTCGATAGTGAGAAGGGAGGTCTATATTATATGTCACTTCCCATATCTTCTCAGTGATCTCAAAATGTCCAACAAAAAAATGTTCTAGCTTTTCCTACTTCCTCAGACATCTCTGTCCCAATTGAGGATTCACTCATAGTAAAACCTAATCACCCATAGTGAACTCCAAGGGTCTCTACCTATGGTCGGCATAAGATCTTAGACTGCTCTTAGCAGTGATTAACCTATTCACAATTAGACAAACCCATCTTATAGGATTTTTTAACAAAAATGATCCCATAACCACTGCCTCGCCTGCCCCATGCCAAAAAGCGGTGATCTGTAAGGTCTACCATAAAGAGCCTAGTAAGGTTTCATATGAATCCAATCTTGGTAACTATTATTGAATGAAAACTCATTCAAGGATAGGTGATCATCTCATGTTCCACCAAATTATAGCATGAAAGCTAAAAGCATAACCACTAATATATATATAGTCTATTCAGACTGTCTATTATTTTGTGGATGGTACACCATGCTTAATCTCATCTAAGTTCCTAGGTATTTATACAAGCCTTTAAAAAAGTGTGATGTAAAATGTGTGCCTATATCTGAAACAATTATCATGGGAACTCCATGTAGGCGTACGATCTCTCGGACATAGAGCTTTCCTAGCTCCTCTACTGAGTGAGTCTCTCTGATAGATAAGAAGTGAAAAGACATTATTAACTAATCGACAATCATCCAGACTACATCACGAATCCTAGGGGTCTTAGGTAATCCCATCACAAATTACATCATGATGTACTCCCCCTTCCACATGGGAAAAAGAAGTTTCTGGTGAAAACCACTTGTACACTAGTGCTCATCCTTTACCCTCTGGATGGTAAGGCATCGAGACATAAACCCAATGATGCCCCTCATCATCCCTGGACACCATAATTTTTTCCTGAAGTCACAGTACATCTTCTTCACACCATGATGTACCAAGAATGTCGAGGTATAGAAGTTTCTCATAGGATCTTCTCTAATTGAATAAAGGACAATTACTCTCCCGTGTATATTGATCATACTATCGCTGTCCATCAACTATCCAGGTATTGGGTCACCACTAACCATTTGTTTCCTCATCATATGAAACTCTCATTCTGACTCCCATCCAGTCTTCATCTGGTCTATAACTAAGGATGTGATCACAAAAGGTCTAAAATTCATAGATACATGATCCTCGAAAGCATCCATCCTCCAATTGGACAACAAGATTACCATGTGTCACTACTCTAAAGGCCTCTCACCAAGTTTCTACTCAGCCTACATCTTACAATTAAGAGTATCCAAAATGACATTAAATTTATCTAGGTTCATACATCATATCAAGTTATAACTTCCATATATACTAAACCCATCACCTTTGTCTCATATTTGGGTCCCTCTGTGTGATGATACAGTGAAGGATATTGTGGTCTGTATAAACAAAAAATATCTCACCTAAGGGATACTATCACCAATAATTCATAGTGTGGACCATGAATTCCAACTCCATTTTATGTGTAGGGTAGATCCTCTTCAAATCATATAGATGAACCTTGAGCTCATTCAGCTCGGTTGGAACCATACAATATAGGGTATCGAAATGGGATGTCGACCCGACATGAGCTATTTTCAACTTAACTTACAAATCCTTGAGAGTCTCTACTAGGTAAAATATCCACAAAAATTTCATCCCACTACTCAACAACCTAAAGGCCTCTAGTTACCTAGATGGATGAAGAATGCTGGAATTGAATTAAGGGAATATTTGACCATAGTTATGACCTTATTTTTCTAAGACATGCACTAACTGGAATACTTTTGGCTAAAACAGCCCTGCTATCTATACCATAGAACAGGTGCAGGAGTAAGCTCATCTACATTCTCTTACAAGTCTAGTGGTAATGATGAAACTACCTGCCTTGTGGAAGTATTCTAATCTACTTACCAAGTAGTTATATAAATAACTTTAAAGTGATATATTCTATAATGTGAAGGAACACACTTCATAAAAGAAACACATTCATTAGGATAAACCCTAATAAGTCTATGTTATCACACAAGAATTATCTTAACGAGTCTATGGGATTACATAAGGTTCTTCTCGGAGTATACCCTTAAGGTATACCCTTCCTAGCACTAACTCTTGTTTCCATCCCTACACACTAGTCACAGTCATTACATATATACTAACACAACAAAATGCTAAATCCAACTAATTAATTCCAATAAATATACATCACATAGCATGAAAACATAGATATATCACAAAAGAGATACTATCCTAAATAGAAATCATAATACAATATATATTTTTAAAGGTTGGTGTTGAAGCCTCATTTTATTATTAAATCAAAGAAAAGATCTATTTTAACTGGGTAGAGGGAGACCCATTACATAGCCCTAAGGCCTAGTGGTCATGTAGCCCATAACATAGCCCGCAGACCCAAAGTTTTGGCACAATGCCCATTCAGTGAATAGTAACCCGCCTGCTACAGTACCGCCACTGCTATAGTACTCTGTCACCGCTACAGTACCACTTCAATACTACTAAAATACCTACACCCAATGGGTTTTGAATCCCCATTTTTCATGTAGGATTAGGAGGTTCTTACCACTAAACCAAAAATCATGTGTATCAACCAAGGTAAATTTAATTAATGAACTACTATATAGCATAAAAAACAAGTATATATATGGAATGTAAACCTATGTGCCTAATAATTATACATGAAAACACCTGAAATATCATAAATCATATTAAAATCATGTGTATCAATCAAGGTAAATTTAATCAATGGTAACAACAAAACATAAATTCCCCACTTTATAGAAACTTGGAGGTCCACTATAAAGTGATAACCAAACACTATCATAGTTTTCCTATCCAAGTCCCAATGTCCTATCTCCTATCTACCCTATCCTAAACCAAGACAAGAGAAGAAACAAATTAATGAGCCCCGATGTGCTGATACCATTTTATTACATACCGACCTAGACCACTGGGTCCAAGTAGGAATGCCACGTGAGCTCATGCATGCCTCCTCGTATGCAAGAGGTTTTGACTAGAAATTAGGGTCTATGTCCATCTATGGGGTGACTATACCCTTAGTATCATGTCATATGATTGATAATAATCAATAAAATATAATAAATAATCAGAGTAAATGCAGAAACTAAATAAATGGCAGACATATAAGATCTGCCAAAGTGGTAAGTCTATCCAGAGTATAAGAAGCAGGTAAATACAAGACAAGTAAATAAAAAAACATCTCTGGGGTACTTTAGTGACTGTCTCGATTTGCTTCGGGTCTATTGTCCACTGGTCAACTATTAACCATATGGCCTTCCCCTTCCCTATATCTCTAGAAATGAAATCTACAAGTGCATAGAAATTCCCCAAGTAGGGTGTGAGTAAAATACTCAATAGGACACCACCAATGAATCATTACCATAAGTTCATAATATATATTACAATTTATATAATTAAATAAGTAAATTATCAATAAACATACATGTGTTTGTTGGGGTGGAGATCTTCATCATAGTAGTAGTAGTCGTAAAACACCAAAAAATTCACCCAAATGTTTTTTCAACCTGAATGAATTTTACACATCACCCAAAGGAATTTTTCAACACACTAAAAATATTTTTCTCTAAACACCTGAAGTAATTTCTCCCTCACCTGAAGACATTTTTCATACACACATGGACATACCATTTTGTTGTACTACCGATCTTGGGAACTTGAACATGTCGCTTGATCTCCACAACCATGAAGTCTTTCGATACATGGAAAAATAATCATCTCTTCACACCCCATAATTAATGATTCATTTTCATTCATTAACATGCCATCATTACCATCATTATCTATCATCATTACTTTGTTTTACATTTTAAGTACATTGTCGTTGAAAATTGGGCCACTTCAAAGGTGACACCCCCTTTTGGTTCTCTCATGATGAATATATCATGGCCAAATGTTTGAATTTTTGTTGCCTTTTCCCTACCTTTTATAAAATATGTTATGATAGACTATTTTTTAAAATAGGACACTCCCTATTTTTTCTGACTCGATCAATAAAAAAATATCTCAAGTAATTCAAATTTTAAAATTACTCCCAACAATCTCTATTGTTATTTAAAATTTAAATATTCTATCGTCATCTCTACCATTATTTACACAATGATTGTCTGAATCCACTATCATTGGCTCTTCCATGATCAATTCCATCACAATAAGTCCACCTTAGTCAGATCTCCATCTACATCGGATCATCCATGTCAACACTAGAATGATTCATCGCACCCGCTGCAGGTGTCATCTTTGCAGATCTCTAACAAGCTCATTGACGTGACTTCATTAACTACATATAGATATTCTCATGTCATAACTATGAACCTCCTCTAAAACCAGTTGTTGGGGCGGAGCTCAACATCATAGTGGAATTAGTAAAAAAACACTAGAAAATTCACCCGAAGTAATTTTACACATCACCTGAAGGAATTTTACAATGCACCCGAAATATTTTTCTCTCAACACCCGAAGAAATTTCTCTCTCACCAAAATAAATTTTTCATATACCCATAGAAAAACCATTTTTTTGTACCACCAATATTGGTAACCATAACACACATCCTAATCTCCACAGCTAATAAGAATTTAGATACATGGCACAATCATCATCTCTTTTCACTCAATCATTGATGCTTTATTCTTCTTTGTCGACACACCATCTTCGCCATCATCATTGCTTCATTCTCCATTTTCAACACACCATATTCAATAAATTGGCCACTGAAAATGTAGAAAACCCTTTTGGATATCTCATGATGGCTACATCTTTTCCAAATCTCTTCATCATTGTTTCCTTTCACCTACCTTTTATAGAAGTATTGATGTTGTCATATTTTTTAAAATAGAACACTCTCTATTTTTAATTGTTATGTAGTCAATAAAAAATATCTCAAGTAATTAAAATTTTAAAATAACTACCTATAGTTCCAAGTCATCATGAGCTAACCAAGCCACCACAAACCCCGACCCCACCTGCTTTAGCTCGTTTCCTGTAAGAATGTCCTGAACACACGTACCCTCATCAAGGTCTCATAGTTCACCCCACCCTTATGATGGTTGTTATAGAAATGTCACATGTTTTATAAGGTCTATCCTCTATACACTTATCCTTTTAATTACCCACAACCCAAATCCATAGGAAGCCGTGAATGGTATCTTCCAGCAATTCACTATGCTTTTCCCTCTATATGGGTATCCATGTACACCTTTAAGGATGTTAGGGCTGCATTAGGATGGGTGAACGACCAATGGACCGCGTAACTCCCAACCTCAAGGCCCCACCAATGTATCTCAGTATTCAAAAGATATCCACTATGTTTTTCCATCTATAGGGGCATTCAAATCCACCTTTAAAGATATTAGGACTATGCCAGGTTGGGTAACCGCATACACCCAACCTCAAGGATTAAACTAAGTATCTCAGTACTTTCCAGCTAGTCACTATTCTTTCCAATCTACAAGGGTAGACTCACCCACCTTTAAGAACACTAGGACTGTGTTGGGTTGGGTAACCTCATAAACCCAAACTCAAGGCTCCACTAGATTATCTTGGTACTTATAACATAATTCCACTGGTTATGCATCACATAAACAATACTTGTCGTTGCAAGGAACAATATGCCACATCAAGATCAATATCAGGATAATCACACTAAAACAAGTATGCTCAAATCTACTCACACAACAACATAAAAATCATAAAAAGCATGATTTAGTCCATCATAACATCACATCATGATAACATCATAAATATACAAGTCCCAACAAGGTAAGGAACCTCCTACCTCAAAGTCACCAAAATCAACAACAAATTCCATCGAAGATGTTGTCACCCAAACTATGTTTTCACACCAGCTATAAATATGATTACATACTGAGGGTTCCTTAAAACAAAACCATTTATTTTATTTCAAAAATAAATAAAATATCACATGAGATAACACATTATCTTTCCTAGATAATTTCTGAATTGTCATTCTTGTCCAATGCTTGTACTCATAATTTTTACTCAAAAATTATTATCTTTTGATAATTTATTACAAATTATCTTTTTATAATTATCCATTTATAATTATATTTTGATAATTTGTCATAAATTATAATTTTATAGAATTTCAATTTTCATTTGATAATTATAATAATTATCCTTGGATAATCTCGCCATTATCTTTTGATAATTTTAATAATTATCATTTGATAATCTCACAATTATCCTTTTATAATTATAAAAATTATCCTATGATAATCCACATAATTTTACTATGATAATTTTTATATAATTTTATTTCAATAATTCTACAATAATTACTTTTCAATAATTCCCATAATTATCCTTTGATAAATTATATATTGTCATCTTTGATAATAATTTTTTTAGAGAAACACCATTGATAATTTACTTAAAATTATAATTTAATGATATTGTGAAATTATCTTTCTTAAACTAAGTTTTATCATTTTAAAAATTAATTTTTGATAACTAAAGTAATTTTAATTTGATAATTATTTGAAATTATCTATGATAATTTCTTATCCAAAAATATCTTGATAATTCCATGTTTATCATGCTTTATTATTTTTATTTTATTTTCCATAATTTGAATTAAGAAAATAAAAGGAAAATAATAATAATTAATAATTAATTAAATTATTTAAAAAATCACCTTCTTCTTATATGTGAGAGGCCCATTTGGGGGGAGAAACAAGCACCTATTGCACGCTGTCTGATACCCAAAGAAGAGAAATGAGGAAGGAACCTTCACAGATTACACATAAATGATGCTTGGACTCGACTAGATCCACCAAAAACTAAAATTGAATGGTTGGGTTGTTTGAAACTATAGGGTTCTGCATGTTCATCAATCCAAGAATTAACACCCATTTTTAATCTGTTATTCAACCTAGTAATCAATGTGGAGTCATTAATTTCACATGATTAAGGTGTTTTCATCATTATTGGGTCAAAGTGGGTAAAACTAAAGGTTTGAACATCCTCATAAGAGTGAAAATAGTGGTTGAGAGTGTTTAGGGAAGACTAATGAACAGTAAAATCTTTTTTATTAATTAAATTAATAATCAAAATATTAATTATTTTAATATTAAGTGCAATTTTACAAAATGTTCGACGTAAATAAAAGTTATGTCCAACCTAGGGTAAACCTCATGTCTTAGAACTAAAAATGGTCTCATATTTCTCTGATGATACACCATTTGAGAGATATTAATTATTTATTATTTAGAAAATATAATAATAATAATATAAATAAATATAAAAAGGGTATTATCGCATGTGATGTTTCCAAACACCTAACATGCATAAAATTTAAACCCCACCTAGGGTAAACCCCATGTTTAGAAGCTAACGGTGGTCTTGTAATTCTCATATGATGCACCGTTTGAGAGATATTAAATTATTTTTGAAAAATTATAAATTAAATATATTAAATATAGTTTCCTTGCATGTAGTCTAACCAAACGACTAAGACTCACAAATTTTATACCTTGTCTAGGGTAAACATTGCATCCTGGACCTAATGGTGGTTTCATATTTCTCATATGATGCACTATTTGAGAGATATTAAATTATTCTAGATAAATCATGCATTCATAATATATTATATTTAATATTTTTATTTCTTATGTGTTAAACCTCAAGATCCATGGAATCTTTCACTAACTCAGTACCTAACTCTGAAAGTATTCCATATAATATTCCAAGATGCTAACTGGGCATTTACTATTACACAAAACATTCAAACAATTTATTAAGTGATTTTTACAAAAAAAAATTACATTTTAATATAAAAATGATTATAAATTATCAGTAATATGGTTTTTATTATATTTAAAAAATTTAGGATATTACAACACTAGTAGTTTATGGATAACTAATAAAACATAATTCTAAACTTTCAATTAGCTACCAGGGTTCCCAGAAATAATAACCAAGGGTGAGGGTGAGAAACAAATACAAACAATCAATCCAACTATCAGAGAACAAGAGAAATAATTCACCCCCACCAAAACTAGAAAATTGGCCTATTACCATGGTTGAAAACCATGGAAATAGGGCCCAAAACTGTGGTCGTAGGCTACAGCTATGGTTTTTCCCAACCATGGGCGCTATCACCATAGCAGTAGGGTCAGACCTATTGCCACAGTTTTAACCATGATAGTAGGTGGGATATTGCCACGATTTTGAAAATTGTAGCAATAGGTCTCGTCATTGTCAACTGTTCCAGTTGAATTAAGGCCATGGTTTGAATTTTGGTAATATACCACCTATTTCCATAGTTAGAACTATGTCTATACCCCCAAAAAAACCTTGGTAATAGCCCAAAAATAATTTTTCACTGGTGTAATTAAATCTCTGTACCTCACCCAGGGTATTCAACCACATAACCACTACACCATGTCATGCTTCAGGTATATATATATATATATTATTAAAACCCTTGGTGGTCACATAAAAACTATGGAAATAGGGTTTCCCACTCTATTTTCTGTTGGAAAATTTTTCACCCGCATAAGGGTAGGAGACCTATAGCCATGGTTTTGAAAACCATAACTATAGTACATGAAAAAACGGCCTATAGCCACCATTTTGAAAACCATGGATATAGGTCTGTGGAAATAACTCAGTTTTCTTCTTGTGAACTTCCAACCCATCTAATAATGAACCATCCCTAAGACCAAACACTAATCGCCATGCAAAAAATGTCTTCCACCAAGAAGAAAAAGGACAAGGGTATTAAGAGGGTTTCACACATCCACATATTTAAAATCCTTTTTAAAATTCCAAACAAGAATTAAGAAAACCCCAACTCGGTAATCCAATCCACTTTCCAAATGGTTTATAACCATATTATAAAACATTTATTCCAAACAATTCTTTCAAAACAAATTTAAAACCATGTAAAAATATAACACATTCCCTTTGGAAAATCAAATCATTCAAAACTGGAAATATACCCATTTAACCAAATTGGACCCTAAATAGGGTCAAAACCATTCTAACACTCTTTTTTCATTAAACAGATCCATTGAAACATTTATAAAATCACATGGAATGAAAAACCACCCTGTAAATCCTAAAACCTCAAAAACAAACTCTATGTTATGCACCAATTCATCCAAAACATTTATCAAACACAATATATATATGACACATAATTTTAATTTAACAAAAAAAACTTTTAAAACACCATGCACAATATGAAATTCTAAATAAATGAATAACACAAAAACATCTACCAAGGTTCAATGGAGAATAAGATGAATGTCATCACCTTTGATGTGAGATGCTCAAACAAGACTCAAGGAAACCCGAGAAATCCCTAAAAAACTCCCATGATTAACCCACCCATAACCCTATAATTGAACCCATCAACCCCTAAGGTTCATGGGAGGAGGTAAAACTGAGTGAAACAAGGGGAAATAGGGGGAGAAAGGGAATAAATATAGAAATAGAAGGATTAATTGAATAAGTCACAAGAAATTCGAAAGATGAGGGATTAAATCCGAGAGGAGAGGAGTAGGGAAACTTCATTTAGGAATGAGGAATTAGGTCAAACAAAATGAGGGAGAAGGAGGGGGAAAATTAGGTAAATGGGCTAGAGGTAGAAGAGGGTATTCAAAAAACATAAAACCTAATAAATCCACAAGGTTTACTAAACCATGTGCTAACCATGCATGTTATCCACTAGAAAAAACCAAGGGGCATGATTTCCCTAGGAGTACGAAACAATTTCAAAAATCATTCAGTTATCATGAAAACCCCCACTATCAATATTGCATACCCCTTATCATGGTTTCCAAATAGTTATCCATAACCATGCACATCCGAAAAAACCCTTTCAAAAAATTTGGATTACTAGCCGGAAACTCTTAGAAACTTTTGATGACCCAAATATACTTAAAATAACATAAAATAATAGACAAATTAAAACAATAGTAACATGAGGGGTGTTTCAACCTCGGCACCATTCCATTTTATGCCCTATAATGTCCTGAGTTCAAATTAAACACAAAGTAAAAGAGAAAACACCACTTTAAATAATTAGGTAAGTGTGAGGGGAAACTTTTTAATGGATATCCTAAAGAAACAAATAAAGATTTAAAGAAAACCTCTCTAAAATTATAGATAAATACATAATTTCTAAAGAAAATCTCCAAATGAGACCCATCTATCACTAGGATACACAACACCTAAATAAGTTAAATACCTCTCAAGGGTCTCCCCACCATTTAGAATACCTCTAAATAGTGTAGAGAGGAAGAACACGCCACTAAAAACACTCTCTATGAGAACATAATTCCAAAACTACTCAAGAATAAACTATATGCTACCAACCACAAGCATCAATGAGGAAAAAACTCTAACCAACAAGATGAGTGCAAGCTAAGGGAACTCAACATCCACTTAATTAAGAATTATTACCAAGCTCAACCATGTGTCCAACTATAAAAACCATGAAGTCCATATCAAAACCATTATTCAATAATAAATGACATGGGTTATAGACCTGGTTCACAATACTAAAGTGATTAAACTAGGACCTCGATCCCAAAACACAGTCCCGTGATGAACCCAACAAAACTAGCACCATCGAGTGATCAACAGACTGAAGACAATTATTGTCATAGTTACCCGATCACCAAACAGAGGGTCACCCATGCTCAACCCATCAAGAAGAAAACTTCAAAAAAAAATTAGCACAATTATACATCCTAAGAAAAAACCCGATAAAATTCATTCAAACTACAAGGCATACTAAAAACCATAATCCATTACCATCCACAAAAGTATAACTTAGAGATTATAAAAAAAAAACTCAAATGGAATCCTCAAAACATAAAACCACCAAAACAAGGATATATATGAATATTCACTTTATTAAATTCAAACTTGAAAATTTTCTAAATATATCCCAACTATACACATAAGTGAAAAACCTTAGAGCCTTCATGAAATATTTCATAGAATTACTAAGTTATCAACACTATAAACACATGATATTCTTCCTATTCTTACAAGAAGAATGTCCCTTTTCAACCACATGGTTCCCCAACACAATATTTACTACATTTTGATCCTCACACAATGAAATTCCTTCTCCCACTTTAAGTGGGTTTTCCAGACTAACCTCCACTAGTAGGGATTTCATAAACACCTATTTGGAATAGAACCACTGAGAGAATATAGCCTTGAACAAATACCTGGAAATTTCTTCTCATAGTTGAGAAGGAACCATGACCTACCTACAAACCTAGCTAGGTCCCTAAAAAATAGAAAATATGACCATCACTCTTGAAGCCTCGGGAGTGAAAAGTGATATGAAGACTCACTTAATACCATTAATTCACTTCACATCCTCAAGAAGCCCTTGGTCACCGTGAAAGGGAGGAATAAGATGATTCAAATAGACTTATATGGGATCCAAGTGTGTGTAAGAACTCAACCGCAACACTCGGTCCTGAGTCTGGGTAGAGTTTCTAATTGAAGAACCAACTCCTAAATGATGAGAAGAGACATTCGGAATATTTTCCTAATGAACAGACTTTCCACTTTTCCTAAAAGACTCTTTGGGAGTAATACCCTTTTCAAAACAATAAATTAACCACAATCAGTACACCTCCAATAGATAACATCACACCACACCTTCATGAATCAATAAAACCTAAAAACATACCCCATTTAAATAAAACATTTATAAAATTCCCCACTCACTACCATACCTTTAATAATAAATTCTAATTTCAAAATTTCAATAAGTTCCCTTTTAAAGACCAAAACATTTCATAAAAACCCACTCACATGCACCAAAACACTTTTAAAAAACAAATGCCTTTAAAGACATTTTTCAAGAATTAAAACCTTTTTTTCAAAATTTCCTCACCCAATTTTTTTAATATAACTCATTTAAAACTTTTCACAATTGAAAAAATAGACTACAAAAATATCATACCATAAAATCCATTTTTATCCCAAAAAACCTTCAAAATTCCATTTTGAGATTAAATATCCTTGAAAATATTTCAAACAACCACTTTCGTAACACTCCACATTAAAACTAAATTTCTATCAAAATATTTTTAAATTTTCATTTTGAAAACATTCTAAACAAAAAATCTTGAAATATCCTGGGAGGTTAAAATCTATTTCATAAAAAATTTACAACCCAATCCCATTTATATAAACAAAACTCAAATCACCCAACACAAATCATATACAAAACAATTTTATCAAATGTAAAAAAATATCAATGAACAAAATAAATCATTCAAACACCAATATCAAATCAAACCATAAAAAATCTCATCAATTCATCCAAAAATTACCTTAATCTAAATCACGCCAATGGTAGACACCATTTGGGGTCAATTTATAAAGTAATAGAGTCAAAACAATATCTTAGAGAAGAAATAACATTGTGCATAGTTTGGACACAAATACTAGTAGACCATGTGAAACCATGAAATAGGCTATGTCGTGGTTCTAGAACCATCTACACAAGCTCTTTATGGTTTACTAGACCATGAAGGCTAATTGTGTAACCCTAGTTCTCTCACCAATTTTTTCTTCAAAACACTTGGTGACCCCCAAAACCATTAGTGCACTCATCAATGATCAAATATCACCTCAAACTATCATGTTACATCAATTATTACCAAAAATAAACTCAAAATAAATATTCAAATCCCAAACACCCATGGAAACTCAAGGTACATTACGAAGAAGAGTTGGATAGTAACTTTCATACACTCTCCACCTGATCCCCAATAGACCCCTAGAAACATTTCTGTCAAGACACATCCCAAATAGTTAGATAGTTCTCTAATAACATTTGTAAAAAACTAGCATGGGTCACCGTTGAACCAGGCACCCAAGCCGACCCGGCACTCACCTGAGGTGCGTTCATGATCACCCCGGGCTGGAAACAAGCCATAGGGTATCGACAGAGCATATAGTGTAAATGATTTCACCTTAAACATATAAATTAAACATAAAATTAGAGTAAATATTAAAGATAAATAAATCGCCACATGATCTAAATAGTAATTAATAATCATGATCATAAATAAATCATAATCCATATATAGAATCAAGGCCAAGAGGCTGATACAATATCCCAAAAACTGAAATAAAAACCAAACCAACCACCACATGTGACCCCTTTTTCACTCTCCATATCACATCCAAGTTCAAACTAAAAAAAACTGATCTCCCAACATGAAGGGGGACCAAATTCAAACCACCTGAAAGAAACCAAGTGAATTGCATACACCAAATAATATACACAGGGTTTGAGAAAACATATCCCCATAGGTAAGAACCAAAAATTCATGAAATTCATTTCAAATGAATTTTAAATTACAATAATTTTAAATATATATTGAAAATAATATTTTTCTTTAAGTACTCAATTCCAATCACAATTTGTAAGACTCTCCTTGTCATTTTTCTTAAATGAATACTATCACGTTGAATACTTTTCATTTAAATAATACATTCCTTGAAAACATATTATTTTCATTTAAACACACATTTCTTAAAACATTACAAAATAATTTAGAAAACCCACTCACACAACATGGAAATAAGATGAATTAATATATCACCTTATAATCAAAGGAAAAATAACCAATATTCCACATAAGTCAAATAAGAAATGAATATATAAATAAGATAACAAAATTATCTATATCAAACCACAAATAAAAGAATGAGTTTTAGGGTATCTTCCATAGGTTATAATGTGAGACTGTCCTAAAAATTACCTAATATACTAACCTTATCCTATGTTGTGTACAACATAAGCTACCCAACTTTCCTTTACCCATCCTCGTTAGAATGGAACACCCCATATTTCCCTATCACTAACTAGAAGGGAAACTAGTAGTTTGATACTCACTATTTCAACATAATCATAGACTCACACCTAGATACCTAGGTTCCCATGACCAAAAAACAAGTCTGAGGGTGAGAAAAAATACAAACAATCAATATAAGCATCACAGAACATGATCAATAATTCACCCTCACATCAAACCCCTTTCATAATGAATCGCCTCTAAGATCAAACACTGATCACCATGCACAATAATGTCATACATCAAGAGGAATAAGGAGAAGGGGATAAATATAGTTTAACACATCCACATATTTATAATAATTTTTAAAGTTCCAAACGAGCCTTAAAAAATTATCTTGATAAGTAAAACTACTTTGAAAATGGTTTATATCCATATTTTAAACCCTTAATTCCAAAAAAATCTTTAAAAAAAATTAAAACTATTTAAAAATTTAATACCCTTTCCATTTAGAAAATCAAATCATTAAAAACTAGAAATATACCCATTTACCCAATTTGAACCCAAATGAGATCAAACCCATTTAAACACTTTTTTTCCATTAAAAAAATTATTATAGCATTTCTACAAGCACATGGAATGAAAAACCCCATTTTAAATCCTAAAACCGCCAAAACAACTTTCATTCCATGCACCAATCCGTCCAAAACATTTATCAAATATAATAGAGTTATCACACATAATTTTAATTAAACAAAAAATAATTTTAAAGTGTAAATAGAATATATTTTTAAAATTTAATATAATAGTGGTCATTATAATTAATTTCACTTTGGAATTGGGTATAAACTAATGCCAAACTTTTCATAGATATTGTTTCAAAAGAAACCGCTATTTGTTTTGACAACGGGAATTATTTTTAAATTAATTATTGCAATTTATGTGTTTGGAATTTGGTAAAATTGATTCCATATTTGGAATCAGAAGTTCCAAATTATGTAATTAAGACTCTTTTGTTTTTGGACTTTGTGAATAGTAACAACGGTAATTATCGTTAATTATCTTGATTAATTAATAATCGGGTAGTTAAGGATAATAAAATAATATCATAATAAAAAAAATGATACCAAAATGTGTTCTAATACTACTTGTTGTGTCATGGCCGACCATGGTATTCCTTGTGCCAAACTTGGGGACCCCATGTAATCACTTTTGTATGATAATGACTTTTTATCTTTTTATTTTTTAAAGAAAGTAAATATAACAAAGAATGTATCACCTGAGTAAAAAAAATTTAATTTTGTCTACATAAATTATCTCTAAGACTATAAATACTCATTGGAAAGATAAAAATATTTCCTACATCATAGTATTTTTTTATAATTTTTATACATTAAATAAATTAAATTATATATGAGACCATGATGATGTAACGATTACCTCATTATTTAACGATTTAAATAAAATGAAAAGATAATGTAAAATATAAGACTAAACATGTCAAAAACCTATTGGATGGGTGTATTTCGAACCCTTATCACCTTATCCTAGAAATACATCAATGTGGGACCTTTAAAATCCGAAACGCATTTGAAAATAAAGTAACATTTTATACCTTTCCAAGAGTTCCCCTCCTCTCCTCTTATAAAAGGCCCCCACCTCTACCTCTTTACACACACCTCTCAAGCCTTTGTCTCGGCCAAGCTCTGCTCATTTTCTCTTTCCACATCCCTATCTTCATCCTAGAAGCCTTACCTTAGGCAGAAAGCTCTTCAAGAAACCCTTTTGGTTCAAACCAAGAGGAGTTACCCGATTCAAAGGTAAAGGCTTCTCTAATGCTCTTTTGTTTTATTTTGATTCTCCAACCCCATAAACTATTTTTATTTATTTATTTTGTAAAAACACCAGTATATTCCATATACTAGTATGTTTTATAAGAATTATTCTAGCTACACTTACACACACCTACATCTAATGGTTAAAGAGCATACTGTTTCCGTGGATGGAGAATTTCTGCCTCACGAAATGATGATTGTTCAATATTATTCTAACACCTTCAAAGGTGGTCATTAAGATATCACTATATTTATATATGATATATAATATGTTTATGTTTTTCTTAAGCTTCTGTATTTTTCATTTATGTCATACCTTTATGGTTTCCATTATGGGTAAACGTGATATCTTCATTTTACGAAGTGCGGACTACCGCCCCCTCAAAGTGATTTGATTCGTTAATGCCTTATGTGGGACGTATAAAGGATAGAGTTAATGATATTATATATTCTATTATACTGAAATTATAATATATCTTTATGTAATTATGATTTCATTCCATTAAATATGAAATAGAAATGAAAGTAGCGTTCATGCGTACGTACGGCTTACCGTCTCCATGAACGGTGCATTTCATTTCTTACCTCTAAATGTTATTTAATATTATAAATGCATGCACATACTGGATATATATTATATATATGATACCTAAATCATGAATATAATTCTGGATATAATGGATACATGAACAACTTGTAATTATAAATAGTTTATTTTTGACTCATGTACCAATGATCGACAAAAGGACCATTATTAACTTAAATAATTACATAGTGATCATAACATGGTAATAAGTGATATAAAAGAAATAATGAACTTTAAAAAAGTTCTTAAGCAAGTATAATTTAACTCAATTTTATTATTTAGGACGTTAAAGAACGATCGAGTCAAGTCGGACCCGAGGTATGGGACTTCGTCTCAATCTCCTTTCATTGAGGCATATTTTGTTTTATATACAACTTTATTTTATACAGTGTATAAACCCATTTTAATTTTACGTTTATACAGAAGGAATATTTTTTTATACAAAGAGTTTACTAAACGACAAAAGGGAATGTTTTTTTTGTCATACGTATACGGCGACAATGACTTCTCCGCCGCCGTGACCATTATTTGAGTTTCGGATTCCTCTACAAGCCATAACTTTTTTTTAAAATGGAAAAATAAATACCATGTTTTACTTTTCTTTTATTTTTGTATTGAAAATGGTTTTCATAATTTCTTTATTATATCAATGTGTTGTATTGATATCTTTTGATTGAAATGTGGAAATGTTATGTTTCCTTTATGCATGTTTTACGTGATATGATTATGTTATGGTTCTTGGGCATTGTTATGAAGACGAGTGGTTCTGTGATAAACTAAGGGCGGGTGAGCCCGATATAGCTCTCCAATGCATTGGGTAACATGAAGGAGTTAAACATCAAAGTTTCTTCGAAGAGATTTTGGGAATATACTGATATGAGTATTCCAAACGTAACCAAGAGGGTTACTCCCTACGTAAGAATGTTATGAATGCATCAAGTTACCTTTATGCTTTATGATTTCTATGATTTATTCATGATTTGATGATGTATGTTAAAGTTCTTATGTTTTATGAGTAAAGTATGATTTCATTGATTCTTATGTATACATGTACTCATGTTTCCTTTCCATATTTTTATATCCCTTACTAAGATTTTTATGCTCATCCCAAGTTTTTGAAATGTTTTTCCCAGGTCAAGGGAAAGGTACATGATATGATGATAGTGTCAAGGAAGTGTCAAGAAAGAATCCATGTTTTATCTTAAATATGTTTCCATTGATGGGAAAAATGAATACTATCTTTTATGTAACCACTTTGTTTAAATGTGGAATGTAATGCATGTTTTATGATCTAATTCTCTAAAACTCTAAACCAGAAAATATCCTCAATGTGTATTCTTGAAATATCTCAAGATTAAGTAATGTTTAAGGATGGGGCCGTATAGTTGGTATCAGAGGTCGGTTTAGATAACTTTAAGAGTTATAATTATATTAAATGATTATCCAAAAATATTTTTTTATGGTCAAATTGAAATGATATAGCATATGAAGATTACCATGTTGCTTCATCTAAGACATGTTTGTTCAGAATGGTTTTTCGTAGAGGAAACAGGGAATCAGTGCTAGGAAGGCATACAAAAGGAAATAACCTTCCGAATCATCATCCTGAGATGGTCGGAATTGGAAATGATTAGTTTGTTGCAGTAATGGCGTAGTTGAATCAAGTGATAAATGGTGGCAGTGTCCATGCACGAGATCAGCCAGATCAACCGCAGAGGAACATGTCAGTGGTGGAACATTTCATGAGGCAACATCCCCCATCATTCAGAGGATCATCTGACCCTGTGCTAGCTGAAGGGTGAATTAAAGCACTGGAGAATATTTTTGATGTCATGGGGTGTTCAAACAATCAAAAGGTTAGTCTTGAAATTTACCGTTTGGAGGGTGAAGCAGATCAGTGGTGGCCGATGGTTAAAAATATCAGGGACGCTGATGATATTGATGCTCTCGACTGGGATGAATTCAAAGTTATGTTTCTTGAGAAGTATTTTCCTAAGGCTGTTCGACTTTGGATTGAAAAAAAATTCTTAGAATTGAGGCAAGAGGAAGACTCAGTGGCTGCTTATGAAGAAAGGTTCACTCAATTGGAAAGGTATGCTCCAAATTTTATCTGAGACCTTAATAGTAAAATCAATCTATTTTACTCAGGATTAAACCCAAAATATCGAAGGGCTTTAGCTTATCGCGATTTCAAGAGTTATGAAAATCTTGTTCGATGTGCTGAGAAGGTGGAAATGGAGTTTGCCGATGACCAAGTGTTCTATAACAACCAGCAGAAGAAGAGACCAAGGTGGCAGGAGAAAGGAAAGAATTATTCAAAAAGGTCTGACGGTATGAAAACTAAGTTTCCATTTTGTGACAAATGTGGTAAAAGGCATGCTGGGGAATGTCTTCTGAATTCTGGAAAGTGCTACTGATGCGGTAAGATGGGACATAAGGCTCGTGATTGAATTGAAAAAGATCAGGGTGATGGTAAGACCAAATTTGATTTACAGTTAGTGAAATGTTTTAAGTGAAATGAGATGGGTCACTATGAAAATGAGTGTCTGAAAAAGAGCTCGAGTGATGGGAAGTAGTTAGAATACAAGCAGAAAGGGGTGGTGAAATCCTTTTCAACTACTTCAGCAGATGTCGGGCCACCAAATGAAGTTGTATCAGGTACTTTGTTTGTTTTTTCAGATTATGTCAGTGTGTTGTTTGATTCAGGGTCTACACATTCTTTGATCTATGAAAACTTTTCTAGTAAAATGGGAATACCATATCAAGAAATGACACCTAAAATTGTGGTAAAAACACCTGGGGGAAATGTTGAGGCAAAAGGAATTTATAAGAATCTTCCTATCCTTATCCGTGGAAAGAACCTACTTGCAAACCTTATTGTTTTACCTCTAGTAGAGTTTGATGTTATCTTGGGTATGGATTGGCTTTCTATTTACCATGTTAAGATTGACTGTATAGCTAAAGAAGTTTATTTTCAGAAATACTTTCAGTTTGTGTACAAGAATGAACCCTAACTGTTGATAACATATCAAGAGGCCGAGAAACTTATAAAAGATGGAAATGAATGTTACCTTGCACATATTGTTGAAAACAAAGGAACTGTTCAGATTAATGATGTGCCAGTGGTAAATGAGTATCCTGATCTTTTTCTTGATGAGTTCCCCAGAATAATACCAGATCGGGAAGTTGAGTTTACCGTTGACTTAGTTCCTTATGCTAAGCCAATTTCAAAACCCCCTTATCGAATGGCTCAAACTGAACTTTTAGAGTTGAAGGAGAAATTGCAAGATTTATTAGACAAAGGTTTCATTAGACCTAGCACATCACCATGGGGTGATCCGGTTTTATTTGTTAAAAAGAAAGATGGTTCTATGAGACTTTTCATTGATTATAGAGCCTTGAATAAAATCACTATTAAGAACAAATATATTTTGCCTCATATTGATGATTTGTTTGATCAGCTCCAGGGAGCTCAGTATTTTTCAAATATTGACCTGAGATCAGGGTACCATCAATTGAAGGTAAAGAAATAAGATGTTCCGAAGACCACGTTTCGTACAAGATATGGCCATTATGAATTAATAGTTATGCCTTTTGGGCTAACCAATGCACCTGTTGTATTCATGAATCTTATAAATATAATTTTCCATGAGTTCTTGGATAAGTTTATGGCTGTTTTCATTGATGATATTTTGGTGTTTTCTAAAAGTAAAGAGGATCATGAAAGACATTTAAGGGTTATTTTTCAAACCTTAAAAGAAAAGAAATTGTATGGGAAATTCATCAAGTGTGAGTTTTGGTTGCAAAAAATTTCTTTCCTAGGTCATATTGTTTCTAAAGATGGAATAACTGTGGATCCTGCAAAAATAAAGGTTGTTGAAGAATGTCCAAGACCCACAAATGTAACTGAGATTCATAGCTTCCTTGGTTTAGCAGGCTATTATCGAAGGTTTGTTAGAAATTTCTCCCGGTTATCTAGTCTAATGACAAAGCTAACTCGAAAGGGTGTTAAGTTTATCTGGACAAAAGAATTTGATGATTTTTTTCAGGAACTGAAAAGAAGATTGGTGAATGCTCCAGTTTTGGAACTACCTTCCAGGAACGGTGAGTTTGTTATCTACAATGATGCTTCATTGAAAGGACTTGTTTGTATCCTAATGAAAAATGATCAGGTAATTTCTTATTCTTCACGAAAGTTGAAAACTCATGAGGTAAATTACCCTACACATGATTTGGAATTAGCTACTGTTGTTTTCACTTTAAAAATTTGGAGGCATCATTTGTATGGAGTAAAGTGTGAAATATATACCGATCACAAAAGTTTAAAGTATATATTCAATCAGAAATAATTGAACATGAGATAGAGGAGATGGATAGAATTAATCAAGGATTATGAATGTACAATTCATTACCATCCAGGAAAAGCAAATAAAGTGGATGATGCTTTGAGTCGAAAAAGTAATGCTTCATTAACAATGTTGCATTTGGAACGTGATCCTTTGGTTAAGGATTTGATGAAATTTGGCATAGAAGTTGTCGGTGTAGGATGTTATTCTGTTTTGTTTCAGGTATCAGTGAAATCTTCTCTATCAGACAGAATTAAGAAAGCACAGAAGCAAGACAACGAGTTGCAGAAAAAGGTAGAGCTGGTTCAGAAGGGTAAGTTGCCTGAATTTAACATTGATAATGATTGTGTTTTGAGATTTGGGAAGAGATTGTGTGTGCCGTGTGATTCATAGTTGAAGATAGATTTGTTATTTAAATCTCATAGTTCTCCGTTTTCAGTTCATCTAGGCAGTACTAATATGTATAGAGATCTTTAGGAGTATTACTGGTGGGATGGAATGAAAAGAGACATTGCTGATTTTACTGTGAAGTGTTTGACTTGTCAACAGGTTAAAGCAGAACGGAAGTTACCGAAAGGGATGATTCAGCCTTTACCAGTTCCAGAGTGGAAATAGGAGAATATATCCATGGACTTATTTGTGAGATTGCTAAAGACACCTCGAGGTAATAATGCAATCTGGGTTATTGTTGATCGCTTGACTAAATCTGCTCATTTCCTTGCTATACGAGATAATTTTTACCTCGATCAACTTTCCCGTTTGTATCTTAAAGAGATATTCAGGTTACATGGGGTTCCTCTCTCCATTGTATCTGACCGTGATCCCAGGTTCACTTCTAACTTTTGGAAAGGCCTTTATAAGTCATTGGGTACTGAATTAAATTTTAGTACAACTTTTCATCCTCACTCAGATGGGCAGTCAGAACGAACAATTCAGACTTTGGAGGATATTCTACATGCTTGTTTGATGGATTATCAGGGAATTTGGGACCAACATCTTTCTTTGGTTGAGTTTTCTTATAATAACAGTTTTCATTCCAGTATACAGATGGCACCATTTGAGGAATTATATGGGAAGTAGTGTCGAACTCCAACTTTCTGGGATAAAGTGGGTGAAAGGAAGTTGATAGGACTGGAATTTGTAGAAGAGTTGGCAGAAAAAGTCCAGCTGATACAGAAACACATGAGAACAGCTCAGAGCAGGCAGAAGAGTTATGCGGACAACAGGAGGAAGGATCTCTCTTTTGAGGTAGATGATCATGTTTTTCTCAAAGTATCACCATGGAAAACTGTGATGTGATTTGATAATAAAGGAAAGTCGAGTACAAGGTTCATTGGACCATATGAAATTCTAGAGAGAGTTGGATCAGTTTCATACTGAGTGGATTTACCTCCGAGTTTATCTAAGGTACACAATGTTTTTCATGTTTCGATATTAAGGAAGTACATGCCAGATCCATCTCATGTTTTGAGTCCAGAGGTAGTTTAGCTGGAAGAGAATATATCTTATGAGGAAAAACCGGTCCAGATTCTTGACCACAGGGAGAAAGTGTTTCGGAATAAGGTGATTCATCAAGTAAAGGTTTTTTGGAAGAACCACATGAGTGAAGAGGCAACATGGGAATCTGAAAATGCAATGAGGGATAAATACCCCCACTTATTCGATAAGTAAATAAATTGCAGGGACGCAATTTTCTAAAGGGGGGAAGGATGTAACATCCCAAGTAGGTAATGAATAATATATATTCTTATCTATGTCTATTTATGAATTAGATAGTGTTTTAGAGGCTTAAAATGGGAATAAATCCAATCTTAAGCATAAAATTCTCTAATATTTTTAAAAGATTGTTTTACAGCCTTTTGATGGCGAACCATTTTTAAATCAATATTTTGACAATTTTATAATCTCTATTTGTCAAAATAAACTTATTATTTATGATTGGGACATTGAAATTTACATTGTATAATTTTTTGGTATTTTTCTGACAATGTTCATTTTTTAATGAATAGTGAAAAATACTGCATTTTACATCAAAACTTCTTTTTCATATAATTTAATTATATGGTTAGATTATCTTTTTAATTGGTTTTAAAGTTTAAATAGAATATGTTTTTACCATTTAATCCAATATTGGTCATTAGAATTAATTTCACTTTGGAATTAGGCATAAACTAATGCCAAATTTTTCATAGATATTGTTTCAAAAAACCCCACTATTTGTTTTGACAACGGGAATTATTTTTAAATTAATTATTGAAATTTCTGTGTTTGGAATTTGGTAAAATGGATTCCATATTTGGAATCATAAGGTCCAAATTATGTAATTAAGACTCTTTTTTTTTTGGACTTTTTGAATAGTAACGACGGTAATTATCGTTAATTATCTTGATTAATTAGTAATCGGGTAGTTAAGGATAATAAAATAATATCATAATAATACAAAATGACACCAACGTGTGTCCTAATACTACTGGTTGTGTCATGGCCTACCATGGTATTCCTTGTTCCAAACTTGGGGACCCCATGGAATCACTTTTGTGTGATAATGACTTTTTATCTTTTTATTTTTTAAAGAAAGTAAATATAACAAAGAATGTATCACTTGAGTAAAACATTTTTAATTTTGTCTACATAAATGATATCTAGGACTATAAAAATTCATTGTAAAGATAAAAATATTTCCTACATCATATTATTTTTTTTATAATTTTTAGACATTAAATAAAATAAATTATATATGAGACCATGATGATGCAGTGATTACCTCATTATTTAACAATTTAAATAAAATGAAAATATAATGTAAAATATAATTCCTAAACATGTCAAAAACCTATTGGATGGGTGGATTTAGAACCCTTATCACCTTATCCTAGAAATAAATCAATTTGGGACCTTTAAAATCCGAAACTCATTTGAAAATAAAGTAACATTTTATAATTTTCCAAGAGTGCCCCTCCTCTCCTCTTATAAAAGGCCCCCACTTCTACCTCTTTACACACACCTCTAAAGCCTTTGGCTCGTCCAATCTCTTCTCATTTTGTCTCTAAACATCCCTCTCTTCATCTTATAATCCTTACCTTAGGCAGAAATCTCTTCAAGAAACCATTTTGGTTCAAACCAAGAGGAGTTACCCGATTCAAAGGTAAAGTCATCTCTAATGATCTTTTGTTTTATTTTGCTTCTCCAACCCCATAAACTCTTTTTATTCATTTATTTTGTAACAAAACCAGTATATTCCATATACTAGGATGTTTTTATAAGAATTATTCGATCTACATTTACACACAACTACATCTAATGGTTAAAGAGCATACTGTTTCCGTGGATGGCGAATTTATGCCTCACGAAATGATGATTGTTCAATATTCTTCTAACACCTTAAAAGGTGTCCATTAAGATGTAAATATATTTATATATGATATATAATATGTTTATTTTTTTCTTAATCTTATGTATTTTTCATTTATTTCATACCTTTATGGTTTCCATTATGGGTAAACGCGATATCTTCATTTTAGGAAGTGCGGACTATCGCCCTCTCAAAGTGATTTGATTCGTTAATGCCTTATGTGGGACGTATAAAGGATAGATTTAATAATATTATATATGATATTATACTGAAATTATAATATATATTTATGTCATTATGATTTCATTCCATTAAATATGAAATAGAAATGAAATTAGAGTTCATGCGTACGTACGACTTACCGTCTCCATGAACGGTGCATTTCATTTCCTACCACTAAATGTTATGTAATATTATAAATGCATGAACATACTGGATATATATGATATATATGATACCTAAATCATGAATATAATTTTGGATATAATGGATACATGAACAACTTTTAATTATAAAGAGTTTATTTTTTACTCATGTACCAATGATCGAAAAAAGGACCATTATTAACTTAAATAATTACATAGTATTCATGACATGGTAATAAGTGATATAAAAGAAATAATTAACTTGAAAAAGGTTCTTAATCATGTATAAATTAACTCAAGTTTATTATTCAGGACGTTAAAGAACGATCGAGTCAAGTCGGACCCGAGGGTTACTCCCTACGTAAGAATGTCATGAATGCCTCAAGTTACCTTTATGCCTTATGATTTCTATGATTTATTCATGATTTGATGAGGTATGTTAAAGTGCTTATGTTTTATGAGTAAATTATGATTTCATTGATTCTTATGTATACATGTACTCATGTTTCCTTTCCATATTTTTATATCCCTTACTGAGATTTTTATGCTCATCCCAAGTTTTTGAAATGTTTTTCACTGGTCAAGGGAAAGGTACATGATATGATGATAGTGTCAAGGAAGTGTCAATAAAGAATCCATGTTTTATCTTAAATATGTTTCCTTTTATGGGAAAAATGAATACTATATTTTATGTAACCACTTTGTTTAAATGTGGAATGTAATGCATGTTTTATGATCTAATTCTCTAAAACTCTAAACCTGAAAAGATCCTCAATTTGTATTATTTAAATATCTCAAGATTAAGTAATGTTTAAGGTTGGGGCCTTATAATTAATATACTAGTAATCATAATTATAATATAGTTGGTTCTTGGGAACCAACTCCAACAAACTACCTATTTCACTTGATCCAACCATTGATGACTCTAAGTCCACTAACTCTCACATGATATCTTGTTTCTACTGAGATAAGTCTTTATTAAATGGGTTCACCATGTTTCTCTTTGTGCAAAATATTCTCACTTTGACCTCACCCCTCTATGAAAAATAGCTAAATAGGTGATACTTATATAGTATATTCTTTATCTTTTGATGTAATCTGATATCTTTAGATAGAAACATTGCTACAGTATTATCACATTATAAAGTGATAAAAACTTTACTAATTGAAACCACATCAATATCTTGGATGTATTTTTATATCCAAGCTACTTATTTTATTGTATTAAAAGTTGTAATGTAGTCATAACCAATTGTAGAATCAATAACCATAGGCTACTTTGAGATCCTCCAACTCATAGGTGAAGTTCCCAAATATGATCAAGACCACTGAGAGGGGGGTGAATCATTGGTCACCTTTAATTTTTATAATAAACCTTATTAACTTCATTATAAACCTTTATTAACCTATGAAACTTGTTACAGTAATGATTCACTCAATTATAAATCTCAAACTCACATTTAATATGCAAAAAATATAAAGGAAGAGTATCATATGATATTTATAAGGTTCGTTACAAAGATATACTCCTTGACATATTGGTTAGTCCCCCAACATGGATTCCTTTACTAAATTATTTCCATAATACAAATGCACAATCAACAAAAAAATATACAACCTAGTAGAAAAGTTTTCTACTATAGTTGGTTATACCCCCCAAATATCCTTTTCTTATCCTCTTTCAAAATATTTTGTTATATACCCCAACAATCAAGCCTCTTAAGAAACTGGTTATACCCCCCATCTACAAGATTCTTTCTTCTTTTTTGGTCCACTTTAGAAAGTTTTTCACTTCCACCAAAAGTAAGTTTGATCAAATTCACCTATGTACAATCTTCAAGAACTTCAAAAATTATTTTATGAATTTTTTGGTCTTTAAACTTCCTTAAAATATTTATAAAATTTAAATTTTCTCTATAAAAACTTTCAGAATTGTTTTTGAAAACTTAATCATCAAAATTTAGTATGATCAGCCTTGGTCTAGTAACCTCTATCTAATGCCCTCTATCTGATTATCTCTATTTGGTTCTGATTCTACTCTCCCTGCTTCAACTGAGTAGAAACTCAATCAGAAACTCAAAACTTCTCCAACTGATAGAGATCTATCAGATAGACCTCCACCTAATGAAAATTGATATGATGGATCTCACTCCGATGGACCTCGCTCTAATGGATCTCACTCCAGTGGATCCTTTTCCAATAGATCTCTCTCTATGGATCTTGATCTAATGGATATCTGATTCATGGATATATCTTTGATAGACCTTACTTTAATGGACCTCCATTAAATAGATTTCTCTTCGATGGATCTCACTTCAATGGATCTCTAGTTTTCTTAGATTCAATATAAAATAAAAAATTTGGTTGAGATCTCAATCTATCACAAAATGTTAGAGAATTAGCTTTCCTGTTCATTTGAGCTTCATCTTTTACCATTTCAACTATTCTCAACTCTTCTAATGACTTCTCAAAACTTCTTGAATATTTAAAACTCATATTGAATTCTAAAATATTAGTTCATAAATAATAATCCAAAAAAACCCATCATATTTTAAATATTATACTCAATTGAAACATGCTCATACATTAGTTCTCATTCTATAAAAAAAATGTATCTCAGGGATTTTTTTCATCCAATGGATCAGTTTCAAATGTTCATCCGATGAATCGGTGTCAAATATTTTCTGATGAATCTTGATCCAATTGAGATAATTCATGACTTATTCTCTTGAACCATTGAAAACAAAACAATTTAGATTCTCACTTTGATACTTTGATCCAACTTAAAATGGTTGACTACATTGTTTCAACTTCTATAGAATTCATTCACCTACAACCATTTAGTAGAAACTTTAAAACGTCTTACATATTTAATCACTTTCTCATTATGATAGTTTTTATCATACAGTTTCTCAGACCGATCATCTGAGTCCAATTACAAAGATGAACTCCCCCTCTATCTTTTCTCAAGTAAAATTAATTGGTGTCATCAACTCTTCTATTAGATTATTTTCAACAACTCTGGTCCATCCAATGTTCTGCTTCCAATGTTTTATCAGTATCAAACACCCATATGATGAAATGATGCCTAATTCTTGTCTGATGTATTGGTCTTTAAGGATTATTAAATTAATCAGTATCATACAATTTATCAGCTCATTCGATAGATCTTCATGATCAGTACTTACCAAATTATTTGAATCTTTTTCATATTCCCATTTCAAATTTTTTTACAAATTCTTCATCAATTCTGACAACTTCTTCATTTAGTGCTCCTTAGTCCAATAATATACATCTATAACACTTCAATGATGGAAACTTTAGAAACTTTGATTTCTTCCTTGTACATACTCTATCTTGTATTATGAGACATATTCATGATTATTCATGATTTATTAACATTGAAAAATCAACAAAGAATCATCACACTGACTTTTATCAGAACCTTTATCTGGTCTTATGTGTCTGGAAGGTTGTTTCCAAAAACCAAATCTTCACTTCTTTTCATCTTTCTACACATTTATCAATTTACAACAAATACAATAAGTAACACAACTTGGTCCTAAAAATTTCACCCTTTGTGTTTGTTTAAAATATCCACATAATACTTCAAACATATACATAATCAATATTTATACTCATATTTCTCCCCAACTGTTGTTTTTTATTTTATTTCACCCCTTAATTTTATTCTCCCCTTATTGAAAGTCAAATTCAAAGGGGCCAATCATTAATCTTGAAAATTTTCTTCTGAAGAACAATAGTGTCACATGAGTTTATTAACAAAGATCCTTTAACTAAACCTATTTAAGTCTAAATGGATGAACCCGATGTAGAAAAAAAGAGTGTATGATCAAGGTGATAAATGTTTTCCATAACACAACTTTTCATGTAATACTTTTCTTATTTTCATTTCAACATTCTCATATCTAGATAAATCTGAGAAAAATTAGTTAAGATAAAAAAACATTCACCCATATCAACAAAAACATTAGAAAATTTTAAGTGTATAAACAAAAATTTCTATAATCACTTTTTCTCAACCTCGTTAATTTCTTTTACTAGAATATTAAGAGACTGAGACATCAACATCAAATTTTCTCCCCCAGAATGGTAGCCCTCAATTTAACATCATGGTGGATATGTTCCTTAATGAACATTATTCTTGTTATAAAACATCTATAACACTAACCCATCTTCCATACTTCAATTCCTTCAGTTCCCTAAAAATTATAACAAATAAACAAATATTTTTTAAATAAGGAGTATCCTTTGTAGTTTTTTAGAAGAAACATTTGGATTGAGAATCTTAACTCGGTATTGAACTTTTCTTCTTTTTCTTGGATTTTTTATTGGATGTTTTTTCTTACTTGTACTCATCCTTCCCAACCTTCTCATATTCTGTAACAAGTTTCTTCTCATCTATATAATCTTTAGTTGAAGCTATCAAGTTCTCATCAACTTTAGTAAAATTTTTATCACAATAATTTTGTAACAAATTATTCATGTTTTACTCTTAGGCTAGAAAGATAGTCATATAATTTTTAGTAACATTCCCTTCTTGCTCAAATATCTTGCATATTTACTAAATATTCAAACCATAATATGTTGATGTCTTTCTATCAACTTTTTTATCATTTTTATAAAATATTTTCTTCCCTTTTTCTTCAACTAAATTTTATAATTTTTCTAAATTTCTAGCCATGTCCACTTTATATAGAAAAATAACTAATCATTATTTATTTTATTACTAAAATATTTTACTTTTCTAAAATTTATTAAAGTACTCAAATTTATTCTCTTTTGAATTTTTCTTTGTTGAGGATTCAAAATTCTTCACCTTCATAATATTCTTTTCTGGTACCAAATTTTTTTAATAAGATTTGATCATTTCTGCTCATCATAGCTCCCACCTGAATCATACCTATTTCCTGTAGAGACTTTTTATTCCAACATGAATAGGATCTATGTCCAAAAATTCCACAACACCAATAGTGACCTATAAATCCTGATATTTTTTACTAATAGTAAAACTACTTTGTACTTTTTTGTTGTTGTTTCTTCATAAGTAAAGGAACACTTTTTTCAAGGGGATGATTTCTTGATGGAATCCATTATTTCATACCTAAAGAGTTAGTATAAAAAAATGTAAATTGATATTTTTTTGGAGAATAAATAAATTGCTTCTATAAACCATTCTTTTAACCATATTTAGAAGTTTTTCCTTTAACACCAACTACCTTGGTAAATTTTTATCTCATATTTCTTATCTTAGTTTATGTTGCAATAAGTGTTGAGTGTGTTTATAAAAAATCTTATTATTTCTAAGAAAAACTATATTTCAGAATATTTACCATCTTCTCAAACTCATCTATCTTCAAATTATACTGTTTAATTTCTTTAACAAGTTCAGTTTTTACATTGTTGAAATTGTCATCACTAGTTGATTTTTCTTCATAACTTTTCAGTTTTCTTTCAAGATCACAAATCTTTATTTTTTAATCTCAAATAAAATTGAGGTTTATTTTCTATTTCTTTATATGATCACCATTCTCAAAAGTTATATCTTCAATATATTTCTACAACTTTCTTCTTTCTTTCTTGAGTTGAGTATTCTGCTAAATTTCTTTTTCCAATTTTTCTTTAGAAATCCACTCAAGATTCATCCTCTCTTCATAATCATCATCAATTCTTTATGAAACACTTCCATTTCTAACTCGAGTAAAGAAGTTAACTTAATAATAAAATTCATCACTGGATGAAGAATCATCCTTCTTTCTTCTGCCCAGGTAAATTCTCTTCTCTTTTCACGAGAAAATTTTTCCTTATATTTATTCCACTTTTTTTGAGATTTCTTATCATCTTATTTAGACTCATATTCTTAAATTTTATTCCTAGATTTTTTTTTTGAAAAATTTCCTTTACCTTCACAATTAAAACACTTGAGAATTCTTTTACCTTTTTCCTTCCAATTGCCTTGGTTGAATATTTTATAAAGTAGAGAAACAATAGTACTGAGATATTTTTCTTCTTCATATTCTTCAAAACAACTGAATTATTATATAACTTCCTTATCTTTATTATTTACATTTAATAAGGATTTGAAGGAAATTTCATTCTCAATAATTTTCTTGAAAATAGAAGCCTTTATCATTTCATATTCCATAATAATATTCTAAATTTAATCCATAGATAAATATTCACAATCTTCTAAAGATGAAACTTTGGAATCAAATCTATATTAAAAGTTTCTCATAAATTTCTTAACAATAGTAGAGTCTTACAGCTTCTCACCAAAACCTCTGATGTTTCTCACAATCTAATTTAATATTATAAATTAATCATCAATACTTTATTCATTATCCATTTCTAGATATTCAAATATACTCCTCTAAATTTGTAACTTGCCTACTTTAACTTTCTCATTTATTTTATAGATACTTCTCAACACACCCCATGTTTTCTTATCTATTGTAAAACCCATAATATTTTCATAAAAAGTTTCTATAAGATCCATCATTATAGAATTATGATATTTTCCATCAGCTTTTAAACTTCTCTTATTCGCAGCTATCATAACAAATTAATTGATGGGAGAAAATCCCACTATTATTTCATCCCTAACTTCAAGACCAAGAGATAAAAGATAGGGTTACATCATATTATTCCAACTGTGATAGTTTTTCTATCAAAAATAGAAACACCCATATTGTTCATTAAATTGAAATTATCCATTCTCATTGATGGATATTTCAGAGGCAATCTATATCTAATACCAATTGATGTTCTCAAATAGGATCAAGACTGCTAGGGGTGAATTAGTGGTCATGTTTTCTTTTTATAAGAAAGTTTCTTAGATTATTTAGAAAACATTATTAACCACTAAAACATTTTATCGTAACCATCCTCTCAAGTATTAATCACAACCTCACCTTTCATATGCAAAAAATATAAAGAAGAGCACGAACATGATATTTATAATATTTGGTATAAATACCTACTCTTTTCCATGTTTCCTAGTCCCCCCAACATGGATTCATTTACTAACTTATTTCTATAATACAAAGTCATAAACAACAAAAATTTCTACAACCTAGTAGATAATTTTTCTTCTATAGTTTTTTATACCCCCAAATATCCTTTTTATATAATTTTCCCCACATATTTTTATACACCACAAAAACAATCCTCTTCAACAACTAGTTATACCCTATAGCTACTAGTTTCTTTCTTCTTTTCTAATCCACTTCAGAAAGTTATTCACTTCTTCCAAAAGTAAGCCGGATCAACTTCACCTGTGTACAATCTTCAATAAATTCAAAAATTCTCTTAATAATTTTTTGGAATTGAATCTTCCTTCATGTATTTTGAAAATTTGAATATAATCAATAATAACTTCTAAAACTTATATATAGAAAAATTACTCAGAAAAAGTCAGTCTATTCATCCTCAGTTTAGTAACCTCTGTCTGATGGTCTCTGCCTAACTTGATCTATCCAGTTCTGCTTCTTATCTTCCTGCTTCAGCTAAGTAGAAACTCAATCATAAACTCAAAAACTTCTCTAACCGATAGATATTTTTCCAGTGGACCTCTGTCCGATGGATATCACTCTGATGGATCTCACTTTGATGTACCTCACTATGATGAATCTCACTATGATGGATCTCTATCTGACTGATCTTTCTCCAATGGATCTCTATTCGACGGATCTCTCTTCGATAGTACTTTCTCTAGTGTACCTCCATTTGAAAAATCTCACTTCGATGGATCTCTAGTTTCTTATCTTAAACCTGAAATCAAACTTTCAATTGGGATCTCAATCTATCATAAAATTTCAGTGCATCGTATTGCCACACATGTGTATAGACACAAAGTACAAATGTAATTTTATTTATATTTATAGGCATCCCAGAATAGAAAAGGAAAAAAACTGAAATGTTTTTCCAACTCACTCAAATTTAAGAACTATAATTTTTCCATTCATTTGAGCTTCATATTTGATCATTTTTACTCTTCTCAAATATTCTGATAACTTCTATAAACATATTGAATCTTCACAAATCTTCTCAAATTCTAAAACATCAGTTCAAAAATGATAATTTAGGAAACTAATCATATTCCAAATCTTATACTCAATTGAAACATACTCAAACATCAATTCTCATTTTGTAAACAAAAACGCGTTCAATGGATTTTCTACATCTGATGGATCAGTTTCAAATGTTCATCTAATGAATCAGCATCAAATATTTTTCTATGAATCTTGTCCCAATTGAGAGGATTCATAAATTTTTCCCTTGACCCACTAAAAATAAAACAATTTGAATTATCACTCTAATGCTTCTAGCCAATTGAAAATGGTTGACTATTGTTTCAACTTCTATAGATTCTAGTCGCCTATAACCATTCAGTAGAAAGTTCAAAATGTCTCACATATTTAATCACTTTCTCATTATAATAGTACTCTTCATACATTTTCTAAGATTAATCATATGATTCTGATTATAAATATGAACTCCCCATATGTATTTGATAAAGTAGAATGAATCAGTGTCATAAACTCTTATGTTGGATCAATTTCAAAAACTCTGATCTATCCAATGTTTTCCATCCGATGTTTTATCAGTGTCAGCACTAGTGTGATGAAAAATTTCCTAATTTTTTCTGATGTATTGGTATCTAAAGATTATGTGATGAATTGGTATAATCTTATTTATCAGACCTTCTGATGGATCTTACTGATCAGTACTTATCAAATTATTTGAATCTTTAACATATTCCCATTTCTATATTTCTAACAACTTCTACATATAGTTCTAAAAAATTCTACATCCAGTGCTCCTCAGTCTGATAATCTGTGTTTGAAAAAATTCAATGTTGAAAACTATGGAAACATTCATTTCCACATTATACACACTCCATCGTGTAACATGAGTCTTCTTCATGATTATTCATGATTTAGTAACATTGAATGACCAGGAAAGCATAATCAGATTAATTTTGATCAGAACCTATGTCTGATCTTCTATATCCGAAATTTTTTGTTTGGAAACCAAATATTCAATTCTTCTCATATTTTTATATGTTGATCAACTGACAACAAATACAACACAAAACACAACTTGGGCCTAACAAAAACTCCTCCATTCAGATAGATGACATATCCTAACTATGATTTAAGATTATACCAACCTGTTTGAAAACTAGAATTTGTATATCCCTTGATTAATAGATTCTTATCTCCTCCATACACTAGGAACAAATCCTTAGTATTCCTCAGATAATTTATTATAGTCTTAATATTAGTCCAATAATTTTCTCCTGGATCTTCTTGATATATCTACCTACCATGCTCAAGGAATAGGAAACTTCAAACCTAAAATGGCATCCATGATGAAACCTATATCAAAAGTGTAAGGTAGTGTACTCATCTTGTCTCTCTCTTCATGTGTTTGAGGACACATTTTCTTGTAGATATGTATACTATGTGACATTAGAACCAATCCCCTCTTAGATTGTTCTATACTGAATATCTTTAGTATCTTGTCAATATATATACCTTGTCTTAGTGAAAGTAGCCTCTTAGATCTATCAATAATTATATTAATCCATAGAATAATGGTTTATTTACCTATATCCTTTATACAGAAGAATTCATTTAACCATGTCTTGGTTAACTATAATATTGGTATCTTATTTCCAATAAGTGGTATATCATCGATATATGCTACTAGGAAAATTAATTCAATCCAACTAAACTATTTGTAGACACATGACTCACATTAATTATTTAAGAAAACAAACCCCCTTGTGGATTTATCAAAGTGAATATTCAATGACATGGATTATTTCTTCAATACATAAAGAGATCTTTGTAATTTACATACCTTTGTGGAATCCTATAGAGTCACAAACCTTTTTTGTTGTGTAATATAAACATATTCTACAAGTTTACTATTAAAGAATGTTGTTTTGACATCCATCTATCAAATATTACAATAATATAAATATGTTATAACAAGTATAATTCTAATGTATTTCAGTATATAAACCAGAGAAAAGGTTTTATCATAGTCTATTCCTTGAAATTTCTTAAACCTTTTAGCCACTAGTCATGCTTTATAGGTACTAACTTTACCTTCCATGTATATATTCTTCTTGAATACTCATTTTCACCCAATGAGCTTTACATATATCGATAGGTCAATCAAAACTCAGAATTGGTTATGATACATGGAATCTATCTCAGAATTCATGGATTCTTTCTATATTTTATCTTCTGAGATTTCTTCTACCTTGTTATAGGAAAGAGGTTCATCATTGTCAACCAATAATGAGTCACCAAACTCTGTGACTATAAAACCATATCTCTATGGTTTTATAACCTATTTGTTGATTCTATGAAGTACTTATTTATTAGGAAGATCCTCTTCCATGGATACTAGTGGAAAATATTTCTATGTTGACTCCTATTTATCTTCATCATTAACTTTATTGAAGTAAATATTCCCCCACCATCTCTTTTGGAGATGTATTACCTCTCTAAAAAAATGGAATGCATATTAACAAAAATCCTTTTATCTAAAGGTTTGTATAAGAAATATCCTCTTATTTCCTTGTGATAACCTATAAAGATACACTTTATGCTTGAAGGTGATAGTTTATTACCTAAATTGGCATTAAAAAATTCTTCAAATCCCCATACATGTAAGTTTAACAACACAAATTTCCTTCCAATCATTAATTCATATAGTATACCATTTTCCTCTTTAGTTGTCACTTATTTTAGTATGTGCATTGTAGTTTGTAATTCATATCCTTAAAAGGATAATGGAAGATCTGTATAACTCATAATTAACCTCACGATGTCCAATAGGTTTTGGATCCTTCTTTAACTAAAACCATTCAAATATGGTGTATAAGGATGAGTGAGTTAAGATATAATCCCAAACTCATTGAGATAGCCAATGAAATCTTGGTTAAGATACTCTCTAACCTAATTTGATAGAATCATCGTTATCTTCTTAATAAGTTGATTATATACTTAATTCTTTATCTCCTTAAATTTCTCAAAGGATTTATACTTAAACCTCATTAAGAGTACATAACCAAATCTACTTAAGTCTTCGTTAAAATTAATTAAGTATGGGTATCCACCTTTAGATGATATTGGAAAAGGTCTGTACAGGTCTTTATGTACCAATTATAGAAGCTCTATGGTCCTTTCACCCTACCCACTAAAAGTATTTTTGGTTATTTTAACATGACAACAAGTGATACATATATCAAGTATTTTTAGTTTAATATAACCAAAATAACCATCTTGATAGAGCTTTTTCATGCTCTTCTCATTTACATGACCAAGTTGGTGATTCCACAATTGGGTGTAATATGAGTCATGGAAACTTGATTTGTTATTGATTTCTAATACTTGGTATTCTTATTCGAAAACATAAAGATCATTATTCATATGTTTCATACCATAACATAGGATATCTTTATAAAATTAGTATCTTATATTCCCAAACAGTAATACAAATCCATCCATGTCTAAACTGGACACAAATATATTATTTTTCTAACTCTAGGAACATAATAACAATACTTCAGCACCTTAATAATTATAATTTTCAATGGAATGTAGTGGTCTCTTATATCTTAGGCAACCATTCTTGGGTCATTGGCAGCTCAAAGATCCACCTCTCCTCTGGAAACCTTCCTAAATCTATATAGTTCCTACATTTGGATACTAAAGTGAGAACCAAAATCTATATCTAATTCCCAACTGGTAGATATAAAAAGATTGTAATTGATAAAAAATGAACCTAAATATCCCCTATGCTTCCTCATATAAGCACATTTTTTCTTCTGGTGACCCAACTTTCCACATGAAAAACATACTATATCTTGTTCCTTTTCCTACCTTTGGACCTTCCTCCTTTTGGAAGGATTGTTCTTAGGAACCTTAGACTTAGAATGATTCTTTGGGACCTTTGACATTTTCTTCATATTTTTTACCATAAGGGATATAATGTTTTCATACATCATGTCCTTATTAACTTGGTCAATTAGAGAGAGGAGTTTCAGGGGAGTCTTCTCACTATTATAATGTTATAATTCACAACAAAACAGGATAAGATCCGAGGTAGTGAGAATAGTATGAGATCTGTGTGTAACTCATCTATATGTTTAAATCCCAAGATATCCAAGTGTTCTATATATACCATCATATTTACTACATGATCCCCATATAGTGTCGACTCTCCAATGTTGAAATTGAATAGTGACTTGGAGGTTTTATAACACACTCTTCTCACATTATCCTGATAAATATCATAGAGATGGAGAAATATGTTGTATGGATCCATATCCTCATGTAGCTTCTGAATATCACCCAAAATGGAAGATAACGTCAGACATTGGACATCCAAATCATCATTTACCAGTTTCCAGTAAACAATGACCTCCTCTGAATTATTCTCCTTGAAAGGCTCTTCCTTGGGATCAAGGGGCACCATGATGTAGATTTTTTATCTTTAAGTGTAATATGATACAAAAGTTCTTGTACCACTCATGGAAATTCATGTTGGTGAGGAAATTATCTTTATTCAATATCAATCATAGTGATAATTTTGAGGTCATGTTACTTTCCATTTTCTATAATAAAAAATAAAAAACAGAGTTTACTATTTTATCTTGATTACCATAAAGTGATGTAAAAAATTATTTTACTAGTCTCCCACTATTTGATAAAATCCCAATACCCCCCACCATTAGATTCAAAATATCACATTTAGTGTATATTCTAGTGGCGAGAATACATGATTCTTATATCATAACCCAAAAAGGCCATAAAAACTACTCAAAGGTATTTAGGTGGGTGTAATATTCCAATTACATTAACTCATAGATCCTTGTTACATTGAGTGGATTCCCCAATCCTAAAATTTTGGACTTGTATTTCCTCAACACTTGACTCCAAGTTTTTATTTGACAAAAAAATGCATTACACCCAATACATGTTTGGTTAAGTCTACCCAAAATTTTCATTAGATTCCCCCCCATTAAATCGAAATGACCAGACAATGGCCATGCAAGAAATTCAATCTAGTGGTTTCATTCAAAATCAAGTAATGGAAGGTCATACCAACTTAATATTTTCATTGATATATTTTTTTACCTTATGCATACATAAACATTATTCTATCCTTTTACATGGTTGTTAATATTATATTTATTTTTTAATCAATTAAGCATGTTCTACAAAAATAATTAAAACATAATCAATTTAGTTCTCTTTGTTACTAAGACTTGGTTCTATTTATCATACATGTTACCATGTGATCATACTCACATCTTTAACCATTCATAAATAGAAACATTCATCACATAATTATTCATTTTTATCACCACATACTTGTTAACTATTCTATGTGATTGTATAACATCCACACATTTACATAATTAACCATGAAATAAATAAATAAATAAATAATTCCAAGACCATGAGATTTCATCTAGTGATTGATTCATCGAGTAGATAATAGATCAAATGAGACCCTAGGAGAATACATAGATTCATGTCTTGACTTGTGTTTCCACACCCAGCAAAATCCCATACAATTTATTTGTTTGGTTTCACACCAACTCTTAGATCAAACCATGTTGTAATGAATGACTTTGTTCTTTACATAATATACTCACACGTAGGTGAGGGGAACTTGAGATGTGAAATTACATTTTATCACTTAAATATGTACATGAATACCCTTATATAATTTAAAGACAGAGGGAAAATATGTAGACCATCAAAATGAAAAATAATTATTACTATAAAAACCCGACCTTATAACATACATAATCTTGAATTTAGTCAAGAAAACAATTCATATTACATTGAGGATATTTTCAGGTTTATATATTTATATAATTGGTACAATACATTCATAACATTACACATTATTACAGAGTGGATACCATAAAAACAGTTTCCATTTTTTTCAAAATATAAAACATTAAAACTTAAACATGACTCCTTGACAATTATTCAGCATTTAACATGGATTCCTTATTTGTATTACACATCCATTAACCTGTTAAAAATCATTTAAAAACTTGGGATGAGCACAAAATCTCATTAAGGGATGAAAAATAAGGAAAGATCACATTAGACCATGAATACTCGTAACGTATGAAATCATTTTCAAAAAACATGCTTATCACCCATATATATATACTTACTTTGTGTAACATGAGATTTAAAAAAGATCCACACAAAACATGAGAACATAAATATAATCATAAAGGTATCTTGGGTCATTACTTACATAATCTTGTAACCCTCTCGGCTACCTTATAATTTTTAACCCTCACGGCTACCTTACTATTTGTGTAACCATCACAGTTACACTTGGAGTAAACATACGGACGGCCTCCAACTTACACATAACCAATGAATTAAAGGGAAATATAGTTCCCAACCTCCATCATAAACAATGCCAAAGAATAAAAACATAATCATACAACATGAACAATTCTATAAAGACATTTCTTTGGAACTTTGTAAAACTGAATTTAAAAAGAGGATTTAAAAGGAAATCCCCTTACATAGATCATTTAATTGAAGTGAGACTTAATAGAGTGGATTTAATATTATTAAACACTGAAAATACCCATAATTAAACATAATATAAACAAAAACCATCACACAAACAATTTAAATAGCACATAAATAACGAAGTAGAAGGTTAACCCAAAGAATGGAAATTGGGTTAAGAATTCCCTTACCTCAGGCTTGTCTAACTTCAAACTTGTTTAAAATTCCTGTATAATGGTTAAAAGAGTGTTATTATTATTTTACAAAAAACAATTCATGTTCATAAAATCTTATATTATCATTTCATAACATCATTTCACCTTTCAATTGTTAGTATTTTTCTCCCTGTACTGTTTTTGGGTGAGTTCTTTACATGATTTCCAAGATTGGTTCATGATGGATGTTCTTGTCGATTGGAAGTGAAACTCCAGAAATGGAATAGATTAGTATTTAAATATTTCCAGTACCATAAATCATACCATTTATCATTTTTAATTCTTACATTAGGACGATTCATAAGTTAAAACATTAATGATGTTTGTTTAGATCATTTTAGTGGTTCTTTAATAATAACGACCTCATTTTGTTTTATAAAATAAATCCATGTGTAAAAAAGAATTCCAAAACCATGGATGAGAAATAATACATATATTATAACCTGGTTCAACCATAAAAATGGTTTCATGACCCGACTTTAAATAGTTAATGAAAATCGAAATCACATCATCCACGATGTCGGTAATTCGACACATCACGGACAATATTTTAATTCCTTGAATAAGTGGGAGAGGAGAAGAAGAATGATGATGAATTTTCCATGAACATGAGAACATACAGAATATAAATGATTATGGATCTTTCATGCCTCTTGGTTAATATGAGGTGAGGAAAGAAGAAAAAAAGGAATCTTTAAATAAAAGAAAACTTGAGAAATTTCTCACAAAAATTCGGCAGCCTAACAACGTCTCTAAAAATTTCATAAAAATAGTTTGATGAGAGAAAAGGAATATCTAATCACTCTTAAATAATATGGATAGTAAGTGGGGATATGTAATGAAATATCCCAACATAATTCAAAGTAAATTAAGATAATAACATAAAATGAAAGAAAAGAAAGAAAATAAATGAAGATGTTTATCTCTTGATCTCTTCTCATTGAGATCCTTCTTAAGGGCTTCGATTTTGGTCTTTTGGTGATACCAGCAGCTCTAAGACGTGGGGAAGAGCCTTGAGAGGATTATTGGGTAGAACTTAGTCATGGATAGAGGCTTGAGAGGTATGGGAAGAAGAGGAGTGAGGGTGATATTTATAGTGGAGGAGAGGGGGTATTTTTCATTATTTTAATCATTATTATAATATTTTTGCCCAATATTATGAATAGTCTTAGTTCATTTGAACTAAAATAGTAATAATGGAATGTTAGTTCGAACCAAGTGGCCTTTTATAACTTATTATGTCATAAATAGTGAATTTTACTGATAATTTGATTATACAGTATTTTATCATATTTCACTATTCATAGAAAATTAAAGAATTTCAGAAAAATCCCAAAAATTTACACTAACCATTTTTCAACATGTAGAATTAAAAAATAAAGTCCATTTTTGGAAAATAATTTTCGAAATGTTATTAATTGAATTTTTAAATAAAATAAAACTTAATTTAAAAACTGACAATTCTAATTCTATAACTACTTGTATATCACGGAGAAAAATTAACCAAGATGTTATTAACTTAAATCCTTAAGAATATAAAATAATAATAAAATTTACTATTCATTAGGGTAATATTACTATTCATATTACTATTCATAAGGGTATGTTACTATTCACCAAAAAACAATTTGGTTTCAATAGACTCCAAATAACATACTGAACACAATTATAGATGATAGTTTCTTGAAATTCAAAACATAGAAGTGGAAAAATTATGTTTTAAAGGCTAGTTATAAATATCTACTTAAAATAAAGTTCCATGCATTTCTATTTATTTTTAGAAAAACTTGGGGTGTTATATTATTTCCACCTTCTAGAAATTGCATCCTCATAATTTTATTTACTTATTAAACAATTGAGGGTACTTTTCCCTCATTGCATTTTCAGACTTCCATGTTGCTTCTTCAACCATGTGGTTTCTCTATAAAACCTTTACCTGGTGAATTACCTTATTACACAATACTTGTTCCCTTCGATCAAGAATCTGAACTGGTTTCTCTTCATAAGAAAGGTTATCTTCCAACTGAACTGCTTCTAGGCTCAAAACATGTGATGAATCTAGAACATACTTTCTCAACATCGAAACATGAAAAACATTGTGTACCTGAAACAAATTTGGAGGCAAAGCTATGCGGTATGCAACTGTTCCAACTTTCTCCAAGATTTCAAAAGGACCGATGAACCAAGGACTTAGCTTCCCTTTCTTACCGAAACGCATCACACTTTTCCAAGGAGATATTTTAAGGAAAACACGGACACCTACATTAAAAGAGAAGTATTTCCTTCTATTTTCTGCATAACTTTTTTTCCTACTCTGAGATGTCTTCATGTGCTGTTGAATCATCCTTACTTTCTTAGCCACTTCCTCCACTAATTCTGGCCCCATCAACTTTCTTTCACCAACTTCATCCCAAAACGCTGGAGTCCGACACCACTTTCTATACAAAGCCTAAAATTGTATCATCTGTATACTAGAATAAAAACTGTTATTATAAGAAAACTCAACTAAAGAAAGACGTTGATCCGAACTTCCCTGGTAGTCTGATGAACAAGCTCAAAGCATGTCTTCCAAAGTCTGAATCGTTAGTTCTAACTTCCCATCTAATTGAGGATGAAAAGTTGTAATGAAACTCTATTCCCAATGACTTCTGAAGTCCCTTCAAAAAGTTAGAAGTGAACCTGGGATCTCGATCAGATACAATAGAAAGAGGAACTCTATGTAACCTGACAATCTTCATGAGGTACAATCAAGAAAGCTGATCAAAATACATTGTATCTCGAATAGAAAAAAAATGTGCAAATTTTTTCAACTGATCAACAATATCCCAAATTGCATTGTTACCTTAAGAAGTCTTTGTTAGTCCTACCACAAATTCCATGGATATATTCTCCCATTTCCACTCTGTCACTGGAAAAGGTTGAAGCATCCCCTTTAGTAACTTCTGCTCTGCTTTAACCTGTTGACATTTCAAACATCTCATGGTAAAATTAGTAATATCTCTTTTCATTCCCTCCCACCAATAATACTCCTAAAGGTCCCTATACATCTTAGTACTTCCAGGATGAACTGAAAATAGAGAACTATGAGCTTCACACAACAAATCTTTCTTCAACTGAGAATCACTAGGCACACACAACCTTTTTCCAAATCTTAAAACACAATCTTTATCAAGGTTAAATTCTGGAAACTTACCCATTTTAACCAATTATACCTTTTTCTATAGCTCATGGTCTTCCTTCTGCGCTCGCTTAATTCTTTATGACAACAAAGACTACACTGAAACCTGAAACAAAATAGATGTATTCCCTAAACCAACAACTTCTAAGCCAAAATTCATCAAATCATTAATCAAGGGATCATGTTCCAAACGTAACATAGTTAATGATGCATGATGTTTCCGACTCAAGGCATCTGCCACTTTTTTTGCATTTCCAAGATGGTAATTGATCGTGCAATCATAATCCTTTATCAGTTAAAGCCATCTTCTCTTCCTCAAGTTTAATTCCTTCTGAGTGAATATATACTTCAGACTTTTATGGTCAGTATATATTTGACATTTGATTCCGTATAAATGATGCCTCCAAATTTTCAAAGAAAAATTCATAGCTTCCAAATCTAAATCATGTGTAGGATAATTTAATTCATGAGTTTTTAGTTTTCTTGAATCATAATCGATTACCTGATCATTCTGCATCAAAACACAACCAAGTCCCTTCAACGAAGCATCACTGTAGATGACAAACTCACCATTCTAGGAAGGTAAGACCAAAACTGTAGAATTCACCAATCTCTTCTTCAATTCCTGAAAACAAACATCACATTCTTATGTCCAAAAAAATTTAACCCCTTTCCGTGTTAACTTAGTTATCAGGCTAGTTAACCAAGAAAAGTTATTAAAAAAATGTCAGCAATAACCTGCTAATCCAAGAAAATATGAATCTCTGTAACATTTGTAGGTCTTGTCCATTAATAAACAACTTTTGTTTTAGCAGGATCAATTGTAATTCCATCCTTATTTACAATGTGACCAAGAAAAGAAATATGTTGGAACCAAAAATCACACTTGCTGAATTTTCCATACAGTTTATTTTATTTTAAGGTTTGTAAAACAACCCTTAGATGTTTTTCATGCTCCTCTTTATTTTCAGAAAATACCAGAATGTCATCAATAAATATAACCACAAACTTATCCAAAAACTCATGAAATACTCTATTCATAAGATTCATGAATACAATAGTTTCATTAGTTAATCCAAACAGAATAACAACAAATTCATAATTCCCATATCTAGTACGAAAGGTTTTTTCAGGATGGAATCATCCTTCACCTTCAGCTAATGGTATCCGGATCTTAATTCAATCTTGGAAAAGTACTGAGCTCCCTAGAGCTGATCAAACAAGTCATCTATATGAGGAAAAGGATACTTATTTTTAATAGTGATGTTATTCAAAGCTCTATAATCAATGCAAAGTCTCATGGAACCATCTTTATTTTTAACAGACAAAACAGGGGCTCCCTGTAGTGAATTCCTAGGATGAAGGAAGCCTTTTCCAGTCAAATCTTGTAACTGATTTTTCAATTCAAGAAGTTCTATTTAAGCCATATGATATGGGGGTTTTGAAATTGGCTTAACATCAGGAACTAAGTCAATTGTGAATTCGACTTCCTGATCATGTATGACACTGGATAACTCATAGGTAAAAACACCAAGGTATTCATTTACCACCATCACATTATTCATCTGAATAGTTCCCTTGTTTTCAACAATATGAGAAAGATAACTTTCATTTCAATCTTTCAATAGTTTCTCATCTTCCTGATATGTTATCAATTGTATGAGTTCGTTCTTGTAAGAAACTCTTTCTGAAAAACAACTTCTTTAGCTCTACAGTCAATCTTTGCATGATAAACAGAAAGCCAATCAATTCCCAAAATAACATGAAACTCAAATAAGGGTAAAACAAAAAGGTTTGCAGGTAAAGTATTTCCACATACCACAATATAAATATTTTTATAATCACTCTTTTCAATAATATTTCCCCTGGTGTTTTAACAACAAGTTTGAGTCTCATTTTTTGAGGTGATATTTCCAATTTACCAAAAAATTTCTCAGAGATAAAAGAATGTGTAGACCTCGTATCAAGAAAAAATTTAGAAAAATCTAAGTGAACAAACAAATTACCTGATACAACTTCATTGGATGGCCTGATATATGTTGACGTAGTCACAAAGAACTACCACAAAAACAGTTTTTCGTAGCGCTGATAAAGGGCCCCCCCTTTATCAGCGCTTTTGTTAGCGCTGATAAAGGGCCCCCCTTTATCAGTGCTTGTTTAGTAGCACTGATAAAGGGTCGGATTCAAAAAAAATTAAAAATATATTAATATATTAATATATAAATATAGTTATATTTTTATATAAATATAATATATAATTTTTAAATATATTTTAGATAAGTATAAATGTACATTTACACTTATTATACTTAATATATAAGATATTTAGTGAAAATGGCTTCTTAAAAAATTAAAAAAATATTTTTAATTAATAATTTGATAATCATTATGGATTAATAGTCATTTAATAACAATTTGAGGACTAAAAAATTAAAAAAATTATTAAAAGATCCAAAATATGTTGAAAACACAACTAAAACTTCAAACGGCCATAACTTTTGATCCGGGTGTCCGTTTGATCTCTACCACATATCAAATAGAATCCTGTGACGAGCTCTACGTTGTTGTGACCTGGGGGGACTTCTGTCAAGCGTTTTTCGAGGCCAAAAAAGGCCCAGAAGGCCTCCAAAACTAAGTTTTTTGTCGGAGTACCCAAATTTTTTAACATTTTGTGGATTTTCAGCCTCGTTTAAGGGGGTATTATTGGATTTTTTTGGTGGGGACTGAATTTATTACAAGTTATTACATTCATATTGATATTATGTATTTGAAATTTTATCCTTTTTGATAATGCACTGCTATTTATAATCAAATATATAACTATATGTACAATTTTTTTATATATTCACACCTAAAAATTTAATTATAAATATAAATAATAAAATATATTTACATATAAAATATATTAGCTTTATCTAAATAATAACTAACATCCATTTTATTTAAAATACAAATATATGAATATTTATATACTTATATATTAATCTAACTATATATATATATTAATCTAACTATATATATATTAATCTAACTATATATATATATTAATCTAATAACTATATATATATTAATATAACTACATATATATATATATTAGTATTACTATAAATATATATATTAATATCACTATATATATATTAATATAACTATATATATATATTCATATAACTATATATATGTTAATATAACTATATATATATATTAATATAAATATATATTACTATACGAATAAATATAACTAAATATATATATATATATATATTAATATCACTATATATATATTAATATTACTATATATATATATATTAATATAACTATATATATATATATTATAATATAACTATATATATAAATTATAATCTAATAAATATATATATATATTAATATAAATATATATTACTATACGAATAAATATAACTATATATATATATCATGAATTGGAAGACAAATCAAAATAGAGTAGTGGTAAAGGCTTAGGCGTGCAGGGGGGAGGTCTCGAGTTCAAATCATGAGGGAGGCAGGGGCGCGCGTGCATGGGGGAATATAGCAGCAAGCACTGTTAAAGGGTGAAGGGGGTGTGTGGGGTGCATGGGGTGCTGTACAGGGGATGAAAAGCACTGTAAAATGGGGGGCTCAAGCGCTATAAAATCCCACCCGATTCGCAGTATTTTTTAATTTTTTTTAAAATTTTTTTTAATTTTTTTTAATTTTTTTAATTTTTTTAACTTTTATCAACGCTTTTTTAAAAGCGCTGATAAAATGGTCCTTTATCAGCACTAAAACAAAAGCGCTGATAAAGGAAGTGCTGATATAGGACCCCTTTATCAGCACTAAAAAAAGCGCTGATAAAGGGGAACCCCCCTTTATCTTCGCTGGCTTTATCGGCACTTTTTCTAGCGCTGATAAAGGCCATTTTTAGCGCTGATAAAGGTCATGTTTGTAGTAGTGAAGGATCTCAAAACACCTTTCTGCTTGTATTCTGGCTTCTTTGCATCATTCGGATCTCTCTTTGAGCAGGCATTTTCATAATGACCCACTTCACCACATTTAAAAAAATTACAGTCTACTTATCATTATTAGTCTTAGGATCATTTTCATTGCAATATCGATCCATATGTCCAAACTTACCACATTTAAAACACTTCCTAGTTTTGCTAAGACATTCCCCAGGGTGTTTCTTGCCACACTTTTCACAAACTGGAAATTGGATTTTCTTACCATCAAATTTCTTTGGTTGATTCTTACCCATCACTTTCCATCTATACCTCTTCTTCTCCTTATTTCCAAAATACACCTGATCATCAGTAAACTCCATCTCAACCCTCTTATACATCAGACAAGTTTATTATAAATTTTGAATTCACAGGAGGCCAACGCCCTTCGATACCTTGGCTTCAGCACTAAGTAAAAGCATTTTATTTTGCTATCAAGATCCAGAAAAAGATTTGGAGCATACCTCTCCAGTCGAGTGAAGTTTTCTTCATACACAGCCACTGAATCTTCCTCCTTCTATTTCAATTCAAGGAATTTCTTCTTCATCATAAGTCACACCACCTTAAGAAAATATTTTTCTAGGAAAAGACTTTTAAATTCATCTAACTCTAATGCATCAAAATCTTCTTTACCCTTGATATTCCTTACCATTGACCACAACTAATCAGTTTCCCCTTAAAAACGATAAATGGAAAGACTTACCTTTTGATTGTCTGAACATCCCATAACATCAAATATTTTTTCAAGGGATTTGATCCATCCTTCAGCTGCTACTGGGTCAGAAGATCCATTGAAAGTAGCAGGTTGTTGTCTCATAAAATTTTACACTATTTTCATGTTCCATTGTGGTACCTCTATTTTTTCCCTTGAATGGATTACACCACCATTTATTTCCTATGTTAGCTGAGTCATTACTATCATAAACTGCTCAGTTCAAATCCCTACCATTCTGGGCTATAGATCTGGAAGGATGTCATTATGTCGGTGCCTCTCCCCTTCAGCATCTCTGTTCCTTCTACGAACAAACATTCTGAAAAAACATATCTTATATGAAGCAACATGTTAATCTTTAAATTCTATAACATTTCAAATTAATAATAAAGTTAAAATCATTTATGGTATTTTATTAACATCACCCTAACCCCTAAAGTTATCTAAATCATCCTATGATACCAACTATAATAACCCGACCTTATAACATACATAATCATGAATTTAGTCAAGAAAAAAATTCCTATTAAATTTAGGATATTTTCAAGTTTATAGCTTTAGATAATTGGGACAATAAATTTATAACATTACACATTATTACAGAGTGAATACCATAAAAATAGTTTCCATTTTTTTTTTCAAAATATAAAACATTAAAACATAAACATGACTCCTTGACAATTATTCAACATTTAACATGGATTTATTATTTGTCTTACGCATCCATTAACCTGTGAAAATCATTTAAAAACTTTGGATAATCATAAAAGCTCAGTAAGGGATGAAAAAGAAGGAAATAGCAAATTAGACCATGAATACTTGTAACGTATGAAAGCATTTTCAAAAAAAACTTGCTTGTCACCCATATATATATACTTACTTTGTGTAAAATGAGATTTAAACAAGATCCAAACAAAACATGAGAACATAAATATAATCATAATGGTATATTGTGGCATTACTTACATAATCTTGTAACCCTGTCAGCTACCTTATTAGTTGTAACCCTCACGGCTACCATATTATTTGTGTAACCATCGCAGTTATACTTGGAGTAACCATACGAACGACATAAAAATTACACATACCCAATGAATTGAAAGAAAATATAGGTCCCAACCTTCATCATAAACAATTCCCAAGAACAAAAACATAATCATACAACATGAATAATTCCATAAAAACATTTCTTTTGAATTTCATAAAACCGAATTTAAAAATAGGATTTTAAACAAAATCCCCTTACATAGATCATATAATAGAATTGATACATAATAATTTGGATGGAATATGATTAAACACTGTAAATACACATAATTAAACATAATATAAACAAAACCCATCCCACAAACAATTTTAATAGCACATAAATAACGAAGTACAAGGTTAACCCAAAGAATGGAAATTGGGTTAAAAATTCTCTTACCTCAGGCTTGTCATACTTAAAACTTGTGTAAAATTCCTGTATAATGGTTAAAAGAGTGTTATTAGTATTTTAAAGAAACTTTTTAATGTTTATAAAATATTATATGATCATTTCATAACATCATTTCACCCTTTATTTGTTAGTATTTTTCTCCTTGCACTGTTTTTGGGTGAGTTCTTTACATGATTTCCAAGATTGGTTCATGATGGATGTTCTTGTCGATTGGAAGTGAAACTATAGAATTTGAATGGAGTAGTATTTAAATATTTAAATTACCATAAATAATACCATTTATCATTTTGAATTCTTACATGAGGATTATTCATAAGTTAAAACATTAATGATGTTCGTTTAGATCATTTTAGTTGTTCTTTAATAATAACGACCTCATTTTGTTTTATAAATTAAAACCATATGTAAAAAAATAATTCCAGAACCATGGATGAGACATAATACATATATTATAACTTGGTTCAACCATAAAAATTGTTTCATGGCCATACTTTAAAGAGTTAATGAAAATTGAAATCACATCGTCCACGATGTCGGTAATTCGACACATCATGGACAATGTTTTAATTCCTTGAATAAGTGGGAGAGGAGGAGGAGAATGGTGATGAATTTTCCATGAACATGAGAACATATAGAATATACAATATTTTGGAGATTTCATTACTCTTGGTTAAGAGGAGGTGATTAAATAATAATAAAATAAAGTAATCTTTAAATAAAAGAAAACTTGAGAAATTGCTCACGAAAATTCGGCAGCCTAACGACGTCTCTTAAAATTTCATAAAAATAGTTTGATGGGAGAAAAGGGATATCTCATCACTCTTAAATAATATGGAAAGTAAGGGGAGATATGAAATGAAATATCCCAACATAATCCAAAGGAAATTAAGAGAATAACATAAAATGAAAGAAAAGAAAGAAAATAAAAGAGGATGTTTACCTCTTGATCTCTTCTCCTTGAGATCCTTCTTAAGGGCTTCAGTTTTGGTCTTTTGGTGATACCAGAAGATCTTGGACGTATGGAAGAGCCTTGGGATGATTATTGGGCAGAACTTAAGAATGGATCAAGGCTTGAGAGGTGTGGGAAGAAGAGGGGAGTGAGGGTGGTATTTATAGTGAAGGAGAGGGGGTATTTTTCATTATTTTAATTATTATTATTATATTTTTACCCAAGATTATGAATAGTATTAGTTCATGTGACCTCAAATATTAATAATAGAATGTGAGTTAGAACCAAGTGGCCTTGAATCACTTATGATGTCATAAATAGTGAATTTTACTGATAATTTGATTATACTGTATTTTATCATATTTCACTATTCCTTGAAAATTAAAGAATTTTAGAAAAATCCAAAAAATTTAACCTAACAATTTTTCGACGTGTATAATCAAAAAATGAATTCCATTTTTTGAAAATAATTTTCTAAATATTATTAATTTAATTTTTAAATAAAAGCATACTTAATTCAAAAATTGACAATTCTAATTCTATAACTACTTCTATATCACGAAGAAAAATTAACCAAGATGTTATTATCTTAAATCCTTAAGAAAATAAAATAATAATAAAATTTACTATTCATTAAGTTCATATTACTATTCATATTACTATTCATAAAGGTATGTTACTATTCACCAAAAAAACAAGTTTGTTCTAATAGACTCCAAATAACATACTGAACACAATTTCAGATGATAGTTTCTTGAAATTCAAAACATAGAAGTGGAAAAATTATGTTTTAAAGGATAGTTATAAATATATACTTAAAAAAAGTTCCATGAATTTTTATTTATTTCTAGAAAAACTTGAGGTGTTACAATTACATTTTAAAAATAAAATGTAATAAATAAATAAATAAATAAAATCAAACATGCATGGGTTGGTCTGAGTACATGATCAGTTATAATGTAATTAAATATCATAATAAAAAATAAAATTGATAAAAATTAACTTTAGGTTAATTTTAATGCATTAAAATAACATTAAATAATTTCAATTAATTGGTGATATGTCCATTAACACTTGAAATAATTTTAATAAATTCCATAAAATTAAATTAAATTTCTATTTAAGAAAATTGGGCCTATATAGACCCCAAAAAAGACCTTGAATAATAAAATGGGTCTTGGGTGGGTCATTTCTGGTCCAACCCAGCATGACCTGGGTTATGCAAGGGTCACACACCCCATATGGAGCATGCAAGAGACAACCAAGGGTTTACCTTTTAGGGGCAACACATATGTAATAAAATAAATTTTTTATACATTAATATCCAGCACCTTGGGTGTTAAAGTAAAATATCAACCCTCCAAATTAGTGGAGGGAGAATTTTGGATGTGGGTGGAATTTTCCACCCACCAATAATTTCCTTTTTGTTGTCTTCCATGACCCACCATTTCAGGCCCCCATTTTGGTGTTTTGCAGACTCTTCCACACACCATCAATTTGCACATGGATCCATGTGTGTGTGTGTAATGGCTATCCAATCATGCATGAATCATAAAAATGACCTTCTCCACCCACATTTGATCCCCAAATCCAACCACACACACACACAGATATATATATATATATATATATATATATATATATATATATATATCTAAAATTCATATTGAATTTTCAAAAATCACATCGATATTTGATCTTATATATCATGGTTATAAAAACTCTGATCGATGCATCTTTAGTGGAGTTTAGACTATATAAAAAACCTCTTTTTAAATATTAGAAAATTTAATTTAAATTTTGACTTAAATATTTATAAGATCACTATAATACCATTGAAGGAACCAAACATGCATCCTAATCTTTAAAGAAAGTGTGATTTAAATTTTTAACACAAAATCCATCATAAATTATGTGATTTAGTATAATGATGCATGTTTCATTCTAAAGATCTCATGTGAATTAATTTTTTTATGAAAATAAAATCAAAATGGAACCATGTTGTGATGGCATGGTCTTGGTAATATCCACTACTTTCAAGATCAGTGTAGCTCAAAGACACCAAATTAGATACTATCTAGATAATACACACATGTATCACAACTCCACCAACATAATGCTTTTATTTTTTAGTGCTAATAAGAAATATCAAAGGCCTTAAGTCACTCATACATTCACTAAAAGATTGTGTGATTGATACCCAATCTTGGATTGACCTGTTCTTGAAATTTCTCTCTAAAAGCTTGAGAGAAGATGAGAAGTTGAGATAAACTATAAAAATTAATTAAAATTCCTCTAATACCTATTCATGTCTCAACAATGAGCTCAAATAGTAAGGGTCAACATTCAAAAATTTTAATTAATCCCTTGGAAAATATAACCCTCTTAAATTAGCCCAAAAAACATGAATAACCTTATGAACATGTCAGACTATTCACAAAAATTTCATCACTCATTGGTGACATTGGTAAATTTCATGTGATAAACCATGATCCATTGACTCAGCTTGTTCCTTCTATAATTATTTAATGAACCTTGAATAGTGTGATGTTCATTTGAAAAATAATACTTTCTCATATTCACTTTTATAATCAAATAAACCTCTGAATATCATGAGAGATAAATTCAATTCTAATTATTCATAACCATAATAATATAATTAAATTAAATAACTAGTGATTTTTCACTTGGACACTCGTTGGTCCCCACACATAGTGCCCACTTCATATAGAACTCCAATTCAATTGAATTCATAGAACCTATGAATACACTTTGTGTGTGACCGTCTTGGACCTCATTCGGATATAAGTGAGTCTAACATACAAACCAAGAGTGGCATCTAGAAACACGTCATGAACCCTAAATATATGAGGAGAAGTCAAGGCTACAATTGCCTCATATGAATTCTTACTATATATTATAATATTATTCTCTCAATGTCATTTTCAATTAAGTTCCTTCACTTATTTCATCATCATATATGCTCAAAATCTATTTATTTAAATTTTTATAAATGAAATCATTAAGAAATTACCATGACCTTGGACCTATCATACAATTTCATTTCCATTAAAGGGCCTAAAACATCAACCTCTCTTAAAGAACATAAGGGAAAACCCCTTCCTTGACTTATTCATTAATTCCATATCATTTGTGATTAACCCATTGTATCCAATTCACTATGAACATATGTTATCATGGTTTATGAATTACATCAAATTACATGACTCGTGATATGTTGATTTCCTATCGGTGGGTTAGTTCTCATAATCATCCTATCTTGAAGATTTCCAAGGGTGGACTTCATGAGAAAAATTACAATTCCTTATGAGAAACTTACACCTAATAACCTATATCATTTGTGTCCAATTAGATGATTTCATCTTTTCATAGAACTTGTATTTAAGAATATTGTTATAAAACTGCATGGTTCTCATCGTAATAAGGAATTTTTATGACCTTTCGATGTGATAGATACTCTATGAACATTATTACACCAATAACACTCAGAAGAATACTCATCATGTGATAAGATATAAATAATATTCAATACCATGAAAAAACTAGTAATCATAAGTACAAGGTGGTTAGTTCTAGGTAACTAACTCCAACATAGGCTTTCTTGAGGATTCATCATTGTTGGAAATGAATTCTAGCTTGATTATTGTTTATTTGAGGTAGTTATATTTGTTTGTTTCTTTTATTTGACATTTAATTTTGTGATTATTGTTTTTAAATTCCTTATTTGTTAAATTAAAACTATATTTGTCATTAATAAAAAGTTTTATAAATTTTTGGAATGAAATAACACATTCCATAAAAGGTGTTTTGGTGAATTTTTAGTTTCAAAGGTATGTTATGTTCCATGTGTTCATAAAGTGTCCAAAAGAGTTTGTTTAAAAATAAATTCATGTTTGAAGTTATTTTACCCCATTTGGGTCATGAAGTGAGTAAATGTGGTTTGGTTTTATTAATTTTTTTAAGGAAAGGATTTTATGTTTTGAAATGGGTTTGAGTTTAGTTCTCAATTAGTTGTTTTAAAGGAATGGTTTTGAAATGAGTTTGATGTATTATTTCCAATGGTTTATTTTTAAAGAATTGTTTGAAATGAAATTTCAAAAAATGAAAAATGGATTAGAAAATAGATATGGGATTTTAGTAAGTCTCATTTAACACTTTCAAATTGGATTTCACTGAATGAGTATGTGACCCTCTTAAAGTCTCACATATGTTGTGTTTGACAAGGATTATGGCCTAAGGTTCATATTGTATATTTTATTGTGACATTAATGATATGTAATTAGGTTTGTTTCTTATGAGGGAGTTAGTTTTGAGGTGAGATTTATATTCTTATTTTATAAATGGATTGTTTTACTACTCACCACCCATTTATAACTTTATGGGGATCCTAGTTATCTTAATGAGGGATTGAGAGATGGTTTTTATTTAGTATTGATGAGATGTACAAGATCTTGTATGGTGTCAAAGGCCATAGATGAGTACCATCTGTGAGGTTAGATTAAAGTGGCATATTGGTTATAAACTTAGAAATGTATCGATAGGACTACAAATGGTTCTAAACTAATTATTTTAAGTATCACCTCACAAGATGTTTAGGAATTTCCCACGACACTATATGATTCTCCATAGGAAAATTCCCTTTTGTGTTCCATAGTTCGATTGATATCTATGATAGTGTTATTTGTTTTACTTTCTTTGTAACGTGGTGCCTTAGTATTTTGTTTATATCGTTATTTTATTTAGTATGTTTTTTAAAATGTTTTGAATAATCTTAAAAAGGGTGTGTTTACAACTAGATTTAAAAAATTTATTTAAAATGTATAATGACCTGACCCTAGTAATCCCATATCTGATGTATAATACCATTAAATTGGCATGATTATAAGGAAATATATCCCAAAGGACTGATTATTTTATTAGTATTGGTAAACTAGATACATACATGAGTTTTTTATTACGATTAGTACAATAATTACAACATTTTTTTTTATTTTGAGGAAAACATTATCCCCACTTATCATATCCTTTCATATCTTTCATAGTATACTTTGTGGATTCTTGGGGAAAAGAAACATGATAAGGGTGAGTAAAATTCCCATTAAAGGTCAAGTATAGCATAAGAAATAATTAATCAATGATAATAGTCAATATGAAATGGTAATAACTGAAAAAACATTCCATGTAATCGATAAAATTAGAAGGAAGTGTGTAAGAAATATGTAAAATTAAATAACTAGAAACATATGTCATTCGAATAATAAGCTGAGAATACCATTCGTCCATATATAATTTCAAATAAAAAATATTATGGATAAAAAATAATAATAACTTAATTTTGAATGAAGTCAATGCTTAATTTTTGTATGTCATTTCTGAGGCACAAGAAAACCTTTACCATCAAGACCTTTCATAAGACGGTTTATAACTATAATTAGAAACCTATTTAATATGCGTAAATAACTTGTCTCATGGGAACCTATCGATGCATCGAGGGGATATATAAAGTCTGGACCCCACCCATCATTTCTAGTCCAAGTCATTATTTATATTGAGAAATATATTTAATTAATAAACAATGTACCTTATCAAATATAGGTATTGAATAAAGAATATGGATTTATTAATATTTCCCCTGATAATCAAATAATTTTCAAAGTAAACACCGTATGTAAAAATGGTATACATTTTATGAGTGAAACATGATATAAAATGAAAATTTGGTAGTATATACCCCATATTAAATTGAATTGGCACATAACAGTGAATAAGTATCAACAGAATGTAAATTGAGACAAAATCCCTTACCACTTTGTGATCATTTATTTAAAAGGTCATGCGTTTATAAAATAAATTTTTTATTTGAAAAGAACCTTGTAAAATTGTAAAGTAAGATTCAAAACATTAGGGTGTCATTATGGTGGGAAATTCCTTTCAATATGTATAAGTTAAAAAAACATTCATTTTACTTTTGTATGTAAAGTACCTTGTTTTGGAAAATGATAGGAATATTCCTTTTAAAGCATTTTGTAAAAAGTAAAAAAGTGGTAAAAATGACTTCAAAAAATCATTGGAGAATAGTAAAAAAAATTGAAAATAAATTTAGAAAACACTAACATGGAATAGAAATATTCCCCAATGGAGAGTTAAACAAAAACAATCCTAAATAATGATGCGATTGTGAAATAACACCTTACAACATTATAATCTGTAGAATTGTATACCCCTAAAAGAAAGAAAATTATATGGATATGAAAATACCATAATATTCAGGATAAGACTCATAAAATACATGTATGGGTAGTATATATACACTACACATAAGAAATAAGAAGTGTATAAGTCATGTGTCCCACAAAAATAAAAGTGAGACAAAAATCTCTTACCTTGCATTTTCTTTTGGGTGAACGTACTTTAACCTTTTGTATAATGGTTTTAATCATGTTATTAACTTATAATAGAATCATAATAATATTTTTAATATCATATATTATCTTATTATAATATCTTATTACCCATTTGTTAGTAATATTTCATTATTTTCACTATTTTGGGTTTTAATTGCCTATTTTTTAGTATGTTTTGACTTGTTACCTTTCGTTCCTATTAATTAGATCATGATTTAATAATATCAAGAAATTAAAACAAGATATAAATATCTTATATATTCAATATATATGTATTTATAATAATACATAATATTTGGTGATAAGAAATGAAATGCACCATTCATGGAGATGGTAGGTCGTACATACACATAAACGCAGCTTCCATTTCTTTGTCGTATTAAAAGAATGAAAAGTAAATGATATTTATGTATATTATAATTACAGTATTATATTAATTTCATATAGTTTACAATTTTTAATTAAAATTATCATTTATATGTTCCATGTACAGTGTGAACGTATCACATTGCTTTGAGGTGGCGGTAGTCCACACTTCTACAAACGATGTTATCGTATTTAAACAAAATGGAAAGAATGAAGATATGAATTATATAAAAATTATATAAGTAATAATACTACATAAATATCATATATATCATATAAAAAAATATTTTTCATCATAATTCCCAACCATGAGTGGTGGTAAAGGAAAAACAAACGACATCATTTAATGAGGAGGTAGTTCATTGTACACAAACGGTAAGTTCATTACCCATTTGATGGAAGTGTGTCTAGGTGTGGGTTGAAATATTAACATAAAAACATATTAATATATGTAGGATAATGGGTTTATTATATAATAATATAATAAAAATAATTGAATGGTTTTAGAAAGAAATAAAATGAAAGGGATCGTCGGAGAATGTTACCTCGTTTTTGGGTAACTCCTTTTGGTTTATACAAAAAGACTTCCTTGGTTAGATTTATGCCAAAAGTGAGGATTCTAGTATGAGGAGAAGAAATTTAGAAGGATAAATTAGTATTTTTTTGGGTTGATATAGAAGGATAAAAGTGGTGTGATTAAGTGAGGGAGGAGGTTCCCTTTTATAATTGATGTGAGGGGCACTTTTGGAAACTCCAAAAATATTAAATTAATATAAATCAATTTTCAATTCCAAATGGATCAAAAGTTAGTTTTTTAGAATATAATATGATTATGGGTCTGAATAATCTCAATTAATAATTTTTATATATTATTAGGTGACATTATTACCCTTATCTTTTGGATTTAATGCTTAGTTAAGCTCTTTACCTCTTACCGTGACAACTTGGATTTTTACTATTTAAGGGTTAATATATTCACTATAAAATGCCAAACAAAAAATAAATGAGTCAAGGATGGAATTTTAAACCTTATCTTAATTATTTTTCATAATTTTATATTTTTATTAATTTTATATCATTTAATAAATATTATTTATTTTAAAATATCATTAATGTCAATTTTGAGGTTATTTATTTCTTGACTTTAAAAAGAATTAAAAGAAAATAAAACTTAAAAAACCCTTTAACACATCCCTAATATTTCTAGGTAAGATATACAATTTGTGTATGATATTAATTATATCAAATAATATTTATTTTAATATTTTTAATAAAAATTATTTGAAATGTCCATTAATTAAACAATTACTGCATCGTCATTGTACAAGCCTTTAATTTAATTCTTTATTACCTAAAAATTAAAAATAAATTATCATGATTAATATAAAATTTATATATTTCAAATGAATATATATATTCTAACATATCACCAATATAGCCCCATATTAAAAATATTTAACTTGTTAAAAACAAAAAGTATGACAAAATTGAATTTTCTTTGAATACAGTACTATATATGAATTAAATTCATCAAAGTGGATCCAAGAGCTCACAAAATCATCCCAAGGATGATTTGGATTTAGAATTACTCATCTAATTAAATTAGGATAAGTGTTAGGGTAATTTTATAATATTATTTTTTACTCTTAATTACCCGATTTACCCTTAACCATGGTAATAATAATTACCAAAGTTTACTATTCATATTTTGTCAAAAAAAATAAAAGGGAACTAACTAATAGATTTGGACCATATTATTAAAAACATGTAATCTATTTTTTTTAATTCAAAATATATAAGTGGCTAAAATTAATTTAAATTTAATCCCATAGACGGGGTGTGAAATCGGGTTTTTAAAGTGAAAACGTTCAAAAGATTGAAATGGTTTTATATCCTTATTCAATGTGAAATTTATTCTAAATAACTAAATTTGATTAAATGATAAAAAATTATCTAATTATACTTTAAAACTAATTTATAATATAATTTATCCCGATAAATTATTTAGATTAAAAAGTCATTTCAATTAAAATGAAATATTTTATCACTATTCATCAAAACATGAAACTTATTAGAAAAATACCAAACATTCAAACAAATTAAATTTTTATATTATGATTTAAAAGAATAATTTTATTTTTTCAAATAAAATATATAAAACTGTCAAAAAATCGGATTTAAAATAGGTTCACCATTAAAAGGTGGTAAAACTACCTTTAGAAAAATATAGGTTTTTATGCGTAAAATTGGGTTTGTTCTTATCTTATGACTACCAAATCTAATGGATGAATATCAAAAATATTTTATTGAATATATAACATATATATTTCATTAATATAATTCACTAATAGTAATTAATTTAATTTATTATGATAAAATACTTTTGTGAGAATAAAAACATTTCCTTTATATTCAATATGTTTTTATATTTATTTCTAATTAATTGGTAACCTATGAATTCATCTTATATTTTTATAAACCATATATTTTCATAATTTATTTAATCCTATTAATAAATTCCAATTTAACAGCTAGGTTATATCTTATTATATTAAATAATAATATATTGTTGTTTGGTAAAACTCGATCTTGAGTGTAATGAAAGCTTATCAAAGAAATTCATTGTTGTGTGCGACACAAGATAAATCAGTATCGCATGAATTGTAAGATATATCATAAATTGAATTTATTTAAAAAATTAAATATATTTTAAAGTATCTGGATATTATATTCTCTTACACACTTGGTGTTGTGTGTCATACATGCTATCAAATACAATGTTCTTACTTTAGAATTTGAGGGCATTACATTCTCCACACCTTAATTAAATTGCATCCTCAAAATTTAGACTTGAAATCAGTATTCTAGGGTTTGATATTTGAAAATACTATTGTTGAAAAACCCACATCATAAAATATTTTATAAAATATCCTTTTAATAAGATATTATGATAATTACAAAGGTTACATGAAATAACATATAACTAGGTTTCTACATAGGAGAACATTAATGGAAAGTGAAAATATGGACTTGGAGGAAAATCATAAAATATTATAGGAGTTATTGAGGTTATCAGTCACTACTAATTGAGTGATCAATGTAAATTTTAGGGTCTCAAATTCATTAATCTGTAATGATTTAGAAGACTATTGGTTCAACAAAAATTAAGGTATTAGGACAACATTTTTTTTTATCATTTTCCTAATGTTGTGTAAATATTTTACTGCCTAATAATATAAGTAAATATATTTAATTGATATGTTTCTATTTTATAAACATTATTTTCATACTTTTTTTTCTTTGATCAATTTTAAATTCATCCATTACGTCAAGAAATAGATATCCAAAAATTAACTTTGATGCTCGAAGCACTAAAATACACTTTTAACGGCTCGTAAGGCCCATAAAATAGTGACATGTCTTTACATTTATCTCTTTTCTATGATCAATTTTAAATTAATCCATTACTTCAAGAAATGGATATCCAAAAATTAACTTTGATGCTCGATGCACTAAAATACACTTTTAACGGCTCGTAAGGCCCATAAAAGAGTGACATGTCTTTCCATTTATCTCCAACTATTATCAAAAGACAATATAGTTAATATATTAATTTCTAAACCTAAAAAGTAACACTACAAGTTCATTATTAATATTTACTCATCAAATTTTTTAACTAAAAACAATGACATATTAACCAGGGCATTTCATAGTTCAGTGGTTGGCGTTAAACCCTTATCTTCCTTTGGTCATGGGTTCAAGTCTTGTGACCTTTCTGGACTTGATGGGTTGTTACCTGACATATGATTTTTCTTTTTTGTAAAACCATATTAATATAAATTCCAAAATAAATATGATGTACATCCTTGAAATAGGTTTAATAAAAAAAAATTAACTAAGGTTTCCAATACAACCTAAATACATAAATACTTTATCCATTTATTTCCACATAGGTTATTCCTTGGTATAGATTTTATCCTATAGAAGAGTTAATTTACTCAGGTAATGCCCAGGTTCTACACTTTTAATGAAATTAACTACAAATGGATTCTTAGGATGAGTTTCATTTTCCATTATAATACTCTTCATTTTTCATCCCACACATAAATCATTTCTCCATTTCGTTGAGACACTTTCTTGGGTGTCTCATTTCACATTCCTTTAATTTTGTAAATTGAGCCTTCTTTTCTCCATGGTCTCCACCACTGGAGCTCTTAGAAAGCTTCATCCTTCTCTTCTTTGGTGAGTTTGGGATTTGGTTAAGGTATATGTTATTAATCATGCTTCGGGAAAACTAATTAGGCATGAAGAAGATATATTTCAATCATATAAACATCCCATTTGGTTGTTAATTTCCACCACCTTTTTCATCATGTTTGATGTTAACATGACTCCTTCAGGTTCTAGCCATTGACTAAAACTAGAAAGCATAGTGTGAGTAACAATATTTATAGTGAGAAAAACGTATAATAATTTATAGAATATTAGGAAACCTTATTTTCAATCTAAAACACATTAAGTTTGACCTAGGTTTTTCATTTTTATCATATATTCAAATCCTTTATAATGGTTTGTAAAGAAAATGTGAATTATCTAAAGCATATCCAGTAGGAGTTTCAAACTAGGTGCATAGTAAGATAGGTTGTCATGTACCATGTTACACTTGAGTTCGTACAGATGCACCTTTTCAGAGTTTTTACCCCTAGGTACATCTCTATCAGAACCAAACCCACTAATAGTATCCATATAGGGATGTATTCCTATGGTTTCAACCCTTTGGATTCATGCGGTCTCTTGGCAGTGTATGATGGGAAAAGGTTATGGCATTTGTGGGTCATATCAGATCGGTGGGATGTGAGAGAGGTGGCATGTCTCAGATGGTGGTTTTTTGTGGGTTTAAGGATACGGAGATGGTGGGTGTAGGGTGATGATGCTTTATTAGCGAGTCTTTCAGGCTGTAATAAGACGGTGGGACGATGGCTCAGGGGGAGATGGTGAGATCAGATGTTGGTTGTCTTTAGCTGTAGATCTTCTCGACGGTGCTTCTTATCTTTCAAATCCAATAGGTTTTCTATCTGGTCTAGATCCAACTGATCTGGTCTATTTTGGTTCTCCTCATGATGTTGCGGCTTCAGGGTTTGGAGGGTGTGCGACGGCTAGTGTGCTCATGGGGAAGAGGTTAGCTACGAGCAGTGACGGTTCTTCCATAGTGTCCTTGTGGTGGATCTAGATTTTTGAGGGTTGATGAGGACATTGTGGGTGGGATGCAGTTGGTGATGGAAGAGACATCATCCTCTTCCATATCTAAGTGGAGGTGGCAATGGTGGTGCTCGAGGTGTGCATGGATCTTGTTGTGGTGTATCTATGAGACATCAATGGTTTGGTGTGGTCAGATCTGGGCATTTGAGGAAGTGGGGTGGTGGCAGCTCTAGATCCAATGATCGTATTGGCATGGTGCACAAATATGGTTGTGGCAGGGTCCTATGGTTGTGTGGTTTCTAGTAGAAGCTGGGTAAAATGGGCCTTCATCCTCTTTGACTTGTGTATAGGTCAATGGGGGGACATGTGTTTTTTAATGTCTTTATTTCATTGGGATTTTGGGCCATTTTTTTCTAAGTACTTTGTGCCTTTGGGTTCTCAGATTTTTTTTGGGTTCTCCCTTTTCCCACAAAAGGGTTTGAGTGTTTTTTTATCTTTTAATAAAGGGGTTTTCCCCACCTTTCCTATTCAAATTATACCTTAGGTCTATTTTATCTAATCTATGTTTTCCTAAATCTAGTTCCCAAGGTTTCTAATAAACTTTCTTTGATACCAACTATAATGATCTGACTTCAGTAAGCCCGGATCTGATGTCTACTGTCATTATATTAGCATGATTACAAGGAAATGAAGCCCAAATGACTGATAAGTTTATTAGTATTGGTAAAAAAATATACATAAATGAGTTTTTTAATATAATTAACACACTAATTACAACATAATTTTTTTTCTTTTGAGTACAAATTTATTCCCACTTACCATATCCTTAAATATATTTCTTAGTACACATATTTGACTCTTGAGGAAAAGAAATATAGTAAGGGTGGTCTCAAATGCCTAGTAAGGTTCAACTACAACAGAAGAAATAATGAATCTATGAGAATAGTCAATATTCCATGATAATAATTGAAACACATGCCATGTAATCAATAAACTGAGAAGGAAGTGTATAAAAAATTTGGAAAGGTAAATAACTAGAAACACATGTCATTCAAATAATAAGCTGAGAATGAAATGCATCCATAGATAGTGTCAAAGAAGAAATATCATGGATAAATAATAATAATAATTGAATTCTGAATAAATTCAATGCTTAATTATTGGTTGTCATGTTTGAGGAACATGGAAACCTATACCATCAAGACCTTTCACTATAAGGTTTAAAAATATAGGTAGAAACCTGTATAATATGCACAACTAATTTGTCTCATGAGATCCTATAAATGCATCAAGGGAATATATAAATTCCAGGCCCCACTCATCATTTATAGTCTAAATCATTCCTTATATCAAGTAATCAATTTAATTAATAAATAATGTATCTTATCAAATATCCATATTGAATAAAGAATATATATTTATTAATATTTTCCTTAATAATCAAATAACTATCAAAGTAAACATCATATGTAAAAATGGTATATGTTTTGTGATTGAATCATGATATTAAATGAAAAATGGTATTATATACACCACATTAAATTGAATTGGTGCATACTGATAAATAAGACTCATTGGAATGTAAATTGAGACAAAATCCCTTACCACTTGGTAAGCATTTATTTAAAAGGTCATGCATTTATAAAAGAAAATATTTTATTTGAAAAGAAACTTGTCAAATTCTAAAGTAATCTTCAAAAAAAATGTTTTCATGGTGGAAATAAATTTTTTCTCATGCCTTATAAGTTAAAAAAACATTCCTTTTACCTTTGTATGAAAAGTACTTTATTTTGAAAAATGATAGGAAAATTCCTTTTAAAGCATTTTGTAAAAAGAAAATGTTTAAAATTATTTTAAAAAATAATTGGATAATATTAAAAAAAATTAAAATAACTTTAGAAAACACTAACATGGAAGATAAATATTCCCCAGTGGAGTCTTAAACAAAAACAATCCTGAATAACGATGAGATTGTGAAATAACCCCTTATAAATTTTTAATCAGTAAAAGTATATGCCCCATAAAAGAAAGAAAATTAAATGAATATAAACATACCATAATATTCAGGATAATTCTCATAAAATACATTCATGGGAATTATATATACAACACACAAAATAAATAAGCAGTGTATAAGGCATGTGTCCCATAAAAATAAAAATTAGACAAAAATCTCTTACCTTGCATTTTCTTTTGGGTGAACGTACTTTAAATTACTCTATAATGGTTTTAATAATGTTATTAACTTATAAAATAACCATAATAATATTTATAATATCATATATTATTTTATTTTAATATCTTATTACCTATTTGTTATCAATCTTTCATTGTTTTCACTATTTCAGGTGTTAATTGCCTAGTTTTTTTAGTATGTTTTGACTTGTTACCTATTTTTCATGTTAATTATATCATGATTTCATCATCTCCAAAATATAAATCATGATTTAAATATAATATATATTAATTATATATATATTTATAATAATTCATAATATTTAGAGATAAGAAATGAAATGCATCGTTAATGGCGACGGTAGGCCGTATGCATGAGTGCTACTTCCATTTCATGGTCATATTAAAAGAATGAAAAGTAAATGATATATATTTATATTATAATTATATTATTATATATATGTAATATAAATCACATATTTTTATTAAAACCATCATTTATATGTTCTATGTATAGTGTGAACAAATCACATCGCTTTGAGGAGGTGGTAGTCCAGACTTCCACAAACGATGTTATCGTATTTACAAAAAATGGAAAGCATGAAGGTATGTATTATATAATAATTAAATAAGTAATAATTAAACATAAATTTCATAAATATCATATAAAAACAGTGTTTTCAAAATAATTAACAACAATTAGAGGTGGTAAAGGAAAAATGAACAGCATCGTTTCACGAGACGGTAGTTCGTCGTACACAAACAGTAAGTTCATTACCCATTTGATGGAAGTTTGCATGGGTGTAGGTATAAACCTTAACATAACAAAATATCAGTATATTTATGATAATTTTGTCATTATATAATCATTTAATGAGAATAATTTAATGGTTTAAGAAAGAAATAAAATGAAAGTGATCGTTGAAGAATGTTACCTCGTTTTCGGTTAACTCCTTTTGGTTTATACCAAAAGACTTTCTTGGTTGGATTTATTCACAAAGGTAGGATTCTAGGATGATGGGAATAAATTTTTAGAGATAAATGGGTTGGTTTTTGTCAATATAGAAGTCTCAAAATGGTGTTAGGAAGTGATGGAGACGGTTCCCTTTTATAATTGAGGTGAGGGGCACTTTTGGAAACTCAAAAAATATTAAATTAATATAAATTAATTTTTAACTCCAAATGGATCAAAAGTAAGTTATTTATAATATAAGACTATGATGGGTATAAATCATCTCAATTAATAATTTTTAGATAAGTTTAGGTCACATTATTACCCATAGATTTTGGTTTTAACCCTTAGTTAAACCCTTTAACTCTAACGTGACAACTTGGATTTTTACTCTTTAAGGGTTAATATATTAACTATAAAATTCTAAAATAACAATAAATTAGTAATGGATGAATTTTTAAACCTTATCCTTATCAGTTTTCCTAATTTTATATTTTTATGAATTTTATATCATTTAATAGAATATTATTTATTTTAAAATATCATTAATGTTAATTTTGAGACTATTAATTTCTTGAATTTAAAAAAAATAAAAACATAAGATAACTTCAAACCAAAACCTCAAATACATATATAATATTCCAATTTCATCTATAAATTTTTTAATGACATTAATTATATCAAATTATATTTATTTTAATATTTTTAATAACATTAATTTGATATTTCCATTAATTAAACAATTACTACATCATCATTTTGTATGCCTTTAATCTGATTATTTATTCTATAAAAATTTAAAAAAAATTATCATTATTAAGGTAAAAATTTTATATTTCCAATAAATAAATATATATATATATATATTCAAATGGATCCCCTATATAACCTCATATTAAAAATATTTAACTTATTAAAAACAAAAGAATGAAAAAATAGACTTTTCTTTGAATAAAATACTATAAATGTATTGAAGTCATAAAGATGTCTCCAATTACTAAAAAACATCTGTAGGATTATTTTGGTCAAAATTTATTCATCTAATTAAATTATGTCAAGTTTTAGGGTAATTTTATAATATTATTTTTTGCCATTAATTATCAGATTTACCATTAACCGTGGTAATAAAAATTACCAAAGTCTACTATTCATATTTTTTCAAAAAATAAAAGGGACCTAATTACTAAATTATTACCATATTATTAAAAATATTTAATCCTTTTTTTAAAATTAAAAACACAGAACTGCCTAAAATTAATTTAAATTTAATCATATGGTCGGGGCGTGAAAGCGAGATTTTAAAGTTAAAACATTCAAAAAATTGAAATGTTTTTATATCCTTATTCAATGTGAAATTTATTCCAATGATCTATATTATATTAAATTATAAAAAATGACATAGTTATACTTTAAAACCAATTAAAAATATAATTTATCCATATAAATTATTTAAATAAAAAAGTTGCTTTCAATTAAAATGCAATATTTTATCACTATTCATGAGAACATGAAACTTATCAGAAAAATACCAAAACTTCAACCGAAGTAAATTTTTATATTCAAATTTAAAAGAATAATATTATTTTTTTCAAAAAAATATATATAAAAGTGTCAAAAATTGGATTTAAAATAGGTCTTTCATTAAAAGGTTGTAAAATGCCTTTAGAAAAATATAGTTTTTTATGCATAAGATTGGGTTTGTTCTTTTATTATGCCTCTAAAATATATTGTATGGATATCAAAAAATATTTTATTGAATATAAAATATATATATTCCATTAATATTATTCACTAATATTAATTAATTTAATTTATTATAATAAAACACCTTTTTGAGTATAACACATTTCCTTTATATTCAACTAGTTTTTATATTTATTTCTAATTAATTGGTAACCTATTAATTTATCTTATATTTTTATAAACCATATATTTTCATAATTTAGTTAATACAATTCATAACTACCAATTTAATGGCTATGTTATATCTTATTATATTAAATAATAGTATTTTAATAATATATTGTTGTTCGATAAAACTTATTATTGTGTGTAATGCAAGATATTGAAGAAATTAGTTGATGCATTTGACGTAAGATAACTTGGTATCATGTGAATTTCAATATATATCATAGTTTTAATTTATTTAAAATGGTAAATATATTGTAGAGACTTGGGATTTTATATTCTTTTGTGTGCTTGGTGTTGTGTGTCATACACGCTATCGAATACAATGTTCTTACTTTATAATTTCAAGGCATTACAAAATAGATGTCTTGATAAAAGAGGCATGGGATAAAGAATTATTTTAAATTATTTTTTTCATTTAAAATAAAAAAAAGGAGGTTTATACATGGTAATTTATGTGATGTTGGATTTCATTTACTTATAAATGAAAAACCTATTTTTTAAATTTATTTCGAACCAATATAACAAAAATTTAAATTGAAAGGAATAACACAAACTCCTTGGTGGGATCATACTGATATTGGTTTCACTCACAACCTATATAAACTTTTTTGTTTATGCATATATTATGATTTATTTTAGGTACCTTGGATTAGCTCTCCTTCTCATTAATTTAGTGATGGTTGTTTTGGGATTTGGAGTATGGAAATGGTTTATATGGAGATGGTAGAAATTTGGTTTGAGTTTTGTTTGGGATGCGTATGTGTCGACCTTGAAAACCCATACCTCTTTGGTTTATCTTGTATCATGGTGTTTATGTTTATTATTATTGTTCAATTTATTGTACATCTCTTTATTTATATGGTACAATATTTTGAATGTTTCTAACTTTTTGTTCTAGTTTATTGATGGTGTGGACATCATAACTATGAATGGGTCATGCTGGATTATCAGTAAAATCTGTGAGTGGTATGTCATTCAAGGATGAAATCATTCTTATTGTTTTTTCTTTAAGACACTAGAACTATTTTCCATCATGTGGTGATCGGGAATTCACCTCAGGTATATCCCAAGACAGCTTGGGTGCCTGGTCCAAGGGTGTCCTAGGTTGGTTCATGAAAAATATAATATCATAGAAATCACTTTCTATTTAGGTCATATCTAGATAGAAAGGAGTCTCAGACTGTCATTGGGACTCAAGAGGTAGATCATGAGTATGTGAAAATCACCACCTCTCCTGATGAATCTTAAATTGTTATGTGTGGTTGAGAGTATTTAATTGGAGTTTGGTTTTGGATATATTTCAAGTATTTAGATCTGATATGATGATGGTTTAGTCCCCAAAGAGTGTACTAATGATTTCGAGGGTCATTTTGAGTTTTAGAGGTGAAAGTGGTTAACAAAATATGGTTATAAAATTAGCCTGAATGATCTAGTAAAATGTGTGGAGCTCATGCAGAATGGGTCAACAACAATCATAGATCTTGTTTCATGGTTGGTGTATTTTTTACCAGCATGTGTAGTCAAACAGTTCACAATTTCATTTCTTTTTCATAAGTGTTTTTTCTCCCTTTCTTTCCTAAATGATCCCAGTGTTGTTTATCATTGGTGTTGCGTTAAATAAGGGATTTGTTTTGTGAAATTGATGTCATTTTAGTTGATGTTATGCTTTATTTCCAAGTTTTTCCTTTGAAGGACTCTTTTTTTTTTAAAATAAGTTTTTGGTTGTGAAAAGTGTGTTTTGGAAATTGTTTATGAAAAAATTTTAACCTTCATGAGATGTTTTTAATTGGTTATTTAGAGTGTTTCAAAAAGTAATTAATTTCAAAATTTAATTTTGAAAGTATTTTAGGATGAAAAAATATTTTGATATTTATATGTATTTTTGGTTTGTTTTTTATGATTATGAAGTCTTTTCAAATAGTATTTTGATTAAAAATGAATTATAGAGAAGTTTTGAGACATGGGAGAAAAAATCAAGTAAAATTTTGATTTATAAAGAAACTGAGAAGGTGTTTAGTAATGGGATTTTCTTATAAATTTTAAATGGAAAGAATTGTTTTAGAAATTAAATTTCAAAATATAAATATATTTTTTAAAGGAATGGATTATTTATAAGGGTATTGAGTTTTTTGAAAAAGGTAGTTTTATATATGTTTCTTGGATGAGTGTGTTTTGGAGTTGTTTTGGTTTGTGATAGATTTGTGTGATTTGATTTGGGAATAACATATGGATTGAGTTCATGTATTGTATTAGTTGTTATATGAATCCCATAAAGGTCTTGATAAAAGATATGGAATTTATCTTTGTTCTTTGGTATCATTATTCTAGTTAGAGAATCTGCCTAGACGTAGAATAGAGTGGTAGATCTAAAATTTACAATACCCATGTATTTCATCTTGGATTTATTGAATCGGTGTCCTTTGATCCATGATGATTGGGGATCATTGAGGTAGTGTATTTGTTAGATAATATCAAAAGTATTCTTAGTCCACTGGGTTATTAAGGTTTTAGGGTTTGTTTTGGTGAAACCGCTTGGGTTATCTTCGAAGGGCTGTAAGTTGAGTTATCAAAGAAGTAAATCATGGTTTTAATTGGGTTTTTGGAAACTATTAGTTGTTTTAGTATTTTTTTAGCATGTTTTAAGGTTTCTAGATTTCCTTTTCTAGATGGTTGTATATCCAGGATATGGGTGTACTTATCTAATTTTAGGTTACCTTCTCTTGATATTTATAGTGTTTCTTATGATGTGGTTGTGTTGTGGATATTTTGAGGTTGGATTCATGATGGTTTGATCATTGGTGACCTTTTTCTGGTTCTTGGTAACTAAGATGAGATCTTCCTTTGGGATTTTGAGCACTCAAGAGTTCTAGTTTTATTTTTTTGGTTCATAATGAGATGGTGTTCCATATTTGATATCCTAGTTTACTTATTTGAGTAGTGTTTCATAGGTCTAGAACCCATGTTGTTTCTTGATAAATTCTATTTGGGTGTTGTTCTCATTGGCCTTGTGGTTTATTTTTATTGTTGATCTCATTGATTTTAATCATTACATGTGGATATTTAATTTCCTTTGGGTTGTGCTTTCCTTGGGAGTTAGTGTTAGTTATTTGGTGATTTATCATGATTTTTGGAATTGGGTGATTCTTGTATATGTGTTCTTATATTTGATGCTTCATTTTGGTGGTGTGTTCCTCCATTTATTTCAAAATTTTAGATAAATTCTAAATAGCAGGGAAACCTATGCTTGGTCTTTGTTCTCCTTAAGTCGTGTGTATATTATTTATAGTTGTGTTCTTTTTAGAGATGATTAAGAATTTTGTATAATTGATCTATCGATTTAGATAAATAATTGATGTTTGATAGTATTTTTCCTTAGTTTCTCTCTAGTTGTTTCCCAACTAAACCTTCCTCTTTTCATGGGGTGTTATTGGGGATTGTTTTTAATATGTATAATTTTTCCAAAAACTTCTTATCAGAAAAAATGGATTAGTATAGAGATTGTAACACCCCGTTTCGCTATAACTATTATTATATTAATTAATTTTTTTGTGATTTAAATTTTTATATATTTTTATCATGAATTTCAATTTTTATAGAGTTTTTGTTATGTGAATGGTTCACACTTGGACACCACATATTTAGTACAAAATGTGTGGATGACCCTTATGTAGCACTCAAGAGGTGAAAAACTTAGGAGAAACTATGTGTGTGACCCTTGTATAGAGCATTTTTAGTTTATTTTTTAATGTACATGGTTAGTCTACATGGGTAGCATATGAAAAGGGGGTACCATACAGGGTTACCCTTCCATGTGATTTGTCTGACGCACAATTTCTTCAAGGTTAGAGGAATTCATGCGATAACTATGAAAATAATTCTATAGTATTAACAGATCCATTTTTCATTTTTGGAACATGGTTTGATAAACTGTGTAGTAGTCGTGAGAGCTTCCCGATTTTGTAAAAATTTTAATTTCCTTTTTTACCCCTTTTACATTTTAAGGGGTTTCTCCCTTCTTTTCCCACATTTGGGTTGACTGATCCTGGTTTCACAAGTGGGATATCATTCCTCCCTTCCTCATTAATATCCAACCCATACCACCTTTATTTCAAGTGGATATCTCAAGGTAAACCCCTTATTCGTTTTGTTTTACCTTATCCCCATTCCTATTTCCCTGGTACTTTGGTTTCTCCCTCTCCTACAAACCCTAGGAGTTTCCCTAGTTAGATTTTGGGTTCAAGGTGGATTATTATTGTTTTTTTGTTAATATGGATTATGGATGGATCCCTAAGTCTTGTTTGATAAATCTATATTATAGGTGATGAATTCCATCTTGATTGTCATTGATTTGAGGTAGGTGATTTTTTTCTTTTATTTGTAATTTCATTTGGGGATTGATTTTTTTAAATGCCTTATTTGTTAAATTAAATCTATATGTTTTTATGGGAACTAGTTTTATAAATATTTGGAATGAAATCAAATGACATAAAAGGTGTTTTTCTGTTTTTTAATTTTTAAAGGGATGATTGTGTGACATGTGTTCATAAAGTGTTCAAAAGAGTTTATTTAAAATGAAATATATGTTTGAAGGTATTTTACCCCATTTAGGTCATAAATTGAGTAAATGTGGTTTTGTTTTATTAATCTTTTTAAATTAAGGGTTTTATGTTATAAAATGGGTTTGAGCTTAGTTCTTAATGAGGTTTTTTTAAAATCAATGGTTTTGAAATGAGTTTAATGAATTGTTTTAAATGGGTTCATTTTAAATAGTTATTTAAAATGAAATTTTAAATGAAATGGCTTGGAAAATTGAGTTGGGATTTTAGTAAGGATCATTTGGCACTTTTAAATTTGTTTTCATGGTGTGATTATGAGATCCTATTGAAGCCCCTTGTTTGTTTTGTTCGGCATGGATTATGGATTGAGGGAAATATTTTATATTTTATCATAGTATAAATGATATGTGGCAAGGAATGTTTCTTTAAAGGGAGTTGGAGGTGAGTTTATATTAATATTATTCTTTTATAAATGAATTTTTTGACTTCCCCCCTCCCATTTCAAACTTCATGTGGATCCTATGCATCTTGGTGAGGGATAGAGAGATGGTTTCTATCTAGAACTGATGATATATAGTGGATAATCTATGGTTTTGGAGTCCATATAGAAGTGCCACTAGTGAGTCTATATTAGAGAAACTGATTGTTTATAGACTTATGAATACATCTATAGATCTTCATATGGTTTTAACCAATGTATATATAAGATTTACACATGAGATGATTAGAAATTGACCATGATACTAGATGATTATCCGTAGGGTAATTATATTTTTTGTTCCCTAGTTTGATTGAAATATATGACATTATTATTTGTTTTTATTTATTGGTAATGAAATGTATTAGTGTTTTGTTTCTATCATTGCTTCATTTAGATTGTTTTATTAAAATTTTTACAATGATATTTATAAGATTGTGTTTATAAAGTGATTTCAAAAATGGATTTAAAATGGATGTTTTGATAAAATAGGCATGGGCCAACGAAATTTTTTATAAATGATTGTTTTTAAACTAGCATAACTAAAATTTCACTTTAAAGGAACAACAAAAACTCCTTGGTGGGATCCTACTGAGATTGATTTCACCCAAACCTTGCAGACACCATTTGGTGTTTGAATCTCAAATAGTTTCTTTTATATACCATACATTTTTTCTCATTATTTTTGGGTTGTTTGGTGATGGTTGTTTTGGTATGTGGAGCATGGTAATGGATCATAAGGAGATGAAAATGGTTTGGTTTGAGTTTTTTTGTTTTATTTTAGGATGAATATGTATCAGCCTTGATAGCCTATACCTATTTGGTTTATTTTGTATCATGATGTTTATGGTTATTATTATTATCCAATCTATGGTATGTCTCCTTATTTATGTTTCATACTTGGTTGGATGTTTTTTCTTTTTTATTCCTATTTATTGATGGTTTTGACATCTAACCTATGAACAGGTTATGTCAGATTCTAGATAGAATCTACTAGTGGTACGTTATTCGAGGGTGAAATCGTTCCCGCTGGTTTTTCTTTAAAAATTGGCACTAGTTTCTAGTTTGGGGTGATCAGGAACATTCCTCAGGTATATCATGGTATGTATCAGGTGTTCGGTCTATGGGTAAAATAATTTGGTTCATGATAAAAAATGTAATTAGATCACCCTATATCTATTTTGGGTGTGTTTGGGTAGAAAGAAGACTAGGACCATTGTCAAGAATCAAGAGGTAGATCTGGGGTAGGTGACCGATCACCACCTCTCATGATGAAACTTGAGTTGCCATGGGTATCCAATATTTTATCCTTGAGTTTGAGTTCAATTTTGGATATCTCTAATACATTTTGATGTGATATGATAATGTTTTGTTCCCTTATGAGTGTATTAGTGATTTCAGGGGTCATTTTTAGTTTTGAAGGTGAAAGTGGTGAATGAACTAGGGATTCATGGTTAGCCTAAATAGTCTGGTAAACCATATAGATCTTGTATAGAATGGGTCTACAACCATCATAGAGCTTGTTTAATGGTTAGCATATTGTTTACCAGTCCATGCAACTAAAATGTACAGAATGTTGTTTCTCCTATGAAAGCATTATTTCACCTCCATTTCTTTGTGAAATGAACCTAATAATGCTTAATATTGGTTTGAGGTAAAATAAGGGATAAATATTTAGAAATTTATTTGGTTTTAGTTGATGTTATGCTTTGATTCATGCTTCATACTTTGAAGGAAACTTGTGTGTCTTGGAAAACTAGTTTTTGGTTAGGAAATGGGATTTTATAAATTGCTTATGATAAGTTTTTAACATTAATGAGATGTTTTGAATTGGTTATTTAGAGTTTTTTCAAAATTAATCAATTTCAAAATGGATTTTTGAAAGTATTTTTGAATGAAAAGGGTTTTTATATTTATGGTATTTTGTGGTTTGTTTTTTATGCTTGTGAAATTTTTTCAAAGGGGATTTTTATTTAAAATGAATTTTGTAAAAGTTTTAAGACATGAGAGAAAAACGTCAAGTAATATTTTGATTTATAAATAAATTGAGAATGTATTTGGGAATAGTATTTTCTTGGAAATTTAAAATTGGAGGTATTGTTTTAGAAGTTAGATTTCAAAATGGAAATGAATGTTTTAAAGAAAAGGATCGTTTTCAAGGGTTTTGATTTTTTGGAAAAAATGAGTTTATATATGTTACTTGGATGAGTGTGTTTTAGTGCTGTTATGTTTTGTGATGGAATTTGGTGATTTAACATGGAAAATATGGATAAATTTTGTTAGTGTTTCATATTTTTTTCTATATATCTTCTTGAAAGGTCTTGATGAAGGATAATGTGTTTCTATTTGTTTATAGGTGTTGTTTACTTAGTTGGTGACTCTATCCAGACTTATAATATAGTGTTTTATTTAGAATCTCCCATATCCTTGGATTCTATATGGGATTTCTTAAATAAGTTTCCTTTATTCCATGAGTCTTGGGGCCTTTGGGTAGGTGCATCAGTTAGAGAATATTGAGAGAATTCTTATCCCTAGAAATTCTTAAGGCCTTATTATGTGGATTCTCTAAGGGTTTTTCTTAGGGTTGATCCTCGTGCCATCTTTATAGGGTAATAAGTTGAGTTATAAAAGAGGGAAGTATTTGATATATTCAGGTTTTTTATGATTTTTTTTTTGTTTTGGGATTTTTTTTGTGTTTTGGGATTTTGGTTTTCTTTTATGGATGGTGGTATATTTAGGATCTAGGCATTCTGTACTAATTTGGGTTTTACTTCACTTGATATTTAAAGTATTTTCTTGTGATGTGGTTTTTATATGGTTGTTTTGAGGTTGGATTCATGATTTTTTTATCATGGGTGACCTTGGATTGGTTCTTGGGTAACTAGGATGAAATTTTCCATGGATCTGTTGAGAACTCAAGGGTGTTGGGTTCATTTTTTTGGTTTCACCATGAAATGGTGTTCCAGATTTGAGATCCCAACTTACTATTAGTAGTATTATGGTATGAGTCTATAATCCATGTTGTTTCTTATTAAATACTATTTGGTGGTTGTTCTTATTGTCCTTGTGGTTGATTTTTATTATTAAGCTTAGTGATAATCATCATTTTTTCAGATTTTGAATTTACTTTGGGTTATTCTTACCATGAGAGTTAGATATGGTTCTTTGGTGATTGTTCATGGTTGTTGGAATTGGGTGAATCTAGTAGATGTGTTCTTATAGTTGATGTTTTGTTTTGGTGTCGTGTCTCTCCCTTTGTTTCTCTATTTTAGATAAATTCTAAATGGTGGGGAGAACTATGCTCAGTCTCTATTCTCCTTAGGCCATGTGTGTCTTCTTTATAGTTATGTTATATTTGGAGATGATCAATGATTTTCTAGAGTTGATATGTTGGTTTATATAAATCATTGGTGTTCGATGGACTTCTTCCTTAGGTTTTCTCTAGTTATTTTTCTTCCTGACTTTACTCTCTCCATAGGTTGTTATTGGGGTTTTTTTATAATATGTCCAATTTTTTCAAAGACCTTTTGGGGGTAAAAAATGGAATAGTTGGGAGATTGTAACACCTCGTGTCACTATATCTATTATTATATTAATTTATTTTTGGGTAGTTTAAATTTTTATAAGTTTTTATCTTGAATTTTAATTTTTTTAGAATTTTTGTTTTGTGCACAATTCACACATGGAAAATGCATAGTTTTTAGAAATTGTACAGATAACCCATACAGTTCACTCATAAGGTATATAGTTTGGGGATAATTACTTAGGATAAACCCTACATGTTACCCTTATGTAGGTCCTTTTTAGCTCATTTTTGAATGTACACGGTTAGTCTGCATGAGTAGCACACAGCCAAGGGAGACCGTGTAGGGTTACCCTTCCATAGGAGTTGTATTGTAACAGTTCATGCCTTACTAGTCCATTAATTTTATGTTTTTGGTGTTTGAGGTGTTTCAAAGGAGGATAGAGGAGGTTTCATGGTGGTTGGAAGTGCAGTAGGAGTGTTGTGGGATATTCACACTATGAAAGGTTTACATGACCTAAATTGGGGATTCGCGACTTGTGAAGCTAGAAAATTCATAGCTTGTGTTTGGATGAGGTGTGAAAAATGAAGTGGATTCACCTCGTGAAAGTTTAATTCATGAAATTCAATTAATAAAATCCTGAGGTAGCATGAGTTTCAACAGAAGTTAGAAAAATGGGAATTCACATCATGAATGTGTTAAATGATATGAAAGTTTCAAGTTCCATGTTATTTTATAACCATTTTGGATGATTTATTTTCATTTGTACATACCTATATCTCTTTATAATTCTAGAATAACCCTAGATTCCCTAAGGATATCTTAAAACTCTTTTCATCCTGCTATGATCTATTGGTTCTGGTGGATGCATGTTGGCGATCTAGGGTGACTTCTATCTTTTTCATAGGGTTCCTTTAATTATTATTTGTAGATCCACTATGTTGGTTTGGTTTTGGTTTTGGGTGTGTATAGTTTTTGTTTTTACAACCATTTGGTGTGGTGTAGGTTGATTCACAAGTTCCTTGTGTGGTGGTGGTTTTTGGGGGTGTACAATGAGATCAGAAAGCTTCCTTGGGGTAGGGAATCTTTATTCTCACTTGTTTATGTGTTGTGTGTGGGATTTGTATTCTTTTTATTTTCTTTGGGGGAATATTAAGGGATCATGTAATGATATAATTAGTTGTAATGACTAAAATTGATTGGTGTGGTGATCTATCACATTCTTTACTATTTTGATACATGTTGTTGATGTTTTTATGTATGCCTATTACCAATTATGAAAATAACAGTTGATGGTGGCCTTGTTTTCACTGTAGTTTTTATACTATAATGACACATTTTGTGTTTTTGTGTGATCTCACTCTGAATAAAAGTTTAAATAAAATATATTTGGCTAATAATTGGTTTCCCTTAGACATTTTCTTTGTGTGATAATACCCATGTAACATCCTGTTAATATTTTCAATTACTTTTTGACCCTCATTTTTTATCTTGCTCTGAGTAAGGTTTATCTAGGTTTTCTTCAGGTGAAAAGTTGAAACTTTTGTATATTTTTGGGTTGTGGACGGTTAGCACAGGGTTTTCCCAAACTGTGTACCCACCAAGGGTAAACTATAAAAACCCAAACAGTGGGGCTTTTCATGGTTGGTGCACAGTATCCCAAACTACATTCCCACCTAGTATAAACCATTCACCCCATCACAAGTTTGCATAGTTAGGGTGTACGTTTTGAAAAACCATGTGGACCAACCCATCTAACTATGCACACATACTTTTTTAATTCTGAAAAATATTTTAAAATTTTCCAAACCCCCATATAACCCCCTTCTCAATTCTTCTTTCCTCCTTAGGTTTTTTTATATCATCTATTATTTATGGATCTAAAATCCTTTGTTTTGGATCTTGAATCTAGGTTTGAATCCTTGATTATCATTTTTAATGTTCTTTGTTGGAAATTTCTGTTGTAAGTATCATGATTTGGAATTATGTGATTAAGGTAGGTGGTTCCATTTAAGATTGGTCAAATTTATTTAACCTTTAACTAATTGATTTTTTATAATTGATTTCAATTATATTATGAAATACTAATTCAATGTGAATTGTGAATTGGAAATTGATTTGGCATGAGATTTTTGGGAAAAATCCCAATTCCAATGGAATTGGAAATTGGGGTGTGATTTGAATTTGATTCAATTTTTGAAAATTGGTTTTGAGAAAAATGGATTAAATTGTTTTGATAAGAACCCATGATTGTTTTTATATTGAAAAGCATGAATTGATTAAAAACTCGTGTTTTGGTTTTTAAATAGAAATTGGAATATTGAAATTAGAATGGGGAAATTGTTTGTTAAATATATTTAAAATAACTTTCCCATTATTGATTTATTTATTGAATACATGAGAGCCTGGGTATTTAGTAAGTTATTTGGGATAAACATTCTATGATGGTAATTTCGTATCAATGTATTGAAAATTTACAACTTTAACAAAAACATAGTTCAGTGGATCTTGTCCCCAGTGGGATGTTGATGGGTCCTACTCAGCCTGTTCCCAAGGGATGTGTGTTCACATTTTTGTGATCACAAATATAAGTGTGTGGGGATATCATAACTAGAAACTATCGTACCACTTGAAAGATGACCATGTTTCTTATTGTTATTATTTTTATATATATTCCATTGATTTTGAAACTATTTTATTCATGCCTGTTTATTTATATAAACTATTTTATATAAAATGTTTACTTAATCCATTGATTGAATTGTTTCCATCATTTAAAATGAGAATCCTATTTTTTTAATATTAAATTGTACAACCATGCATGTGTATTTAAAATTAAAAATAGTATTTGGTTAATTATTGTGGAATCTTATTATAGAACACTTGGTGAGACCCTATTGGGATTTTATCTCACACACTAACTTTTCCTTTGGGTGTTTGTATATTTTTTTTCCTCTAGGTTTGATCAAGGGGAAAGTACAACATAGATGTGGTGGTTATTGTTGATTATTTGGACATTTAGTATTGTTGTATATTGGTAATTGGGTCGTTTATCTTGTCTAAATATGGTACTTTATGATGTAATTTTTTTGTTTTTTTATACCTGTTTGACTTCTGGTACTTCTTTATTTGGGATTTTTCTTTGAGCATATTGATTTTTATATGTTTCTTCCTCTGTTTGTGGAAAATTCATTCCCAATTTAGTATTGTATGATGATAGTTTCCAGTTACCAACCCATGGGGATCAGGAACTCCCTTTGGGATAATGAGACTTAAGTCACCATGGGAGGTTTGAGAAAGGTGCCTTGATGATTAGTTCTAGTATTTTCACTACTTTTATCCAGATAGGTTGAAATCCAAATATTTGTATCTATGTGATGAGATTAATTTCCCTATTTATCTTGTTGTCTGACTGATCTGAGTAATATTCTGATGTCTTCAGATTTTTTCTGCTTATGTTTTGTTGCATCATGCCTATGAGAATATGACTTAATATGATCCAGGAGGAAGCTGTTAATGAACCACAATGAGAAAATCTTCCCTTGGACCAGAATCTAGTTGAGGTTATTGAGTGTGTTATCTAAGCTCTGGGACAAGCACATTCACCCAATTTCATTCATGCTCTAGTTGTTCAAACTCAGAGGTATGAATTCAAGAATAATTCTCAGAAGTTCCTTTTTCAAAAGACAATGGAGTTTCAAGGATCAAATGATCCTCCAAAGGATAAGGATTGGCAGTGGACTGAGCTTTTATTTGAGTTTTTGGAAATTCACGATTCAATCATTAAAAAATGTCCCACCTTCAAGATATAAGAGCATAGAAGGAGATAGTGGGACACATTGGTGATGGATAAGAATCAAAATGTCTTAGAGTAGAAGTAATTTAAAGTTATTTTCACTGATTAGTTCTATTCAGAGACTATGGTGTTGGATAAGGCTGTGGAATTTTTTAAACACGATCAGGCTAATGGGAACGTGATAGAATATACAAATTGCTTTTTTGAGCTTGTGCAATTATCACCTAATATTTTATCAAATGATAATATGAAGACTCGATGGTTTAATATGGGACTTAGATCTGATATTCTTTCTCATTTTTTCTTACAGATGATCTCTTCTTATACTGATTTTTTGGATAGAGTATTGATGGAAGATATTTATCTAGATGGTAAGTCCAGATTTATAAGATATTATTTTTCTCCTAGTGGAAGTTTTGTGAGTTCCTTCAAATAAAATAGAAAGTGTGATGAGTATCTTGGTGGTTCTTGACAACAAGTTCCTTCTAGACCTCCTATAGTTCTAAGTATAGGCCCTCTGATTTTCTAGCAGTGTGGAAATCCTGGGAACTCAAAAGAGGTTTGCACCGAGGCACCCAAGGTATGTGGTTCTTATGGATTCTCATGACACTTAAATAGAAGTCATGTCATTTATATTCTTCTCCACATAGTGACATAAGATCATCAACACTAAAAAGTACTATAGTGAAATCAGATGCTTCATAAACAAAGGGGTTCCATCCATAGGTATTCAGAATGAAGATTCTTCATGTAGTGGAAGAGTCTTAAAAAGAATCATATATGAGTCCAATGAATGTGAGAAGTACCATTATTGTTGCTTCATCTTTACTGATTGCTTTACTTAAAACCATTGTATATAATTCATTCATTTTGACTCGTATTGTGAATATTCTAAATCTTCCTATGATAATTTTATCTTATGTGATGGATATTATCACACTTCTTGGAATGAAGATAGAGCAGGGTTTTCATTGTCTTCCTTGTGTTTTATAATTATCAGATATTAATATCACTTGGTACTTTCTGTTTCTCAACATGAAACCTCTTGACATCATATTTGGGATAGATTGGATTATTTCTAATAAATCTAGAATTTATTGTTATCTTCAACGAGTCTCTATCAAGGCACCTCATGGGGTGTTCCGTATCTTATAGGGAGAATTAGACCCAAGTTCAAGCAGAGACAAACCTTCTTATCTAGAGTTGGGGAAATTAGTATTAGTGTTTTATTTTGATTTAGAGTGAGAATCCTTGTGTGATGATCCCCCTCTAGTTTTCATTGAGTTTCCTGATGTTTCTCGTTCTGAATTCTCTAGTTTTTCACCAGTAAGGGACGTAGAGTTTTCTATTGATTTAGTAACGAGTACTCAAATATTATCTATTCATTTTACTTTATGACACTAACTAAAATGGATGGTTTGAAGACTCGTCTAGATTATCTTTTAGAGAAAGTATTTATATGCCTGAGTGTTTCAGCTTGGGTGGTTCCTATTCTCTTTTCTAAGAAATTCAATGGGTCACTTCTCCTTTGTGTTGATTACCGAAAACTCAATCGAGTGACGGTAAATAAAAATTATCCATTTTAATGGATTGATTATCTATTTGACCAGTTGAAAGGGGTGAATTAGTTTTTGAATATTGATCTTTTATCTGGTTATCACTAGTTGAGAATAAAAGAATCTAACATTCAGAAAACTACCTTCAGGTGTGGGTATAGCCATTATGAGTACCTTGTCATTCCATTTAGTCTAACCAATGATACTTCAGTCTTTATGGCTTCGATGAACATGATCTTCCATGAGTATCTTGATAATTTCATGGTGATATTTTTTGATTAAATACTTGTTTACTCTAAGTCCAAGGAGAATCATGTGTGTCATTTGGGAGTAGTTTTGGAATTGGAGAGAAATCACCAATTTTATGCCAAGCTATCGAAATGTGATTTTTGGATTCAGGAACTAAAGATCTTAGCACATGTGTTGTTGGAACATGGTATTTAAGTCGATCTTGATAAAATGAAATCTGTTATATCTTGGGGTAAATTGTGTAATGTTTTCTATAATCAGAGATTCTTGGGTTTATTGAGGTATTATAATTGGTTCCTAAAGTATTTCCCATAGTTGGATTATTTGATGACCACTCTAACTGAAAAAGGGGGAAAATCCCTAGTATGAGAAATTATAGAATTATTTTACTGATTTGAAATGTATTTTGACTTCTGAACTATTTTTTACCCTTCCATGGGTTGAGCAGGTCTATGTGGTCTTCTGTGATGCATTAGGTTTAGGTTTGGGTTTTTTCTCATGCAGGGTGGTCACATAATTACCTACAACTCTTGAAACATTAGGCTTCATGAGAATAATTATCTAACCCGTGACCTTGAACTTTCAATTGTGTTGCATGCACTTAAGATTTGGTGGAATTCTGTTTTTAGAGAAAGTTTTACCATGTATTTTGACCAAAAAATATTGTGTTATATCTTTTTATAAAAATATTTTAATATCCACCAAAGGCATTGGGTGGAATACCTACAATATTTTTATTTTGATATTGCCTATACCCTAGGGAAAAGGAATGACATTGAAGATGCTTTGAGTAGTAAAATTCTAACCCAGGTTATGAAAGATTCATCAGAAGAGTGAAACTTGATGATTTTTTTGCACAGTTTCATATTGGAGTTTAGGAAATATGGGATGAGTTTGTTTTAGATAGTTTTCAATTGACCTATAATCTCTTGAAGATTATTCTTTAGGAATATATGATTGATGATGAGTTCCATAGCATTAGAGACTCTATTTATGGTGGGGAGACCATTTCTAAGTGGTGATTCTCCACAGAGGGTATTCTAGGTTTTTTGAATCATTTTTTATATCGTTATAGGTAAAAATATATGTGATGGTGGATTTCCATAATTCTCAGTGGGTTGTGCACCTGAGAACCAAAAAGATTCTATATGTCATCGAACGATGATTCTGGTGGTCAGGTATGAAATGGGGAATTGTTGATTTTTTTCTCTCATTATTATAAGTGCCAAATGGTCAAGGATGACCACCAGAGACCTACGAGTTTGCTTTATCCACTTCTAGTGCCAACTTGGAAGTGGTATGATATTTCTATGTATTTTTTTGGTTAGGTTTCCACATACCTAAATAAAGAAGAATGTTATATGGGTTGTGATTGATAGGTTTACCAAATCAGATCAATTTATACCCATTTGTGATACAACCAAAGTTGAGGAGATAGGAAATATCTTTGTGAGAGATATTGTTTATTTTCACAGAGTTCCATCTACTATAGTCTCTGATAGAGATACAAGTTTTACTTATCTCTTTTAAAGAGTCCTTCAGGATGCATGGGGATCTCAAGTTCATTTGAGTATGACATATCATTCGTAGATGGATGACCATATATATATATATATATATATATATATTCTTGAGGATACGCTTCATACCTACATCCACGATTTTTGTGGGGATTCGTATGACCATTTGGGGCTGGTTGAGTTTTCTTATAATAAACAATAGTTACCAGTCTGTGATTAGAATGGATCCTTGTGAGGCCTTGTATGACTATCCTTGTAAATCTCCATTTTTTTAGTCATATATCGATGAAAGTTCCTTGGATGGATAAATATTGGTTCAAGATATGACAATAAATATTCAATTAATTCGTCAAATAATTTTTACAACACATATCCTGTATAAATATTATGATGATATTCATCATAGTCCATTGGAATTTTTAGTTGGTGATCAAGTGTTCTTGAAATTTTCACCTCATTTTGGTCATTAATGGCTTGGGAGTCATGGGAAACTTACTCCTCATTTTGTGAGACATTTTGAGGTTGTTGAGAAGGTGGGGAAAATATATTACCATTTAGAACTTCCACCAAAGTTCACATCGATACATAACATGTTCCATGTATCAAATCTTCAAAAGAACCTTTCTAATCCATCTCATATTCTAAGCTGGAGTGATCTTGATGTTGAACCTAATTTATCTATGACTAAGAATATGGTTAGGATAACTGATTCTAAAACCAAGGTACTTAATGGGATGATGATACCATTGGTTTGAGTGATATGTAATCATGATTTTGATATGCATGAAACTTGGGAGAGAGAGACACTGATGAGATATCAGTGGTCTCATCTTTTTGACATGGAGGATACTTGATAGGATTTCTGGGGACAAAAATTTTCTATGGAGGTTAGTATATAACAACCTCTTACTATTTTCGAGTACTCCTCAACCCTCATTTTTTATCTTTCTTTGATAATGGTTATATTGGGTTTCTTCGGGTGGAAATTTGAAAATGTTGGAAGTTTTTGAGATGTGCACAGTTGGCATATGGTTTTCCCAAACTGTGTTCCCACTCAGGGTAAAACATGAAAGCTCAAATAGTGGGGGTTTTCATGGTTAGTGCATGGTTTTCCAAACTGTGTGCCCAACTAGTAGAAATTGTGCAACCCTTCCTATATAACCATGTTGGCATACTTTTTAAATATGAAAATTATTTTAACATTTCTCAAACCCCCATATAAGCTCCCACTCTCTTCTTCATTCCTCCTTAGTTTTTTATATCATCTTTTTGTTGATGGATCTAAACTCTTTTATTTTGGATCTTGAATCTTGGTTTGACTCATTGATCTCTGTTGCCAACATTTTTTGTTGGTGATTCCCATTGCGGATGTCGTGATATGGGATTCTGTGATTAAAGTAAGTGGTTTCATTTAAGATTTGAAAATTTTATTTAACCTTGAATTTATTGATTGTTTTAATCTTCATTTAATTATATTATGAAAAATTAATTCTATGTGAATTGGGAATTGTAAATTGATTTAGCATGAGATTGTTGGGAAAACCCCCAATTCCAATGGAATTGAAAGTTGGGGTGTGATTTGAATTTGATGGAATTTGTGAAAATTTATTTGTGAATTTATTTTGAGAAAAAAATTCTTAAATTGTTTTGACAAGAAACTATGATTGTTTTTACCTTGAAAAAGGCATGAATTTATTAAAGACCTATGTTTTTCTTATGGAAATTGGAATATTGAAACTAAAAATAGAGAAGTTTTATTTTAATCAGTTTTAAAATAATTTTCCAATAATTGATTGATTTATTGATAACATATGAGACTAATTAGTTATTAATTTATTTAGGATAAAAACTCTATGATGGTAATTTCCTATAAATGGATTGACAATTTACAACTCTAACAAAAACATAGTTTAGAAGATCTTATCCCCAATGGGATGTTGATGGGTCATATTCAAACGGAGCTTGAGGAACGTGTGTGCACATTAACATGATAATAGATATTATTGTGTGAGGGTCTCATAATTAGAAACTATTATACCACTTGTAATATTACCTATTTCATTGATCGCATTGTTGAGCACGTCAAATTAGTTGTTTAGTTTTTACTATAATTTTTGTAGTATAGAAGGAACCCTAGGTCATCTCTTGACGGAGCCTTAGATAATTAATTTAAAAATAAAGTTTTTATTAATAAAAATTTAATTTGGGGGTTTTAAAACTTTTGGTTTGGTTATTTATGAATCCAAACAAAAATGGAAAGCAATAAAACAAAGTAGAAATTAACAAATTTAAATAAGCGTGATCAACCTAGGGAAGTCTCATTATGCTCATCCTTGATCGATTCAAGAGATAGGGTTTATATATTTTAATACTTGTTTTTTAACACCTAGAACTATAATTTTACTAATTTTATTTTGAGATACCTCCTAGGGTTTATTCGGAAACACACAATGATTCACTAGATATCGTCGATGATTGAGTGATTTTTGTTTGACGTCATAACCAAAACTCGCCAAGGAAACACACAAAGAAATCAATGTGTTGTTCAAGTTTGTATGTTATTTATTTTTGATACCATGAAATAAATTCAAATGTCCTTGATAGTGTTTATGAGAGTTCAATTGACCAATATGAACCACAAAAACACTGCAATTAAAATAGGAAGGAATAAATGACGGATGGTGTGTGAAACATCACATTAAAGGGTACCCCCAAACATGATAATATGAGTTGAACATGATATACCAGTACATAACTCAAATAAATAATAATATAGGATGATAAAAAACAACACAAAAACTTGTAATTTAAAATACCATTCAAATATTACAAAAACAAAGCTCGAGATTACATCATGTTCCTCCCCAGGTGATCACAAGAATTTTAGAAATCCATGGGAGGGTAGGATGAGAAAGATGTTTAATTAGAACTTATCATAGCCTTCATAACTTCTATGTATGATTATACGACTCATTTGGAACTCAAAAATAGCATAATATTTTCTACTGGTCTAAAATTGGGTGCCCAGGGTGCCAATTTATATGCAAAGTGGGAGGTGGTTTTGAGCACCCTGATTTCAATAATCCACTTGGTATATGGTTTTGGGTGACCATAAAGTCTTAAATAACTTTTTAAAGAAGGAAAAATTTGTTATAATACACCATTTCTATCTCCTTGTAAAAATTGGTGGCTAGATAATGTGTATAATAATAGATATTGCTAAAATATAGAGGCAAACTTTTGACTCCATGTAGATTCATTCTATTGGACTTATCAGTTCTTTTGGCCCTCTTAATAGAGTAATTGGGCTTAGGTTCCTTCATAAAAGTTTTATCCCATGGATTTATGTATTGTATCAAAAAATTCAGCCCATTTTTATGCACGTATTTCACATATCATGAAAAACAGTGTACATGTGTTCATGGGATTCCATACAATTTGGCCCATTTTCCTTACGCATCATTGTGGGCTCTCTGAATCACCTCTACCTTCAATGAAATAATCAAAACAAGTGAAATTGTCCTTTTTAAAAGATAAAATAAAAAATTATTTAATCAATCATGAAGTGAAATTTTTTATTATAATTTTAATTTTCAATACAAAACCAGTTTAAAATAGTGGTGTAAGGGTGGAAATAAATAGTGAATCGTGGTGCGATCATGCTTATTGTGATTATTTTGATATATATTCCATTTATTGTGAAACTATTTTATTCATTCTTGTTTATTTATATAAACTATTTTATATAAATTTTCTACTTAATCCATTGATTGAAATTTTTCCATCATTTTAAATGAAAAGAATGTTTTGTTTTAAATATACAATTGTACTGTCACGCCTATTTATCTAAAATTGACAGAAATATTTGGTTAATTATTATAGAATATTATTATGGAACACTTAGTGAGAGTATTATAGTATTTTATCTCACACCCTACCTTTTCCTTCTAGTGTTTATAGATTTCCTTTCTCTAGATCCGAGCAAGGGGAAAGCACCACTTGTAGGTGGTGGTTGTAGTTAATCCTTTGGACTTGGAGTGCAGTGTTCATTAGGACGTGGGTTGTTTATATTGTCTATTTATGGTACTTGATGATGTACTTTTTGGGTTTTTTATACCTGTTTGAATTATGGTATTGTCACCTTTGGGAGTTTTCTTTGATCATACTAATTTGTATTTGTTTCTTCTTCTATTTTTGTGGAAAAATAATTCCCTCTTTTGCGTTGTATGATACCAGGTTCTAGTCACCATCCCATGGGGATTGGGAACACCCTTCGGGCTATGTTAGTTCCATCTTGGGTATCAGGGTAACAGGTTATCCAGGCTAGTTCGTGACAACACATTCCAAATAAAGAAGATATGTGATAATTCCCCTACATAATTATGGAAGCTATTTTGTGTTTCTATTATATGTTTTTGCTTGTTGTGTTTTCCCTATATGGTTTGGGTTGTCGTGCAGTGATGTTAGTGACTATATGGGTTTAGTATGTGGGGAATTGATTCATTGGTTGGTTAGCATGGATTCTATGTGTGAACTTGTGTGATGTGGGGTGATGAGGTTGTGGTGTAGTGGTTGTGGTGAAGTGGTTATGGCGCAATGGTTATAGAATAGTGGTTTTGGTGCATGGAAGTTGTGTTTTTGTGATGGATGAGACGTGTGGTTGATTTTGTGAGATAGATTGAGTGATGTGATGTTAATATGGTGGTGTATGTGTGGTGATGTGGTGGTGGTTGTGTTAGTTGGGCCAGTTATTGTGTGGAATGGTTATGTTGGTTGCATGGTTATCCATGGGATGAACTATGATGACATATGAAATAAAATAGGATGGTAAATAAATAATGTGGACCATAAGTAGTTGTGTGATAATTAGATTAAACTGAATTGAATGAAATAATGAGTAGTGTAATAGGAAATGAAATGGATAATAAATAAAAGTGGTGAAAATTGTATGTGGAAATTGGAATGGTGTGTGGCTTATGTGGGGGTTGTGTGGTGTGTTTCAAATAGTGGTGTTAACATTTGATATGGTTGATGCATGGTACATGGTGGTGATGTGGTGTGTGCTAGTTTTGATGATGTGAACTTTTAGGCTGGGTATTTTGTGCTATCTATATACCATGTATGTTTATGTTATTTTATATACACCCCACCCAAGTTGTATAACCTTACCAGTTCTCATAGGTGCTGAGTTATGGGTGTTTTACCCAAAATCTAGGATGGTAGTGATATGGATGAATGTCTACCCCATTTCCCCGCTCTTCCTTCAGTAGTGATGTGATGACCCAAGTGTCTACGAGCGAGATTTGATGTGTTTTCCCATGTGTCTATGGGCGAGATGTGATGTGTTGGTCCATGTGTCTTTGGAAGAGATGTGATGTGGTGTGATGTGATATGTGGTGGGGGTCATGCATGGTAGGAGGATGGCATGAGGTTGATATCCTTCACATTCACGATACCTTACTACTATGGTTCTGTTTGTGATGTGATGCGATGTAATTTTATTTATATCCTAGGTGTTTGTGGGCAGGATGTGATGTGATGTGTGTCCGAGGTGTGTGTGGATGGGATGTGTTGTGATGTGATGTGATGTATGTCCTAGGTGTTTGTGGATGGGATGTGATGTGATGTGATGTGATGTGATATGTGTGGAAGGGATGGCACATAGGTTGTTCAATGTAGGGATGTGAGATAGAAAAATAAGTGGGGGTTTGTCAGTGGGGCACCTTGCTTTGTTATGATCTCAATTCTATATTATTCTTTTGAATTCATGATTTGGTGAGTGATCCATGGTGAGGTTGAGTAAGGTTATATGACTTGTATAGGTACTTGTTGGTTCTGTTGTTTGTTCACTCGTGAATTAGCATGCTATTTTCACATATGCACTTTAGGTCTTTTCTATGTCCCTACTGAGTATACTTTTTAGGATCACCATATGTATATAAACTGATTTTTAGGATTCCAAGAATAATTTGGGGACTGAGCGAGACATTACTAGCAAGGTTGGAGTTTTTATCGAGTCACTGTCATAGACCATTCTTTTAATATTTACATTAGATACTTTTATATGTATCAATTCTACCTTATTCATGCATCGTGCGATCATTTTTGGTTTACATTTATATTTTCTACTCGAGTTTTTTGGGGATTTTTTATCCTATCTTCGGATCCTGTTTCATTTATAAAGGGTAATGCCTCCCATACTATGAGATTTTTATACCCTCAGGGCAGTCCCCAACCCGCGACCTACTGGAGGTGGAACTCAGGGGTCATAATCTCTCTCTCATCATTGTAGTATCTTTATATGGAGGGGGTAATGACATGCCAGATGCATGGTTTTCTCATTGTGTAAAAATCATGTAGAATAGATTTGTTAAGACTATAGAACGATTCAAATGGTTTTCACACAGTTGGATCTCTCAAGTAAAAACCATAATTCTTTTTTTTTTTACCTTCTACTCATTCTCTTCCTTACCTTATACTTTGGTATCTCCATCTCCCACAAACCCTTGGCATTATACTAGTCAAATATAAGGTTCAAGGAAACATATTCTTAGGGGATTTTATTATTAGGGGTTGTAGAGGGATCCTTGAGGCTCGTCTAATCATTCACTATCATAAGAGATGACTTACAGATTTTTTGTCTTTGATTTGAGGTAGGAAATTTTTTTTGTTTCATTTATTTAACATTTAATTTGGTTCTTGATGTTTTTAAATTAGTTATTTATTAAATTAAATCTTTATGTGTTAGTAGGAACCAAATTTATAATTGTTTAGAATGAAATCTAAGATGGTATAAAAGGTATTTTGTAATTTTTCTAGTTTCAAAGGGATGTTTTTTTTCCATGTGTTTGTAAAGTTTTCAAAAGATTTTTTTTAAATAAAATGGTTTTTAAAAGTTATTTGAACCTATTAGGTCATGGTGATATTAAAGTTAGTTTGGTTTTATTGATTTTTTTAAAGGAAATGGGTTTATGTTTTGAATTGGGTTTCAGCTTAGTTCTCAATAAGGTGTTTTTAAAGGAATGGTTTGAAATGAATTTAATGAATTGTTTTTCAATGGGTAAATTTTAAAATAAATTCTTAATATGAAATTTAAAATGATGAGAAATGTCTTGGGAAACCTATTTAGGATTTTAGTCAGGCCCGTTTAGCACTTTTAAATTGGTTTTCATGGTGTGAGTATAAGACCCCATTTAAACCCCTTGTATGTTGTGTTTGAAATAGAGTATGTAATGAGGGGAATATTGTATATTTTATTATAACATGGATGAAGTTTTATTGGGTATGTTTCTTGTGAGGTAGTTGGAGTTGTGGTGAGATTTATATTCTACTTTTATAAAAGTCATGTTTGACTTCTCATGTAACGACTACGGATTTTTCAACTCTGTTATGAGTTAAATTCAGCCTTCTATTTTATATTTTTGAACCATTAATTGATTTTGTTGAATTATAAGGGTTTTTAATTTATTTTAGAAATTTTTTGTGTCCTTTTAAAGGGTGCATAGTTTGATAATGGTTTTTCCAAACTGTGTGGTTTCTCTAGGAAAGCATGCAATATGAAACAATGGATCAAAGGGTAGTGCATGGTTGAGGATCACAATTTGAAAACCCATGATACGACACTTGTTATAATTTTTGTAAAGATATAGTGGCCAAAAATATAGTTAGAACAAGGTTTTTCAAATTGTGCAACTTTTCGAGAATCACAGAAATGCTGTACAGTTTGTCAAACGGTGTGGCCAAACCATGCATGTGTGAAATTAATGATTTTAATTCCACTTTAATGGTCATTTATGGTCTATTTTAACCTATTAATATTTTTTATAGGAATTTATCCTGATTTCTAAGACTCCCATGTCCTTCCCTAATGATTTCCTCTCCTTTAAAGCAAGATTCTGGTGAACCAAGTGGGTTAAATATCTATAATTGATAATGATGATGGATTCGATGTGTCAACAACATCCCCTTTGAATAGATATTGATCTTTTATGAATAGTGGATGTTTCTAGGTAATTTTTCATAGATTGATCATATCAATAATCTCTTCTTATTGATTCTCATCTTGAATCAATTTTCTGTTGATAGATTTATGATGGACCAATGTTCATTGGATAGACCCAAGATTCACTTCTAGAATTGTAAAGGAATTCATGATTTGTTCTTTGATAAAAAACCGATATGGTTAAATAGCATCCTCTCCTTCAACATACGTTGGAATTAGTTTCATTGAAAGACTCTATAAGGTATGTGATTCTATAACCACCATCCTTAACATGGAATCTCTTCAAGTCTCTTTTCTAACCCTCTTTCTTTATGAACTGAAATCTATTTTTAGAATCCTTGATATGTGAGATAGTTATCCATGGGTGCACAACGTGATTTTTTTTCTTCAATACTTTGATGAAATTTTAATTATTACATCAAAAACCTTGAGTTAGGAAGTTAATTTCCATTTGAGGCATGTATATTCTCTTGTTTCCAAGATTTAATATTATGATGGTATAAATTTAGATCATGCTTGATGGTGTTTACTTATGGGTGTGTGTGTGTGTGTGTATCCCTTGAGACTCGTATATGATACTTGATTCCATGAGAATTGCTAGATTATCTTTTTACCATACTTGATGTTGATCACATGTTATTTTATGTTTCTATTATACTCTCGTGATGATATTTGAGGATTTTCCTTGTGTTATTTACCCACTTATGTGCATTAATATGCCTTTAGAGGTTTATTCTTGGAACTCGTTAAAAGTGGACTATTGTGGTATGATTACACCTTAGAGTTGAAATTCACATGATGTGCGATGATGATTATGGTTGGACATACACATGGTAAAAGTGTCTCATCCTTATGGATCAACCCAAAACTTGATACCATGGGGATACCGAGTAATGTGATGAAACTCATTTCCCTATGGATACTAAGTAGCATGTTCACTCATTTCCTTGAGTGTACTGAGTAACATATTTAAAAACCTTATGGATAGTTCTTGATCATTTTCTATCATTCCTGAAAACCTTACAAACATAGATCTGAAGTAGGTATGAATTGAGATCATGGTGCCTTGGTTAGAATACGAGTACCCAAATTAAGATTATTTATTCTTACTTGCACATTTATTTTAACTTTGAATACAACTGTTATACTTGTGCACACTTTTTAGGGATGAATTGGTAGTGTTTTATTGAGTTTTATTACTCACACTTTGTACAATAATATTGATGTGTGTGAAAAAATCATGTATAAGGATCAATGCATGGGAAAGGGGCCCATGTAAGATAGTTGAGTCAAGGAGCATAGAGGTGGTAGTGGAACCGGGATGGGATCTAGAGGATTTCCACAGTGTTACTTTATTTACTTACCTATTTTCACTTATTACTCTAGTTTGGCTCACCACACTAAGAGCCCATTTATTTATTGTATTACATGTGTTACATTTGAAATTATATTCTCCCATTTGATTAATCTAAGTTTTTTTGTATTTTCTTTATATTATTGGTTTGAGGATATGATACTAAGGGTATAGTCTCCCCATAGATGATGTTCGGGCCCTCATTATTAGTCGGAAGCCTCTTGCATATGAGGAGGTCTCCATAAGGTCTTGTGTCTGTTTGGGTCAAACCTGATGGTTTGGGTTGGGGAGTTATAAATTAGTTTCAGAGCACAATTTTCTTCTTTTCTTATGACTAACCTGGGATATATTAGTAAGAAGATAGGTTGTGTGAGAATCAAGTAGGGGAGTTTTTGTGTGTTTGGACATCTCATATGTAATAGACCTCTGAGTTATTATTGACTAGATTTTTTTTATAGATTTATGATATTTTGGGTGAATTCATGCATCATGAGTAGGCACATGGGATCACATTCCATATATATACCTTATTTTGCAATGAATTGTTTCCCTTATAATACTTTGGAATATTTTGAGGAATATTTTCAAAGTTAGGTGCTAAGTTGGCACAGAATTCTAGGGCCCAGGGAGGATCAATATTAATATAATAAAAATATTAAATATATTATATCATGCACATGAATATTTTTAGAATAAATGGTTTTATCATTGATTAGGACCTCATATGGGAAATATGATATGATGGTTGATTCTGAAACATGAAATTTACCTAATCACAACATAAAGTTGGTCGATGTCAGATGTTTGGTTGAGGGTTGTCGTTTGTGGGTGTGTTAAATGACTTAATTAATTCATTAATTTAATAATCCAAAACCCTAACCCTCCTCTATAAATACATCATTATAAATAATTCTCAGGGTTAACCACATAAACCTTGGAGTTTTGAGACGAGAAGGAGAGATTTATTGGTGTTTGATGTACATGGATTTCGCATGTATTTTTATAATTTTCTAAATTAGTTTTAATTAATTATTTTAACCATTTTTTATATTTTTAGTTTATTTTTGTAGTTTTGTAGTAGTTTAGATATTTTGATAATTTTTAGTTAATTTATATACTTATATTAGTAATTTACTATTTTTATTAGTTATATTAATTTTATATATTATATTTAACAGTATATTATTATTAGTTTCACTAATTATAGTATTTTATTTTATTAATTCCTATTAGTATGTATTTTAATTCTGTATTTATATGTTATTTTAGTTAATTATTTTTATATTATTAATAAAATAGTATTTTGTTATTAGTTATTATTATATTTAATAGTAGTACTATATTTAATCACATGTGCATTAATATTTAATTATTATTAATATTTTCTATTATTATTATTTTTAACTTAATTAGACAATTAGTTTTTTTAATTTGAATTAAACTTTCTTTTATTTTTTTTTTTTTTTTTGAATTTATCCCCTAACTACCCATTCCTACCCCACCTCCCTTGACCTTTTCTCCCACTTTTTTCTCAACCTATCCCCTCTCCCATGTCACCCCTCTACCCCCTCTCATCTTCTCTCTCCAATCCCCGCACCTCCCCTTTTTTTCACTCCCTCTCTCCAATTAACCGGCCCCCTGCCCCCCTTATCTTCCCAGCAACCCGCATCCCCTGCCATCCCCCCCTCCCCATCCCGCAGCCGCTGCCCCACTCTCCCTCTCGCCTCCCCTTACCCGCTCATCCCCATCACCCCGTCCCCACATATCCCACTCCATGAACCCACTCCCCTCTCCCCAATTCCTGCTTCCACCCTACTACTCTCCCCCTGGACCCACGCCTCTCTTCGCCATCAATATCCATGCCCCAAGTTCCCAGCCGCCATTTTCTCCTCTCCCATCGGCCGCCTCCCCCATAAACCCAGCCCTCCCCTTCAACACGCCTTTTTCCTCCACACATCCTTAGCCCCGGCCTTCCATCTTCTCACCCGCTTCCCAACCCAGCCACCTCAACCCCACCCCGCTCTCGACTATTTCACCACGAATCAACCAGTGGAAAACCATCACCAGGAGCGCAGCGGAGGTTCAGATACGTCATCGACATTCACTTGGCTTCTAGATATTCACGTCGCATGGTGAGTGCAAGCACAGATTAGAGCATATTTTCAGCAGCACAGTGGTTTGATTCGGGTGCGGTGTTAGTGATACAATGGTTATTATTCTATGATCGTTAAAGGTGGCTTGCGGTGACAACTACGACAACACAAGCACAGTGATATCCGTTTATTATTTTATGTGTCGTGTTGTCGTCGTGATGGCGAGGTAATTCATTGGTGTCATAGTTGTGATAAATGTGATGGTGAATTCATGTCTTTAATTTATTCCTATGTTTGATTGCCTTTTAAATTAATTTAATTTGGATGTTTATTTAATTAATTATATTTGCGTTGAAATTAATTTTCATTTGGGCTCTACACACATGCTTTGGTACCCGTTTGTGTGATACCTAATAAGTAATCACGAATGGGAGTTCATCAGAGAATTTATTTATTCAGAATTTGATCAAGCGCGCGAGCGAATTTTGAATAAATAAATATATTAATTGAAAAAATTAATATTTTGCGTGTCCTCTTCTTCAAACTTGTGTGAGTGATACTGAATAAGTGATCTCATGTGAGCAAACCCGATGCAGGTAGATACTTCGACTTTGTGAGAAATGGGTCGTCGTATCCAAATTGAACCTTTTAAGGATGAAGAGGACATTGAACTAGGACCATTCTTTACCATGATAAATTCAGAATTGAACCAAGAGACAATGGATTTCCACACTCAAGAGGAAATCGATTCAAATGACATTGAATCACCTCTTTCTGAAAATTATTGTGAGTCCGAAACTTTTTCTAAAATGGAGATTTCTGAAACATTTCTAGAGTCATAGAATCAATCATCATTGGTGGTGGAGAACACTCATAATTTTCTAGAAACAATGGAAGAATGGGATTTCTTGGATGATCCTGAGTTCGTGGTGGCACATGTGCCTACAGAGAATTATGATGAGGGTGGTATAGAAGAAAATATTGAAAAATATGTCATTCTTGACACAATGGAGTCATCTTCTCCAATTGATCTTGTGTCACTTGCTCCATGCGTCGAGGTTTAAAAACACTTCACTTGAAATACCCACATATGCTAAAAATATTTTTAACCTTGGCAGAATTAATGAAACCATCAAGTATGAATTGATTTGGAAACCTGTAGATTTTCTTATTCTAGTAGATGGGTGTGAAAATGAATTGGGATACATCATCAACCCAGATACTGCATTCAAGGATGTGATGGATATAATCTGACCACTGAAGGAGTCTTATAAAGGCATTTTTTCACCTATGCACATTCAAAGAGGTAATATTCTTGATCAATCCATTGACAGCCTTTTCCCAAAATTCAATTTTTCGATGAGTCTTTCTACAGGTGAGGTATATTAGTTCCCTTTTGAGTTGTCCTATTTTCATTTCATTTCACACATTCATTTTTCTAAAAATCTTCCATTGAGATTTTGTGCAACTTGTAGGATAAAATCATCTTCAACAAATGGATTCCACACTCCTACTGAAAAAGAAGAAAATGCATGGTTTATATTTCCGTTCGATCCTGGTGGAGTTTCAACAACATCTGGATGAAGACGAAGTAAACTTAGCACTCAATGGGAGGCAACCCATCATTTGTTTGTTTTCTTTTCGCTGCATTTAATTTCATTTCATTTAGTTTTCTTTAAAAATAAAATAAAAGACAAAGGCATGCATTTACCGCAATATGTTTTCTTCTAGAACTACAGTGGATTTAAATTCATCATAAATAATTTTATCATCCACATGATTTTGATTATGGTCTGACTTCTTTGATATGATGCGAGTATGTGTTGTCAATGTGTAGGTTTTACAGGTATACCATTTCTGGAGCTTCATCAGATACAAATAGCCTCTCCACGTCTATATGCACTTACACAGAGAAGTGTTTTATTTTTTTCCATATTTTATGCTTCCAAAAACACCATGTAAACTAACAAAAAAAACAAAAAAAAAACAAAAAAAAAATTGAAAAATGAAACAAAAAAAACTAACATTCCTGTCATTGATGAACCCACATAAAATCTGCTATATTTTTTATCAAAACACAGTTGGAAACATACCACTTGTGTCCCTAGGTAGTTTGAGCACCTGATTCTTGTTTGGAATTCTTTGATCCTTGATCTCAGTAGTTAGATGATTGCTGATATTATTTCAGGCTTCAAAAATGTTTTTCAAAAACTTGTATATTTTTTAGACACTTATTTCCATTCATGCTCATCTGTGTTGTCCAAAATTATATTTCCATAACTGTGAGGAATCTAATCCATTTTAAATCATCTCTTATTTATCTTTTTCTTGAGGGAATCTCAACCATGTTATGTCTTCTAGAACCTTCCATGTTTTTTCATCAAAGCGATAGGAATTTTGAAAGTTACACTAAAATTATCGAGGCATCTGTTTGATATTTTAGCCCTGTTGACCCACTGAGCCACCCATATATTTTCTCCATCGTGTAGCCCTTAGAATCCATGAAGAAGCCTTTTTAGTATAAGCCCATAACTGACACCCTTCCCTACCCATTTCTTGAATTTCTGCATGATAATTTTCAATCTAAGTGTGGGGGAGAGATTTAATCATGGAGATGGTTCTTTGAGGTGCAGTGAGTCATTTGATGTACATGGATTGACATTATCCCATCCTGATCATATGAGTTATTTTTCACAGTAACCACATTCATTACATATATTTTGATATAGGAATATGTAATCCTTTTGGTTCCAACAATGAGTACATTGGTGATCATTACGCGGTAGACCTCCCTTTTGGGGATACCTATAAAAGTGATGACCCATTACTCCAGGAGCTAGAGAGTTTTATATATGAACTACTTTCATTGATATGTTACAGTGTATATGCTACTGGTGTACCATTCTTTGGGATTATTGTCTAACATTTATTTCATGGGGTTTTACTATTGACACTCAACTATTTTTCATGATCATATTATTTGAGTGGGTTGTGTCTTAAAAAAAAGAGAGTGAAAAAAAGAGAGAAACATTGGATTATCACATGCTTGGGGACAAGAAGTGTTTTAAGTGTGGGGGAATTAGATTTTGAGGGAGACATTTGGATTGACATTTATCATGCATTTATTTCAAGATTCAACCCTCCTTTTTGCCAAAAAAAACAGTCACAATTTCATTTTATGACCCACTATCCCACAACCTCAGATACATTTGAACCTCATGTAAATTCCTTGAGATTGGTGAATTCTTTTGATTTCCACTAGTGGAGATGTGAAATTCATGGCAAGCCTATGGTAAGCATGCATGTGTACGAGAAGTGAGCATAACTTTGCTCAAATATTTTCTGAGAGATGAGAGTGATGGTGAGGTAGGTCACATGATACATGAGTGCATGTACTTGTTTTGAAAATAATTCAAGTGAAAGAAAATTTGTTTTGTAAAATTGATGTTTTAAATAAAGCAAGATATTTTATGAGTAAAAGAGATTGAAAATTTTTGAACTTGTAATTTTGATGTTTTGATTTGTCTATGGGTCCACTTGTGTTTTCGTTCTGATTGTTTTTCCTAGGAGTAAAAAAGTTTAAGTGTGGGGGATTTGATGTACATGGATTTCACATGTATTTGTATAATTTTCTAACTTAGTTTTAATTAATTAGTATAACCATTTTTTATATTTTTAGTTTATTTTTGTAGTTTTGTAGTAGTTTAGATATTTTGATAATTTTTAGTTAATTTATATACTTATATTAGTAATTTACTATTTTTATTAGTTATATTAATTTTATATATTATATTTAACAGTATATTATTATTATTTTCACTAATTATAGTATTTTATTTTATTAATTCCTATTAGTATGTATTTTAATTCTGTATTTATATGTTATTCTAGTTCATTATTTTTATTGTATTAATAAAATAGTATTTTGTTATTAGTTATTATTATATTTAATGGTAGTAATATATTTAATCACATGTGCATTAATATTTAATTCTTATTACTATTTTCTATTATTATTATTTTTAACTTAATTAGACAATTAGTTATTTTTAATTTGAATTTAACTTTCTTTTATTTTTATTTTTGTTGAACTTATCCCCTAAATACCCATTCCTACCCCACCTCTAATGACCTTTTCTCCCACTTTTTTCTCAACCTATACCCTCTCCCACGTCACCCCTCTACCCCCTCTCATCTTCTCTCTCCAATCCCCACACCTCCCCTTTTTTTAACTCCCTCTCTCCAATTAACCGGACCCCCCTGCGCCCCTTATCTTCCCAGCAACTCACATCCCCTGCCATCCCCCCATCCCCATCCTATGGCCACCGCCCCACTCTCCCTCTTGCCTCCCCTTACCCACTTATCCCCAGCACCTCGTCCCCACATATCCCTCTCCACGGACCCGCTCCCCTCTCCCCAATTCCAGTCGCCGCCCTACTACTCTCCCCCTGGACCCACGCCTCTCCTCTCCATCAATCTCCACGCCCTAAGTTCCCAACCACCATTTTCCCCTCTCCCCTCAGCCACCTCCCCCGTAAACCAAGCCCTCCCCTTCAAAATGCCTTTTTACTTTGCACACCTTAACCCCGGCCTTCCATCTACTCACCCGCTTCCCAACCCAGCCGCCTCAACCCCACCCCACTCTCGGCTATTTCAGCACGCATCAACCAGCGGAAAACCATCACCAGGAGCACAGAAGAGGTTTGGATACGTCATCGACGTTCTCTTGGCTTCTAGAGATTCACCTCGCATGGCGAGTGAAAGCACAGATCAGAGCATATTTTCAGTAGTGCGGTGGTTTGATTCAGGTGTGGTGTCAGCGAGACAATGGTTATTATTCTACGATCGTCAAAGGCGGCTTGTGGTGACAACTATGAAAACACGACCACAATGATATCCATTTATTATTTTATGTGTCGTGTTGTTATTGTGATGGCGGGGTAATTAATTGGTGTCGGAGTTGTGATAAATGTGATGGTTAATGCATGTCTTTAATTTATTCCTATATTTTATTGCCTTTTAAATTAATTTCATTTGGATTTTTATTTAATTAATTATATCTACGTTGAAATTAATTATAATTTGGGCTCTACACACATGCTTTGGTACCCATTTGTTTGATACCTAATAAGTAATCACGAATGGGAGTTCATCAGAGAATTTATTTATTCGGAATTCGATCAAGCGCGTGAGCGAATTCTGAATAAATAAATATATTAATTGAAAAAATTAATATTTTGTGTGTGCACTTCTTCAAACTTGTGTGAGTGATACTGAATAAGTGATCTCATGTGAGCGAACATGATGTAGGTAGATACTTCGACTTTGTGAGAAACGGGTCATCGTATTTCACCAAGTGATTCAGTGCTATAATGACGCGCAAATTATTCGTCAGGATAGAGAACGAAATGAAGGATAATTTGTGTAAACATTAAAATATTGTCTAACATCAGAGAACGAGACTAGATACACTACTGGAAAAATACCCTATACCAACGGTTTGGAACCGTTGGTATAGGCCCTCAAACCGTTGGTATAGGCTATACCAACGGTTTGGAGGACCGTTGGCAAGTAAGTCGTGACAATAGGTCTATACCAACGGTTTTGAAAACCGTTGGTATAAGTAATATGAAAACCTATACCAACGGTTCTCAAAACCGTTGGTATATGTATTTCAAAAAAAACATTCGGTGGGATTTGATCCCAGGACCTCTAGTTTATAATTGAATGACTTAACCACTAACCTAACATGACTTTTGTGAACATAATTTCATAAATATATATATATGTATTGTTATAATAATTTTAAATTTTGATTTATATAATGTTCTCGGTAAGAAGATTCGATTAAAACTTGAAGGATCTATACCAACGGTTCTCAAAAACCGTTGGTATAGGTCCTTTGATTTTAGGACCTATACCAACGGTTTTGGACAAACCGTTGGTATAGGGGGGACCTAATGGACCTATACCAACGGTTTGGCCAAAACCGTTGCTATAGGTCCTATAGGTCCCCCCCCCCCCTATACCAACGGTTTGTCTAAAACCGTTGGTATAGGTCCATATAAGTGACCTATACCAACGGTTTTGGCCAAACCGTTGGTATAGGTCCAAATTAATGAATTATACCAACGGTTTGGCCAAAACCGTTGGTAAAAGTCATATTTCCAGTAGTGATAGTATTTTGATTAAATTTTGAATTGATGATAACTGAATAAATAAATATTCAAATGTGGGAATTAAATAATTGACATTGCATGCACTTGAACAGACATCACGACTCTGACACTTCCATCTATGCTAGTTTCTTTCATAGCTTAGTTCACATAGATAGTTTTAGTTAATTTAAATAGTCATTTTTAAAATAGTCATTTAGTTTTTAGAACTTAGTTGTTAATCACACAATTAAATCCCATCTGCCTGAACATTCCTCCAAAAGGAAATTTCTAGTGTCTACTCACATTCTCTCTGTGGTTCAACCCTACTCGTCACTTCTACAGTAGTTAGTAGGTAAATAAATATTTCAAATTTGCATGCGTTGAGACGCGCGTGCCAGTGTTGAAAAACCTAAGAACAAGGATCGATGATGAACGATTGTGGGATCCATGAGATGAGAAACAAATATAGTGAGATCTTTATCTTCATCACTAGTGAACAAGTTATTCACTAACAATTGATACAATCATGAGGTTGGGATTTTTATTTGATTCATTTCTTTCTTCCCCATAAATTTCAATTTTTGGACCCATGAATTAAATATTTTTTCTTCTTCAGTTACTCGAGGTAATATTTTTGTTAATCATTATTTATTTATTTATTTTGGTTATTTAAATTTGATGATTATTATCATCACTTGTTCATTCATCAAACCATGTTGTGATATTATAGATACAACATCACTCTCTCTATTCTCTTTCCCCACACTTTTTTCTCTATCTTCTTCCTGTTTGTGTACAGACGGTGGCCACCAAACCTTGAATTGGTCAACGGTGGTGAGGTGGAATCAACTCGGCTCATTGGGTGGGTAATGTGGAGAAAGGTTTCATAGTATACCTAGGAATGGTGGATTGGTGTGGCATGTATTTGGTGTTTCACTGAAGATGGAGTCATCCCCTTGCATGGGTGGCACGAGATGCAACATGAGTTGGGGGGAGTGAGGGTGGTGTAAGGTGGTTTGGATGTTAGTGGCATGGGTTCTAGGTGGTCAGTCACATGGCCTCTGGGTGGACGACGATATGAGAAAGGTGGATAGGAATTTTGGTGAATTGTTTGTAAGGGTGTCAAGGGGAAATTAGGCTTAGATTTATGGTTTCATCAAGAATAAATATAGAAGATGAAGGAAAAAAATAAATTATTTTAATAATAATAATAATAAATGCTTTTTTAAGAGAAAGGGAGTTGGGGAACAAGAGATAGAGAGAGGCTGGGTACCTTCTATATGTGACCCAATGTGGGAATGGGGAAAATTCCCTACCCCCTTTATCTCTTTATATATTATTATTATTATTATTATTATTATTATTATTATTATTATTATTATTATTATTATCAAACCTTGTTTCTGAAATAACTTCTTCATGTGATGTCAGATTGATGAACCTTATATGGCATCGTGAACCTATCTTTAAGATAGCTAATTCAAGACCATTGTTGGGTATTTAATTCAGACTCATGAATCATGCCAAATAAGCACCCTTTATATGTGATACGATGAAATAACTTTTTTTCATTGAGAGTTCATTTTGGGAAAGTAAATTTTTTATACTGAGTGATCTTCCACATGGATTGCAATAGTGTGATTTATTTTTCCATTCATGGTTGTTTTTAGTGTCATATTGGTGGATTTAAATTTTATCATGTTAGACCAACAATGAGCCTCGTGCATTCATCAATCTTTTTCCAAACTCATATTAAAACATGTGAGTAGTATATCTTGATAAATTTTACATGTAGAATGTGATAGTGACCTTTGTTTCAATAATAGAGACATAATGTGAGGAAATTCTAGCAAGATGATTCTTTTGGTGATTCTTAACCGATGGTGGTGATCATGTTTAATTCTTAGATAGGTGCTAGGGTAGGAAACCCTCCTATCGCAATAGGGTGCGGGTCTTCCACACTCTCTACACAGATATTAGAAACCAAGTGTGATTATCATAGTGTTACCGAGGTTAGAAAACCTCCTATCGCACCAGAGCATGGTTCCCTATATTATATTCTTAGATAGGGTTGGAAACCCCGCATAATACACTATGAATAATTACTCTATATATGGAGTGGCACCCCCATCTTTGAGCTTTTTTAGGCACAGTTCCTCCACTAGAGTTAGTACTCCCTTGGTTGTGGAGCACAGTGGAAAGGTGCATGATCTCCGCACGGATTCTTGAGAGGTTACACATGATGCATGGATGGAGAGTGTGTCCCCTTTTCTATGGAGTGCATTGGTGAGGTGTGGTTCCTCCACACATATTCTTATAAGGATACACATGATGTTGGGAATAGAAGATTGACCTTGGGAGTTACATGTTGACTTGTCCATATTAGTTGGGTCATGAAGATGGAGGTCCCCTTTATCTCTCATTTGAGATTATTTCTTAGAATATTTTGGTTTTAAATGTTATGGTTATTATTTTTTTTGTCTCATATACTGATTGAAATTCCCTCATAGTGATGATTCGACTACTCTCTTTTGATGATATATGTTTGGTGTTTTCAGGGTGTCCTACTGGTTATGTTTATACTCACCTTTCATGTGATTTTCACACACATATCTTGTCTTATGAAGATGAAAGAAATATTAACAGTGACTATTGTGGACCTAATATCAATGGATATTAGTTGTATGAGGTGGTGCTGATAATGTTCTATGGTCAGACTCTAGGATCTAGAGCAAGGATCTCTCATTCTTTACTCTTTACATTTGTTGTAATTTTTGTGTTCTCCCCTATATTTCTAATTTCGATTGTCTTTTTTCCCTTTTATATCATTTGTATTATGCTATCGTACACTGATATTTATTTCTTAGAGGTTATTGCATTCATTGTTTACACTCCATATTTTCATTATTTTATTATACCTCTTCACTATTGCATAGATATGGTTTTATGTGTGCATGCTGATACTTAATACTAGTTCCTCCCATTTTATTTTATGCCTTCTTAGTGCTTGTCTTCATCCCATAACTTATTTAAGGTGAGATTGGGGTGTCACACCCAGCTTTCTAATGTCCAAGTGGGCCCCAGTGGGTTGGGTCATAACATAGTGATATCAAAGGAGTTCATCTTCAGGTCAGTCTTTAGGGTTGGACCCATGGTGAGGATTGGTTTGGGGATTTGGGTCAATGGTGTTGGAGTGTTTCAAGTGCATATTCCAGTCCAGGGAACCCAGTGTTGGTGTGGCAAGTGACATATTCATTCACCATGACTTTGAATACCTTCTTGTTGACTTGGAATAATGAGACATCAGTTGTATGGAATAAAAGGTACATGCATTATACAAGATTGGGAATTTTGACTTCCATGTCCTTCTTGAGTCACATCCCTAGATATTTTATTTGACCATGGTATGTCTTGATAATTTTCAAGATACCTCTGCAATTTCAGTTATCTAGGATTTTGAGACAGTGTTGTGATGATGACTAGTTGAGAGATGAGGCCTTAGTTCATAGACCAACTCATGAGGTGTTTCCTCTATGTGGGAAAAACGTAGTGCTACCGCCTATTAAGTAGAACATGGACCCTCCTCTAGTGGTTTGGGAAGATTATAACCCACATGTTGAGAATTGGATGACTCCAAAAGTATAGGATGATGGTGTGCATAGTCTTAGTGCATTATGAGACTTTCATCTACAAAGACCACTTAGGTTTTTCGATTATCCAAAACCTCAAGATGTGTAGGATTATCTTGAGGTGGTGGTATGAGTTTTATAGCTTACGTAGACCTTGGTCAACCGAATGTTCATGTCTATGATCAATATTATTTATAGGGTATAATTTGGTTTCAGTGGTACTGGTAGATGGTGTACCTATGTTGATTACGCATCGTGGGTTCTGAAGAGAAAAACTGTTGAGGTTTTATGGTGATCCATACCTCCTTCTTAGGTAGTAGAAGAGTGGAACAATCATTTAGTGAGAAAGTATTTATTGGATAGGACCCCTCTTGGTGTTGGTCCTGGTGGAAATACTTCTCTAGGGTGATGTGGGGCGTCGATAGAGCCCTGTGTTGGTGATATTTGACATTGATTTAGACATTCAAGGAAGTGGGACACTTACCCTACTGGGAAGCATTCTAGTGATATGATTTAAAATAATGTGGGTGAGTAATTTCCACCCAAAATTGAATAGTGTATAAGTGTGGTGGATGAGTTACTTTGGATTGTATATTTGAGTTCATTTTGATGTGTTAAGGTGTTAGAGTGGGCCCTAGTTAAGGAGGACAGGCAGGCAGGGGGGAAATGGATTCAAGTAGTAGAGGCTTCTGAACCCAAGTCACCAGATGTGATTGAGGTATGACCTATGTTTTCTCTACTCCAATTTTAGTTTTGGTATAAAATCATAAGACTATCACTAGTACAAAAACTATTTTTAATGTCGCCTTTTTCACGTCGGTTTTTTAGAACTGATGTAAAAAATCTATAAAGATTGATTTTTCACGTCGGTTCTTATATAACCAATAGTAAAATCAATTTTCATTGATTTTCACATATTTTATATAAGAAATGACATGAAAAATAAAATTTTATGATTGTTTTGCATCGATTCTAAATAATCGATGTGAAAAATTGGGTTTTCACGTCAGTTATTTAATAACCAACGTGAAAAACCATTCTTTAAGAAATTTTCACATTTGTTATTTGATAACCAACATAAAAAATGATTGAAAAAATTTAGTTCATTTCCCAATATTTGATTTTACTGATCTTGGAGATGAAATGTAGTTACAAATCAAAAGTTATGGTCATCGGAATTTGATCATCTCTAAATGATGTCATAGAGAAGTCCAGCTTCTGATGGCCATAACTTTTGGTCTGTAACTTTTTTTGACGTAAAAAACCAGTAAAATTGAATATTGGGAAATTAAATACATGTTTTTTAACATTTTTTACATCATTTATCAAATAAAATACATAAAACAATTCCCTTTAACATTGGTTCTTGAAAAGAAATTGACGTTAAAAGCTAGTTTTTCACATCGATTATCATAAAACCGAAGTGAAAAATTGTTTTTCACATCGGTTTTATGATAAATAACATGAAAAATGAAAATTTTAATATATTATCATGATATTTATCATAAAACCAATATGAAAAATAATTTTAATATCCCTCCAATGCAGAATTTAAATTTTTTTACAATGCGAAATCAAAATTTTTGATTACCGCTTAAAATTTTTAATATCGCGTTTTCTTTTACTATCTCTTTTATATGTTTTCATTATACACATATATTATTTTAAAAAATCTATTCTTTCAAACCTAATCATTCCAATGACTCGAATAGTTTGATCTTCATCATGAATCCACTATTTCTTTGTTCCACGATCTCGTTAAGGTATTTGTAATTATTTTTCCATGATTTATGTTTTTATGATTAGTTTTATTAATTTCTATACCATTAAATGATTCTTATTTTATTATAATGAACAATAATTATTTTTATTATGTGAAAACTAAAAATATTCCTTTTTATTCTAAAATTCCTTCTAATACGAAGCTTTGGTTGGCACATTCGATATTTCCTCAAAAAAAAATATATCCAACTTCTGATGGTCATAAATTTTTATCTGTAACTCCATTTGAGCTCTACGAGCAGTAAAATTAAAGATTAAAAATTATATAAAAGTTGATAAACATTTTTCATGTTATTTTTTTAAAATATGATGTTAAAATTAATTTTAACATTTGTTTTTTAAAACCCGATGTGAAAATAGCATTTTAACACCTTTTTTTGTAAAACGGATGGCCTTTCATGTCTTTTTTTTTAAAAACCGATGAGAAAAATAAAACAATATTTTTTATGTTTTTTATTAAAAATGTTGTTAAAAATCATATTTACCACATCTTTTTTAAAGACATCACCTCAATAACTAATGTTAAAAAGCTAAAAAACTGACTTTAAAAAGTATTTTTGTACTAGTGTATTTTACATGGATTTGGCCCTTGTTTCAGGCCCAATAATACTAGTGGAGCCTTTTAGATTGACCCTTGTGTTTGGAGGCTCTTAAAGAGATTATTAATGATCACACACTATTATTGATAGTGTGACCTGACTTTGAGAGGAGATAGAGCCACATGTGGAATCTTTCCATAGTCGGTGGTGAGACCCTATGATGTTTTTCTCAGTATAGACTAAATTTCTATTTTCCATGACTATTTGAATGATACCATAAAGGGTTATAGTCTACCAGAGTTAGTGGGATAAAATTTACCCTTCTTTGGTAAGATGGAATCCCAAAGAGATAAGGATGATCTCTTGTATATGAGGATACAATCGATTCCTTATCAGTTGCCTAGTATGGCCTTTAAAGTATAAGATGTTATGAGCTTTCAATTCCTATGATTAGAGAGGTATGGGTACATTTTCCTTGAGAATTTTCTAGGTTTACATCCCCATCAAGATTTCATTTTCTTCATGGAATTGCACCAGGGATGACCTGGTATCTGTGATAGCATATCGGATGGCCCCGTGTAGCTGTGAGAGATGAAGGTGTGGTTGGGGAGAGAAAGGGATTGTTAGACCAAATGTTACCACTAAGGAATCTCTGTTTTTTTCTCCAAATATGCATATTAGATCTTGAGTCTAGGTTTGGATTTATGTTACCAGAATTAGGTGAATTTTTAGGGAGAGTATCCACCCCCCAAGAACTGATGAATTTTTGGACCAAGTGGTTTGGAGTGAAGTGGTCCTCAAAGTTTCACCTTATGACAGTTATCACTAGCTAAAAGTGATAGAGGAGGATGTACTGATCATGGATTTCTAAAGATTATATGGTTTATTTGAGTTATTGGTGATACCCTTCAATTTGTTGAACACCCTAGTAGATTTTATGGGTCTTTTGAATTGGATCCTTAACCCTTCTTGGATCAATTCATGGTAGTCTTCTTTGATGGAAACCTCATGTACTCAGCATCATAGGTAGAGCACATGATACATTTTAGGATGGTTCATTACATTCTCCTAGAGTACCAACTTTATGGGGAGATCTAGAAGATATAGTATTGGATTTGGTAGTCCCACTTTATATAATATGTCTTCTAGAAAATGGAAGTGAGAATGAAGCCAGAAAATATTGAGGCAGTGCTAGCATGAGATATTTCCAAAGGTGTGTCCATGGAAGTAGATCTTCACAATAAAATTTCTTGTTTTCTTTTGTTTAGTGAAGTGAAAAAGTATTTGACCTCTTTACAGTTGATCTTTAAGAATGGGGATGGTGCATCTTACCTCCAGTTGATAATTATTATCCCTTTTATTTTTCAATGTGTTAGGGAGGCACAACTTGGGGATATCGATTGTGAGATCTTGTGTGACCAGATATATATTGGAAATGTTCTTGATGAATATTCTAAAGTTGGGGATCAAATCATCCTTGTTTGAGGATGGGAATTGATGCTAGTCATTTTGTGATAGAAGATATTGAGGAGGTTTAATGCTTTCCCTTAGCATGACATCTAGGATAGATGGGGATGTACTAGTATCTGTTGGCATTAGTTTGGGTATCCAAGTATGTTGTAGTGTGTTCCATCGATATTCATTTCTAGTTGTGATGATTGCTTCACATCATGATTATGGTAGGGATACATGATATTTTTGGGACCTAGTTGAATTTTATGATGGTGTTTCTATACCAAACAAATGTCTAGGTAAAGGGGGGCACTTAGGTCCTGGAGAACATTATTAGAGTTTTCATGTTAATTTTGAGTTATATTTGGGAGGATCAACTACCATCAGTTGAGTTTGTGTATCACAACATTTACTACTCTAACATTGGTGTAGCATCATTCGGGTCCATGTACGGGGGACCCTTCAGGTCACCACTGTACTAGTAAAATCCAATGGGAGAAAGAATTTGTGGACCTAGAGTTGGTGTTGGTGATGTTTGTGAAAGGTGTAGTTCATCCAGGGGTGGATGATGTATACCCAAAAACATCAGAAGTACTTTGTTGACTAACTATGATAAAATTTTGATATATCACCTCATTAAGGGTTATGGATATTTAGATAGGATGGTAGGATATCTTTGTGGCTAATAGGCTCATTTTCTAGTTATTGTGTTGGGTTAGTAGGGTGGCATACCTCTTGACCCTGTGACCATATTTACACCTAGTGTATGGAGTTTTATTTATATCACAACTATGGTGGTATGTTCATGAATCATTATAGAATGTCTACCAAGGTGGGATGCACATTAAGGGTGGAGTTACCTTTTCATGGTACCCAACAGTGTTTGAGAACCATTAGGATAAAACCCTTTAAGGTAAAGTGTTTTTCTTGGGTGAATGTTTGTTCATAGCACGAGAACCTTCAAGAGAACTCATAGGAGTGGGTGACCCTAATGAGATCTCGGTATCCTCACTTGTGAGTAGGTGTTCACTTTTTGGAGTGAAAATCCTTGAATTTGGGTCGAGTGCAATGATATTTTTCCTTATAAGAATTTGGAATATTTTGAATAATATATTCGAAATCAGATGCTATGTTGGCATAAAATTTTAGTGCATGGGGAGTCCCGATATTGATATAATAAAAATCTTAAATATATTATATCACGTGTGTGAATATTTTTAGAATAAATGGGTTTTCTATTTATTAGTAACTCATGTGGGAAATTCGAGACCACGATTTATTCTGGAATGTGGGGTTTACCCTATGTGTGACATAAATATGGCCAGTGTTAGAATTTTGATTGAGGGCATCCATTAAAAGGTGTGTTAGGTGACTTAATTAATTTAATAACCCAATCTCCTAACCATACTCTATAAATATGTCATTATGAAAAATTATTAGGGTTATCTACATAACCCTGAGAGTTTTCAGAGGAGGAGGAGAGATTTTTTTGTGTTGAAAAACCTGAGAATGAGGATCGATGAATAATGATAATGGGATTCGTGAGATGAGTGAAGAACATAGATGAATATTCATCTTCATATATAGTGAACAAGTTATTAATCAATTATTTATTCAATCTCGAGGTAGGTCTTGTTATTTGATTCATTTTTTTTTGTTCCTTATAAATTTCAAGTTTTGGATTTGTGAAATAAATCTTCGTTCTTATTAAACAACTCAAGGTGAGTTTTTTTTATATTCATTTATTTATATTTATTGGTTTCTTATTTAAATTTTTTTATTATTATCATCACTTTATCATTCTTCAAATCCCTTTTTGATATTATAGATACCACATCACTCTCTATATTCTCCTTCCCCACACTTTTCGCCCACTCTTCTTCTATCTTGCATTCAAATAGTGTTCATCGGTCCTTTCATTGGCTGGTGGTGGTGAGGAGGAAACAACTTGACTTGGTGGATAGGAGATGTAGATAAAGGTCTCATAGTGGAACTTAGTGTGGTGGATCGGTGTGGAACATGTGTGGTGGTTTTCTAAAGATGGATTTGTCCCCTGGTGTGGGTGATATGAGATGTAGTGAGTTAGGGGGGAGGTAGGAAAGGGAGACATGTGGTGGCCTAGTCGTCAGTGGTGTGGGTTATAGGTGATCAATCATGTGGCCTTTGGGTAGATGACCATACGATCAAGGTGGATGGGCATTTTTGGTGTGATGCGTGCAAGGGAGTTGAAGGGAAATCAGGCATGGAGTTAGGGTTTCAATGGGAATAAAGGAATAAGTTAAAGGCAAAAATTGGATTATTTTAATAATAATAGTTAATGTTTTTTTTTTGAATAGAGGTAGTTAGGGAATAAGGGAGAGAGATGGGAGACCTCCTATACGCGAACCAACATGTGAATGGGGAAAATACTCTTCCCCCTTTATCACTTTATATACAAAAACAACAACAACAACAATAATAATAATAATTTTATTATTATTATTATTATTATTATTATTATTATTATTATTATTATTAAACCTTGTTTCTAGAATAAATTTTTCATGAGAAATAAGATTGATGAACCATATGCGGCATCATTATTCAATACCAATGTTGGATATTTAATTTAGACTTGTGGCTCGAGACCACAAAGCACCCTTCATACGTGATATAATGAAAGGCATTTTTTCACCAAGTGTTCCTTTTGGGAAAATAAATAGATTGTCTTGAGTGTTTCTCTATGAGGATCACAATGATGTGATATTTTTGGGAAATTTATGGCCATTTGTATTGACATATAGGTGAATTTACATTTTAGCCCATTGGATCGACGACAAGCCTCATGCATTTTTATGGCTTTTTTCAAACTCAGATTCAGACACGTAAATAGTCTATCCTAAGTGGTTTTCCATGTAGAATGCAATGATGTAATTTTATTTGGAAATAAGGACTTGATGTGAGATGATTCTAGTGGTACAATTCTTTTATAAATGATTAGATAATGGTTGTTATTGAGTTTGATCCTTAGAGAGCTTATAAGGTTGGGAACCCCCTAATCACATCAAGGCGTAGGTCCCCCATACTCTCTATATAAATATTATTGACTAAGTGTGATTATCATAGTTTTATTGGGTTTATAAACCCCATGTCTCACCCGGGCATGGTTCCCCCATACTATCTTCTTAGATATGGTTGGAAACCCCCCATACAACATTGAGCATGGGTACTCTATCTATGATGTGGCACCCCCCATATTCAATCTCTAGAGGGTGAAGGTCCTCTATTAGAGTTAGTGATTCCTTATTTATGGGGAATAATGGCGAGGTGGGGGATCTCCACAAGGATTTTGGAGAGGTTATGCAAGATGCATGGTTGGAGAGTGTGCCCCCTCAGTTGTAGAGTGTAGTGGAAAGGTCTGGGTCCTCCACAAAAATTATTATGTAGATGTGTATGATACTAGGCATCATAGTGAAACTTGGGAGCTTCAAGATGAATCATCATTCTTAGCTAGGTTGTGGAGATATATACCCCTTTCTCTCTCATTTAGGATTCTTTTTTAAAATATCTGGGTTATGTATGTTATGGTTATTATGGTTATTGTCTCATATATTGATTGGAATGGCCTCATGATGATGATATGACTACTCTCTTTTGATGATTTGTATTTTGGTATCTTTGGGGTGTCCTATTGGGTATGTTTATACTCACCCTTGTGTGGTCTTTGTTCACACATGTCTTATCTTATGTAGGTGAAAAATAGATTAGCAGTGACTATGGTAGATCTAATATTAGTGGATCTTAGTAGTATGTGGTGGTGTTAACCATGTTCAGTGGTCTAAATTTGGGATTTAGAGTCGACCTATCTCACTCCTCTACTCTTTATAGTTGTTTCTAGTTTGGACCCCCCCCCCCCCCCCGTATTTATGATTGGGTGTGTATTTTACCCCTTTTATATCATTTTTATTATATTATTGTACACTGATATGTATTTTATAGAGGTCATTACATGAATTTTTTACACTCTAGATGTTCATTATTTTATTATACCAATTCACTACTGTATGGAGATGGTTGTTTTTGTGCATACAAGTACTTAAAGATAATGCCTCCCATTTTATTTTATGCATTCTTGATGCTTGTTGTTGGCCCCTTTCCTATTAGAGGCGGGCTTGGGGTGTAACAACCAGATTTACACCAACCAAGTGTGCTGTAACACCCCATATTTTTTGAAATAAATATTTTTCTGATTAATTTAATTTCTTTTATAGCTGGTGTTACACACAACACCAAATTTTAGTAAACCTCCACAACCTATTAATATTATTATTTAAAAAAACCATTTTTATCTAGCTGCTAAACTTGATGAAATGAATATGAATAATAAAATTTTAAAAATTATGTATAATGGTTTTAGATAAAGAAAATATATTGATAAATAAGTACTTAATTTTTTGTAAAGTCTTTATAGGATTTCAAAATGCATTTTTCTCAACAAAATGTTTTTATTTCCTTTTGTGAAAAAATAATACTAGTAATTTTTGAAAATTATTGAAAATTTAATTGAAAAACTAAACATAAATTTTGAAATAAAAATGTCAAAATTATCTTAGGGTGAATTTTTGTTATTTTTTTGAAATGATTATTTTTTTGATAAATAGTGAAAAATAATGGTGTTTATTAAGAACTAGCTTTTCATTTAAAGAATTTATAATGTTTATTTTTGTTCTAAAATGGTTTTAAAAGTAAAATTAGTTAAATAATATATTTATTAATCCAATTTATGTTATTATAATTAATTTAATATTTAATTTTTATATAAAATCTTTATAAACTTTTGAACATTTCTCTCTTTGGGAAACTTCTTTATTGTCGCATCTACGGGTTTAATTTTAAATTAAATGTTGCCACATATCTGAATTGAATTTGGAAAAATTTATTCCATATTTTTAATCATATTAATTTATATTATGTAATAAGTTCAACTTAATTTTTGGTCAAAGAGAATAGTAAAAACAACAAGAATTAATTATCATGGTTAAGATTAAAACGAGTTCGCAGGGGGTTAAACTAAAAAGATAAGGTATAAAATGACCAAAAAACTTGTCCAATTGATATTTTATATTAATATTTTATATTAATATTTTGACCCTTATTACCTCAGGTTCTATTATATGTTATTGTGGTACACTTTTCCATGAAATTGACCGATGTAATAATTTAAGTAAAGAAAAAGAAAAAATTTCATCCACTTGCTTTTAAATTTCAATTATGTGTTCACATAGGGAAAAAACCAAGATGTGAATGAATATTGATGGTAATTTTGAGAATAATGAAATTAATTTCATGAGTGAAACTTATTTCTAATTTTTAGTATTTATATAATTACTTTAAAAACTTAAGCAACGCCAACAGAGTAATTATTTAATTAATATAAAATTAAAAATAAATTATACTAAAAATATAAAAAGTAATATAAATTGAATGAATTATTGTATTATATGATTTTTTATATAGATATTATATTATAGGTTGGTTTTAAAATAGTAGATTCAAATTCCATCATTGTATTGATAATTTTAGATAAAAATTAAATGAATAGAGTCAAAATTGACATTAATGTTATTTTATAATAAATAATATTTTATTAGATGAATTAACATTCCTAAAAATCATATATTCTTCTAAGTGATTTTTACATGTTTTAAAAAATAAAACATGGTCTAATAATGGACCAATTTTTCTTTTATAAAAATTATATTAACTCCAAAAATAGTAAAAACTTTCTTACCATGGTAAAGGGTAAAAAAGAGTTTAAATGGATTGCATTTTTATAACCATTGGGTATAAATTATCTAATTATGATCATTTATCTCTACTCTTAAATGATTAATCACCTAGGTAAAAAGACTAGTTAACATAGTGAAAACTGAAATGGTAAAAGTAAGGAAACCTATAAGTTAAGTAAAAACTTGTTTAAACATGTGTTTTTTATGCGTTAGAGTTTTTTATTGACCATATATTCCCTAAAATAATTTAATTATCAATTTTAGAGGCACTTTAGGTGAGAGTGTGTACCCATTATTGAATAAGTTTGGGTGTTTTCAAAAATACCACTCCCTCAATTATAAAATTACACCTCTTAAACTAAATTATTTACACCACATAATCCATTTTTATTGAACAAAACCAGAAAAAATACATAACTTATACATTTTATAGATATTTTTTCATCCCAAAATACATACCCTAGGGTCCTTAATAAGAGATCCAAAGGGATTTTTTCTAATTGAAGGTAATTTTCTTCACTAAACTCTTCCTTTTTACTTATTATCTTACCACATCCATTAATTTATTAATAATTAAAATATAAAAAAAAAATTATATCCATCTCCTCTTCCATCAAATGGGTTACGAAATCATCATTCGTGTGTACGACAGACTAACGCCTCATAAAGCAATGTTATTCATTCTTCACATACACTTTATATAAAAGGTAATAAGGATAGGTTTAAATAAATATATTATATATATATGACATAAAAATAATTCTATAATTTTAATATATTATTTAATTTTATTTATTTTAATCCGTTGAGAAAATGGAAACAACATTCATGTGTACTTATGACCTACCATCTTCATAAACAGTGTATTTCATTTTCTTTCTCTAACTTTTATGGATTACTATAAATACATATATAATAAATCTATATGATATTTATATAATGGTTGTAATTATATATATTATGTAACCATGATCAAATTATGAGGATCAAAAATATAAAATCAAAACATACACTAAAAACAAAGTAGTTATTGCCTGAAATGTGATTTTTACAAGAAATTGTTAATAAACAGGCAATAAAAGGTCATAAGTAAATCATATATAGTATGATATATATATATATATATGTATGTATGTATGGTTCTAAAATATATTTATAATGAAATTATATTTATTATACAGGAGGTTCAAACCTGTATGAAGGAATTTAAGACTTAAGGTAATAGATTTGCGTCTCGCTTTAATTTTATATGAGACAAATGCCATATTAACCACGTGTTTCTTTTATGTGATGTATGTATTACCCATGAATGTATTTTATGAATCTGATCCAGAAAATTATGGGGATTTACATATTTGTTTTACGATCTCTCTTTCATGAGGTTTATGGTTTCATAATTACCAATGTGGTAAGGGGTTTTTGTCTCAATTTTCCTTCCTTGAGACATATGTTGTGTTATGTACCTATATAATTTTATGAGATGTATATAAAAACCTTTTGAAATATAATACCATGAATTAGTTAATTATCATGAAATTTCAATTTTCATTTATGTTATTAGTTCATGGGGATTATGATTCAAAGTTTCTAAAGTGATAAGGGTTTTATGATACAATATCATCGTTTATCGAGATTGTTTATGTTTATACATATGATAATGAAATTTTATGATAAATATCTCAATAAACACATGAATTTTATTCTTTTATTGTTATTTCAAGAGAATAACTATTTTCCTATCATTTTCCTCTCTTTATGTTCTCAACAATTTGAAAGAATGTTTTTAAGAAAACTTATCTTTATTTCTCTTTCCGGTCAAAAACCCTTTCTATTCCATGCACATGTTTTTTAAAAATGTTTTCAAAGTTTTTTATTGTTCCTATATTATTTCTTAAAATCATTTTACCCTTATTTTACTTTTTTAAAAATGTTTTAAAGGGAATCTTTTTTTTCATTTTTAAAAACTAAGCCCATTTGAATTTTACCAAAAATTTAAAATAAAATCTTTATTTTATCATGTATGATATGAACAAAATTTCCCATCTTCATGACCATTCTTTTATTTGAATATTCCTTTATAAGTTTTAAAGGTTATTTTCAAATAAAATTATTTTTAAAATTTTTTATGTTTTAAAAAGTGTTTTTCAAATCGGAAAGTATGTTTTTCTCAAAAAATGTTTTAAATGATTTTTAAAGCTTACTTTATAAGTTTCAAAGGAGAATTTAAAAGAAATGGATTTTGAAAATGTATTATGAATTTTTTGTTTTGAAAAGTTATTTTCAAAGTTGAAACTTTATTCTCCTCAATAAATGATCCAATTGATCATTTAAAATCATTTTCCTCTCTTTATGATTTGAGGATACCATTTTTATTCTTTCTCTCGATGATTTATGTTTATGATGACAATATATTTTTGAAACCCATTTCTTTTCCATGGGTTATACCATGATAAAATTATTATGAAACTCGATTATTTTTTCATGAGTTATGCTATCATGAAATGAATAAATTCTTATTAAACTTGTTTATTTTCCATGTGTTATGATATTTTAGCACCCCGAACCGTTTATTCACCTGAATAGTGATTTGATTTGAGTGCCACTTGGCCTTAAGTGTGTCGCCCTATAATCTAAAGGCTTTCAACAAACAGCGAGGGTGTAAAGGGGTGATAGTGGGGAGACTATACCCTCTAGAGATGATATAATAATGGTCTATATCATTATAATGTAGTGTAAAGGAAGACCATAATGACATGAACTAGTAACCTTCCCATGGAGGAAGCATAAGCAAAAACAGAAGAAGCAATAATAAATTAATAAGCTCAATCCAATTTGTGGAATTAAATATCACAACAATCCATTTATAGATAATAAAATAGAACATGAATACATATCAAGTCATACAAACAATAAGTAGGAGGGTCACCAATGTCCAACCATAGTAATTACATATTATAGCATGCTGATAAAAAAATAAAACAAAAATAAAACTCCAGTGTAGGAAAGAACTTATGGTCCCATTCCTTCCATCCCATGCCAACTCAATTAATAACATCCTACTTCTAAGCCCTAACCTTTATCAGAGTGCAAATCCATAAAGTCTATACACATTCCAAAGGGCCCATATAGGGTGCAATAAAGAATCCCAGTAGGCTACCACCAACGTGTGTCTATCTTATATATGTGATTTAGTACTTGAAACTAAATAATAAATAAAATAGTATAACACACGTGCATAAAGATAACCTACTACACTTGTGCTCAGCACCCATAAGGGAGTGATCACTTTCTTTAACCAAAGCTTGTATACTATAGTGGAGAGGATCCTTAGACTAAGCCCAAGGAATACCCTGATGTAAATCAGTCTAGGTGAACCCCTAGGTTCTACTTCTAATTAAATCACTCGAAACCTCATGTCAACCGACACCTTGTGTCCAAATCCAATAACAGGAGTCCCAAAGGCATGCTCAAATCATGTACCCGGTCCCATAGACTTCATCTTATAAGTAACTTCATTAGATCAAAGCCTGAAATCTGAAGCACAATGATATATATCCGCCAAATAATATCACCATCAGCTTAACAATCAAGATATTAAGGAACGACAATGTCTGTCCCCCCAACTAATTCATGGCCCATAATCCTCAAGTATGGTGAGATTTATCCCCCAAATGACAGTATTAACACTTTATACTGATGTATCATCACCATCCCTATGGATTTACAAAAAAACCAACCATTTCCCTAATATGAATATAATGGAGGCCTTTCTCGAACGAGTGTTCAATATCGCCTCATCATATGATTCCTACTGTGTGCACATGATTCCAAACGGTGCATTGGCCAACACGGGTGAGTGAAAATCAAAAAATTAAAACCTAAGACATGCCATCTAACACCTAATTACCCTATTTCAGAGTTTCTCAAACTGATATCCATCACCATCCAATATCACATGAGCCTCTCCCATATCTAGAAGACATTACCTCCTCTTCTCAACGATCAAGTCACCTAAATGGTGATCAATATCACCCAATATTCCTCAGTCCAAGCCCATCCTGATGATTACATCGCCTCAATAAAGATTTACAATGTCATCTCAATCCTCAGTTCGAGCCCATCATGTTCACAAGTAATTAATACATATAATTCAATTCAATTTAATTAAAACAATTCAATTTGAATAAATATAAACACCCCGATCCAATTCTTCCCAAGTTACAAGCCTCTCACTAGACCTTAACCATTTGTAGTCACATGCAATCATTCCCATTGGAATCCCATATAATCAATTTAATTAATTAGAAGACAACCATTAATTTAATATGGTCTCTCTCTGTCAACACAATGATACACTCAAATCTTCACTCCCAAAACACTCATGAAATCACAATGAAATATGTGAACCACCTACCTCATGTTGGCAGATTTCCACTCATATGATCATAGCCTCTAACACTATTTGAATTTTAATAAATAAAAAATTTAGAATAACACCATAAAAATAGGGTAAAATGGATCAAATAGATTTATCACTCCATGAGTCAAGAGAAAAGAAGAATATAAGAAAGGGGATTCAAGGGATTATCAATACATATCCAAAGCTATAAATAGATCAAGAAATGGATTCCAGATGAGAAGATCGGATCAACACCTAGCAGAGGAAGAAGAAGGATAGGAGAGCTCTATGTGCATGTGGATGTAGCAGAAGAAAATAAGGAAATAATAAATAAAGGGGGAAGGGAAAATTTTACTTTCATCACTTTTAAAGAGCTTGCATGGTTTTCAAAACTATGTGTAAATTGTGTGGCTACTATTTCTTAAGATTCAATCCCTGCATGGTTAGCTCACATGGTTAGGCCAAGCTGTTTTGAGCCTGTCCATATCCACTGGTTAAGTATTACTAAGCGTGTGTCTTGCACATGATTTTCCCAAACCGTGTACAATCCATGTGGATCCCTCTGGTAAAAATTTCATAGGTTCACACATGGTTGTGCACCCCCTCCTTCATGGTTTACCAAAATGTGCTCCATGCATTTGGATGGTTCATAGATTCTCCTTAGAGGTCGCATGATTTTCCCAAACTATGTGCCTCGGTATGCACCCCCCAGAATTTTTGGATTTTAGGCCTTTGATGCATCCAAAACCCAACCAAAACCCCGAGAAACATTTTGTGCACTAAGAATCATATAAAAACAAGGTCTTGGATTAAAGAAACTCTCAGAATTAAATTCCATCAAATGAGAAAAGAGTTATTCTAACCACCAAACTCAGAAAATTCAAAACAGGCAACGAATTCAACCCTCTCCAAAAACCTAAGATGTTAAAATATACCCGCCTTAACATAAATCATCCTCGAGCTATAAAAAAACCCATAGATGGTACCAAACATACACATATCATTAAAATTAACCCAGGATACCCCGGTCTAAAAAGGGCACAGGTCAACTACCTCAAGGTATCCTCATATTAGGATTTACCTACCCTAGTCGCTTCCCACACCAAGATACAATGAAAATTGATGGAACACCGACCATCCCTAAACTCAAAGTCCTCCTGTGATTCATCATCACTCCCGCACCTCATTAGGTGGGCATATTCCATACCTGACACCTATCTTGTCTTGCATCTCAGCATATACTTGCATTGTGTCCATATCACTCATGACACCTATGAGGTCCCACATATTATCAGATGGTCAAAACAATCATGGTTCCTCACACCTCAAAAAATTCCCACATCACACTGATTCCCAGATTCTCATGCACCTCAAGTAATCTCGTATCACATCGATACCTAGATTCCAAAGCACCTCATACATGCCACGCATCCATTGATTCCTACATATAAATCATGGTGACATGCACCTCATATATATATATATATATATCACATCTGAGTTGATTACAACCCACTAACCAGTGCATGGTTAGTCCATAGATATATATGGTGAACTTCATGCACCCAAAAAAAATTCCTCTAAAAAGTACATGAAAAAATAATACAAAAGAAACATGTATATTCCCACAGTGTACCTCTAACCGTAATTGGATCACCATTTTTCTCTAAACCTGGAAGCTCCATGGTATGAAACTGGATGGAAGCTCGAATTCCAGAATCATATCCCCCATATAGTGTTACACCATCCACTAGACACTAACCCCACTACCAAGTCCCACTATCTCTATCATGACCATTGCATGCAACATAATCATGGATATGAGCTCTTAGTATTTCCCCTGGTCTAATCTCAGAACCTTGAGTATACCAAAATACCTAATTGTCGGTTGTCCAAGAAGGCCTCCTATAGAACCTCTCAAGATGAACGACCTATCTACAAGATTTTCACTCCTTTGGCTCTCAGTCAGACTTTCTCTATATAAGACCCATTTTCCTGTACTGAAATCACATCACCGATGACCCACTCTGAGGTGGCCTTCCTGAGTCCATGGCCTGACTGCCCTGTTGGAAATCCCCTTAGCCTCGCTTCTTATTATCTAAAGCATCACCACTGAAGTCACCGAATGTCGTTATTTGGCTCGAGTATGAATTATCTCTCAAGTTTCCCTTGGCTAGGAGCACCTGATTCACCACCCTTGATAATGAGACCAACCTAAATATGTTTATAGTCAAATGGTGTGTTGTAAACCATCCTTGAAATGCCTCACCCTTGAGGTTTCATCACCCTCCATACAAGGTGTAAAATAAGAAAACTCAATGAATGTTGTTGTATTGTCCATGATAGACATGTCACCCAATTATAGGATCAAGAACTATCAATCTTTCTCTTTTTTCAGCGTCTCTATGAATAAGTTCTCAAAGAACCTCAACTAAAAGTCCATCCAGGATAGTCCCTTATGTATGTCCACCTAAACCTGCACATCCCACCAGAACTTAGTCGATCCCTTGAGCATGTACATATATAGATTCACCCTCCACCCTAGGGGTGTCTCAAGCTACTTAAAGATCATCTACATTGACTTGATCCAATTATTATCCAACTTTAGTCCACCCTCACCCTTAAATAGAAGTAGGTGTTGTGACTGGAACTCCTGGTCTATGTATTCCATGGAAGTCCTAGCTCCCTAAACTCCCCTATCAATCCCCTGGATGACATGTACCGGACCTATTCTGCATTTCTCATCAATTTTGGTGGCAAGATATCCTACATAGGAGCCTATACCTAAGCATATACCATTGAATCATGCTCTGGCTAACCCTATAGGGTCTCAACCTATGCATGATCCTGTGGCACCACATCACCGCTTTCATAACACTCCATAGGATCCCATTCAAGTGTAAACCCTCTAAATACCAATATATGGTCATACAAACAATATATCATGTATAAAAAACGTAGATAGCGAAACCAGTAACAGGATGCACAACTCACTACCCTTACCCCCCCCCCCCCCCCATTACAACTATGTCTCATAAAATCTGGCATATTAGCCCCTTCCCCACCCACATTAGAGACAAATATCACATATGTATCATACCAATCCCATTTTGATGAACCATTTCACCTCAATCTGATGACCTCATCACCCAACCTGGTGATCAACATCACCCCATATCATCATCTGTGCCTTCTCGTATAAGATCCAGGCCCACACATGTGTATCATATCACATATAAAAAATAAATTTATTATAGGCATATGTATAGATATATATACACCACAATACAACTATGTGCATATAAAAATAATAAAAAATCATCCCTTGCCATATCAGGCCAAGGGTGAAATACCTCCTCCCTTACCATACTAGGTCAAGGGTCGCATGTCATGATAGGTAACAACCATATCCACATGTGCCACCCAAATGGTGATTCAGGATGAGGCCCTACAACTATAATAAACATTTTATGAAACCCATTTCTTTTCATGGGTTCTAATATGATGAATAATTTTTGATCTTATGGAACATGTATGTATGATTTTCATTATGTGAAGTGTGGGACCTATATCTCCCTCTAATGTATTGGTTAATGATTGATATCTCATGAGATAAATAGGATTGGAATGGGGAGTTAACCCAATACGGTAGGGTACTCTGTACACTATGATAGTCTTAGGAGTGAACCTTGACTATTATGATGATTTGGGGACTGAACCCATTCCACTATGATAGTTTTGGAAATTATCCTTAAACTACCAAGGAAATTATTTTCTAGGATTATGTGTATATCAAAAATATATGTATTGTGCTCATCTTTTATTCTCATGGTTTTTTTCTTTGATTCCAATATGATTCATACCTTATGAACTACCAAGATTGATTCCATGACTCAAGTTTATGATCTATGATATATAGGGTATGGTTTTAAAATTTTATTCTTATGTTTTCATACCCTTATGATCATGATATATTTATATCTCCCTTGTTTACCCTTAATGATAATCTGATATCACTCTTTATTATATTTTCTTTTCCTAAGTTATGATGAAAGGTATTATGTTTGATGTTTCTAAGTAGGGTGATAGTTATAAAGAACATAGTGGGAGATTATGTATCTCACTTATGAACTAAATTTTTATGTTCCCATGTTTCCAAAGGCACTAGACTTAAACAATTATTAATTGGATCATTATGTTATATAATGAATATTCATATATTAAGATGTAATATTTATGTATTAGAAGTTTGGGTATTTACAGTTGGTATTAGAACAAGGTGTAGATAACCTTTGAAAACAAGTATTAGAAAATTTTAGTGAGATTCCTAGGGATATTTCTATGGATGTTCCTAGGTGTATTTCTAAGGATAAGTCTACAGATGAATCAAAGTATAGGAAAATGTCCTAGAATTTTGGTAAAGGATAGACCGAGTGGTTTCCAAGAAATTAAATCTGTATCTAGATACTATAAGTGGACGTGGATTTGGTAGAGAGGTACCTAGGGGTAATAACTCCAAAAATGGCACATTGAGATAGACTTGATCATCACCTAGTGTATGACAATAGGCCATATTTCACATCTGGTTTGACACTCCAGATGGATATGATTTATAAATTTAAAAACTCTTTACAAACCATCATGAAGGATTTGAATAGATTATGACCATGAATGATATAGGTTAAACCCAAGGATTCATATATTAAAAATACTTTTTCATGATTTAAACACCTTATAAGTGATTTTTCATGATTATGTGGTTTTACACTATGAATATTATTGCTCACTATGATTTTTTGTTTTATAAAATGGTGGGAACCAGAAGGAACTAGGTTAAAATTGAATAAAATAGACAACGTATTGATGAGTATCCAAATGAGATGATGGCTACAGTGAAGGATATTTTGATTATGCCTTGTTAGTTATCATGATATATGATTAACAACTTGTACCTTAACAGACTCTTAGACACACTAAAGAAAGGAATAATGGAGTTTTTTTAGAGTTTAAGTGGTCGATATGATAGAGGAAAAAGAGTAGGTTTTATATATATTGAGAATGTGGGAAGAATAAATCAAAGTAATGACTCAAAGGAATGGGAAGATGTTTTGAGTGTAGAAAATAAAGGCACAAAGAAAGTAATTTCCAAGTAAAAATGAAAATTTTAGTTAATGAAATGAATGAGAATAATGGATTCCCTAAGGCATCATAGATGGTTGAATGTTATAAATGTTGACATTATGGGAATTATAGAAATATATTTCCTCAGGGTAAAGATCAAGAATAGGATTATCAAGATAGTAAAAGTAAAGGTTCTTTATGATGAAGAGACTATAAATGTAATATCAAAAGGAATGAGGTATTAAATAATAAGATTATATAGCCTAAGAATCAAGTATAATGATTGAAGTGTCTATGTATTGGGATTCAAAAATTTTAAATCACGAAATATATATAAGGATTGTTCAACATAAGTTTTTCGTTAAAAATTTTCAATATTATGTTGAATGGTAATAATGACCTAGAAAAGTGATTTAATGGAAATATTATATTTTATATAAAACACAGATTAAGGGAATACGACCCTTAATATGTTTTTTATGTTGAGAAAATGGTGTTTAGTTTGGATAAATAGATGATTGAGATGGATAAAGTTAACTGGATAGTATTGATTACCCCGAAACTGATTAAGGATTTGTTGATAAATGAGTATATGTTATCATTTATGGAGTTTAAAACATTTTTGGATTTATAGAATATATTCACTAATCTATGGTTTTATTTAAATAATGAGGAAGAATATATGTTTTCATTAATTTTTTATGGTAATTCAGGATATTACCATGTTTTATTAGAATATATGATTAATTTATTCACATATTTGGTATGTGACATTAATATCTACTTAATTTTGTTTGGAGGATTAATGATAAATTGATTTTATGAATTTAGTGACCATATTTTGAAATTTTTGGATTTCAATTTTGGTTAGACTTGGATGATCCTTAAGGTTTACTATTCATGGAATGGATTAAGTTTAAATTTGGATTCTATTGGATAATTTTTTCTAACCATATTGGTTTTGGTAAATATTTAGAGTCTAAAGGAATGAATTATGAATCTTATGATGATTTTATTACTGTAGACATGAAAAAATAATCATGAATATTCATTTCATGGATGGAGTGGAAATTGATCGAAGCATAATCAAAGGATAAAAATGTTCTTATGATATGAATTAAAGTTTATCCTTATAGATTTTGGTCCCTTTGAAATTATTGATCGTATCGGGATAATATCTTATAATTTGGTGCTTCCACTAAACCTCTCTCAAGTCCACAATGTGTTCTATGTATCTCTCCTGAGGAAGTGCAAACCTGATCCTTCATATGTACTAAAATCAAAGGTCGTACTGCTAGTACATGATCTTTATTATAAGGGAAAATAAGTTGAGATTCTGTATCATAGAGGTAATGTGTTTTGAAAAAATACCACTCACTTGGTCAAAGTTTTGTGGTGAAACCACTATCTTGAGGAAGCTGTATGGGAACTTGAGGATGTAATGAGGTAGAAGTATCCTCAATTATTGATAACAAAGTGAAAAAAAATTCTAGGGATAAATATCTTTTAAGGGGAGAATAATGTAACCCCCTGATATTTTTTTAAATATATTTTTTAGAATAATTTTAATTTATTCGATAACTTTTATTAAACACAATGCCAAGGTTGAACGAACAGTGAAAAACTATTAATATTATTATTTTAAAATGACCATTATTACCTAGAAGTTAAAAATAGTGGAATGAATATAAATAAATAAAATTTTAAAATTAATTATAATGGTTTTACATAAATAAAATATATTGATAAATAAGTTCTTAATTTTCAGTAAAGTCTTTATATTCTTCAAAAATTATTTTTCTTAAAAAAATGTTGTTATTGCATTTTGTGAAAAAATAATAAAATTAATTTTTAAAACATTTAGAAATTTTATTTTAAAAAATAAAAATCAATTTTTAAATTAATATTTAAAAATTATCTTAAGGTGAATTTTTTGTATTTTTCTAAAAAGATTAATTTTTCAATGAATAGTGAAAATACTAGTTTTTATTGAAAACTGTCTTTTAAATTAAAAAATCTATAAGGTTACTTTTATTTTAATTTTTTTTTTAAATTAAAATTATTTCAATAGTATATTTATTAATTCAATTTATTTTATTATAATCAATTTTATATTGAATTTTTATATAAAAACTTTTTAAACTTTTGTACATTTTCTCTTCGGAAAACTACTTTCTCATCGCATATGTGGGTTTAATTTTGAATTAAATTTTTCCACTTCTGTGAATTTATTTTGAAAAAATGGATTCCATATTTTTAATCATAATAATTTATATTATATGATAAGTTCAACTTAATTTTTTGTCAAAATGAATAGTTAAAATGGTAACTTTTGATTATTTAATATTTTATTAAATGATTTAAAATTCCTAAAAATCATATATTCTTCCAAGTGATTTTTACATGTATTAAAAAATAAAATATGGTATAATAATGGACCAATTTTTCTTTTATAATAATTATATTAACTCCAAAAATAGTAAAAACTTCGTTACTATGGTAAAGGGTAAAACAGAGTTTTGTGCATTACATGTTCTTGTCTTAAAATGAATTTTACACGTATTTTATTTTATTTTTTTTAAATGGATTTCATTTTTATAACCATTGGGTATAAATTATCTAATTATGATCATTTATCTCTAGTTTTAAATGATTAATCACCTAGGTAAAAAGACTAGTTATCGTAGTCAAAACTGAAATGGTAAAAGTAAGGAAACCTATAAGTTAAGTAAAAACTTGTTTAAACAAGTTTTTTTATGTGTTAGAGTTTCTTATTGACCATGTATTCCCTAAAATAATTTAATTATCAATTTTGGAGGCACTTTAGGTGAGAGTGTATTCCCATTAATGAATAAGTTTGAGTATTTTCAAAAATACCACTCCCTCAATTATAAAATTCCACCTCTTGCCCTCAATTATTTACACCACATAAGCCATTTGTATTGACCAAACCCTGAAAAAATACATAACTTATACATTTTATAGATATTTTTTCATCCCAAAATACATACCCTAGGGTCCTTAATAAAAGATCCAAAGAATTTTTTTCTAATTGAAGGTAATTGTCTTCACTAAACTCTTCATTTTCACTTATTCTCTTACCACATCCATTCATTTATTAATAATTAAAATATAAAAAAATAAATTTATATCCATCTCCTCTTCCATCAAATGGGTTACGAAATCATCATTCGTGTGTACGACAGACTAACGCCTCACGAAGCAATGTTATTCATTCTTCACATACACTTTATATAAAAGGTAATAAGGATAGGTTTAAATAAATATATTTTATATATATGAAATAAAAATAATTCAATAATTTTAATATATTATTTACTTTTATTTCTTTTAATCTGTTGAGAAAATGAAAATCGCGTTCATGTGTACGTATGACCTACCATCTCCATAAATGGTGTATTTCATTTTCTTTCTCTAACTTTTATGGATTACTATAAATACATATATAATGAATCTATATGATATTTATATAATGGTTGTAATTGTATATATTATTTAACCATGATAAAATTATGAGGACTGAAAATATCAAATCAAAACATACACTAAAAACAAAGCAGTTATTTCCTGAAATGTGATTTTAACAAGAAATTGTAAATGAACAGGAAATAAAAGGTCATAAGTAAATCATATACTATATGATATATATATACATATGTATGTATAGTTATATAATATATTTATAATGAAATTATATTTATTATACAGGAGGTTCAAACCTGTGCGAAGGAATTTAAGACTTAAGGTAATAGATTTGCATCTAAATTTAATTTTATATGAGACAAATGCCATATTAACCACGTGTTTCTTTTATGTGGTGTTTATACTACCCATGAATGTATTTTATGAATCTGATCTGGAAAATTATGGGGATTTACATATTCGTTTTACGATCTCTCTTTCATGAGGTTTATGGTTTCATAATTACCAATGTGGTAAGGGATTTTTGTCTCAATTTGCATTCCTTGAGACATATGTTGTGTTATGTTCCTATATTATTTTATGAGATGTATATAAAAACATTTTTAAATGTAATACCATGAATTAGTTAATTATAATGATATTTCAATTTTCATTTATGTTATTAGTTCATGGGGATTATGATTCAAAGTTTCTAAAGTGATAAGGGTTTTATGATACAATATCATCGTTTATCGGGATTGTTTATGTTTATACATATGATAAGGAAATTTTATGATAAATATCTCAATAAACCCATGAATTTTATTCTTCTATGGTTATTTCATGAGAATACCTATTTTCCCATCATTTTCCTCTCTTTATGTTCTCAATAATTTGAAAGAATGTTTTTAAGAAAACCTATCTTTATTTCTCTTTCCGGTCAAAAACCCTTTATCTTCCATGCACACATTTTTTAAAAATGTTTTCAACATTTTTTATTATTCCTATATGATTTCTTAAAGTCATTTTTACATTTATTTAACTTTTTAAAAATGTTTTAAAGGGAATATTTTTTTTCATTTTTAAAAACTAATCCCATTTAAATTTTACCAAAAATATAAAATATTTATTTATTTTAGCATGTACGATATGAAAAAAATTTCCCATCTTCATGGCCATTCTTTTCTTTGAATATTCCTTTATAAGTTTTAAAGGTTATTAAAAAATAAAATTATTTTTAAAATTTTTTATGTTTTAAAAAGTGTTTTTCAAATTGAAAAGTTTGTTTTTCTCAAAAAACGTTTTAAATGATTTTTAAAGCTTACTTTATAAGTTTCAAAGGAGACTTTAAAAGAAATGGATTTTGAAAATTTATTACGAATTTTTTGTTTTGAAAATTTATTTTCAAAGTTGAAAGTCTATTTTCCTCAATAAATGATCCAAGTGATCATTCAAAATTATTTTCCTCTCTTTATGATTTGAGGATACCATTTTTATTCTTTCTCTCGATGATTTATGTTTATGATGACAATATATTTTTGAAACCCATTTCTTTTCCATGGGTTATACCATGATAAAATTCTTATGAAACTTGATTATTTTTTCATGAGTTATGCTATGATGAAATGATGAAATTCTTATTAAACTTGTTTATTTTCCATGTGTTGTGCTATTTTAGCACCCCAAACCATTTATTCACCTGAATAGTGATTTTATTTGAGTGCCACTTGTCCTTAAGCATTCCTCCCTATAATCTAAAGTATTTCAACAAGAAGCAAGGGTGTAAAGGGGTGATAGTGGGGAGACTATAACCTTTAGAGATGATATAATAATGGTCTATATCATTATAATGTAGTGTAAAGGAAGACCATAATGACATGAACTAGTAACCTTCCCATGGCGGAAGCATAAGAAAAAACAGAATAAGCAATAATAAATTAATAAGATCAATCCCATTTATGGAATTAAATATCACAACAAGACATTTATAGATAATAAAATAGAACATGCATACATATCAAGTCGTACAAACAATAAGTAGGAGGGTCACCAATGTCCAACCATAGTAATTACATATTATAGCATGCTGATAAAAAATAAAACAAAAATAAAACTCCAGTTGAGGAAAGAACTCATGGTCCCATTCCTTCCATCCCATGCCAACTCAATTACTAAGATCCTACTTCTAAGCCATAACCTTTATCAGAGTGCAAATCTATAAAGTCTATACACATTCCAAAGGGCCCATATAGGGTGCAAGAAATAATCCCAGTAGGCTACCACCAATGTGTGTCTATCTTATATCTGTGATTTAGTAGGTGAAACTAAATAATAAATAAAATAGTACAACACACATGCATAGAGATAACCTACTACACTTGTGCTCAGCACCCACAAGGGAGTGATAACTTGCTTTAACCAATGATTGTATACTATAGTGGAGAGGATCCTTAGACTAAGCCCAAGGAATACCCTGATGTAAATCAGTCCAGGTGAACCCCTAGGTTCTACTTCTAATTAAATCACTCCAAACCTCATGTCAACTGACACCTCGTGTCCAAATCAAATAACAGGAGTCCTAAAGGCATGCTCAAATCATGTACCCGATCCCATAGACCACATCTTATAAGTAACTTCATCAGATCAAAGCCTGACATATAAGGCACAATGGTATATATCCACCGAATAATATCACCATCATCTTAACAATCAAGATCTTAAGGAACAACAATGTATGTCCCCCCAAATAATTCATGGACCATCATCCTCAAGTATGGTGAGCCTTATCCCCCAAATGACAGTCTTAACACTTTATACCGATGGATCCTCACCATCCCCATGGATTTATCAAAAAAACCAACCATTTCCCTAATATGAATCTAATGGAGGCCTTTCCCGCACGAGTGTTCAATATCACCTCATCATATGATTCCTACTATGTGAACATGATTCCAAACAGTGCATTGGCCAACACGGGTGAGTGAAAATCACCAAATTAGAACCTAATACATGCCATCTAACACCTTGTTACCCTATTATAGAGTTTCTCAAACCGATTTCCATCTCCATCCAATATCACATGAGCCTCTCCCATATCCAGAAGACATTACCTCCTCTTCCCAACGATCAAGTCACCCAAATGGTGATCAATATCACCCAATATTCCTCAGTCCAAGTCCATCCTGATGATTACATCACCTCAATCTAGATTTACAATGTCATCTCAATCCTCAGTTTGATCCCATCACGTTCACAAGTAATTAATACATATAATTCAATTCAATTTAATTAAGGCAATTCAATTTGAATAAATATAAACACCCCGGTCCAATTCTTCCCAAGTTCCAAGCCTCTCACTAGACCTTATCCATTTGTAGTCACATGAAATCATTCCCATTGGAATCCCATATGATCAATTTAATTAATTCGAATACATCCATTAATTTAATAAGTTCTCTCTCGGTCAACACAATGATACACTCAAATCTTCACTCCCAAAACACTCATGAAATCACAATGAAATATGTGAACCACCTACCTCATGTTGGTAGATTTCCACTCGTATGATCATAGACTCTAACACTATTTGATTTTTAATAAATAAAAAATTAATAATAACACCCTAAAAATAGGGTAAAATGGATCAAATAGATTTATCACTCCATGAGTCAAGAGAAAAGAAGAATATAAGAAAGGGGATTCAAGGGATTGTCAATACATATCTAACACTGTAGATAGATCAAGAAATGGATTCCAGATGAGAAGATCGGATCAACACCTAGCGGAGGAAGAAGCAGGATACGAGAGATCTATGTGAATGTGGATGTAGAAGAAGAAAATGAGGAAATAATAAATAAAGGGGGAAGGGAAAATTTGACTTTTCTCACATTTAAAGAGCTTTCATGGTTTACAAAACTATGTGTAAATTGTACGGCGCCTATTGCTTAAGATCCAATCCCTGCATGGTTAGCTCACATGGTGAGGCCAAACAGTTTTGAGCCTGTCCATATCCACTAGTTAAGTATCACTAAGCGTGTGTCTTGCACATGATTTTCCCAAACCGTGTACAATCCATGTGGATCCCTCTAGTAAAAATTTCATAGGTTCACACATGGTTGTGCACCCCCTCCTTCATGGTTTACCAAAATGTGCTCAGTGCATTTGGATGGCTCATAGATTATCCTTAGAGGTCTCATGATTTTCCCAAACTATGCGCCTCAGTATGCACCCCCCGGAAATTTTGGATTTTAGGCCTCTGACACATCCAAAACCCAACCAAAACCCCAAGAAACTTTTTGTACACTAAGAATCATATAAAAAATGTATTGGATTAAGGAAACTCTCGGAATTAAATTCCATTAAATGAGAAAAGATTTGTTCTAACCACCAAACTCAGAAAATTCAAAACAGGCAAGGAATTCAACCCTCTCCAAAAACTTGAGATGTTAAAATATACCCACCTTAACATAAATAATCCTTGAGCTATAAAAAAACCCATAAATGTTACCAAACATACACATATCATTAAAATTAACCCATGATACCCCAGTCTAAAAATGGAACAGGCCAACTACCTCAAGGTCTCCTCGAATTAGGATTTACCTACCCTGGTCGATTCCCACCCCAAAATACAATGAAAATCGAGGGAACACCAACCATCCCTAAACTCAAACTCCTCCTGTGATTTATCATCACTCCCGTACCTCATTAGGTGCACATATTCCGTACCTGACACCCATCTTGTCTTGCATCTCAACATATACTTACCTTGTCTCCATATCACACATGACACCTATGAGGTCCCACATCTTCTCAGATGATCAAACCAATCATGGTTCCTCACACCTCAAAAAAGTCCCACATCACACTAATTCTTAGATTCCCATGCACCTCAAGTAATCTCATATAACATCAATGCCTAGATTCCAAAGCACCTCATACAAGCCATGCATCCATTGATGCCTACATATAAATCATGGTGACATGAACCTCATATATATATATCACATCTGAGTTGATTCCAACCCACTAACTGGTGCATGGTTAGTCCATAGATATATATGGTTCACTTCATGCACCCAAAAAAACATGACTCTAAAAAGTACATGCCAAAATAATACAATAGAAACATGGATATGCCCACGGTGTACCTCTAACCATAATTGGATCACCATCCTTCTCTAAACCTGGAAGCTCCATGGTATGAACCTAGCTGGAATCTCGAATTCCTGAATCCTATCCCCCATACAGTGTTACACCATCCACTAGCTACTAACCCCACTACCGAGTCCCACTTTCTATATTATAACCTTTTCATGCAACATAATCATGGATACCAGCTCTTAGTATTCCCCCCATTCCAATCTCAGAACCCTGAGTATACCACAGTACCTAATTGTCAGTTGTCCAAGAAGGCCTCCTGTATAACCTCTCAAGATGAACAACATATCTATAATCTTTTAACTCCTTTGGTTCTCAGTCACACTTTCTCTACATAAGACCCATTTTCATGTAATGAAGTCACATCATCGATGACCAACTCTGAGGTTGTCTTCCTGAGTCCTTGGCCTGACTACCCTGCTGGAAATCCCCTTAGCCTCGGTTCTTGTTATCTAAATAATCACCACTGAATTCACCTCATGTCATTCTTTGTCTTGAGTATGAACTATCTGTCAAGTTTCCCTTGGCTAGGAGCACCTGATTCACCACCTTTGATAATGAGACCAAACTAAAGATGTTCACCTATACTCAAATGGTGTGTTGTAAACCATCCTTGAAATTCCTCACCCTCGAGGTGTCATCACCCTCCATATAAGGTGTAAAATAAGAAAACTCAATGAATGTATTTGTATTGTCCATGATAGACATGTCACCCAATTATAGGCTCAAGTATTATAGATCTCTCTCTTTGTCCAGCGTCTCTACGAATACGTTCTCAAAGAACCTCACCTAAAAGTCCATCCAGGATAGTCCCTTATGTATTCCCACCTAAACCTGTACATCCCACCATCACTTAGTCGATCCCTTGAGCATGTACATATCTAGATTCACCCTCCACCCTAGGGGTGTCTCAAGCTACTTAAATATCATCTACATCAACTTGATCCCGTTATTAGCCGCCTGCAGTCCACCATCACCCTTAAATAGCAGTAGGTGTTGTGACTGGAACTCACGTTCCATGTATTCCATGGAAGGCTTTGTCCCTAAACTCCCCTATAAATCCCTTGGATGACATGTACCGGACCTATTCTGAGTTTCTCGTCAATTTTGGTGGCTATATCACCTACACAGGAGCCTATACCTAAGCATATACCTTTGACCCATGCTCTGCCTAACCCTCTAGGGTCTCAACCTATGTGTACTCCTATGGCATGGCATCACCGCTTGTATAACACTCCATAGGATCCCATTCAAGTGGAAACCCTCTAAATACCAATATATGGTCATAAAAACAATATATCATGTATAAAAAACGCAGATAGAAAAACCAGTAACAGGATGCACAACTCACTACCCTTACCCCCCCCCCCATTGCAACCAGGTCTCATAAAATATGGCATATTGGACCCTTCCCCACCCATATTAGAGATAAATATCACATATGTCTCGGACCACTCCCATTTTTATGAACCATACCACCTCAATCTGATGACCTCATCACCCAACCTGGTGATCAACATCACCCCATATCATCATTTGTGCCTTCTCGTATAAGATCCAGGCCCACACATGTGTATCATATCACATATAACGAATAAATTTATTATTGGCATATGTATATATATATATCACAATCCTACTATGTGCATATGAAAAGAATAAAAAATAATCCTTTTCCATATCAGGCCAAGGGTGCAATACCTCCTCCCTTACCATACTAGGTCAAGGGTCGCATGTCATAATAGGTAACAACCACATCCACGTGTGCCACCCAAATGGTGATTCAGTATGAGGCACTACAATTATAATAAACATTTTATGAAACCCATTTCTTTTCATGGGTTCTAATATGATGAATAATTTTTGATCTTATGGAACATGTATGTATGATTTTCATTATGTGAAGGGTGGGACCTATATCTCCCTCCAATGAATTGGTTAAATATTGATATCTCATGAGATTAATAGGATTGGAATGGGGAGTTAACCCAATACGATAGGGGACTTTGTACACTATGATTGTCTTAGGAGTGGACCTTGACTATTATGATGATTTGGGGATCGAACCCATTCCACTATGATAGTTTTGGAAATTATCCATAAACTACCAAGGAAATGATTTTCTAGGCTTATGTGTATATCAAAAATATATGTATTATTCTCATGTTATATTATCATGGTTTTTTTATTTGATTCCAATATGATTCATACCTTATAAACTGCCAAGATTGATTCCATGACTCAAGTTTATGATATATGATATATAGGGTATGGTTTTAAAATGTTATTCTTATGTTTTCATACCCTTATGATCATGATATATTTATATCTCCCTTGGTTACCCTTAATGAGAATCTGATCTCACTCTTTCTTATATTTTCTTTCCCTAAGTTATGATGAAATGTATTATGTTTTATGTTTCTAAGTAGGGTGATAGTTATAAAGAACATAGTGGGAGATTATGTATCTCACTTATGAACTAAATTTTTATGTTCCCATGATTCCAAAGGAACTCGACTTAAACAATTATGAAATGGGTCATTATGCTATATAATGAATATTCATATATTAAGATGTAATAATTATGTATTAGAAGTTTGGGGCTTTAAAGTTGGTATTAGAACAAGGTGTAGTTAACCTTTGAAAACAAGTATTAGAAAACTTTAGTGAGATTCCTAGGGATATTTATATGGATTTCCCTAGGTATATTTCTAAGGATAAGTCTACGGATGAATCAAAGTATATAAAAATGTCCTAGAATTTTGGTAAAGGATAGACCGAGTGGTTTCTAAGAAATTAAATCTGTATCTAAATACTATAAGTGGATGTGGATTTGGTATAGATGTACTTAGGGGTAATAACTACAAAAATGGCACATTGGGATAGACTTGATCATCACCTAGTGTATGACAATAGTCCATATTTCACATCTAGTTTGACACTCTAGAGGGATATGATTTAGAAATTTAAAAACTCTTTAGAAACCATCATGAAGGATTTGAATAGATTATGACCATGAATGATATAGGTTAAACCCAAGGTTTCATATATTAAAAATAATTTTTCATGATTTAAACACCTTATAAGTGATTTTTAATAATTATGTGGTTTTACACTATGAATATTATTACTCACTATGATTTTTTGTTTTAGAAAATGGTGGGAACCAGAAGAAACTTGGTTAAAATTGAATAAAATAGACAATGTCTTGATGAGTAACCAAATGAGACGATGGATAGAGTGGAAGATATTTTAATTATGCCTTGTTAGTTATCATGATATATGATTAACAACTTATACCTTAACAGACTCTTAGACTCACTAAATAAAGGAATGATAGAGTTTTTTTAGAGTTCAAGTGGTCGATATGATAGAGGAAAAAGAGTAGGTTTTCTATATATTAAGAATGTGGTAAGAATAAATCAAATTAATGACTCAAAGGAATGGGAAGATGTTTTGAGTGTAGAAAATAAAGGCACAAAGAAAGTAATTTCCAAGTAAAAATGAAAATTTTAGTTAATGAAATGAATGAGAATATTGGTATCCCTAAGGCATCATAGATGGTTGAATGTTATAAATGTAGAAATTATGGGAATTATAGAAATCTATTTCCTCTGGGTAAAGATCAAGAATAGGATCAGCAAGATTGTAAAAGTAAAAAAAAAATTATGATGAAGAGACTATAAATGACATATCAAAAGGAATGAGGTATTAAGGAATTAGATTATATATCCTAAGAATCAAGTATAATGATTGAAGTGTCTATGTATTGGGATTCAAAAATTTTAAATCATGAAATATATATAAGGATTGTTCAATATAAGTTTTTCATTAAGGATTTTCAAGATTATGTTGAATGGTACTAATTACCTAGAAAAGTGATTTAATGGAAATATTATATTTTATATAAAACATGCGATAAGGGAATACGACCCTTAATATGTTGTTGATGTTGAGAAAATGGTGTTTAGTTTGGATAAATAGATGATTGAGATGGATAAAGTAAACTGGATAATATTGATTACCCCGAGACTAATTAATGATTTGTTGATAAATTGGTATATGTTATCATTTATGGAGTTTAAAACATTTTTGGATTTATAGAATATATTCAGTAATCTATTGTTTTATTTAAATAATGAAAAAGAATGTATGTTTTCATTAATGTTTTATGGTAATTCAGGATATTACTATGTTTCATTAGAATATATGATCAATGTATTCACATATTTGGTATGTGACATTAATATCTACTTAATTTTGTTTAGAGGATTAATGATAAATTGATTTTATAAATTTAGTGACCATATTTTAAAATTTTTTGATTTCAATTTTGGTTATACTTGGATAATCCTTAAGGTTTACTATTCATGGAATGGATTAAGTTTAAATTTGGATTCTATTGGATAAATTGTTCTAACCATATTGGTTTTGGTAAATATTTAGAGTCCAAAGGAATTACTTATGAATATTATGATGATTTTAGTGCTTTAGACATGAAAAAATAATCATGAATATTCATTTCATGGATGGAGTGGAAATTGAAGAAGCATAATAAAAGGATAAAAATGTTCTTATGATATGAAGTAAAGTTGATCCTTATAGATTTTGGTCCCTTTGAAATTCTTGATCGTATCGGGATAATATCTTATAATTTGGTGCTTCCACTAAACCTCTCTCAAGTCCACAATGTGTTCTATGTATCTCTCCTGAGGAAGTACAAACCTGATCCTTCATATGTACTAAACTCAAAGGTCATACCACTAGTACATGATCTTTATTATAAGGAATAATCAGTTGAGATTATGTATCATAGAGGGAATGTGTTTTGAAAAAAGACCACTCACTTGGTCAAAGTTTTGTGGTGAAACCACTATCTTGAGGAAGCTGTGTGGGAACTTGAGGATGTAATGAGGTAGAAGTATCCTCAGATATTGATAAAAAAGTGAAAAAAATCTAGGGATAAATTCGTTTTAAGGGGGGAATAATGTAACCCCCTGAGATTTTTTTAAATATATTTTTTAGAATAAATTTAATTTATTCGATAACTTTTATTAAACACAACGCCGATGTTGAACGAACAGTGAAAAACTATTAATATTATTATTTTAAAATGACCATTATTACATAGAAGTTAAAAATAGTGGAATGAATATAAATAAATAAAATTTTAAAATTAATTATAGTGGTTTTACATAAATAAAATATATTGATAAATAAGTGATTAATTTTTCAGTAAAGTCTTTATATGCTTCAAAAATTATTTTTCTTAAAAAAAATGTTGTTATTGCATTTTGTGAAAAAATAATAAAATTAATTTTTAAAACATTTAGAAATTTTATTTTAAAAATAAAAATAAATTTTTAATTTAATGTTTAAAAATTATCTTAGGGTGAATTTTTTAGATTTTTCTAAAAAGTTTAATTTTTTAATGAATAGTGAAAATACTAGTTTTTATTGAAAACTGTCTTTTTAATTAAAAAATGTATAAGGTTACTTTTGTTTTAAAAAAAATTTAAAATTAAAATTATTTCAATAGTATATTTTTTAATTCAGTTTAGTTTATTATAATCAATTTCATTTTGAATTTTGATATAAAAACTTTTTAAACTTTTGAACATTTTCTCTTCAGAAAACTACTTTCTCATCGCATATGTGGGTTTAATTTTGAATTAAATTTTGCCACTTCTGTGAATTTAGTTTGAAAAAATGGATTCCATATTTTTAATAATAATAATTTATATTATATAATAAGTTCAACTTAATTTTTGGTCAAAATGAATAGTTAAATTGGTAAAAAATTATTACTACGATTAAGGTTAAAACAGGTTCACTAAGGGGTTAAACTAAAAATATAAGTAGTAAAATGACCTAGAAACTTGTCCAATTCCTATTATATGTCCATATTTAAACCTTTATTACATTTTTTTCTATTTTTATGTGATTTTGGGACACTTTTCCATGAAAGTGACCAATATAATAATTTAAGTAAAGAAAAAGAAAAATGTCACCCACTTACTTTTAAATTTCAATTATGTGTTCACATAAGGAAAAAAGAAATATGTAAAAAGATATAGATGTTCATTTTGAGAATAAGGAAATTAATTTCATGGGGTTATTTATTTTTAATTTTTAATAATTATATAATTACTTTAAATGTTTAAGCAATACTGACACAGTAATTATTTAATTAATAGAAAATTAAAATAAATGATACTAAAAATATAAAAAGTAAAATAAATTGAGTAAATTATTGTATTCTATAAATTGTTTTAGATAAATATGACATTTTATGAAGTTTTTAAAAGAATATATTATAATTCCATCACTTTCTTGATAATTTTAGAGACAAATTGAATAAATAGTGTCAAAATTTTCATTAAAGTTATTTTATAATAAATAATATTTTATTAAAAGATTTAAAATTACTAAAAATAATATATTCTTCCAAGAGTTTTTTACATGTTTAAAAATATAAAATATTTTCCAATAATGGACCTATTTTTCTTTTATAATAATTATATTGAGTCTGAAATAGTAAAAACTTCTTTACCATGGTAAAGGGTAAAACGGAGTTTTTCACGTTACATATGCTTGTGTTAAAATTGATTTTCCACAAAAATAGGATTTTTTTTTAATTTTATTTAATATTTATAAATATTGGGTATAAATTATATAATTAGGATCAATTATCTCAAGTATTAAATGATTAATTACCTAGGTAAAAAGACTAGTTATTGTTGTGAAAACTCAAATGGTAAAAGTAAGGAAACTTAAAAGTTGAGGAAATAAATGTTTAAAACATATATTTTTAATGTGGTTGTGGTGTTTATTGAATATATATTCCCTAAAATAATTTATTTATCAATTTTATTAGCACTTTAGGTGAGAGTGGCTTCCCATTATTGAATAAGTTTGGGTATTTACAAAAATACCACTCCTCCTGAATTATAAAAGTACACCTCTTCCTCTCACTTATTCACACTTACTAATAAATTTGGATTGAAAAAACCCTGAAAAAATCCATCCCCAACATCCTTATACATGTTATAGAGCCACTGGTAATCCATAAATACCAACCCTAGGGTCCTTAATAAGATATCCAAAAGGGGTTGTTCTAAGCAAAGGTAATTATATTCATTAAACTCTTCCTTTTTTTACTTTTTAACTTACCACCTTCATTCATTCCTTAATAATTTCAATATAATAAAAAATTTATCTAAAATATACTATTATGTTATTATTTTTATGTAATAACCTATATTAATCTACTCTTCCATCGAACGGGTTACAAAATCATCATTTGTTTATACAACTGACTACCGCCTCGCGAACCAATGTTATTCATTTTTCCGTTACCACCTATCACGAATGGATATAATGATTTATTAAATGTTTATATATTATATTTATGATATTATTATACTATTTTAATTATTATATCACATATACCTTCTTAATTTCCATTCTGTGGGAATACGATAATTTCACTCATGTGTATGACAGACTACCGCTTCACGAAGAGATGTGATTCGTTATTCACATACGCTTTACATGGAAGGTAATAAGGATAAGTTTATATAAAAATATGTGATATATATGAAATAAAAATTATTCAGTAATTTTAATATATCATTTAACTTTCTTTATTTTAATCCGTTGAGAAAATGGAAACAACGTCCATGAGTACGTACGACTTACCGTCTCCAGGAACGGTGTATTTCATTTTCTATATATAACTTGTATAGATTAATATAGATAAATATATACTGAATATATATGATATTTATGTCATATTTAAAAAAATTAGGTTATTTAACCATTATAAAAGTAATAGGAATGAAAATAAATATTAAAAACATACACTAAAAATAAAGCAATTATTACTCAAAAAGTGATTTTAACAATGACTTGTTAATAAACAGGTAATAAAAGGTCATAAGTAAATAATATATGGTATTATATCTATATAATTATGGTTATTTAATAGATTCATAATAAACTTATTTTTATTATATAGTATTTTCAAACGTGTATGAAGTAATTTGATACTTAAAGTAAGGTATTTTCGTCTCACTTTTATTTTTTGTGAGACAAATTTCATATTCACCATGTGTTTCTTTTATGTAGTATATATACTTCCCATGAATTTATTTTATGACTCTTATACTAAAAATTATGAATATTTACATATTCATTTTATTATCTATCTTTCATGGGGTTTATAGTTTCAATGCTACCAATGCGTTAAGAGATTTTTGTCTCAATTTTCCTTCCTTGAGGAAAATGTTGTGTTATGTGCATATCTTATTTTATGAGGTGTATATAAAGCACATTTTACATGTAATAACATGAATTAATTTATTATCATGATATTTTAAGTTAAATTTAATTTTATTATTTCTTGGGGAGTACGATTCAATGTTACTAAAGCGGTAAGGGTTTTATGATATAATCTCATTATTTATCAGGATTGTTTATGTGTATGTTTTCGATGAAGAAATATTATGATCCATCTCTCAAGAAACACATGAATTTTATTCTACTATGGTTATGTCAGGATAATTCATTTTTTCTATTCATTTTAATCTCTTTATGTTCTCAAGAGTTTAAAAGAATGTTTTTAAGAAAAATCATCAATATTTCTCTCCCAATCGAAAACCCTATCTATTCCATGTCCATGTTTTATAAAAATGTTTTCAAAAACGTTTTACTGTTATTATATGATTATTTAAAGTCATTTTTACTATTTTTACTTTTTAAAATTTTTTTAAAATGAATATTTATATTTAAAAAAAGGCTCATTTGGATTTTACCGAAAATGTGAAAGGAATATTTATTTTAACATATATGACATGAACATAATTTCACACCATCATGGCCATTATTTTATTTAAATCTTACTTTATAATTTTTCAATTTTATTTTCAAAGAAAAGTATTTTAAACTTTTTTTATATTTTAAAAGTGATTTCTAATTTGGAAAGGATATTTTCCTCAAGAAACAGTTTAAATGATTTTTAAATCTTCCTTTATAAGTTTCTAAGGCTATTTTCAAAGAAAAATATTTTGAAAATGTTTTATGATTTTTTAGTTTTCAAAAGTGATTTTCAAAGTGGAAATTCTATTTTCCTCAAAAAATATTTCAAGTTATCTTTCAAAATCATTTTCCATCTAATATAAAATCCTTTAAAGTTACTTATTATTTAATGGGGATATGATATACGGATACCATTATAATTATTTCTCAAGATGGTTTATTTTTATAATGACAAGATGTTTTTCAAACTCGTTTCTCTTCCATGGGTTATAACATGATAAAATGATTATGAAAACCGCTTCTTTTTCCATGGTTTATGCTAATATTAAATTATGTAATGTTTACAAAACCCATTTATTTTCCACATTTTATTCTATGATGACAAGTTTATAAAACCCATTTCTTTTCATGGGTTATAATATGATGAATGTTTTATGCATTATGGAACACATATGTATGATTTTCATTATGTTACAGGTGGGACCTATATCTGTCTCCAATTAATTGGGTATAGATTGATATCTCTAGAGATAAATAAGACTATAATGGAAAGTGAACCTATTTAAGTAAGGGAATGTGTCTACTATGATAGTATTGGGAGTGAACTTTGACAAGTATGATGGTTTGGGGAGTGAACCCATTCCACTATGATAGTTTTTACAATGACCCTTGAACTACTAATAAATGATTTTTTATTCTTATCTATATTCCATAAATCTATGTATTATTTTAATGATATGTTCTCATGGTTCATGTTCTTTAATTCCATTTTGATTCATGTCTTATGAACTACCAATATTTATTCCATGAATCAAGTTTATGATATTTGATATGTAGGGTATGGTTTTCAAATGTTATTATCATGATATCATACCCTTATGCTCATGATAAGTTGATATATCCTTTTTTAACCTTACTGGGCATCTGATATCACCCTTTCTTATGTTTCATTTCCCTAGGTTATGATGAAATTTATTATGTATTATATGACTAAGAAGGGTTCTAGTTATGAAGAACATAGTCGGAGATGACGTAGCTCACTTATGGACTAGTTGTTTATGTATCTAATTTTCCAAAAGAACTAAACCTAATTTTTTTTTCATGGATTGTTATGTTATTTAATTAATATTCATCTATTAATATGTAATATTTATGTATGAGAAATTTGTGTCTTTACACGGACCTTGCTGGGTTAGGTCATGACATGTGTGTTGCATATTGGTTCTTTAATTTAATACCTTGATTTTTACTATCAGTTTTGGATAAACTTGGATTTATATATTGGATGATTTTTTTGATGATGTTGTGATATATTTATACTGTTATTATTTAATATAACCTGATCATGTTTTTATGTTAATATATATATTATTTTGACTAACATGAAGAGATAAAGAATCTTGGTTAGTTTTGGGGGGGGGGGGGGATATACCTTATAGTTATGGTATCATACTAGGGAAACCTATGGGTGATCCCATAGATTGATTAGGATATTTACTAATGAATTTTGATGTTCTAAAGGTTTCCCCCATGTTACAGAACATGAAACCTAAAATAAGAATGATGGAACCACCAACTGGTGTAGGACAGGGTGCTCATGCCAGGGAGGATTCCCATGTTCCACCATCTTCTATACAGGAGGGTGTCTCAAAGAATGCTCCCACACTTAATATGGCATCAAAGTAATTATTCCAACCTCATCCATGATTCCTTCCACTTGTTCTTGTCTAGGGTGAAGAGGCACTGAGGTCCATGGTCGATTATTCTAGGAACTTCTAGCTCTAGCATCCTATTTTATTCAAGGGCACTGGAGGCACTCAAGATACAAGGGAATGGATACAAATCATCGATGGTATCCTAGAACTAGTATAGAACCTATAAGAACAATGAGTAGGGATATTTTCTCTTAAGCTATGGGGATCCTCTGGAGGTGGTGGGGTGTTTTGAACCCGAAAGGAAGATATGACGTTCTTACTTGGATGGAATTTAAGGACCTTTTCTTCGAGTTATTTATTATTATTATGAATTCAGACCATAATCAAGGGATAATAGAGCTTCAACATAGATTTATGGCGGTGCCTACTTATGAGAAAAAATTCATGAATGTGCTTCATAGGGTCCTAATGATCAATAAAGGTCTGGAGGAGGATAGGTTTGTAGGCGTTCTCCCTACTTTCAATGGACTTTATAGTGATACTTCTGTAATTAAGAATAGGAAGGTCAAGGGTTCATGCTAGGGAGGTGAAAGATGGTTAGAGAAGAGAATAGATTCTTTAGTATACATAGGAGGAGTTCCCCATTTATTAAACTATGGGAATGTCGAACATTACCACAAGTTATGCTTATAACCTATGAGAAAGTGTCGTTAGTGTTGTAATATGGCACATCATAAGTAGTTTTTCTCTATAGATTTGAGTTGGGAATTGAGATAGATATGATCAGGGAACCAAGGATCTAGATGAGGTCATTAGTATCTAGCTCAAATAATAATTACTCATGTAGGTCACATACCTAAGGGACATGTTCATGGAGCTAAGGAAGGATGATTATATGTAGTGAATCAGACTCCATTGGATATTGGTGTGGCACCACCTACAGTTTGAGGTACGGTCTTGATCACTTCTAATTTTTCTACTATATTTCTTGATACTAGTTTTTCCTATTCCTTTATATTTTCACAAGTTGTTTTTGTACTTAACTTATTAGTCAAGTTTTATTCTGAGTTATTTTACCTCTATACACCATTGGGAATAAAATTGGACCATCTTCAGTGATGCCCAAAGTGTCCTATAGTTCTTTCCAATTATGGAAATTTTTGGTAATTCATGAATCTGGAGATAATCATATTTAATGTGATTCTTGGCATGGACTAGTTGACCATATTTTGAGATCATATTTATTACCATCAAATATGGGTTTCATTTACATTTCTTGAGGGAGATAAGGTCTTGATAAATGGTGAGTTGGAGTTGGGAGATAATAGAGTGGGTCAAGACTTAATTCATATTAGGATAATCATGGAATAGATAGAAGGATTGGATCTTTCAGTAGGATCAGTTGTATCCCCCTTATATTTCCCTCTGATTTTGGTTCTTTATTAGGAAATTTTCCCAGAAAAATTCATAGGACTCCCTTCTGATTGAGGATTTGACTTTGAGATAGTACTCATGCTATGTGCTTAGCCTATTTTGATACCCCCTTATTATATGATTCCATCAAAGTTTAAGGAGCTCAAAGTACATCTAGAGGACTTGGAACAAAATATATTTATTAGTTCAAGTATATAATTATAAGGTGCACCTATTTTTTCACCAAGAAGGTGGATGGGAGTCCTCAACTCTATATAGATTACCAAAAGTTGAACTAAGTGACAATGAATAATAATTATCCTTTACCTGGGATCAATGATATTTTTGATCAGTTGAGCGTATCTTGGTGTTTCTCAAAGATCGATCTATGAATAGGATATCATCAGTTATGGGTTGGAGAGGTGTGCATCATAAAAATTCTATTCAATAATATGTATGGGATATACAAGTACTTGGTGATGTTGTTTGGTTTGACGAATACGTTGACAGTGTTCATGTCTCTCATAAATAATATCTTCCACCATTATCTTTACTCATTCATCATGGTGTTCATTAACAGTATCCTAATCTACTCACCAACTCTAGAGTAGTATATTAGACATCTTGAGATAGTCCTAAGTACACTTTTAGCACATCTGCTATATGCTAAGTTTTCTAAGAGAGAATTTTGGATTCTAGAGGTGAGGTTTTTGGGGAATGTGGTTTCCAAGACTAGTATATTGGTAAACCCAAATAAATTTGATACAATGATTTCCTTGACACATCCTTATAACTTGTTTGAGATCATGATATTTCTAGGTTTATATGGATATTATCGGTATTTTATCCAAGACTTTTCCCATTTATCAACACCCATGTCTACACTAAAGAATAAATAGGTGAAGTTTCAGTGATAGAACCAAGGTGATAAGGCTTATCATGATCAAAATATAAGGTTGAATATAGCTCTAGTGTTAACACTTCCCAATATAGTGATTAGTTATTCTATTTATTATGATGCGTCAGAAGTTAGTTTAGGGGAAGTATTGATGCGTAAATAGTGGGTAGTAGCTTATGGGTCATGTTAGCTACAACCCCATGAGAAGAACTATCTTATCCATTACTTGGAGATAGAATCTATTTCCACAATTTAAAGTTTTTGTGACACTATCTATTTTGAAAGAGGTTTGTTGTCTATACAAACCACAAGATCCTTTGTTATATCTTTACATAGTGAAACCTCAATTTGAGGTAGAGACATTGGGTAGAGTACTTGTAGTTATTCAATTTTGAGATGTAATATACAAAAAGTAAAGGTAACATCATTGCATATGTTCTTACCTATAAGAAAATGGTATATTAGGAGCTTGGTGAACAAATTTCAAATGATTAATGGCACCTAATGATCTTATTGTCTAACTAGAGGATGGATGCTATCAAGGACTAGGGATTGATGACACATGCACCATTAATGATCATGTATTCCTTAGTATATCAGGTGAAGTATAGTTATAAATCTTACCTAGAGAGTGTTGTGGGGTGGGAATGGTTTTCTAATGGTGACTCAAAACCTTGAGGAGTCATGACATCATCTGAGCAATTATTGGTTGAGTAGTGAAAGTTTCTCATTTCTTAGCGATCCATGAGACTCACTCAGTAAATGATCTTGGAAAGCTATATATCTATGAGATTATATGATGAAATGTAATTAACTTTATCATTGTATCTAAAAAATATGCATGTTTTATGTCAGGTTTTTGGTAGGTCATGAATATGGCCTTAGGGACTTAGCTGAGACTAAGCATAGTATACCATCCCAAGATAGATGGATAGTCAGATTGGATTATCCATATATTAGATGATATGATTAAATTATTGACTTTAGTGAAGTATGGTATAATCCCCTATCCTTGGTTGAGTTTTTATACAACAATAGTTACAAGGATTCGATTTATATGACACCTTATGAGGATCTTTACAATAGGACATTTCGTTCACTTATTTATTGGAACGAGTCCAGTGAATTAGTGGTTATGGGGCCTAGTATGGTACAAGAGACCATTGAAAGATTAAAACTGATATATAAGAGGTTGATCACAACTCAGAGTAGGCAGGGATTTCATGGAGACCATAAGAGGTGACCTTTGGAGTTTGTTGTAGGCGATAGAGTTTTTCTAAGAGTGACTCCTTAGTTAGGTCACCAATATCTGAGGAAGAAAGAAAAACTATCATCGTGTTATATCATACCCTTATATATCACTAAGTGGTTTGGTACAGTGGTTTACCATCCTCATGTTCCTTGAATTTACCAAGGTATTCATGATGCACATGTCTAATCCCATGCATTTCATCCTTTATGAGGATGTTGAGGTGGATCCTCCCACATCATACATGGTGAACCTGATGTAAATTGTATAGAAAATAGAGAAATACCTATGAGGGAAGACGATACCATTGTCCAGATTCTATGGTGTCATGGATGAATCCAAGAGGATACTTGTGATTAGGAGGTAGATGTTTGGGCATGGTGGCCAAAGTTGTATGAGTAGGATTCTTAGAGACACTTTTCAAGGATGAGAAGTCTTTATAGGGGGAGATTATAATAGCCACATATTTTTTAGGTGAATTATGAGTTAAATTCAACCTTCAATCTTATTTTTATTAACCATTCATTGATTGGGATGAGTTATATGGTTTTATGGTTGGTTTCAGAAAGTTTTGGTGGCATTTTAAAGGGTGCACAGTTTGAGCACAGTTTGTCTAAACAGTAAAATTTCTCCAGGAAACTGCACGACATGAAACAGTGGATCAAGGGACAGAACATAGTTTGAAAAATCATGTGGCATCACAAATTAAACCTTGTGTAATTCTATAATTTCAAACAAAATATTTGAATCGTGATTTTTCAAACCATACAACCAAACTATATGACCTGTCCAGAAGCCCATAAATGGAAATAGTTGGCACATGATTTGTCAAAATGTGTGCCCAAACCATATACATGTGAAATTAATGATCTTAATTCCTTATTAATAGATATTTATGGTTTTTTGACCCATTATTCTTTGTATAGTAATCTATCTTGATTTTTGAGACTCCTTTGTCCTTCTATAATGATTTCCTATACTCCAAAGTTATATTCTGTGAATCCAAGTGGGTTGAAGATCTAGAATTGATAATTATGGTGGATTCGATGTTTGAATAACATCCCTTTTGACTGGAGCTGGATCTTTCATGAATGGTGGATGTTTACATATAAGTTTTTATAGATCGTCCATCTTGAGATTCTCTTCTTCTTGATTCTGATCTTGAATCTATTTTTTATTTATAGATCAATGTTTGTTGGTTGGACCCATGTTTCACTTCTGGAATTGGTGAGGAATTCATGATCCATTTCTCTGATTAATAATGAATCCAATTAATTATAATACTCTCCTTCAAAAAACCTATAAATTGGTTTTATCGGTGGACATCATAAGGTATGTGATTCTAGAATCACCATCCTTGACATGGAATCTCTTTGGCACTCTTTTCTGACCCTATGTCTAGATGAATTAGAATATGAGCTAATAATCATTGACATGTGGTCTAGTTCTTCATGGGTGTGAAATGTGATTTTATATTCGATATTTTGATAAAATTTGGTGTATTTCATCGACAACCTTGAGGTAGGAAGTTCCTTTCAATTTAAAGCCTTCATAGTATCTTGTTTCCTTGATTTTATATTATGACAGCATATATTTTTATCATCTTGATGGTGTTTTCTTATAGGTGTGTGTGTTTTTCCTGTGAGACCAGTATATGATACTTTATTCCATGATAATTTCTTGATTATATTTTACTATGCTTTATGTTGATCACATATTATTATATAATGCTATTATACTATAATGATGATATTCTATGTTTTTTCTTATATGATTTACCCTACTATGTGTGTTACCATGACTTTGGAGGTTTGGTATCATTTATCGTGATAGTAATACTATCATGGTATGATTACCTCTTAAGTGATATCATGCATAATGTGTGGTGATGATGATGATGGGCCATATATAGGGTAGAAGCATGTTGACCTTGTGGCCCAACCTGAAACTCTATGCCTTGAGGATACTGAGTAACGTTCTAGAACTCGATGCCTTGTGAATACTAAGTATCATGTTCACTAAATTCCTTGAGGATATTTAGTAACATTTTCTCAGACCTTGTGGATGGTTCTTGATCATTTTATGACATTTCTGATTATCTTACTGGTACAGATCCAAATAAGGAAAGATAAGGGCTCATGGGTCCTGGTTGGAACACGAGTACTTGAATTATGATTATTTATGCTTGATTTTAAATCTATTTTATGTTGTAATACACCTATTATACTTGTTAACATTTTTTAAGGACATATTGGTGGTTTCCTATAGAGTTTTATTACTCATAGTCTGTATGGGTATCTTGATTCACATAAAGACTTCATGTATAGGGATATAGGGAAGGGAAATGGACCCAATGAAGATGTTTGAACAGAGGAGAATGGATCTAGTAGTAGAAATAGGATTAAATTTGAATTGTTTCCATAGTTTTACTTTATTTACTTACTTTACTACACTTATTACTCTATTTTGACTTTCCACACTGGGAGACCATTTATTTATTGTATGAAATGTGTTCCATTTGACATTATATTTTTATGCTTGATTAATTTGATTTTTTTTATATTTTATTTATATTATTAGTGTGAGGATATGATACTGACAGTATAATCTTCACATATGGTGTTCAGACCCTTGCTTATATTCGATATCCTCTTGCATATGGGGAGGCACACATGAGATATTGTGGCTCTCTAGATCGAACCTGATGGTTTGGGCTGGGGAGTTACAACTCACCTCTTATTTCTAGCTTCATGGGGATCTTAAGAATCTTAGTGAGGGATTAAGAAAAAAAAATTATCTAGTCTCGATGAGATGGACTAGATCCTCTATGGTATCATAGGTCCATAGAGGAGTTCCATCAGTGAGGCAAGATTAGAGCATTCAATTGATTACAGAGTTAGGAATGCATCGATAGACCTGTAGATGTTTCTAACCTAAGTACATCTAGTGTTTATTCATGGGATGTTTAAGAATGACCCTTGATACTAGATTATTCTATATAGGGAACTCCACTTTTGTGGTCCCTAGTTTGACAGGTATATATGGCACCATTCTTTGTTTTTTTACATGGTAATGTAGTGTCATAGTGTTTTGTTTCTATTATTCCTACAGTTAGCTTGTTTTATTAAAATATTTCCAATGAACTTGAAAATGGTGTGTTTATAAAGTGATTTCAAAAATATATTTAAAAAGGTTGTTTTGATAAAAGAGGCATGGGTTTAAGAAATGTTTTCTAAATTTTTTTTTCATTTAAAATAAAAATAAAATGAATTTTATAAAATGGTAAGTCATGTGATATTTGTTTTTATTTAATTATTAATTAAAAAAAATCTAAATTTATTTCAAACTATTATTATTGAAATGTTACTTTAAATGATTAACACAAACTCCTTGGTGGGATCCTACTAATCTTGGTTTCAACCACACCTCACATACACCATTCAGTGTATGTTTCTCTTATAGTTTCTTTCAGGTACTTGAATTTTTTCTCCTTCCTGTTGGGTTGTTCGATGATGGTTGGCTTGGGATTTGGATCATGGTTATGAGTCACATGGAGATGGTAACAATTTGGCTTGATTTTTTGTTTTGTTTTTAATTTTTGAATGTGTATGTATCAGACTTTAAGGCCAAAACCTATTTGGTATATCTTGTATTTTAATGTTTATGGTTATATTAAATTAAGATTAATAATTAATTTAAAATAATTAAATATTATTTTAATAAAACATATTTATTATTATTTATTTTAAATAACATTAAGATGTATTTTTAAAAAACATTATTTAAAATAAATTTAATTATTTGATTATTATAAATTTATTTTAAACTAATAATTTTTTAAATTAAAATATTTATTGATATTTTCTTAATATATATATTGAATAAAACATTATGCATTATAAGAGGAAAATTTTAGAGTTATTCTTGTACTATAAAGTGATGGGTGATTGGGGTGATTAGGGTGATTGACGAGTTTTGGAGATTGAGGATCCCTTGTAAAGAAAATTAACAAAGTAGGAACTATAAGTTGTTCTTAATTGAGACATGGTCAGTATAGTATTAATTTTTTCACTGAGTGTTTGAGATCTCTTAGAAATATCAATATATCCTATGATGTGGTGTTTATATAACTCTCACACTGGGAGCATATCATGGCTTGTTTCTTGGGAAAATTCATTCTTGAGTCTTAATAGTGTTTTCATGTTTTATTTATTTACAACATGCTCCTAGATAAGTTGGAACCCAAATGGAGTTGAGTGGAATGAAAATAAATGAATATTTTCTTGTGTTGAAGGAAATAATGGTGTAAAGGATCTCATTGTGTCTTAATCATTTGAATTAGATAAAGTTTTATATATTTACGTAGAAACCATATAGAAACATCTTGGTGTTGTATGGTGAAGTTATTAATAAGTAATCATGGGGATTTAATTGCATCATGTTGTAAGTTTATTGTTTTTTAGTGTGTGACTATTAGTGGGAACCATAGTCCACCAAGTCACAAGCAAGTGATCACGCTACAATAGAGGGGTGCCTGCTACAAGGAGGATAAATCATAAAGAGTTTGTGTGTTGTTTTTGTTAAGGAGATAGGGAGACCACACCACAATTCTTATGCCCATGTCATAATAATGGTTATATATAAGTGGTTATTTAGTATCTCTTTGAGTAATTTGAAAGAAGAAATGGGTTAATAAATATTGATCTGATGGTTACACCACAACAGGGGGTTTCATGCCACAATATGGGTATGGTATATAAATATAAGGATTTTCACCTAAAAATAAAAAAAACAAAGTGAGACATGAAACTTTCAGGTGTATGAACATACATCTCAAGGAGAATTCCAATTATGGTTTTGTTTGGGATTGGGATAATAATGAGGGTACACACCTGATCAAAATTCTAAGGGAACTTATGGAGGTAGTGTGATATTGATCGACTTGTTAAAGCTCATCCAAATATTTCTTATGATTTGGAATTCAGGATCATCTTCCTATTCTTACACCTTTTTCTTATTGATAATATGATAAGAAATTTTATAATAGGATAAGAACCATTGGACACCAAATATTATCCACTAAAAAAAGAGTGAGCGAACCTTGCAAAACCCTTGTTCTATGTGTGTTCTCTCTCTCTCTATCTCATTATCTTCATTTCTTTTATTCATTGATCATATGATTTAACTAGAAATGGAAAAACATTATTTGAGATTTTTTGTTTTGTTAACCACTAATTCAACCCCCAGTAGTGACATACTTTTTGGGATTTAAAATCACTACAACTGAAAGAAAACCTACAAAACTTAAATAGCAAAACAAAATCTATGACTTTATGAAGTAGAAGAATCTTGCAAACTATGTGTAAAAAAAATTGAGAATACAAACCTCACCCTGGTCACCTCACCAAAATAAAACCCTATCACTCTTAATAAAAAAACTCTTGAAAACATACACACAAGAAGAAACAAAATAAAACAAGGAGTTATAAAAAAATTATTCCTACATCTACAGAAGAATAACACTACTTCCATTCATTTCATGGAAGAATAAATTATTACAAATATGGTTTTTTTGTTCTCATAGTTACCCATTTTGATCACACACATACTTACAAGTGGTTCAACCCCACTAATTTAAATTGGGTCTTAGTTAGACAATAAATTCCACTAGCTTACAAAAATCATGGGGGACCCGCCATTGGTCTCGGCCACCTTTGATTTCCCATAGGTTTCCTTGCCTCAACCATTGACTTTCAGTGAATTGTGAAAGTCATTCTCACATAACAATTTAATGATTCATATGTAATTATAGGTTTTTGGAAGGAAGATCCTATTGGTCATAATAAACTCAAATTTTTTATGCAATCGATGAATAATATAAGATGTAAATGATGAAGAACATTATTATCAATAGGATTAAATCAAGAATTAATTGACTAGTTAATTTTGAAACCAAAAGGTAGAATCATCACATATAATTTATAAATAATTTATAAATATATTTATAATTACATTATCTTGTAATTATTTCTTTGTTAATGATTTGGTTGACTGATCTTGTCATACATTCATTGTATTATAGGATCCAAGGGCAGAATCCTTCTAGAGATGTTCTACATGTGCTCTAAAATCTCATATCATCACCATAGAATCATCAGGTGCTAGGGCGGTCGATTCTTATCACTTTCACCATTCGTAATTGATCATAAAAATAATCAATTTGTGGGTGAAGGATTCTTAAGGATATCTCAAAGTCATGAGAAGCTGGAGGATGATTGATGCTCATTTTCTTGAGCACATTTTTGAGAGGATTCTCTCTAGGGATTGAGAGAATTATATCAATGTTTTTTGTGCACAAAAAGTAGTTAAATCTATAATGTGATATAAATGTGTATTTATAGGGCTAGGCTAGGGTTGGTAATTATATATATATACTCTTATTCAATTACCTATTCCTTAGTGAACCCCATGTTTAATAATAATATAAATATTATTATTATTTTCTTGATATTCAAAAAACCTATAGATAAATGAATATAATTTGTTAATAAATAAATTATTATTTATTTAAATGATATTTAATATATCATTTCTATAGAAACTAGTAAACTCGACCTATATCCCTCCACAATACTTATTGAGCCTTAAATAATAACTATTTATTTAAAAAATAAATTCTACAACATTATTTTATAATAAATACAATAAATATTTTATTCATTAAATTTTGTGAATAAATATTTATTTTTATTTAATTCACATGTTTATTCTTCTGAATAACTCATGATTAAATCTTTATTATCAACCAATTCCAAATAATTATCAAACCATGAAGTAGAAATTATATTTATTCTAATCTTGTTAAATTAAAATAGAATTTAACTAAGATTCTGGGTATACTTAGTGTGTGACCATCTAGGCCTCTTTCTTAGTGGAATTCGATTAAACCGCCTAAAGTCTAATGTTAGAATCTATAACACGCTAAGGAATCTATAAATAAATAATATAATATTTTGAAAACATAAAACCTCATACAAATTCTTACTATATAATATAATCAATTTATTGTGACATCTCTAATCGAGTAGGTTGTATACTGGTGTCACCAGCCTATATGCTTGATAAATCTTTATTTGAATTTTTGAAATTGAACCTTACCATAGAACACCATGACCATAGATTAATTTATGATGATCCATTCCTATCAAAGGGACTAAGATATCAACTTTTGGTAAATAACATAAGGAACAAATCCTTTCTCATATTATTCATTAATGCAATATCACTCATGATGCACCCAATGTATCCTAATTCACTGTGAACATATGTCATCATAGTTTTTTTCATTACATAAAATTACATTAATAATGATATCCATTAATAATAATAATCTTAAAGTATAAGGATCAATACACACATCCATAGATTAGAACATCCAATGACACATGAAGATGTGGATTTCCTACCAGAAATCCATGTTCTCATACTCACATGCACTAGAAATTACCAATGGATTACACCATGAGAAAGTGATTTAAAGTTCTATTAGTATCCACCCCTAATAGATCTTATCATTTTCATCCCATAAAATGATATAATCTGACTATAGAACATATATTTAATAATACTTTCATGGAACTTCTAGGTTCTCATCATAGTAGGAAATGTTATGACCGTTCAGTGTAATAGTTACTCTTAGAAAATTATCACATACAATGTCACATAGAATAACAATCATGATGTGATAAGAATTTTATTAATATTTAAAAAAATTAATAAAGGTGATCATAAAGTATATATCAGTTGGTTTTAGGGAACCAACTCCAACTGACTCCCACTTTCACTAGATGCAACTTCTAACAACATTCATTCCACTAGCTCTCACATGATATTTATGACTCTACTAATATAAGTCTTTAGTTAAGGGTTTCTCCATGTTCAATTTTTTGGTAACTATACTTGCTACAACTTCAACCCTATAAGAAAAAAACATTAAGATTTGATACTTTTGAAGTATGTTCTTTGTCTATTGGTGTGACCTATCTCTTTTTCGAGTTCCACCACTGCAATATTATCACAATATAATGTGATAAATTATTTACTTATAAGCACTACATCAAGTTCTTGAAAAAAAATTTGTATCCAAACAACTTATTTGGATGCATCAGAAGTTACTATATACTTAGAATCTACTATATAATTGGTGATAATTGGCTACTTTGAACTCTTCCAGCTCACAACTCCCCTATTAATACTGAAGAAATATCTAGAATATGATTTCATATCATTATGATCTATCTAAAAATGAGCATATTTATAACCCCTCATGACTAGATCCCCATCTCCTCTATACACTAGAATCATATCATTAGTTCTACTCGTATACTTAAGCATAACCTTAACAACAGACCAATGATGTTCACTTGGATTAACTTAATATCTTCCAACCATGATTAATGAATAGGAAACATCAAGCATGTTATATAAGATGGAATATATTATTGATAATGTCATAGATGTGTATTATATCTTACTCATTATCTCTCTCTATTTCCTATTGTGTATGAGGAAACATTTTCTTTGAAAGATATTTACCATCTGACACTAGAATCAATACCCTCTTGGTTTGTTCCATACAAAATTTATTTAGTATATGGTCAATATATTTACTTTTACTTAATAAAAACATCCCTTTGGATCTATCATGTATGATCTTGATCCCAAAAATATAGACTACTTCGTATAAGTCCTTTATAGAGAATCAATTTTTCAACCAGTCCTTAACTAAATATAAGACTGGTATTTCATTTTCAATAAATAATATGTCATCAACATATATTACTAGGATAATGACCACACTCCCAATAAAACTCTTGAAAACACATAGATCACATTTTATCTTAATGAAACCAAATTCTTTTATACTTCATCACATCGAATGTTCCATGACTAGATGCCCTCTTCAATCCATAAATGTATCTATGAAACTTTCATACCTTTTTTGGAATTACTTGGAGTCACAAACCCTTCTAGTTGTGCCATATATACATCTTTCTTAAGGTTCCTATTATGTAATTTTGTTTTAAAATCAATTTTTCAAATATCATATTTATATAAAGATGTTATATAAATTATAATTATAATGCATTTAAACATTAAAAATGGATTAAAAAAATTTTATAGTCAATGCATTGATACTATCTAAACCCTTTATCCACTGGTTGTTCTTTATAGGTTTTCACTTTACCTTCCATGCCCATTTTTCTCTTGAATACCCATTTCCACCCTATGTGCGTTATATCATTTAGTTGATCAACCAAAACCCATAATTGCTTCTAATACATAAAATCCATCTCATAATACATGGATTCCTACCATATTGTAGCTTCTAATTTATCTACTACCTCCTTAATGGAAAGAGTGTCATTATTGTTAATCGATAATGAGTCACCATCTTCACTGACTAGAAAGGCATATCTCTCTGGATCTAACATTTCTAGTGCTTCTGTGTAGTGCTCGTGCTTCAAGAGAAACATCTTCTATAAGGACCTATAGAATATATTCGTGTACCAACTCTTATGTATCTTAAGCATCAACTTTATCAAATTTAATTGTGATCCTAATATCCTTCTTGAGTACATGATCCCTCTTAAGAAAAATAAAATTTATTGTGATAATAACCATATTTTATGAGGGGTTTTATAGATAGTATCCCCTTGTTTCCTTGGGATACCCTATAAATATACACTTAATTCCTCATGGTACTAGTTTGTTTCTTGATATGTCCTTAAAAATACTTCACATCCCCATTCACAAGTATGTGACAATGTTGATTTCTTTCCATACATTAATTAATATGGTATTCCATTTTATGCCATAATTTGTACTTAGTTTAGAATGTGTGTTGTATTGTAAAATTCATATCCGCAAAAGGATAATAGAATATCTTCATGACTCATCATCTACCTTACTATGTCAACCAAGTTATGGTTCCTCCTTTCACAAACACCATTATGCTATGGTTTATAAGGTGGATTGAGTTTTCATAGAATCCCAAACTCCTATAGAAAGTCGATAAAATCTTGGTAAAGATATTCACCACCTAGATTAGATTAAATATTCTTTATCATTTTACCAAGTTTATTATATACTTAATTCTTGAATTCTTTGATTTTATCAAAGTACTCAAACTTATACCTCATCAAGTATACACAACCATATCTATTAAAGTCGCCATTAAAAGTTATAAAGTAAGAATACCCACCTCTATATTCAACTAGAAAAGGACCACACACATTAGTGTAAACTAATTATAGAATCTTCATGGTCTTTTCACCTTTTACACTAAATAGTGGTTAGGTAATCTTTTCTTATAAACATGCATGACATTTTTCAAGTGGTTTTAGCTCAAAGGAGTCTAAATAACCATCTTGATAGATATTTTTCATATGCTTCTCATTTACATGACCCAGATGGTAATTACATTACTATATGTTTAATGATTCATGTGAAATTTATTTGTTATCAATTTTCAACACTTGGTTCTCATAATTTAACACATAAAGGCTATTATTTAAATGCACAATACCATAACAAATGTTGTATTTGTAAAGGAAACAACTATTATTTCCAAAATTGAAAATAAAAGTATATGTATATAATAAGGATACAAAATTTATGTTCTTGGTAAAATTTAGTACATAATAATAGTTATTTTAAAACCAAAATAATGCTGATTTACAATGGAAGGTGGTAGTATCCTATAGGGAAAGTAGAAAGATGCGTGTAATAACCCTAATTTTTGTATGATGTATGGAATTATTAATTTCTGATTTAAATTATTTTTTATCCTTTTAAATATTATTTATGGACTAAGGAAGGTATCATAAGTGTTTGGGTATTTTTCAAGGCTTGAAGCTCTGAGTTATGGAGGAAATGGCCAGGTTCATAGTTTTCCCAAACCATGCACTTGAGCCCGCATGATTTTTCCAAACTGTACGGGGTGCTATAGGGATTTATAGAGGGTATCACATGGGTATATTACAATTAGACAAACTATTCTCCCCAACCATGCAAGACACTTTCCATGGATAGCAACTGGAACACGGTTGGAACACAGTTTGGCCAACCATGTAGCCAAACCGTGCACCTCTTTAAAAGTGGATAAATTTATGTTTTTACCCCTCCTTACTTTTAAGAACCCCTCCTTCTTTATTTCATCCCCATGCACAATTCTCCACCTTCTATGTTGTAATATCTCAAGCCTAAGATAGGCTTGGTGATAACTCCACCATACAGCCTCGGATTCAAGTGCCATATTTCGCATGGATCACCACTGGTAAGAGATTTAATATACCATCTTCCTTCCTTTGTTTATCTCATAATTTTTAGTGCTATTTTGGTGTGGTCTCATATGCCCTATTATCAAGGTTTTTTTCTATTTTTCCATTCTCTTATGATCAATACTAAACCAAAGGCAGATACTAGATGAGTGTTACTCCATTGCCATAAGGTAGTTGTTCTATAAAGTTTCCCTCAAATTATTGATTCTCATATTTTTTTGCTGTTGTTCCAAACACTGATTTCACCAAGAATTTCCCCTAAAATATAATACCTTAATTTGGTTGCCCTATTTGGGATTTAATGACTATTTTAGAACCCTAATAATGTTGGAGTTCATTAACCTTAGCATGATCTACCCTTTAGGGTGTTCCCATTATATGCCTATTTGAAATCTATGGTTTTACAACTAAAACTTCCACAAAAATCTCTTTTTTGAATTTTCTAAAATCCTCTTTATGGTTTAGTGGTAACCACACACTTTAGAATAAAAATATATTATGATTTTAAAGTGTGACATAATTAATGAATATGGATAAATTATAGTGGTGTAGTATAGTTAACACATTTACTCAACTTTATTGATTAATGATTAAAAGTATAAATAGACTTAGTAATTTGACATGATTTTCACATGGCCAATATTACCATTCCATATTTAAATTTTTTCATCAATAAATGAAAGTTAATGACATTAATTAAATGAAATTAGTGAATTGGAATGATTATTACATGGCCAATGATACACTTCATGTACAGATACTTAAAGCCTCTATTATGGAACTTTTTCAATTATAGGAATGGTTAGAATTGAGATCTCTTGGGATTCCTGAGGGAATGCCTTGATAACTTAGAGGATTCCACCCTAATTAATTAAGCTAATTACCATATGAGATAACCACCATAGAATCATGTCCTTTTTTTATTATGTGAATGCATCGGTGTAGTATTGACGATTCACTTGACTCTTTTCTGGATATTATAATGCCTTGGATACAATCCTTGGATTCATATTGATGTCTCTAGACATGTGGTTACATGGGTTCAACCCATTGGGACCATTCATTCTTAGCCCATGATTTAGTATGGATGAGCTCCATGGACTCGGTTAAACTCTCTTTTACAATGGAATGCCTTGGGTGTACCCCTTAGATTACACTCAGACCCTGATATCCAGATTGTATGAGTTATTACTATGAGTTGTATTAACCCTTAAGGTCATGGATGCCTAGGTATCACATTAGATCCTTTTATTATATTGTCTTATTTATAATTCTCTAGTTAGATATTCGAGACTCGTGACTTATTGATACACTATATGGACACCTGGGAACTAAGACACGGGTCTATTCTAGAGCATGTATATTTGTGCATATTATTTTCTTATGTATGCATATATATATGAATGATGTAAGGGGTGTAGAGAAATTTATGACTTAGTCCAAAGAAAGTATGGTCAACCTAGAATCCCATGAGGATCCCGATCTTACATGGTTGTTACTTTATGAACTTACATCATTGATGATTATTTCACCTACACACTATTACATTTATAGTCCCAGGCTGGATTTGTATAGACATCGTTGGTGGTGACCTATTGAGTATATCTCATACCCTATTAAGGCTACTGATTGGTACCTAAATATTCTTCATGGATGTTGGTAGGGAAAGGGTAAAGTTCCCAATTGTTTATGCTTGATTGATTATAACATGGGAGTGGGGGAGCATAGGACCAAGTTTTGGCTCATGGTGTATTTTAGTCTTTTTGGGTTATTTTGGTATACTTGTATGTATGTGTGCCTAATTCCATTTATACTTTTTTTAAGATACATGATATTACATCATTTTTTATGTGGTATTGGATATTGCTACTGATGACTGTTTATTTTATCTCGATGATTGATCTTTAATTTTCAGTTGATATTATGCTTCCACTATTTATTCACGGATTATACCACTATGTTACTCTGATTATGAGGGTATAATATCCCCACTATACCACCTCATACCCTCACTGCTATTCAACAACCTATAGCATATGGGGAATCTCACTTGAGTCCTTGTGACTGATTGGGTTTGGTTACCTATAAGTGAATCGAGTCCTATACGTTACAATTTGGTATTAGATATTTCTTTTCCTTTTGTATTACTTTTTGGTTTATTAGATAAGATACTAGGATATATCATGATTTGTTAATGAGAATGTACCTAGGAGTAGCTAACCCACATGTGGGGAAAAGGTGAAATTGGCAGGGATGGTATTTTTTTTTCTAGATTATGCCTGTTACAGTTTCATTGATTTCACCATTGGGTGATCCACAAGGATTGCGGCTTTCATTATTATTATGGAATTTATTTTTACCCTTGGCCTAGTATGGTAGGGAGGTAGTGTCTCATGAATCATTATAGGCATGTGATTATTTATATGTCATGTATTATTTTATGCCATGTTTACTTAATGCATGAATTTTTGTTGTATATTCCTTATGTCTTGATAGTTATATTGAAATTGTGATAAATTTTCTTACATGAATAAATAATTAGAATAATTAAAGTGTTTGCATCAACCTAAATGGTTTTTTCCCATATAGGGTGATGATGCCATATTAATTAATCAATTATATTGAGTTTGAGTTTTGATCCATTAGTTACACGAGTTTAAACATTAGTTGGTTGCAATTATATGTATTCTAATTGAAATTTAATGAGTGTGTGTGCCTCTATAAAATTGGGATTGGTGATCCATCTAATTGAATAATCTTAAAAGCCTGGTTTCAGTTACATGTAGTACCATTTTCAATGTATAAATCATAGTAATTTATAACTTGGGAATGATATAAACATTTAACTATAAAATTATATATATACATATGGATATACATAATGACATATTTAAGAAATGTTGAGTTCTAAATTTAAATGGAAATGGTTTCCATTAAATATTTATTCTAATTTAATCTTAAAGGGAATTTTCCTCTATAATAATAAATTGACACACTGTATACTAGAGTCCTGATATAAAACAAACTTGACCATGACCCAACCTTTGTAGTGGTTAGTGGGAAATATCTCTAGATTTTTATCATTATCTTATATTACACCCAGACCTAGATTTATGAGCTGGAAGAGGGGTGTGACTCTTATACCGAAAGGATTGTACCAAACCTATTCTTTTATCAGTTATACTATCATGTTAAATCTTATCTGAGGCATGTTTTTATAAATTTTAGTACTATGAAACCTCAAATTCCTTGAGTCGAGTGCCAGTAAGGTGGAAATGATCATTCTCCTGAGGTAGTGGGACCTAACCTGCCAGTAGTACCACCTATGGAACCTCTAGTTATAACAAACATGGGTGTTATTTCCTAGTTTTGAGAAGGTTTTATATGGTTTATGAATACTATATAGGGAGATCTATGACCTTCCCCTACTATGACATAGATGATGTGTGAGTTTCAGGAGTAACATTCACCCATGTTTTTGGGGGATGGCGGTCAATAGGCCACTGAGGCATGGATAGAGTCCATGCTATCTACATTTGAGCACCTAGAGATTCGTATATAGAGGAGGGTCAAGATCATCACTTATATACTATGTGGTTCTACCAAACATTGGTGGGATGTTATTACTCAGACAAACTAGTATTGTGATATGGTCTGGAGATATTTTCAGACTGCATTCTATGACTATTTCTTTTCATAAATGCTTAGATTTGATGGAGATAGGGAGTTCCTATATCTAGAGAAAGGATCCCTATCAGTTCTAGATTATTTATCTCAATTTACTGAGCTTAAATTATTTTCATAATCATTCTCTACTAATGATTTTTCTAGATAGAGATGTTTTACAGATGGGATCAGGTATGTCATTTGGTTTCAAGTAAATGTTTTCTGTTTGACTATTATCTCAAGAATTGTGAACCAATCCCTCATTACTAAGAATAATTTGAGGGAATCCAACAGTATAGGGCATGTTAGTTCAGTTCTGAGATAGGGTAGTAGTTCATCCAATGGCAGGAAATGTTATCTAGAGGATTCTTGACAGATCAGTGGCCACTAGAGTACCCATTTAGGTATTTTAGTGATATTCCATTAGTTTGGTTGGTACATTCATGTAAAACCTCAGTGTAATTGAGACCTTGTCGAGTGTCAAGCCTATGATAGGATGGTTCATATTTATATATTATTTCATACCTTTACATTAGTTCCCATTGGAAGAGGATCTGCACTAGCTCTTCATTCTAAAGTAGGATTTTTAGCTCTATGCTATGACAAAAGTAAGACTACCACTAGCCATATAGGTCAAGGATGTGGATGTTGTCAAGGATTCCAGAATCAAGATAATCAATTCCAGTTGTGTGTACCCACTCTGAGTAGTTATATTGAATCTTAGGGTCATGGATCAGGCTAGATATATACAGTAAAACCTATACCTAAGGAGCAGGGTGTCAGGTCATCTACAGTTAGAGGTACAATCTCGGTAGCCTCTACTTTAGTATATTCTATTTTTGATATAGATGCTTCACATTATTTTATCTCTGTAACCACAGTGGAAATCCTTGGGCTTGATATTTAGTATTTTTATGGAATGATGACACTTGATACTCTATTGGGAATTTTATCGGAGATTGTTCACTAGTGTAAGGAATGTCCCCTTGGGGTAGGAAATTATCATTTCTTATGGGACCTATTTTTCATCAAGATGATGGGATTTGGTGTCATTATTAGGATGGACTGGTTGGTCCCCTATTGTGCTTATATGGATTGATATCAATACAAGGTATCATTTACATCACCTAAGGGTGATAGTTATCTTCACAAGGGTGAATGGGATGTCTAGGAAAGTAGAGATGGAACATATCATTATGGGATGAGTTGAGTGACAACCCATATTTCTATTCTTTATATGGATGATCAGGGAATACATCAAAAAAATTCTCCCCATCATAGATTGTTTCATGGATATCTTCCCTGATGACTTTTTTGGATTACCTCTTGAGATAGAGGTATAGTTTATTACTAAACTAGTTCTGGGAGTAGCATTGATATCCATTCTTCTTTATAAGATAGATACTACTAAGTTGAAATTGATCAAGAGACAACTAGAGGATTTAGAAGATAAGGGTTTTATACATCCCAGTACTTCACCTTGGGGTTAACCTATCCTTTTCACTAAAAAGTCATATGCTACCCTCAGTATTTTTTTTTTGTATCACTGTCAGTTTAACTATATTATGGTTAAGAACTAGTATCCATTGCCTTGTATTGATGGACTCTTTGAATATATCTAAGGAGAAAGGGTTTTCTCTAATATTTATTTAAGGTCAGGCTATCAAAAAGTATGACTTATAACTTTATAAATACCTCATAAAATTTTTCATAGCAGGTATAGTATTTATGAGTATCTAGTTATGACATTCATTCACAGGAACTTGCTAGATATTTTCATGGTGTTGATTAATTGGGTTTTCCACCCATATATGGATTCATTTGTGGTGGTCTTTTTGAACGATATCTTAGTGTATTCTCATACTCGACACAATCATTTCAAACATATTGAGATCATGTTTAATACACTAAGATAATTCCATCTATATGTTAATCTTATAAAATGAAACTTTTGGATTGACATGGTTCACTTATTGGGTCACATCATCTCAAAGGTATGAGTGTCTGTTGACCCAGAGAAGGTGAGTGATTCAGTTTCCTGAGATCATACCAATAATTTTTTTGACATATAGAGTTTCTTGGGGATGGATGGATATTATATAAACATTATTTAGTACTTCTCATACCAAGAAGAACCTATTACAAGCTTAACTAAGAAGGGAGTGAAGTTCATATGGTTAGAATCTTGTGAGAAATCCTTTCAAGAGAAGAAATGGAGAATGACTTCATCACCAATCATGGTTCTTCTAGAGTTGATCAGTGGCTATATAGTTTATTATGATGCATCAGGCAATGGGAAAGAAATCGTTTTTATGTAGTAAAATTGAGTCTTGGTGTACAGGTCTCATCAGTTGATATCACACGATTATAATTACCCAACGCACAATCTTGAGTTGGTAGTTGTAGTTCATGCCTTATGTTGTTAGAGACATTATTATCTTAGAGATCCTTTTGTGGTGTATACGGACATGAAAATCCTAAAGTATATCTTTATCCAGGATGACATAAATCTCATATAGAAGATTTAGGTTGAATACCTATAGTCATTTGAATTTTAGCTTTCTTATATGACTAGAAAGTGAAAGGTTTTAGTGGATTCATTGATCTGAATAACTCAGAAATAGGCAGTTTAAGAGGCTGGTGATAAGTTCTAGTTGATTTCCATGTTCTCTGAAATTCACATAGAGATCTAGGATAATCATCGGAAGCCTACCCTTACATCTTTATTAGTGACCTCTTTACTTATATAGAGAGTAAATATGAGGCATTTATCAGATCTTGGAGGCTTAGTCCTAAGGGAGAGTGTTTCAGGATAGGACCTGCTGCTAGGCTAGATAAATGAAAAGAATGAGGTCTTACACATCTGTAGACATTTTTGGATTCCTAAAAACATCTAGTAGGAACTGATGTGAGAGTATCATGATTATACTTGGGTAGTTCACTATGGGATTACAAATATGTATCGTGATTTACATCTCCAATACTGGTGGCCTGGTATGAAAAGATAGATAGCTGGATTTGTTACTTGATGTTCCACCTATAAATAAGTGATGGAAGAACACTAGCGATCAATAAGGATTTTATGGATACTAACCATTCCTGAGTTTAAATGGGATGAAATCACCATGGAATTTATGACTGTATTACCAAGACCCCCTTGAGGAAATGATGTGGTATGGGTGATCATAGATAGGCTCATGTTTCTCTCTCACTTTTTACCTTTCAAGGATACCTTTTTTATGGATGAGATTGGAAGGATCTATGTTTGGGCGATTATCCAATTTCATAGAGTATTGAAGACTATTATATTGGAGATGGATTCTTTCTTTACTTCTCATTTATAGTAAGGATTGCATAGGGAATTAGGCACATATGAAATTTTGAGTATAATATACCACCCTCATACTGAAGGGCGGTCCAAGCAGACAATACAAGTGTTAGAGGACATTCTTAGAGCATGTTTCATTAATTTTGGAGTTTCTTGGGAGAAAAATATACCCCTATATGAGTTCTCCTATAATAATAGTTTTTAGTTGAAAATACTGAAAGATAATTATGAGGCCTTATATGGTAGTCCATTTTGATCACCTCTATGATGACAAGAGGCAAGGGAAGAATCACTACTTGGAACTCATCTCAATCAAGATACTTCAGAGCATGTCTAGTTGATTAGGAATTAAATGAATATGGCACAATATTGGAATAAATCATATTCCAACCTCCATTGAAAAATTATAGAGTTTGAGGTTTGGGATTGGGTATTCTTACGTGTTTCAACTAGACTAGGCCATTGATGGTTTTGATGGAAAGGGAAGTTATCGCTTCAGTTCATCAGACCTTTTGAGTTTGTGGAGAGAGTCATTATAGTAGCCTATCAGTTGTAATTACCTTAGAGGTATTGGGCTATGCATGACATCTTCCATTTTTCATAGCTTCATCAATACTATTCAGACCCATATCATGTCTTTCATCCCGATGAGGTTGAGTTAGAGGTAGATGTTTCCTTTGAGGAGCATCCTATTCACATCATTGACCTGATAATGAAGTCTCTATGAGGTAGGATAGTACCTCTAGTATGGGTTCTATAGTATCATGGTAGAGTTCAGGATGAGACTTGGGAGAGAGAGGCTGGTATACATGCATAGTGGATAAATTTGTTCTTAAATGACTCCTTTCCACCTCAGAAGACCAACTCAGGGATGAGTTTTCCTATGAGTGGGAGGCTATAACAACCCGTTTTTTGTATGAGGTATGGAATTTTTAATTTATGGTTTAAAATATTTTTTGCATCATTATAAATTCACCCTATAGACTAATAAAGGTCTCGAGATCATATGGGGCTTGTTTAGATCTCATAGATCTGAGTTATAGAGGAAATGGACAGGTGCACAATTTGACCAAACCATACAGCTGAGCCTGCAAGTTTTTTTCCAAACCATCTTGTGTGGTATATGGATCCACATAGGATAGAGCATGGGTAGAGAATGGTTAAACAAACCATTCTCCCCAATTGTGTGAGCCACTATCCATGGACAATAGCTAACACATGTTTGGCGTGTAGTTTGGCCAACTGTGAAGCCAATCCATACACCTCTTAAAAAGTAGGAAGATTTTATTTTTTACCCTACTCTATTTTAATAACTCATCCATCTTTCTTTCCTCTCCACATACAATGCTCTACCTCCTCCATTGGAAGCTCTCAATCTTAATCTAGTCTTGGTGATAACTCCTCCATACAGCCTCCAATTTGAGTATTATTTGTCGCATTGGATTTACAATAGTAATATATTTAATCCATTGTATTACTTCTTTAATTTATATTTCTATTTTTTGTGCTATTTTGGTGCCAGCTCATATGCCCTATTTTTAGGTCATTTGTTTGTTTTTCCATTTTCTTCTGATCTAGACCAAATTAAAGGCCAATACTGGATGAATGTTACTCTAACACTATAAGGTATGTGTTCTATGAATTTTCCATCAAATTATTGATGTTTATCTTTGTTTACATTATACCTCATGCCAGTTTCACTGATCGGTGACCATAAAATTAATTTGCTTTAATTTGGCTTCCCTATTTAAAACCTAATGATTATTTTAGATCCTTACTAACATTGGAGGTCATCAACCTCAACATAAGCCACCCCTTAGAGTGTTCCCATTATATTCATATTTTAACTTTATGGTTTTACAACTAAAAAACCCATAGGTTTGTTTGGTTTAACATCTAAAGTGTAATATCATTAATGAAGATGGATAAATTATAGTGGTGTAGCACTACTAACACACTTACCTAACTTTATTAATTAATGATCAAAAGTATAAATGGATGTGGTAAATTGGCATGATTTACACATGTCCAATGTTACCCTTTTACCTTTAAACATTTTCATCAATAAATTAAAGGTAATGAAATGAATTAAATGGAAGTAGTAAATTGGAATGATTATTACATGGAAAATGTTATAGTTCATTTATAGATACTCAGTGCCTCTATCATGGACCTTTTTTAGTTATAGGAGTGGTCATACTTGAGATTTTCTAGGATTCCTAAGGTTATGCCTTGAGCACTCAGAGGACACCACCCTGATTCATTGAGATGATTTCCATGGGAGATACCCACCACAAAATATGATTTTTGTCTTATTATGTGAATTCCTCAATGTAGTATCGATGATTTAATTGACTATTTTTTGGATATTAGAATGCCATGGATACACTCCTTGGAATCATCTTGATGTCTTCAGACACATAGTGCCCTAGATTCACCCTATTGGGCCCAGTCATGATTAACCTAAGATTTACTATGGATAAGCTCCATTGACTCAGTTAGACTCTCTTTTATAGTGTAATACCTTGGGTGTACCCCTTGTATTACACTAATACCCTGATGGATAGACTACATGAGTTATTACTATGAGTTGACTCAACCCCTTATGTCATGGATTACCTAGTCTCACCTCAGATCCTTTTATTATATTGCCTTATTTATGATGATCTAGTAAGAGATCTGAGACTCATGAAATATTAATACACTATGTGGAAACCTGGTCACTAAGACACAGGTCCATGCTAAATTATGTATATCTATTCATATTATTATCTTACCTGTGCATATATATACATGATGGTAGGGGTGAAAAGACATTTTCAACTTAATCCAAAGTAGGTATGGCCAGTCTGGTATTTGATGAGGATCCCAATCTGACATGGTTGTTACTTTATGTATTTTACATCACTGATGATTATTTTTCCTACACACTCTTACATTTATATCCACATACAGGATTTTTGTAGACACCATTGGTAGTTGCCTGTTGAGTATATCTCACACCCTATTTAGGTTGTCGATTGGTACCTATAAATACTTCATGTATGTAGGTAAGGACTGGGGAAAACACCTGTTTTTCAATGCTTGATTAATTGTATCATGGATTTAGGGGATCATAGGACAAAGATATGGCTCATGATGTTATCTAAAGATAGTCTTTTAGTTTTTTTGGTTATTTTGGTATACTTGTATGTATGTGTTCTTACTACCATGTCTACTTGTTTCTTTTTGTTTAGACTCATAACAATACATAATTTTTTATGTGGTGCTAATATTGCTACTGATGACTGTTTATTTTATCTGGATGATTTATATTCTTCTTTCAGTTAGTATTATGATTCCTATATTTATTAACTGATTATACCACTATGTTACTCAAATTATGAGGGTATAGTCTCTCCATTATACCACCTTGTAACCTTGCTAATATTAGACATCCTATGGTATATAGGGATTCATGCTTAATGCCTTTTGACCGACTAGGTTCGGTTTCCTCTGAGTAAACCAGGTCTAGGATGTTACAATGAACTTCATTAGTTGTTCGAATATCCACCTATCCTTTAGAAATCTTCTAGAGTCTATTTGGTTTTAGTATTTGGGTATAGATGTGTTCACCAAAAGATATATCTAATACCCCATATGTAGATATATAAATATTTCACTCAATAATGAATGAACCTAAAGCTTCCCCTTGTTTCTTCAACTGGGTGTGGTTTTTTTTATAGTAACCAAACTTTCCACTTGAAAAACATACCATGTTATATTCCTATTATTTCTATTGGATCTTATTCTTCTTGAAAGGATGGTGCTCATTATCCTTAGACTTAGAATGAGTCTTGGGGGGACCTTCCTCTTCCTTCTCTTATTCACTATAATAACCATAGGTTTTTCATGTCCCATGTTTGTATCAACTTGGAAAATCAAATCAAGAAGTTTTGAAAGTTTCTTCCCAATATTGCTCATATTATAGTTCAAAATAAAATAAAATAAGCCTTTAGGTAGTGAGGATACAATGTGATATGTGTATAGATCATCAGGTATTTTAAACCCCAATATGTCTAAGCACTCTATGTAGCCAATAATCCTTACTACATGAGGCTTATCTAGTTCCATCTCTCTAATCTTTCATATGAATAGTGCATTGAAGATATCATGTCTCTCTTATCTCATATTCCATTGATAAATATCATGAAAGTGATACGTGATTTTATACACATATATATCCTATTATTGATTTAAAATATCACTATAAATAAAGGATAACATGAAACATTGGATATCTATAGCATCATCCATGTGTTTTAGGTAGAGAGATACTTCTTCCTCACTAGCCTTTTTAGAAATCGACTCGGGAATTGGGGTTTCTAGCATGAATAATTTTCATTCATGGTATATTATAACAAACAAGAGTCTATACCATTCCTATAAAAAAGATCCAGTGATAAGGTTATCCTTATCTATAATGGATTATAGTGATATAGTAGAAGTCATGTGGTTTTCTATAAGATAAAATATTAGTACTTTATATGGATTGTAAAACTAGATAAATAAATTGTAAATTTATTAGTTTATTTATCTCCCACTATTTTTTATAAACCCAATATCCCACAATATTGGTTTTAGAATATCTTGTTTCATAGATATTTTATTGTAAAAGACCCATATGTCTCTTCTCAAAACCCAGGTAGAGGTCTGACAATCTCTTTGATGGTATTTAGGTAGGTATAACTTTCCAACTACATTAACTTGCAACTCCATGATCCGTTGAGTGGACTCCCCAATCTTGAAATATCGGATAAGGATTTACTCAAATTTTTCCTACCAGTTGCACTAATTCTCATAGTGGATATCAACCCTTAATGAAAAATAGGTTAATTTAACCCAAAACTCAAGTTATAAATTCTCCAATAATTGAAATATCACTAACATAGGTTGGTAGATAACTTTAATATAAGGTTAAATTTCAACCCAAGTAGTGGAAGGATATACCAATGTAATATTTAATTTGAGGAATTTTATATTTATGTGTAAATAGACCATTTTATATTTATTATATGATTTTTAATACAAAGTGGATTTACTTAAGTGATTAACCATGTCTTGATAAAATTACAAATAATCCAATTATTTAATTATATCTTACATGCTTTGTTAATTCATTTATTCAATTTGAAAGTCATCCATTCAAATAAATAAATAACCATGAAACTGATAAGATTTAATAAATAAAGTGGTATGATTATGAGCTTTATCCAATAGTTAGTTTATCTAGTAGGTGATAAACCAACTCTTACATTAGGAGAATAACTCCTTGAACCTACACTGGTTAGAGCAGTAAAATTCCACCTATGATCCTATGAACCTCTTAGATTGGTTTTGCCTCAGCACCAAAATCAAATCTCCTTCACTTCTCTATGATCTCCCTCCATTACATAAGATATAAACATACATATGTGAGGGGAACCAAGGGATTGGTTTAGGGGTTTTATAAAAAATAAATCATAGGAATGCAGACCCTTACATAATGAGAGGAGGGGATTATACGCAGACCATCAATTTTTTTAATAATAATAAATTAAAAGGAAACCAATCACATACACAAGTTTGGTTTAAGATCATGATCACCCACACACAATCAATTAATATAAATTTTTAATATAGCTAGTAATTACTTCAATTCATTCTTTAATTAAGATAAACACCTTGAATTAATCCAATTAATTATCTAATTAATTAATTAATTAATTTTATCTTAATTTCATCTAAAATATATTGAAATTTTCATCATTTATAATTTTAATTAAATAAATAATAATTTTTATTTAAAATTAACAAATTACACAAGTGTACTTAGATAGAATGACATATACCCATCCAAAGTACTCGGTATGGTCCTTGTACCATGTATTCACAAGGAATCTAATAAGCATTTTAAGGATTGTAAATACAATGCATGAATTTATCAATAAATAATGCGTGATCATATGTAAATTACCTATAATGTAATGCTATTAACACACACAAAGTACACTACAAGTAAATACTACACACTACTTGTAGTTTAGAATTTAACATGGAAATTAATTTAATATATAATTAATAATCCTATCCCATTATATGTACTATAAAATAAATGACACACAGAACATGTGTAAATAGGTTTAATTATATTTTTATTTTTTCTCCCCTTGTTAAATTATTTAAGATAGGTAAATCAGGTTACATGATGTGTACTAGGGATATGTGTCATCTAAAATCTTCTTCCTATGTCTGCAACACACATCTAGGGGCTAGGTGTGTCTGTCGGTTATGAATGTGTAAAAGGTAAAAAATGTGTATTATATCTACAATACATGTGTCCTCAAAGTTTAAAAGTTTTACTGACCCCATTATATACAGTAAATACATGACACAACTTGGAACCATCATGTTTTCCACTGAGAAATCATGTGTTCTACATGATGTTAAAGTGAGTTACATGAAAAGTAGTTCAGTAAAACCGCATGCTATACTGACCTGGAAAAAACATGGTGTGAATTAAATACACTCTATATATAGTTTATATAATATGACCCACTTTTAACATTATTTTTCCTAGTGAATTGAACATGGGTACACGACATATACCTTCAGGTTACACACTATGTACTCTTATGTTATCCAGGAAGGACCCTTAACATATCTTGAAGGATTCTTCATTTGTTCTTCATGTTAATTTAAAATTTTCTTGGTTAGATGAGTGATAATGAAGAAGGGAATATAGGATTTTAACATTCATATTTAAATAACAAATAAATAATAAATAAAACTAGAAACAAATGTATATTATGAATCAATGATTAATAAATAATTATAAATTAATTATGTGTCCCCTATGATACCACTTAAAGGTTCGGGGTTCAGTTAAAGTTCCTATTGTACATAGCCAATTCAACTTTTTATCATAATCAATTAATAATTCAAGATGTATATGATGAAGAACATCATGAAAAATGGAATTAAATCAAATATTAATTGAATAGTTAATGCCAGAACCAGAAGGAAAGTTCATCACATATAATTATAATTAATTTATAGATAGATTTATAATTACCTTGTCTTGTAATTATTTATCCATTTATGATTTGGCTTACTAATATAATCATACCATAATTATTTTATAGTATCCAAGTATAAAATCTCTCTAGTGAAAATCCACATGCACTCTAAAGTCTCATAACATCACCATAGAATCATCGAGTTCTAGCGTGGTCAATTCTGATCGCTTACTCCATTTTTCATTAATCAGAAGAATAATTTATTCATAGATAAAAAATTATTATTTATCTCTCAAAGTCTTTATATTTTATAGGAGTATTGATTCTTTTATTCCTCAGTGTGTTCTTGAGAGGGTTCTCTCTAGGTATTGAGAGATAATTCTCTCTAGGTTTTTTGTGCATAATAAGCAGCTAACCCTAGAATGTGATATAATCGGATATTTATATAGGTGGGATACAATTAGTAATTTCACATAGGCCCATATCCAAATTACTTTTCCTTAGATTATCCCTTGTCTAATAATAATATAAACAATATAATTATCTTCTCAACTTGTGCAAAACCTGTAGATAAATAAATATCATTTGTTAAATAAATAAATTATTATTTATTTAAATGATATTTAATATATCATTTCCAATTGGACCATTAAACTCAGCTTGTAACCCTACTCAATATTTATTGTGCCTTAAATAGTTTCTATTTATTTAACAAATAAATATCACCACATTATTTTTCAATAAATATAATAAATATTTTATTCCTTAAATATTGAGAATAAATATTTATTATTATTTAATTCATATATTTATTCTTTTGAATAACTCATGATTAAACCTTGGTGATCAACTAATCCCAAATAATTATTAAACCAAAAATTATGAATAATATTTATTCTAATATTTTTATATTCAAATAGAATTTAACTGAGATTCTATATACACTTATTGTGTGACCCTTTAGGCCTCTTTCTCAGTGGTATTAGACAAAATCACTTAAAATCCAAGGTTAGCATCTAACAATGCACCAAATCACCCATAAATAATGAATTTAATTTCACGATGATATAAAAAATCATAAAAATTCTTAATGTATAATATAATTCCTTTGTGATATCTTTAATAAAGTAGGTCACATACTGGTGTCATCAACCTATGTATCAATAACTTTTTATTTGACTCCCCAAAATTGAACATGCACATTGAATATCATGACCATGGATTTATTTAGGTTATTCAATTCCCATAAAAGGGATTGAGATATTAACTTAAATTAAATAATATAAGGGGGAAGTCCTTTTTCACATTATCCATTAATGAAATATCACTCATGATGCACACAACATATCCTACTTCATTGCGAACATATGTCATCACAGTTTTCATTAATTCATCAAAGTACATGACTAATGATATCTATTAATAATAATTTTAAATTTTAAGGAGTAATAAACACATTTATGGATAGGAACATCGAATGACATGTATGAATTTGTATTTTCTATTAGAAATTCATGTTCTCATAATCTCTTATATTGGAAATTTCCAAAGGCGTACACCATAAAAAAGTGCCTCAAAGTCTTATGAGTCTCTATCCTTGATGGACTGTATCATTTTAGTCTCGTGAAATTGTATAATATGGATATATAATATATATTTAAGAATATTATCATGTCACTTCATGTTTCTCATCATAGCAGGGAACTACTATGACCTTTTAGTGTGATAGTTAGTCTTAGGACATTATCACATACAACATTAAATAAAAGAATAATCATGATATGATAGTAATATTATTAATATTAAAAAAAATGAATACATGTAATCATAAAGTAAATAAAAGTTTGTTCCAAGATACTAACTATAATAGTATCCCCTTTTCAAAGTTTCTAGTAACACCTTACATAACAATATTAGAGTGGCTATTATATGAGCCATAATTTCTGCACTTCCATCATCTGGACTCAACCAATTGAACTCCTTATTATAAAACATTTCCTCTAGACCAAATAACCTCTTACAGGTCTCCTATTTCTATGAACCTTCATCATTCTGAGTCCCTTATTCCTAATTAACTCTTTTCAGACGTAGGAAATATAACTTGAAAGTATACTTTAAAAATACTATCAATTGACCAGATGAAAAATTATTTCAATGATTAAATATTTCATTACCATGTAGGAAAAATTTTGATCATTATAACCTCTAAAACATGAGTCAATGAATAAATCCCACCTCATGGTCACCCAAGTCCCAATGAAGTGTAATGTTGCCTCAAAATTTCCCAAAACAAAACTTTGGTAAACATGTCATCCTAATTATAACTTTTTTTAATCTTACATAGCTCTAACACAATATCCTGAAGTATATTATATATGAAATTTTACTTCATCTAAATATTTTTTCCATGAATAGAAAAACCATATTTTTAAATAAATTAATTTTTCTTTTACTATCATAGGATAACAATTAACTTTCTTAACTCCTAAATTAATCTAGAAAACACTTCAGTCGGATCAATTCCTTATCTACCTTCATTATGGCCACATACTCTGATTTTTCATGGATAATGAAACAACTAGATACAACCTAAATATAAAACTTATAATTTACCTTATTAATTCAAACACAATGACTATGATATGTTTCTATCTATTGATATCCCCTCCAAAATCCACATCAAAATAATCCTACAATAGACCATCCTTTCCAAAAAAACAGGGCCACATCTTTTGAACCTTTAAGATATTAGAGAATCCACTTCATATATTTCCAATTATCCTTTCTCTAATTCTCCATAAATTGACTAAAAACCCCACTAAATTTTAAATTTACATCCTTGTACAAAACATGATGTAAATCAAACATCCAATTGTTGATGAATATTTCCATGTATTTAGTCTCATCTTCTGTTTTTTTTTATTTCTCTTTGGATAAATTTTTATAACCAATGGGGCTTGTCAGAGTGTATCTTAACCAAGTATTAATTAATAATTCAATATAGCATGATGATTTTTCTAAACTCACTTGTCCTTATTTATATCTTATATATAATGTAGATTAATGAGGATTATTATATATGCATTATAGTATTTCATGATTCCTTTCATATATGTTTTTAAAATAACAATGTAAAAACTAATATTATTACAACTATATTGAATAATGAATATAATATAAGTTACAATATGAATAAATTAAATTATGTCATAGCCTCAATTGTTTTTATGAGATCCATTTAAAGTTGGTAAAATATTAAAATGTACATCATGAAAAGAAAAATGTGAATCCTAGTTAATGATCTAATTACCATTAAGGATATTAACACCCCCAATACTGCAAAGGGTATCAATCATACCGACTATATTTCTATGAGGGAAGTAAATCTATATTGAGATATTGGGAGAAATCAAGACTTCATCTGATTCTTGGCTATAGATTCACAAGATGGCATAAGAACATTAAGCTCAACAAGTGTTAGTGGGAGGAATTTTTCCAGATACACATACTATGCAGGATAGTTAAAACCATAAAGGTGGTTTTATATTCACCATGGTGGGTGATATATTATTTTTTTAATTTTAATAAATCATACATGGAGTAGTAAGTTGCAAATATTTTTGATTTAAAAGTTCTTATGAATTCAAATATGGATTACATGTACTAAAATTTATTCTCTATTTTAATGGTTTATGTAAATTCATTGGTGTGTATTCAACATAAACTATACATGGATGGTACAAGAAATGTACCAATAAGGATCAAATAGTTATACCAACTCACCAAGATTAAATCTATTTGAATTCCACTTATCATAGATACTATGATCATTGTATCATGCATCAGATGTCAAGGACACCTATCATGGAGGAAACATTATGGAACATGTCTATATAACATGACTAGAAAGTTTGGTGACATCCTATAAAGCTGATATAGATGTCATGTTCCAATAATGCGTTTATTTAATGAAACAAGTATAATTATTAGGGTATATTCATTTGAAATTAATTATTTCTAGGTGTCTATAAGAGGTTGGAAAGAGCACTATATTTTTCTAAGATAGATAGGTTTTACAACATATGGGAAAAAATAATAAGACTTACATTTAATTAAGAATAAGGATAATTTATCTACAATGACTTAAGAAACAACTAAATTTATAGGGAACATGGTCTAATAGATTAGATTGAGGGGTTTCTTAATCCAATCCATAGTACACAATTGTCATGTATTGAAAAAATACATGATGAAATAATTTACCTGAATCATTTCAAGTGTCATATGGTTTTATTGTCATAAATACACTACATATACCTATGAGTACATTGAAAATATATCTTAAATGATATGATATGTACTTTGGTATGATATATCTTATATGTAAAGCATAAAATGAAAATATCAAACAAGATCAAGAGAACTACATAGGATGAAAGTCATAAAAATCCAACAATTATTGAAAATGAAGAATTGTATGAGTTTGTGGTAATTATAGAAATGGGAACACTATTTTTAAGTGGATATAAAACTAGTGTTTTTTAGATCACTTTGATATGGAATTTTATTAAGGTTAAGGTAATATGAAATGGTAAATACTGTTATAATTAATTGTTGTGAAATCTATATTCGACTAAGTATATTGAAGCTTATGATGCGACCTAAGAAGAAAGTTTAGAAACAATTTGTTATAGATTTTGGATTTGTACCCATATAGTAAAATTCAATCATATCATGATGAATTTTAACTATGGTATTATATGTGATTTATGGTATGATAGAGGAAAAAATGGCTATACTCAATGATATCATATCATGAGGGATGTTCTCAGAGAGATGAGTTCATATTAAGTATAAAACCCATGGTTAGTATGGTCAGATCAGTAGCTATAGCCCTATCTCTTCAAAAAATTCTTCTCATGTGAGGCTAACCGTCTGTATAGTTAACAGTTGAATCTAGTGTAAGTGGGAATCTATTGGACTTGGTTCCCTGGAACCAACTACTTTAAAAAATGGATGAACAGAATATTCATAATATTGAATATTAATTAATATGTTATCACATGATGATCATTCTTCTTTGTGAGATTTATTTTATGATGTCCTAAGAGTACTTATATCATCAAAATATCATGGAATTTCTCCACTATGATGAGACCTTGAAGTGTAATGACAATATTCTTAAATTTATACTATATGGACAGATGTTTGAATGGCCCTAAGGCCTTCAATTTTTATTCATTTTTGATAATACCCATTTTAAGGGTTGAAGGGTAACCCTTACATGGCCCATAGTATTTCGTGACATTACATGACCCGAAGGTATTGGCGGAATCAACCCAGACTATGACTACTTGAAACCGCCCCTCCCCAACATCTGCATCGTGATTAGCTCTCTACCTTTGCATGGCTGTTTGGCTAGTTGTCCTCTATAGAGATGCACAAGACCGATACCGATGGCAATATCATACCCTCTCATTCTTCCAAATTTGATAGCTCAGCTCTAGTGAATGTTCCTTACTTTTAACCTCCTCTAGAGCTATTTTTTCTTATAGAATCAACCTAGTATGTGTTTTCACATCATGTGGTCTGAAGGCCTTGAGGTGGCCTGAAGGCCTCACTAACCCAAAGGCCTGGGTGGCTCGAAGGCCTGAAAGAATCTAGGACTAAACCAGTGGCCCGAAGGTGAATATTTCTTGTCTCTATAATACCAAACAATACCTGCTACAGTAATTTATATAGTCCCTTATACAGTACTGCTAAAGTAACCTAGAAATATGCCTCTTCCTAGATTTGAACCAAGGTCTCATGGATGCACTTGAAGAGTCCTCGCCAACTGGGATGAGGCTCATGTGCCAAAAAAATATGGGTTGCTAACACAAACTCCCAATGGGGGGGGGGCTACCAAGCCCAGGTGTGTGCCACGTTCCCTAACTAAGAAATGTATTTGAATACTCATGTACATAATATGAATAGTTCCTTATTCTAGTGAGAATCAATCCTATGCTAGTTCCCATAGAGAGAGAGGGGTACAACCAAATGATTTCATTTTACAGAACACAAATGATATAGGCTATTTGTGGATGTTTATAATGGTCCTTTGACTTGATGTTATTATTAATTCATATCATGGGTTGCATACTTTGAAGTATTGATGAAAACAATGATGATGTTTATTCATGATGATGTAGAATACATTGGGTGAATCACAAGTGATATGTCATTAATGAATAAGTCAATAAAGGATTTTTCCATTCCATGTAATGGAAGTAAATGTATTTGGACCATTGATTGAAATTGATGTGTTAGATAAATCCATTTCCATGGTGTGATATCAATGTGTTTTTTTCTTAAAATTATAAGAAAGATCATTCGAGTATATATGTTGGTAGCACATGTGACGAAATGTGCTTGAATGAGATACAAAAATAAAGGGATTATATTACACAACAGGCATTCATATGAGGTTGTATGTTATTGTGGTATTAAATCCTTTCTCTATGGGTTCCTTAACATGTTGTTTGGTGATAACCTTGGACTTTAGGTGTAATAACCTAATTCAACTGAGAAAGGGGCCTAGAGGGTCATACACTGAGTGTATCCATAACCTAGGTAAAATTCTATATGGATTTAATATTAGAATAGAATTTTATTTTTTAGTTGTAATAATAATAGTTATTTGGGTTTTGGTTGATCAAATATATTGAGTCTCCAATTATTCGAGAAAATTTTATATGAGCTGGATATTAAATAAATATTTATTCACAAAGTATTTATTTATTTAATAATATGAAAATAAAAATATTTATTTATCTTTGGTTTATTCATAAGGTAATAAATATTTATTTATTACTTAATGAAATTATTTAATAAATATTTATTTTTTATTTTAGTAAAAATAATATTTATTTATCTATCAGCATACAATACATTGATGCTTATATATTTAAATAAATAAATATTATTTAGAGTCTAATAAATATTGAGGAGGACCAATGAACTAAATTTAATAGTCTAATGAGAAATAAAATATTAAATATTATTTGAATATATTTTAATTTATTTATTGAATGAAATAATATTTATTTATCCATGAGTTTTTCACATGCCAAGTAAATAATATTATTATTATTATTATTTGGACATGAGGTTTTCTGGGGATTAAGAGAATAATAAAGACCCTAGTGAAATTATTTATTCTCTAACACTAGGTTGATAAATACCCAATTATGTTATTCTCTAACCTAGCCAATCCTAGCCACCATTGTGTACAACACATTCTAGATAGAATCCTCTCAATCCCTAAATATCTCTTCCTCTTAAATGATCTTAAGAACAAAACATAGTTATGCTTCTCCACCAGAGTGATTCCTTCTCACCTAAAAGGATTCTATTTCGATCAATAGTGATCGACATAAGAACTAGAACCATCTGTGCTAGCACCCAAATATTTCTACAATGATGATCTAAAGTTCAAAAAACACATGTGAATTACCAGTAAAGGGAACCTACCATCGATTCCTATAACAAAATAAAAATTTGATAAGAGGTCTCAACTGAATCATCAATAAAGAAAGAATTTCAATGTGAGGTAATTATTTATTTAATTATATTAATTATAAATTATATGTGATGATCCTATCTTGTGTATTCTAGGGTTAGAATCCATCTAGTTCTGAGGATAAATCTAAATAATTTGACAAATTTTCATTGTCGGTCATGGGTTTATCTACTTCTGTTGTGCCCTAGAACCTTCAAGGATAAAACATGTTTATATTCAGTAATTCAGAACCTTTTGATGGCCTTTCAGATGTATTCCTTTTGAAAAAAAACTAGTGTTCTGGTCTTCCCACTAGAGAGGACATTATTACATCAGTCTGGAGATAAAATTTTGAAATTCATTTATTTCACACTTCCATTGCGCATCTGATACCAACAAGTGGTATCAGAGTGACCATGTGCTTAATTAAGCAGATAATTAAATTAAATTTTTATATATTTGATTATAGGGCATCTTATTGGTTCCAATTCCACTAATGAAACTTCAATTCGAGGTCATATAATCAAGTTATGGCCATTTGAAAATCAAAGAAACCATTTTCAAGCTATAATTTAATTAAAATGAATCTTATATATATATATATAGATAAATAATAACCCATTGTTACTATCAATCCATGGAGATTATAGGTCCACATAAATGTGGAATTTTTTTTTGAAAAAAAAACAAAAGGCTATAATATAACCTTTGGAAAAAGGAGAAAAAAAACAAAAAAAAAACAAAAACTAAAAAAAATGTGGTTTCCCCACTAATTTTTTAGGCACCTTATTGCACCCACCAGCATGGTGGTGTAGTGTTTATTCAAAAAAATGTATGTTTTTATTTTTTTGGACTTTTTAATAGGGAGGTTCGTTGTGCACCACTATTAGACCCCTATAGGGTGCACAATACCTATAACCTAGTTACGCAACCAACACTACCACAGATCCGAGCAAGGGATGCGTCGGTTTTTATCAGTGCTAAACAGAAAGTGCTAATAAAAGGGGTTCTTTATCAGTGCTAGCTAAAAGCATTGATAAAGGTGTATCTTTTATCAGTGATTTTTTTAGTGCTAATAAAGGGTAGATTTATCAGTGCTATTATTAGTGCTAAAAAAAGTTTTTAATAAAAAATATTATTAATTTATATAAAATTTTTATATTTATATTCAAAAATAATGTTTATTTTTATGAATTAAATAAAAACACATTTTTATAAGTAATATATTTTTTTTATAATTCAAATATATATATAATGTTTTAAAAGCTGCTTCGGTGGTGGTGTAGTGGTGAAGGTGAAGGGCAGAAACACACCATTATTTAGAAGGTATAGGGTTCAATTCTTAGGAGTCCTCTTTTGGGGAAAACCTCTCCCCCAGGATCCACTTGTCTTGCCTGGTCACTGTAACGACCCAAATTTTTTCAATGGAAAATTCCCTTCTTATATTTATGTCATAAAAACACAAAATAATGAACTACTAAGTGATAAGTGACCTTTAAACAGAATTTTGTCACCCCTATGTTTGGAATTTTGAAAATCCAACATACACGGTTGTGTTCAAGATAGTTTTTGGAGTCTAATGAAACAAAAATAATTTTTGGTGAATAGTAACCTACCCTTATAAATAGTAATATGACCCTTATGAATAGTAAATAAGAGTAACATTACCTATGAATAATAAAATAAAATTTAGACATCATAGAAAGTGATAATTTGACCTTAGTAAACGTTTTTGGTATTTTATAAGTCATAAATAAATAATTATAATTAATTAATTAATTTAAATGAATATTTATTTTCCAGAAATATATTAATAAAGTATTGAATCAATGTCTAATAGTTTTTAGATAATTTTATAAGACCCTACGTAATTTTTGAAAGAACTATAAAATCAGTTTTAATCATAAAAACTGTTTTTTTAAAGTAAATTATGATTTTAATTAAATATTAAATTAATAATATTTAGAAAATTATTTTTGAAAAATGGACTTCATTTTTGGATTCTACACGTCGAAAAATGGTTGGGGTAAATTTTTGGGATTTTTCTGAGATACTTGAATTTTTGATGAATAGTGGAATCCGATAATTCACAATAAATGCTAATTAATGTATTAATTGAGTCACTGATGATGTTCTGCTGATGTAAGCCCACTTGTTTCGGGATTACATTATAAAATTACTATTATTGGTCGTTCAAGACTCACTATTCCTTGTTTTTGGTGAAATTAATAAACTAATCAATTTTATATTAAGGAAACCCCTCTCCCCTCCACTATAAAAGACACCCTTCACTCCCTCTTTTCCTCACACCTCTCAAGCTCCAAGCCTTCTCTAAACTCTGCCCAAAAACCTTCCCTAGCCTCTCCCCCACGTCCAAAATCTTCTGGTCTCATCAAAAGACCAAGCATAGGCCTTTAAGGAGGTTCTTAAGAGGAGGATTCTAAAGGTAATTTCTCTCCCTCTTCTCCTTTAATTTACTTTCAAGTTCAAATTCCTTTCTTGATCTCTCCCTACCTATCTTCATACAAAATGTTTTGTAACTCTAGTATTATACATATACTGTAATATTATGATTATAATGTTATATTATATCACCCCACACCCTTTCCCTCTTCCTTTTATTTTATTAAAGAGAACGTTGTTCATGTGGTGATAATTTATCACCTTCAAAAACAACATGCTCACTTCTTCCATTTCTACCTTCAATCTGGTCATGAAACCATTTTTATGGTTGAACCAGAATATTTTATATTTATTATGTTCTATTTTAAGTTCTGGAAATAACCTATGGCCATATTACTAAGTGAAAAGTTAAAACGAGTTTGTTGTGATCCAAAAACCGCTCAAATTAACCCAAATAATCTTCACTTAATTCTTATCTAATGATTCGTCCACATGGATCTAATATAACTCATTAGAAAATCATTCAAGCTTCTGTAATATCATTAATAACATTTAATATCAGTTCTGTATGTTTACCCATGATCTACCCAAACATCAAATTAAGAATACAAGTGGACCGCTCAAGAAAACCATGAAAACGAACATCCCTGATCAATGTTTTTAAACTCTATAAGTCATCCAAAGGAACATAATATGAAATAATGAAACCAGAATGAATCCTATTAATGTATAAAAGGTTCTGGAATTTCTAATTAATGAATATAATGTCATTATACAGGACATTAAAGAGAAGGAGGCATTCGAGTACAAGGTAAGGGGAAATCTCGAACCCAATTTTCTTCCTTTGGGTTCTCCCTCTTTCACTCTATTTTTGATATGGTTACTCCTCAAATATCATTTTCTCATCATTTAATTTACTTTTCTGGGATATACATGTTTGTCACTGGTTTTTATGTCCATCAAAATGTTTTCCAAAAGAACTCTTCTTTCAAGATCTCACCTTTTACCTTTCATTCAAGTTTGATGGTTCTTGTATCAAGTATGTTGTTCCCTCTTTATTTTGGGAACCCAAAGCTTATGAATGTGTTATTATGAGATGAAACCCATTCCTTTCCATGGGTTATTTATGTACATTTTTGATATGTGTTCTATGTGGCAATCATGATAATGATAATGTTGTGATGTGACGGGTGCGCCCGGAATTATATAGTGCTCCAATGCATTGGGTAAAGTGATGAATCTCATGAGTAAATGTGAAATGATGTGTGAACATGATGCTAGCTTTGTTCAAAAGTATGTGTGGTAGTTAACCACTAAGACATGATGTTTCATTTTTATGCATTGCCACATTTCAAGCCTTTTACTTATGCTCCTCTCATGATCATGATCTTTTGCCTATGTTATGATTATGCTCACCCCATGATGTATTATTCTTATCTATCCTCTTATTGGGATTTTAGATCACCCCTTTTGATGTATATCCTCAGGTGGCTACATGTAATAAGGAGAGGACAAGTGCCACTGGGAAGCTAGTGAAGAAGAAATTAAATAAATGTTTATGCTTGATGTCGTATTTGTTATGTATTGTCCTAGTTTTCCCAAGACACTAAACCTCTGGATCCTCCATGTGTAATACTATTATGTTGTTTATCTTTGAAATGATGTAATAGTAAAGTAAGAAAAGGCCGGGTCACTATAGTTGGTATCAGAGGAAAGGTTTAGTTAATTTGGGAATTATGATTAATGAACCCTAAAGAAAACCTCTAGCATGAGACTAAGTACAAATATGCACACAAGGATATTTACCTAGGGATCCCATATGTTATGTTTTTGGTATAATTGTTTAAATGAATAAGTTATTCGTAACTTGTTTACTTATGTTTTGTTCTAACCTTTTCTATTTTAGAAAATGGTGGGAACCAGGAGAAATCAGGCCAACAACTCTTGTGAAGGCCAATGCAACGATTGCCCGAACGACATCCCCAATGATTTTGGAGGTGGAGTTCAAAACTTCATGGAGATGCTTACCCAATTATCTCGGGTTATGAATAATAACCATAATAATGGGGAACATCCTCCTTCACCAAAGAGGGAGCAACTAGCTATCGAATGTTTTATGCGGCAACGACCACCGACGTTTTGTGGATATTCTGATCCACTAGTTGCGGAATAGTGGGTCAACTCCATGGAGAAGATATTTTCTGTTCTTCACTGTTTCGAGACGGAGAAGGTGAATCTAGTCGTTTATCGTCTAGATGGAGAAGCTGATCAATGGTGGGCTTTGATTAAGAACACCAAGCCAAGGGATGAAATTGAAGAGATGGAATGTGAAGACTTTAAGATAATGTTTCTTAATAAGTACTTCCCAATAACTCTTCGCACGAAGATGGAGAGAGAATTCATAGAGCTCAAGCAAAAAGAAGGAGAATCTGTCAGAACCTATGAAGCAAATTTCACAAGGCACGCAAGGTATGCTTCGGGTTTTGTTATCAACAATGATAGCAAAATTGATAGATTCTTTAGTGGATTAAAACCACATCTTCGAAAGGCTCTTGCAATTCGAGACTTTGGGAGTTATGAAGAAGTTGTTTGGTGTGCTCTCAAAGTGGAGATGGAGTTTGGAGAATGGTCCCATGGCTATGCTGATAAGAAAAGAAAGATGGAGTTTCAATCTGGTGGATCTAGTGATAAAGATGGGAAGAAAACACAACGACCCACATGCCAAAAATGTGGGAAGTTGCACCATGGGAACTGCCTCAAAGGTACGTCGAAATGCTTTAAGTGTGGGAAGGAAGGACACCAAGCTCACGAGTGTCAAAAAGACATGAAAAGGAAGGATAATGTAGCCGATGAAAGGAGAGAACCACTCGTGGTTCAATGCTAAAACTGTAGGGAGCTAGGGCACTATTCAAACCAGTGCACTAAACCTCGATCTCTCGAGGGTAATCAGCGCCAACAACCACCAAAGCCAAAGGAACAAGGGAAGGCTTATGCCATCACTACTGCGGAGGTGGAACATGATAATGAAGTCGTACAAGGTACACTTACTATTCACTCAAGAATGGAAAAAGTCTTATTTGATTCTGTTTCTACGCATTCCTTTATATCTTGCAAGTTTTCTAGAACTATAGAATCAAAGCCCCGAAACCTTGAAGTAGAGATATCTGTAAAAACACCAAGTGTTGCAATCATTGCAACCCAAGTGTTTGATTCTTCTCATGTTGACGTATGTGGGGAGATTCTTCCGGCAAATCTTGTAATACTTCCCTTGGTGGAATTCGACGCTATAATGGGAATGGATTGGCTCTCGTTATATAGAGCACATATCAACTGTCAGGAAAAGGAAATATATTTTCATATTCTGAACCATCCCATGCTCCTCTACAAATGCAATGAAGATCATGAATATACTTTGAAAAATCCTTCAATGGTGTGGGTGATGATTCCCTATGAAGAAGCATACCTCGCCCAAATGGTTGAGTCAAAGGAAAGTTCCAACCTTGAGGAAATGTCCATCGTAAGGGAATACGGAGATGTATTTCCCGAAGAGTTACCCGGAATTCCCCCGGATCGTGAGGTAGAGTTCTCAATTGAACTCATACCTGGCGCTACTCCTATCTCAAAGTGCCCCTATAGGATGGATTCTATCAAACTGGAGGAGTTAAAGAAGCAGCTGCAAGAGCATCTGGACAAAGGGTTCATACGCCCTAGTGCATCACCTTGGGGTGCGCCAGTGCTCTTTGTGAAGAAGAAGGATGGAACCATGCGACTGTGTATAGATTATCGGGAACTCAACAAGATCACCATAAAGAACAAGTATCCTCTCCCAAGGATTGATGACTTGTTCGACCAGTTAAGAGGATCTCAATACTTCTCAAAGGTGGATCTTTGTTCTGGATATCATCAAGTAAAGGTGAATAAGGAAGATATTCAGAAGACTGCCTTCCGTACAAGGTATGGGCACTATGAGTTTTTGGTGATGCCCTTCGGACTTACTAATGCCCCTGTAATCTTCATGGATTTGATGAATAGAGTCTTTAGACATTACCTAGACAAATTTGTGGTAGTGTTTATTGATGATATTCTCATTTACTCCAAGAGTAAGGAGGAACATGAAGAACATCTAAGACTTGTGTTGGTGACATTGAGAAAGGAAAAGTTGTACGCCAAGTTCAGCAAGTGTGACTTTTGGATGAATCAAGTCACGTTCTTGGGACATGTGATCACAAGCGAGGGAATTTCTGTGAACCCTTCAAAGACAAAGGCGATTGAAGAATGGACCAGGCCCTCTAGTGTCACAAAAATCCGTAGTTTTCTTGGATTAGCTGGGTACTATCGACGTTTTGTGAGAAACTTCTCACGATTTTAAAGCCTGCTAACTAAGTTAACCAGGAAAGGGGTAAAGTATGAATGGACGGAATAATGTGAGGGAAGCTTCAAGGAGCTAAAGAGAAGGTTGATCACTGCACCTGTACTCACACTACCGAAAAGTGGATAAAGTTTTGTGATATACAGTGATGCTTCAAATAAAGGCTTGGGTTGTGTACTCATGCAAAATGATAATGTGATAGCCTACGCCTCACGACAGTTGAAGATCCATGAGCAGAACTACCCGACGCATGATCTAGAGCTGGCAGCCGTGATTTTTGCCTTGAAAATCTGGCGGCACTACCTTTATGGTGAGAAGTGTGACATATACACCGACCACAAGAGCCTAAAGTATATATTCACACAAAAGGATCTCAACATGCGTCAAAGGAGATGGTTAGAGCTAATCAAGGATTACGATTGATCTATTCACTATCATCCTGGAAAGGCGAACAAGGTAGTTGATGCTCTAAGCAGGAAAGAACCTGTTACTCTATCCATGTTGAGGATTGAGAAAGACCCTATCTTCTTGGATATGCAAAGGATGGATTTGGGAATCGTAAGTGTAGGGGATACATTCTACCTTGCCCAAATGATTGCACAACCATCCATCCAACAGAAGATTAAGGAAGCACAAAGGGATGATGTGGAGATACAAAAGAGGGTGAATGCAGTAAAGGAAGGGAAGCTGTAAGAGTTCCATATCAACGATGATGGTGTGATTCGGTTTGGAACACGACTTTGTGTGCCTTCATCACCTGGAATAAAGAAGGATCTATTGGATAATGCACATAGCTCAACTTTATCTATTCATCCTGGAAGTACCAAGATGTATCGTGATCTCTGAGAACACTTCTGGTGGGATAACATGAAGAAGGAGATTGCGGAATATATATCAAGGTGCTTGGTATGTCAGCAAGTTAAAGCTGAGCGGAAAAATTCCAAAGGTATGATGCAACCATTGCCTATACCCATGTGGAAATGGGAAAATGTTACTATGGACTTTGTCACGGGTCTCCCGAAGACGTCAAAGGGAAATAATGCGATATGGGTTGTGGTTGATCGACTCACCAAGACTGCCCATTTTATCATTATTCAGGAAGACCTCTCACTTGAAAAACTTGCAAGGATATATGTGAAGGAAGTAGTGAGATTGCACGGTGTTCCACTCTCGATTTTCTCTGACCGTGATCCAATGTTCACATCTAAATTCTGGAAGAGCCTTCAACATGCTTTGAGTACTGAATTAAATTTCAGCACGGCCTATCACCCCCAAACCGATGGCCAGTCTGAAAGGACTATTCAGACGCTCGAAGATATGATAAGAGCATGCTCTCTAGAATTCAAAGGTGGATGGGATCAACACCTCCCATTGGTTGAGTTCTCATACAAAAATAGCTTCCACTCGAGTATTCAGATGGCTCCGTATGAAGCTCTTTATGGGAAGCGATGTAGAACTCCAACCTGTTGGGATGAAGTTGGAGAAAGAAAGCTACTTGGACCCGATCTTGTGCAGGAGATGACCGAGAAGGTTCAAGTCATCCAGAAACACATCAAAGCTGCTCAAAGTCGACAAAAGAGCTATGCTGACAATCGTCGAAGGGACTTGGAGTTCGACATTGGAGATAAAGTCTTCCTTCGAATATCTCCATGGAAGAGAGTCATGAGATTTGGGAAGAAAGGGAAGCTAAGCCCAAGGTACATTGGCCCCTTTGAGATCCTTGATCGTATTGGAGTCGTGCCCTATCGTCTGGCACTTCCACTGAATATGGCTCAAGTTCATGATGTGTTTCATGTATCACTACTGAGGAAGTACATACCAGACCCCTCACATGTACTAAACTCAGAGGTGGTACAGCTGGAGGATGATCTCTCCTATGAGGAGCAGCCGGTAAAATTTTTGGATCGAAGTGATATGGTTCTACGAAACAAGACAACCCGCCTTGTCAAAGTGTTGTGGAGGAACCAAAAGTTTGAGGAAGCAACTTGGGAACCAGAAGAGGCAATGAAGGAGAAGTACCCTCACCTATTTGTGTAAAGTGAAATTTCGGGGGCGAAATTTCTTAAGGGGGGAAGAATGTAATGACCAAAAGTTTTTCAATGGAAAATTCCCTTCTTATATTTATGTCATAAAAACACAAAATAATGAACTACTAAGTGATAAGTGACCTTTAAACATAATTTTTTCACCCCTATGTTTGGAATTTTAAAAATCCAACATACACGGTTGTGTTCAAGATAGTTTTTGGAGTCTAATGAAACAAAAATAATTTTTGGTGAATAGTAACCTACCCTTATGAATAGTAACCTACCCTTATGAATAGTAATATGATCCTTATGAATAGTAAATAAGAGTAACATTACCTATGAATAGTAAAATAAAATTTAGACATCATAGAAAGTGATAATTTGACCTTAGTAAACGTTTTTGGTATTTTATAAGTCATAAATAATTAATTATAATTAATTAATTAATTTAAATGAATATTTATTTTCCAGAAATATATTCATAAAGTATTGAATCAATGTCTAATAGTTTTTAGATAATTTTATAAGACCCTACGTAATTTTTGAAAGAACTATAAAATCAGTTTTAATCTTAAAAACTGTTTTTTTAAGTAAATTAGGATTTTAATTAAATATAAAAATTAATAATATTTACAAAATTATTTTTAAAAAATGGAATTCATTTTTGGATTCTACACGTCAAAAAATGGTTGGGGTAAATTTTTGAGATTTTTCTGAGATACTTGAATTTTTGATGAATAGTGGAATCCGATAATTCACAATAAATGCTAATTAATGTATTAATTGAGTCACTGATGATGTTCTGCTGATGTAAGCCCACTTGGTTTGGGATTACATTATAAAATTATTATTCTTGGTCATTCAAGACTCACTATTCCTTGTATTTGGTGAAATTAATAAACTAATCAATTTTATATTAAGGAAACCCTTCTCCCCTCCACTATAAAAGCCACCCTTCACTCCCTCTTTTCCTCACACCTCTCAAGCTCCAAGACTTCTCTAAACTCTACACAAACACCTTCCCTACCCTCTCCCCCACGTCCAAAAGCTTCTGGTCTCATCAAAAGACCAATCATAGGCCTTTAAGGAGGTTCTTAAGAGGAGGATTCTAAAGGTAATTTCTCTCCCTCTTCTCCTTTAATTTACTTTCAAGTTCAAGTTCCTTTCTTGATCTCTCCCTACCTATCTTCATCCAAAATGTTTTGTAACTCTAGTATTATACATATACTGTAATATTATGATTCTAATGGTATATTATATCACCCCACACCCTTTCCCTCTTCCTTTTATTTTATTAAAGAGAACGTTGTTCATGTGGTGATAATTTATCACCTTCAAAAACAACATGCTCTATTCTTCCATTTCTACCTTAAATCTGGTCATAAAACCATTTTTATGGTTGAACCAGAATATTTTATATTTATTATGTTCTATTTTAAGTTATGGAAATAACCTATGTCCATATTACTAAGTGAAAAGTTAAAACGACTTCGTTGTGATCCAAAAACCGCTCAAATTAACCCAAATAATCTTCACTTAATTCTTATCTAATGATTCATCCACATGGATCTAATATAACTCATTAGAAAACCATTAAAGATTCTGTAATATCATTAATAACATGTAATATCAGTTCTGTATGTTTACCCATGATCTACCCAAACATCAAATTAAGAATACAAGTGGACCGCTCAAGAAAACCATGAAAACGAACATCCCCGATCAATGTTTTTAAACTCTATAAGTCATCCAAAGGAACATAATATAAAATAATAAAACCAGAATGAACCCTATTAATGTATAAAAGGTTATTGAATTTCTAATTAATTAATATAATGTCATTATACAGGACATTAAAGAGAAGGATGCATTCGAGTACACGGTAAGGGGAAATCTCGAACCCAATTTTCTTCCTTTGGGTTCTCCCTCTTTCACTCTATTTTTGATATGGTTACTCCTCAAAGATCATTTTTTCATCATTTCCTTTACTTTTCTGGGATATACATGTTTGTCACTGGTTTTTATGTCCATCAAAATGTTTTCCAAAAGAACTCTTCTTTCAAGATCTCACCTTTTACCTTTCATTCAAGTTTGATGGTTCTTGTATCAAGTATGTTGTTCCCTCTTTCTTTTGGGAACCCAAAGCTTATGAATGTGTTATTATGAGATGAAACCCATTCCTTTCCATGGGTTATTTATGTACATGTTTTATATGTGTTCTATGTGGCAAGCATGATAATGATAATGTTATGATGTGACGGGTGCGCCCAGAATTATATAGTGCTCCAATGCATTGGGTAAAGTGATGAATCTCATGAGTAAATGTGAAATGATGTGTGAACATGATGCTAGATTTGTTCACAAGTATGTGTGGTAGTTAAACACTAAGACATGATGTTTCATTTTTATGCATTGCCACATTTCAAGTCTTTTACTTATGCTCCTCTCATGATCATGATCTTTTGCCTATGTTATGATTATGCTCACCCCATGATGTATTATTCTTATCTATCCTCTTACTAGGATTTTAGCTCACCCCTTTTGATGTATATCCTCAGGTGTCTACATGTACTAAGGAGAGGACAAGTTCCACTGGGAAGCTAGTGAAGAAGAAATTAAATAAATGTTTATGCTTGATGTTGTATTTGTTATGTATTGTCATAGTTTTCCCAAGACACTAAACCTCTGGATCCTCCATGTGTAATACTATTATGTTGTTTATCTTTGAAATGATGTAATAGTAAAGTAAGAAAAGGCCGGGTCACTATAGTCACCCGGTTTCTGACTGGGTGTGAAAAATGAGGCGCAACCCAACTATGCTGATGGATTACTTTGACGACCCATCGTCGTGCGAGATGTTACCGTATGGGACGCTCTACCATCTCGGCTGGCAACGAATCCTTCCTAATTGGGGATCTACCTCTGGGGGGTGACCCCTTCATGGGAAGGGGGTTTCCTTGTGTGTTGGGTTTGAAAAGGCCACACATGGGAATTCCCTTTTTTTAAAGAAAAAAATATAATGTTTTAAAAAAAGTATTTCTAAGATTATAATTAAATAAATATATATTTAAATAATTGCAAGATTACAATAAATTTCATTAAATAATAAATATATTTACTATATTTATTATATTTATTATATTTATTATATTTATTATATTTATTATATTTATTATATTTACTATATTTATTATATTTATTATATTTATTATATTTATTATATTTATTATATTTATTATATTTATTATATTTATTATATTTATTATATTTATTATATTTATTATATTTATTATATTTATTATATTTATTATATTTATTATATTTATTATATTTATAAATACTTTTTAAATATATATATATAATTATAATTATAAATAAATAAATATATGTTTCCAATAAATTTGGTCAATAAATATATTGATGTGTGAGTATAATTGGCGTGCATATATGTTATGTATTCATCGTGAAACTATAAATAAATATTTGTTTATTTATTTAAATAATTATAAAATTATAACAAATATATTTATTATATGTATAATTTTATTAATATATTTTTTATAATTTTATAAATATAAATAAATATTTATTTATTTATAGTTATAATTGGAAATAAATATATATATATATATATATTATATATATAATTTTATAAATATAAATAATAATATAAATAAATTATTAACATTATATCTTTATCAGCGCTAAAAAAGCTCTGATAAAGGCATATTTTATTAGTATTTTCTATTTTAGCACTGATAAAACATACTTTTATCAGTGCTTTTTAACTAGTGTTAATAAAAGCTTCACCCAATTTTATAAATGAACCATAACAATCACCTCTTTCTCTTACACACCTCAAACTCTTGTGAAAACCAACCTCTGCGCCTCTAATGCCTCCTCTACCCCAACCTCAACTCCACCATCATCAACCTCTCCTCCACCACAAACCCTACTCCACCATGAACGCTTCTCTGTCACGAACCCTCCTCTATTGCAAACCCACCTCCGCCATGACCCCTCCTCCACCACGAACCCACCTCTGTCGCGACCCCTCCTCCACTGCAAACTCTCCTCCACTGTGAACCCACATCCGCTGTGAACCCACCTCTGTCACAAACCCATTTTCACCACAAACCCACCTCTATCGTGTTCCAAACCTGAACTTTGTCGTGAACCCACCTCCTCCATGAACCCACCTCTATCGTGAACCCCTCCATAGCCTCTGTTACCACTACCATCGCCACCTACTCCAACTCAACCACTTTTGAACCCTACTGTTGTCATGGGTATACCATTTTCACATTATTATGAATTCCTAATATATAGATAGATTTTTCTTTTAATCAGTTTTTGGTCTGTTCTTATATTACATTTAAATTTTTAGTATGTTTATATTTGTGCAACTCGGGTTCTCCAAAAATCTGTGTCAGGCCCACCACACCCAATGATAATTCATATTGAGGTTACATTTATAGAATTACCTTTAGCACTACATTTTTATGCTATCTCTGGTGAATCTCTAAGTGTAAAAATCAAATATCCCACTTTTTACCCTCCAAACTCCACCCCCACCCTATGTTCTAGAAGATTAATGCCCCCAGAACCTCTTTATCCTCCCTTCCCTAAATTAGTTGTGGTTGGTGAACATCACTTAACATCATGTTTCACTCTCTCTTTGGTTTAATTGATTTCATGGAATCAATAGATTAGAATTTGATAAATGGATCCCCATCCCTATCTATTATGGAGGGTTAATATTTATAGTCTTCTCACATTCAATGTTCATCTCTGATTTTGATGTTTGGGTATGATCATAATTCATTAAATAGATTCTCCATTGAAATAAACTCGTTTGATCTCTATGGTATGGATACAACTTCAATCATGAACAAGAAATCATTTTTCAAATATCTTTTCTTAGATATAGATTTCATTTTTACCTTTCTTAGGATGGTCATAGTTTTAGTTTTAATATCTTTATCCTTATTTTAGAGACCTTATATTCTTAACAAGGTAAGTATTTATCTCTAGAATAATTAAGACTTCATCTTCCTAATATCCTTCACCCGTATTAGAATCCTTCTATTCTCTAATCAATTTGGAATGCGTTTGGACTTTTTCTATATGCTAAAAAATAAACTCTCTAGATGTAGTACAATATAGTATAAATAATCTATGTGGATCATGATTTGGAATTTCCTTTAATGTTCAACATCATTAAGGCATTTCCTTCTTCCCTCTTGGATCTGTATTCTCTTATTAAACTGTAATTCCCCTATTCTTATGATCTATTTCCCTTGATTTATCCAAATTTCATTTGATACTTATCTTTTTATGGTAGTAATCTAATTCCTATATTTACATATATAATTCTACTAACCATGTTCATTAGATCCCACCCTCTTGTGTGTCACATCCATTGGACTTGGATTCTCCTCATGATCAGATTGTGCAGTTAGTCAAATCACCCAACACATTATAATTCATGAATCTGTTGCAGACAATCACCCTTAACTTCCTAATAAATGAAATAAGAAGAAGAAAACTGAATCTTTTTCCCATAATCCATGATTTATGATAACTCTATCAATGTATAATTACAAAATCAATGTTGATACCCAACATAATTGTGTTTCATGCACCTATGACTCCACTATGTCATCTTGATGACCTCTACATTGATATGGAATTCTAAGAAAATTTGATCCCCATTAAAGATTAAATACCAATTCAATGTAATTGGGAGTAATGTAATTTTGCAACATAAATTTCTATATTCCATCAATTAATATTGATTATTTAGGGTTTTTCTCAAAATCATCATATAGATAATAGATTACATGCTTATCTATAAATCTAACTGACATTATACTTTCAATTTCCAAAATATGTATATATATTTATATCACATAGTGATTATTATTCTGTTTAACAATAATTATTTAATGTACTTGGAATATAATTCAAATTAATAGGTTATAATATTTTCCCACTATAATGAGAACATAGATATTATATAAAGATATTCTTAAATAAATATATCATATTGTCTAGATACATCTATCTTACATAACATAGATAATAGTTGACTATCAGATGATGGAGTTTCATATAAAATTGATACATCTTATCATGAAGTTCATAGTTGGTGGTCTTTAAGAAGAATAGTCCCAAGTAAAGACCCACTAATAGTAATTACACATGTTTTATGTGTAATTTGATATTACTATGTGAATTTTTATTTTCCTTAAAGCTATAATTTTTTTGGTTTGTTTTATAGGTTTATATTTTATAATATCTTGGTTATTTTTTATTCATGTGTCTTTTATAAAGTGCCTCTCTTGGGATTTATGTCTTTGTGAAAATGTTCAAGTTCCTTTTTAAAATGATTCAAGTGTTTTTAAATGTTTCTTAAAAAAATGTGTGTGTTAAATATATGCTTTTTTGGTTTTAAATAGCTTTAAAATGGTTTATACAGTTGGCATGGACTTAAGTTGCATGCCAACTATTTTTCAAATCACCCGATTGGCTTTCATAAATGGATGTTAATGTTTTGAAAGCATATTTAATGTCGGTTTCATGTTAACAAGGGGTTTGTAAAGTATTACATGAAAATTTGTAAAATATAGAGGGTTGTAGTTCATTTTAAATGATTAAGACTATTGGGTCATGAAGTTTTCTTGAATGCTTTAAAAAAAGAATTTTGGTTTTGTGAATGATTAATTGGAATTTATTGGTTTATTTTAAAAAGGGTGTGTTATTTTAAAGAGGAATTTGTGTAAATGGTTGGTTTTTTTAATGGTATTTCAAATTTGATTTTATAAATAGTTTTAAAAGGACATATAAAATGTATTTTTTATATAATATTTTAATTTTATATTTTTATATAATTAGGAAAACCAATACATTATATAGGGAAGATAAGTGGATTGATAATAACATCATGGAAAGGGTATGTCACTAACTCTATCCAACCCATAGGATATCCATCATGACCTCACTCCTGCAAAAGGTTAATTAATGTTTAACCTCATTGTAACTCCTAAGCCTAATTTTCATCCAACATCACCTATATATTTTAAATTAGGGGTCCCCTTGTTTGATATGTCTATTTAGTTCATTTCCCTTAGAGGGATGTGATTGATTGTTAATATGAAATGCTTTATGCTTATTCATGGATGTGGAAATGGTCTATTTCTTGTGAAGGTGTTAGAGTTGACATGTGATTTACTACTTATATTATATTTATTCATTTGATGATCATTGACTTTTTGTTTCTCAATTCAACTTGTTTGGATGCATGGGAACCCTCTGAATTAAGGAATAGGCCCAGGTGTATGCTACACTAAGCTAGCTTATGAACTAGATAGTTTCCTCTAATTGTATGGTTTATTTTGTCTATAGGACTGTCTATAATGAGAAATGTGTGGGTAATCTAGGTGGATTTTCTATTTTTTTAGGATTCAACATAGGCTGACTATTGACCTCGTTATAGTGTGATTAAAAAATGAATGAATAATTGAATCCCCTCAATGATTTTGATACACTGTAGATAATATAATTAGAACCAGGGAAGAGGGGTCTATAAAACAATTAGATTTATCATATAAAGAATAAATTGGATGGTAGGAAATGGGGAAATGTGTCTCTAGTTGTAAATGTCTTTCAAAAATTAGAAGGATTAAATTTCAGTTAGATTTTCTCTCCTGCTGTAAAGTATATAATAATTTAGATGATTTTTAGCTTGGTTTCCATTGAAGGTTTATTTCTAGAACAAATAGATGTCATGATTATATTCCTTCATGAAGATTTGGAGGAAGAGATCTACATATATAAACTAGAAGGTTTCATGCTAAATGGATTAGAAGTTTCAGTTCTAGTCTCAAATCAAGTTTTTGTAGGCATAAGTAGGAACCAAGATAGTGTAATTGGAATTTGAATGCTTTCATGGTATAATTAATGTGCATGTAGTGTAATGTAAATAATTTATAGTATATGAAGGTGTATTATGATGGGAGTTTTTTCATTTTACTTCTTTATGTGGATTAATTTCTCTTATTTGGATCAATGAAGGAAATACTAGAGTATTTGAAGATTGATTTATCTAGAAGATCCCAAATGGAGGACCTTGGTTCTGGAAAGTGGATATTGGGGATAAATATTGAAAGAGACTTAAAGTCTATAATTTTTTTTAGCCTTGGTTAATTTTTATATCAATGTTTTGTGTATTTATTTTGTTAAATATTAATATTAACAAATCAAATAGGATGGATATTAATAAATAATGGATGGATTACAATCATCTGAAAAAAGAGTATGAAGATGGAGTGAAAGATTTCACCAATTTTTAAAAATATCATGCATATAACCCTTATCAAATCATTTTTCCATGTTTATGCTGATGTTATTCAAGATGAATTAGTCCAGAAGAGTTGAAAGAACACTTGATCAGTCAATGAATGGATCAAAGTTATAAATTTTGGAATAAACACAAGGAAAAAGAGAATGTAGCTAGTGGTTGGGATAACGCTACATTTTATGGATCATCTGATATGATTACAAGTGTGTACAATGAATAAGACTGTATCAAGGATGTGATTATAGATGTGAATGATGATGAATATTGTATTGAGTAAATGACAAGGATAGTTGAATATGAACTTCATGATTTCCCAAAAAAAATTGAGAATTTAAAGAGTTTTAAAAAAATGCCATGTATGCTAGTTACACTGAATATATAGCATTTTCATCCATGCTGAAGCTATATAATTTGAAACCAGGAAACAGATAGAGTGATGCTAGTTTTACAGAACTAATTGATCTCTTGAATGACATGATCCCAGAAGATAATTAGCTCATGAGCCAAACATACTACACCAAATGAATGCTATGATTTATGGGTATGATCTCTGAAATAATATATGCATGCCCAATTGATTGTATACTATTTTACAAGGACCAAAAATCACTTATAAAATGACCAAAGTGTGGCAATTTTTAATACAAGAAAGATGAATTTTATTATAAGAAATTTTTATGGTATTTTCCAATCATTACAAGGTTTATGAACCTATATAGAAGTGAGGAGACTACAGGGCAATTAATGTGGCATGAAGATACAAGAATTAAAGATGGGAAACTATGTCACCCAGAAGACTCTCCTTAGTGGAATAGAATTGATCATGAGTATCCTGGATTTGTAAATGATTTGAGAAACCTTTGTCTTGTGTTATCTATATATGGAGTGAATCCTTTTGGTTTTCATAAAAGAACTTATAGTACATGGTTGGTTATGTTGGTAAATTATAACTTTCCACTATGGTTATTCATGAAGTGAAAATACATCATGTTATCTATGATTATATCAGGACCAAAACAATTGGGTAATGATATTAATGTTTATTTGGCTCCATTGATCGAGGATTTGAAATTATATTGGGATTTAGGTGTTATGTTTTATGATGCTTATAGAAATAAAGATTTCATGTTGAGATCCATGTTGTATGAGACGATAAATGACATTCCAACATATGGAAAATTTTCAAGATATAGCATTAAAGGAACTCAAGTGTGTCCCATTTTAAAACAAGGTATATAGTCAATTAGGTCGAAACATTCATTGAAAATTGTGTTTCTAGGACATCATAGATTTCTAACTCGAAATCATAAGTACCAATCTTGGGTGACATCATTCTATGGAAGTTTAAAAAAATATACATCACCTTCTCCACTAATAGGTGATCAACTATTTGAGAAAATAAAATATGTGGACACTGCTTTTGGTAAACCATTTTTGAAAAACCTTATAAAAACTAGTTAGAAAAAGTGATCAATTTTTTTGAATTACCATACCGGAATTTTCTTTACATAAGAAATTTTCTTGATGTTATACATGTTAAAAAAAGTGTATGTGATAGTTTCATCAGCATATTGCTAAATGCAACTAGAAAAAAAAAGATGGAATTAAGGCTAGGTTGGACATGTTTGACATGGGAATACGAGAATATCAGGCACCAGTGAAGGGTGAAAAATGAACTTTTCTTCCTCCAGTTGCTTACACTTTTTCCATGTAGGAGAGATATCAGTTTTCCAGCTTCTTGAATGATGTAAAGGTTCCATATAGGTATTTATGGAATATCCAGAACATTGTTTCAATGACCAATTTAAACTTAAAGGGTTTTAAATCACATGAATTCTATGTTTTGATGCAAGATGTAATGTCTACAGCTTTACATTTCATTTTTCCCAAGAATGTACATTATACATTAACCAAGCTCTATTTCTTTTTCAAAGCTATGTGTAGAAAATTTATAGATATGGTGAAATTTTTGATAATGGAAAGATAAGTTGTCATCATATTATGTGAAATGGAAATGTTATTCCCGCCAACATTCATTGATATGATGGTTCATTTGATGGTTCACTTGGTGAGAGATATTCAACTATGTGGTATTGTAAACTATAGATGGATGTACCCCATTGAACAATATATGAATATTTTGAAAGGGTATGTCAAAAATCAAAGTTGATCATAGGTTTTTATTATGGAGAGATATATTGTTGAGGAATCTATTGAATTCTATACCGAATACCTATCCAGTGTGGAAAGCATTTATTTACTGAAATCTTGTCACACTGGACGAATTATGGGTGAAGGAATTTATGGAAGAGATGTTGTCACAATCAATATTAAAAATCGGGAGCATACCCACCTTTACTTTTGCATAATATTTTGGAGGTTTCCCCATATATTTAAACCCACAAAAAAATATTAGGCATTTTAATCCATCAAGGGATAAAATATGGATATCAAATACACATTATCAATAGTTTATATGATGGTTTTGGGAACATATTTTGAAGGAGTCAAATGAAAATACAGATTCAATTTCAAAATGACTTTGATGGGAAAATGTAGGAACAAGTTTTTATGTATTATCTTACCATGGTTATGTAATTAATGGTTATACATTCTATACAAATGATCATGATGAAGACAGTACCATGAAAATAGTGGATTCACATTTGTGGCTGAAACGATGCATGTTTCTAGTACTAAGGAATGAAATCCAATTAATATGAATATGTCATAATTTGGAATCATCAAACAAATATGGGAGTTGTATTATACAACATTCCAAGTGTTTATTTTTCAATGCAAGTGGGTTGATAATAGGAGTGCTATTAAAATAGATGAATTTAGATTTAATAAAGTTGATTTTAGTAAGGAAGGTTACAAAGATGAACGGTTTATAATGGAATCATAGGTAGTACAAGTATTTTATGTTCCAGATCCTATAAAATAAAAGTGGTTAATTGTTCTGTTATCAGCCATAACCATTAAAATATTAGATGAAAATTCAATAGAGGATGACCCTTTCATTGGGACTTTGTAATCATTTCTTAGCGGTCACAGTGTAGATAGAATTTTTTATATCAGAGAAGACCACTATGAAGGGATTTGGATAGTCGATAGAGGGGTAAAATCTCTTCTTACTTTAAAAAAGAGTTCAATAATTAGGTAATATATATTTTTAATATAAATCATGTTACATCATGTTATTATTTATTTTCTACTTCATTTATGTACACTAAATTAAATGATAAACCACTTTTTCATATAATGACTTTTGCACATGTCGGTGCTCCCAATCCCGAGGGACAAAATGTCTCTCAACCTACTGCTGCTCGTAGTGCAGAGGAATAACAACCTTTTGTATGTGCTAGTGTTCCCAAAAATGAGGCACAACATGTCTCTCAACCTGCTGCTACTCACAGTGTAAAGGAATGACCTTATTCACATATTGATGCTCTCATTCCTAAGGAACAATAGGTTTCTCAACCTGCTGTTGCTCCCAGTACAGAGGTACAATTACCATCTACACATGTTGATTTTACCACTCTAGAGGAACATATTGATGATTTTGAATCAGGGGAAATGGTAGGCTATGAAGGACTAGTGGTGTGGAAAAAATAGGAGCTTTGTATTTTGACAGTGTTAGCAAAATTCATTAAGGAGAAATTCCAAGTCATCAAATATGAGGTCGGGTGGAATGAGAGGGGCTAGAATGTTAACCCTAACAAGTCCATTTTTAGTAGTTACATTGGAATCATCACTCAGAAATTTGTATCGATTGATGTAGATTCATGGAACCATGTTGTATTGGGTCTTAAGTCACTGATGTGGGAAGAGATTATGGTAACATTATGATATCATTTCTTTATTTTACTAAAAAATAAAATAATGAAACATTGACTTACTCTTCATCATCCATTTTAGAGTGCATGTATAGTAGATTAATCCTATAATAAATATGTATTAAAGCTTTCTAGAAGAATTCATAGAGGATTTTGTACAATTCTAGCAAGACATCATCTTAAAGATGTTGAAGGGAAAATAAAGTTGCACCCACCACTTGTCTATGCACACCTGATATCCCAAGAAGCATGGGATACATTTACTAGACATTGTGCAGAAGTGTCTTTTTAGGAACATTTTGGTAGTAATATGTTTTTTAACGATATGTGTATTCATCACTTTGATTAATTTTTTTATGAAACAGCAGTTAATTGCTGGAAATAAGGAACGAGTAGCAAAACTAGCGCACCCCTACCATAAATCAAGGATGGGGTACGCTTCACTTGAAAAAAATTGGTACATATTTTAAATATACTGTAATACTTTTATGTGACATGAAACAACACCATAATTATGTTATTCTATTTATATGCAGATTTATAACTCCAAATCTAAATTCACTTCTATCTAATACCATGTACTATATAAGGAGGCATTTGTAAATAAATATAGGATACTAATTGATGAAAACACACAAAAAGCGTGGGAAACATGTGTAATTATTACATAATAAAAAAATAATTTAAATTGCTATTACATAACAATGATCACTTATTTTCCTATATTTTCTATCTCACATGGTTATAGGAATTATCAACACCTGTATCGGATGAACACATAATAATGCTGAACTTGAAGCATCTAGAATAGTATGGTCGTGTCAGAGGTGCGGGTTTTGGGGTAACACCCTAAACATATTTTGAGAAAAAACAAGAGGATGATAAAAGCGAATTAATAAAATAGATGAGAGAAATAATAGCTACCCTTGAAGAATAATTCTAATGGTAGAGAGAGATGATGGAAATGTTTATGTGAGGGAGGAAAATAGAAGAAGAAACTCAAGAACATCCACCACATAGAGATCCCGCCCCACCCCCATCAGCTATGAGGAAATCCATTCCCCTCAAAGAGATGTATCGATATTCTAATAAATTTTTCTATGAAATGTGAATCATACATACACTAATACATTTCCTGTACTAATATTCTATAGGGTAATAATGATTGTGATTTATATCTATCAACACCCACCCATCGCCTTGTAGCTAGGGCTATGGTGTTCAATATCTAAAATGAAATTCTACACATCAAACCACTTCCAACAGGTCATGTTTGATTGTTGATTAGTGTAGCCCATGAGTCAAGCATCAAGCTACCTATTCCAATTCATGAGTAAGATATTCATACAGTCAAAAAAAATTGGAACATTCATTTCATGGTCATCACATCTTGTAAAAAAAACATGTCAACAATGAGGTATTCATTTCCAATTTATTTTTCAAGATAGACCTTTAAAAAATTAATGAAAAAAGTTTTGAATGGGTGAATGTTATTATAGATATAAAAAGGGAAGTGGATAAATTAAATACTAACTCAAAACCATCTAAAGGATCAACCAACTGATCAAAAAGATCTATGGAAAGCACTATTACCCTACCCATTCTATATATTCATTTACTATCATTGAAGATTCATGTGTATACAAAGTTAAAAAATGGTCATAATCACATAGTTTATTTTGAAGAAAATATGTATGGAGAGAAAGATAATACTTCATTGGTGTTGAGAGTGTAATTGAAATCCACAACTATGATTATCTAGGCAGATCAGTTGTAAATATATACATGAGGTATGTTTTCATGATTTGATTTTCCCAAAATTGATATATTGTGTTAATTATGACGAAATACATTTCATATTTTTAGAAGGTGTATATATGGAAAAAATGAAGGTATTTTCCCATGAAATAAAATTTAAACTCGTTGGTCCTCACATCACCTCTATAGAATAACCAAAAATAGATGCAAAAAAATGATGAAATAGTAGCAGGTCTGATCATATCGTTTGAAAGAAAACTTCAGGATGATAAACTCTATTTAATACCAATTATGAAGGGATAAAACTCTAAAATTTAATCATATTAAATATATTTTCATTTATTTCATTAATTATTATTTTTTTTGTTTTTAGAAAGCATTGGATTCTCATTGTGGTAAATTTGGATACTCCAAAAATTTATTTCCTGGATTCAATGCGTGGATATCCAATAAACCATCCACACATGATGGAGTTTTTCAATAAGTAATACACCACATATAATTTTTTATAACTAAATATCAATTTATATAATTTATATTATCTTTTAATGATGATTTTATTATGATAGGGCAGTGCATCAATATCGTGAAAAACAAGGAATGAGTCAGGGGCTAAGAACGAGAAAGAAGAAAATCTTTATGACTGGAAAATTATCTGGGTATATATAATAATATTTCACTATCCAAAAACATATCAAAACAAATTACTTATCCTATTCAATGTTTCTATAGTGTCTGAAACAAACCAAAGAAAAATATTGTGGTTATTATGTTTATAAATTTATGAGAGAGATTATATTTCATGAAAAAAACTAGCATCCCTAAATAGGTATTTTCGATGATAATTACTATATAATTTAAAATATTTATTAATCCTTTGTGTATTTATATATTTCCAGTACTACAATGAATTTCGAAAAGACTCATATTCACAACATGATACAGATGTGCTAAAAAATGAATGGGCAGCATACCTGATGGGAGAATGTACACAAATAGCATGAATATATGACTTCCATAAAATTAGAGTATTGTTTTGTATTTATATTTAATTTAATTATTTTTATTATTACTCACATAAGAATTGTTTTCTTATACAGGTGGATTCCTTTGTTCAAGTTAGGGTGGTTTGTTCGAAACTGATCATGATCATGATAGATTGGATTTCGAGGCTGCAACTGAGATAATGACAATAAGTAAATGGGTAAAGAATGTATAAAGTTTAATTCCTATTAATTATATAATTAATTAATTTTTATATCATTTTACCTACTCAAAATCGATCAAAAAGAACAAGTAACTTATATCACTCAAAGTGTCTCTTTTTATTTAAAATTGACATTACTTTAGTAAAAAGAACAAGTGACATAATAAAAACTAAGAAAATGAATTTGGATTATTTTTATACATTATTAAAATGATCCATAATTCATTTTTTATGTGTAGGAATCAACTGTCCCTCAATCTGATGCACGATGGGGCCGATATGACTTTAACTGTGTATTTTTATATTAAATTGACATTAAATTCATCAAAAAGAACAAGTGGCATACTGAAAACTAAGAAAAACGATTCATATTGTTTTTATACTTTAAAAAAATGATCCATGGTTCATTTTTAACATATAGGAATCAACCACGCCTCAATCGAATGAATAGTGTGACCGGTATGACTAAAAGTGTCTGTTATCAGTTTAAAATTTATATTTTAGTTCAAAACATATCACTCACTAAAAACCAAGTAAACAAGATCTTATTGTATTCATAATTTAGTAAAGATACTCATAAGTTATTTTTTCCATGTATGAAGCAGTCTCACATCAAACCGATGCACGATGTGATCAGTATGACTCAAAATGCATGTTTCTAGTTTGAAATGACATTTTAGTAAAAAAACACAATTGGCCTACTCAAAACCAATAAAAAACATTTGTATTGTTTTTATTCTTTATTAAAATTATATATAAGTCATTTTTTACATATATTAATCAACCTCACCTAAATATGATGCACGATGTGGCTAGTATAACTCAAAATGTCTCTTTTTATTTAAAATTGACAATAATTTAAGTAAAAATAGTAAGTGACATACTAACAACTGAGAAAACATATTTGGACTATTTTAATATTTTAGTAAAATTATACATGAGTCATTTTTGATGTGTAAGATTCAAACACATCTCAATAAGATGCACATTGTGACTGGTATAACTCCAAGTGTGTCTTTTTATTTAAAATTGACAATAATTTAAGTAAAAAAGAACAACTGACATACTGAAAACAAAGAAAATACATTCAAATTGTTTTGATAATTTTTAAAATGATCTATAAGTAATTTTTATGTGTAATAATCATACATTCCTCAATACGATGCATGGTGTGTCTGGTATAACTCAAAGTGTCTCTTTTTATTTAAAATTGACATTGATTTAAGTAAAAACAAAAAGTGACATACTGAAAACTGAGAAAACACATTAGTATTGTTTTTATATTATATGAAAATGATCCATGAGCCAAGTGTGACATTTATTAATCATCATCACCTCAATATGACACATGGTGTGGCTGGTATCAGTCAAAGTGTCTTTTTTATTTAAAATTGACATTAATTCAAGTAAAAAACAACATGTGACATACTAAAAACTGAGTAAACACATTATGATTGTTTTGATACTTTAGTAAAATGATCCATGAGTAATTTTTAACTTTTTGAAATTAATCATATCTCAATATGATGCACGGTGTGACTGGTATGACTAAAAGTGTTCGTTATCAGTTTAAAATTGACATTTTAGTTCAAAAAGTGTCACTCGTTGAAAACCAGGAAAATGAACTATGATTGTCTTGATAATTTATGGAAAAAATTCATAAGTCATTTTTTATGTGTATGAATTAGTCTCATATCAAACCGATGCACGATACGACTGGTATGACTCATAATGCGTGTTTCCAGTTTGAAATGACATTTTAGTACGAAAACACAACTGGCATACTGAAAACCAAGAAAACTTATTCGGATTGTTTTGATACTCTATAAAAATTATATATAAGTCATTTTTTACATGTATGAATCATAATAACCTCAACATGATTCATGGTGTGGCCGATATAACTCAAAGTGTCTTTTTTATTTAAAATTGACATTAATTTAAGTAAAAACAATAAGTGACATACTGAAAACAGATCAAACCCATTCGAATTGTTTTTATATTTTAGGAAAACATTCGATGATTCATTTTTGACATTTAGGATTCAACATCACCTCAATAAGATTCATGGTGTGACTGGTATGACTCCAAGTGTGTCCTTTTATTTAAAATTGACATTAATTTAAGTAAAAGGAACACGTGACATACTGAAAACTGAGAAAATGAATTTGGATTGTTTTGATAGTTTATAAAAATGATCCATGAGTAGTTTTTGACATGTATAAATAAATAAAACTTTAATCCAATGCACGGTGTGACCTTTATTACTAAAAGTGTCCATTGTCACTTTAAAATTAACATTTTAGTTCAAAACGTGTCACTCACTGAAAACCAAGAAAACGCACTCCAATTGTCTTGATAATTTAGTACAGTGATATATAATTCATTTTAGATGTGTATGAAGTATTCTCACATAAAACTAACACACTATGTTACCGGTATGACTCATAATGTGTGTTTTAAGTTTGAAATTACATTTTAGTAAAAAACACATCTGGAATACTGAAAATTGGGAAAAACATTTGGCTTATTTTGATAATTTATAAAAATGATCTATAAGTCATTTAAAACATTTAGGAATCAGACGAACTTAAATACGATTCATGGTGTGTCCGGTATAAGTCAAAGTGCCTATTTTATTTAAAATTGGCATTAGATTGAGTAAAAACAACAAATGGCATACTGAAAACTGAGAAAATGCATTTTGATTGTTTTGATATTTTAGGAAAATGATATTTAAGTAATTTTTTATGTTTAGGAATCATTCAAACCTCAATAAAATTCATGATGTGTCTGGTATCACTCAAAGAGTCTTTTTATTTAAAATTGACATTAATTTAAGTAAAAACAATAAGTGACATACTAAAAACTGAGAAAATGCATTCATATTGTTTTGATACTTTAGTAAAACGTTACATGAGTAATTTTTTAAATATAAGAAAAAATTACATCTCAATTCGATGAACGGTGTGACTGGTATAACTAAAAGTGTCTGTTATGAGTTTAAAATTCACATTTTAGTTCAAAACATGTCACTCACTAAAAACCAATCAAACGCACTCTGATTTTCTTTATAATTTAGGATAGTGATTCATAAGTCATTTTTGACATGTATGAAGTAGTATCGCATTAAACTGATGAACTATGAGACCGGTATGACTCATAATGTGTGTTTCTAGTTTGAAATGACATTGTAGTAAAAAAACAAAATCAGCATGCTGAAAACCAATCAAACATATTCGTATTGTTTTGATACTCTAGGAAAATGATCTATAAGTCATTTTTGATGTGTAGGAATCACCTATATCTCAATATTATGCATGGTATGGCCGGTATAACTCCAAATGTATCATTATTTAAAATTGAAATTAATTTAAGTAAAAGAACAAGCGATATACTCAAAACCGAGAAAATGCATTCAGATTGTTTTGATATTTTATAAAAATGGTACATAACTCATTAGTTATGTGTATAAATCAACCCAAACTCAATAGGATGCACGGTTTGACTAGAATAACTCCAAATGTTCCTTTTTTATTAAATATTAACATTTTATTAATGTATTCTTTCATATTAATGTTTAGTTTATTTCTTTATAGTATTACTAATATAATATTTGTTTTCTTATATAGGAAGAATCTTTTGATCGGGTTGAGATGATTTGTTCGGCAACTAATACCATGGGTGGAAATTTTTGAGAGGGGATCATGAGCGTCAAAATATGAAATGTTATTTTTTTTTAATGTTTTTTGGATAATTGTATATGTAATTATATAAAACACTGTCTGAAATGTATATAGGAGTGTTTTTTTATATACCATGGGTGTAAATTCTTGTATTCTTAATGTCACACTAAATGTATATAGAATTTTTTGAAATTATATATTTTTTCAAGTTTTTGCTGGGTGTTTTGTTATATCAACTCAAATTGTGGCCATCAAATCCTTTATTAGCGCTATTTCGAGCACTGATAAAGGGGACCCCCTATCATCGTTATGATTAACAGTGCTTTTTTAGCACTGTTAAAATCCATTTTTCACAATGTTAAAGGGTATATGTGTAGTGGTTTGATTCACTCCAACCTGGGCTAGACCGGGTTGGTCCTACTCAACCCGCTTGATCCCATCTTGGCCTAATAAGGATCATTACTTTATATATGGCCTTTAATATCATGAAAAATGGCCTTTAATAGCACTAAAAAGTGCTATTAATTGCAGTGATGATAAAGAGGGGTCCCCTTTATCAGCGCCAAAAAAGCACTGATAAAGGTGATCCTTTATTCTTGCTAAAAAAAGTGTTGATAACGGCCTAGCTGCCTATAATGTCCTGTTTATATAACAGCACACCCAGGAAAACCTACAATTTAAACACAACACACCCAGAAGCAATGAAATTTAAATAGCACACCAAAATAAAACCTATTATATACATTTGATTGACATCATGAATAAAAAACTATCCACCAATGGTATATACAAAAAATAAACACTTCTATTTACATTTCAAAAAAAATGTTTTATATAGTTACATTTACAATTGTCCAACAAACATTCTAAAAAATTAATATGTCATCTTTTAACGCCCATGATCCCATCTCAAAAATATCTGCCCATGGTATCAGTTTTCAAACAAATCATCTCAACTCGAGCAAAAAATTCCACCAATATAAGAAAATAAATATTATGTTAATAATAATGTAAAGAAACAAATTAACCATTAATATGAAAGAACACATTAATAAAATGTCAATATTTAATAAAAATTAAACATTTGGAATTATAAAGGTCACACCATGTGTCCTATTGAGGTGGTATTTATTCATACATGTTACAAATGATTTATGTATCATTTTTCTAAAATATCAAAACAATCTGAATGTGTTTTCTTGGTTTTAGTATGTCACTTGTTCTTTTACTAAAATTAATTTTAATTTTAAATAATGACACATTTGGAGTTATAACATCCAATCCATGAATCATATTAAGGTGTGAATTATTCCTACATGTCATAAATTACTTATATATCATTGTCCTAGAGTATCAAAACAATCTGAATATGTTTGCTTGGTTTTCAGTATGTTAGTTGTGCTTTTTAACTAAAATGTAATTTCAAACTAGAAACACACATTATGAGTCATACCAGTTTCATCGAGCGTCTTTTTTACATGAGAATGCTTCATATATGTCAAAAATTACTTAATGAATCACTATTTTAAATTATCAAGACAATCAAAGTTCGTTTTCTTGGTTTTCAGTGAGTAACACGTTTTGAACTAAAATGTCATTTTTAAACTGATAACAAACACTTTTAGTCATACCGGTCACACCGTGCATTGGATTGAGGTTTGGTTGACTCCTACACATCAAAAATGACTCATGTATCATTTTCCTAATGTATCAAAACAATTCGAATTTATTTTCTTTGTTTTTAGTATGTCACTTATTTTTACTTAAATTAATGTCAATTTTAAATAAAAAGATACACTTTGAGTTATACCAGTCACACCATGCATCTTATTGAGGTGAGGTTGATCCCTACATGTCACAAATAACTAATAGATCATTATCTTAAAATATCAAAACAATTTGAATGTGTTTTCTTGGTTCTGAGTATGTCACTTAATGTTTTTACTTAAATTAATGTCAATTTTAAATAAAAATAGACACTTTTAGTCATACCGGTGACACCGTGCATCCAATTGAGATGTGGTTGACTCCTACACATCATAAATGAATCATATATCATTTTACTAATGTATCAAAACAATACAAATTCATTTTCTCAGTTTTTAGTATGTCACTTGTTGTTTTTATTTAAATTCATGTCAATTTTAAATAAAAAGAGATACTTTGAGTTATACCAGACACATCGTGCAACATATTGAGGTATGGATAAGTCCTACACATCAAAAATCACTTGTGTATCATTTTTATAAAGTATCAATACAATATGAATGTTTTTTCTCAATTTTCAGTATGTCACTTGTTCTTTTTACATAAATTAATGTCAATTTTAAATAAAAAGACACACTTGGGGTCATATCAGCCACATTGTACGTCATATTTAGGTTTGGTTAAATCTTACACATCACATATGACTCATGGATAATTTTCCTAAAATATAAAAATAATCCAAATGTGTTTTCTCAGTTCTCAGTATGTCACTTGTTTTTTTCACTTAAATTGATGTCAGTTTTAAATAAAAAGAGACACTTTGAGTTATATCGGCCACACCATAGGTCGTATTGTGTTTAGTATGATTCATACATGTTAGAAATTACTTATAGATCATTTTCCTAGAATATCAAAACAATTTGAATATGTTTTCTCAATTTTCAGTATGTCGGTTGTGTTTGTTTACTAAAATGTCATTCTAAACTGGAAACACGCATTATGAGTCATAATGGTAGCATCATGTATTAGTTTTTTGTGAGACTAATTTATAAAATTCACAAATGACTTATGAATTGTTTTTCTAAATTATTAAGAAAATCAGAGTGTTTTTTCTTAGTTTTTAGTGAGTTACATGTTTTCAACTAAAATATCAATTTTCAATTGATAACATGCACTTTTAATCATATCGGTCACACTATGCGTCAAATTAAGGTGTAATTGATTCCTACACATCAAAAATGACTCATGGATAATTTTACTAAAGTATCAAAATAATATGAATGTGTTTGTTCGGTTTTTAGTATGTCACTTGTTCTTTTTGCCCAATTTAATGTCAATTTAATATAAAGATGCACAATTAAAGTCATATCGGCTACACCGTGCATCAGATTAAGGTTTGGTTGATTCATACATGTCACAAATGACTCGTGGATTATTTTTCAAAAATTTCAAAACAATATGAATGTATTTACTCAATTTTGAGTATGTCACTTACTGTTTTTACTTAAATTAATGTCAAGTTTAAATAAAGAGACACTTTTAGTCATACCGGTGACACCATGCATCTAATTGAGATTTTGTTGACTCTTAAACATCATAAATGACTCATGGATAATTTTAATAAAGTATAAAAACAATCTAAATTCATTTTCTCAGTTTTTAGTATGTCACTTGTTGTTTTTATTTAAATTCATGTCAATTTTAAATAAAGAGACACTTTGAGTTATACCAGACACACCGTGCCTCGTATTGAGTTTAGGTTGAGTCCTAAATGTCACAAATCACTCATGGATCATTTCTCTAAAGTATCAAAACAATATAAATGTATTTTCTTAGTTTTCAGTATGTCACTTGTTCTTTTTACATTAATTAATGTTAATTTTAAATAAAAAACACACTTTGAGTCATACTAGTCACACTATGCATCGTATTGAGATTTGGTTGAATTTTACACATCAAAAATGAATCATGGATCATTTTATTAAAATATAAAAACAATATAAATGTGTTTTCTTAGTTATCAGTATGTCACTTGTTGTTTTTACTTAAATTGATGTCATTTTTAAATAAAAAGAGACACTTTAAGTTATACCGGCCACACCATGCATCGTATTGAGGTTAGGTTGATTCCTACATGTCATAAATGACTTATAGATCATTTTCCTAGAGTATCAAAACAATCCAAATATGTTTTCTCAATTTTCAGTATGTCGGTTGTGTTTTTTTACTAAAATGTCATTTCAAACTGGAAACACACATTATGATTCATACCGGTCGCATCATGTTTCATTTTGATGTGAGACTACTTCATACACGTCAAAAATGGCTTATGAATCACTTTATTAAATTATCAATACAATCAGAGTATGTTTTCTTTGTTTTTAGTGAGTTACACATTTTGAACTAAAATATCAATTTTAAATTGATAGCGGACACATTTTAGTCATATCGGTCATGTCGTGCATCAGATTGTGGTATGGTTGATTTTTACACATCAAAAATGACTCATGGATCATTTTCCTAAAGTATCAAAACAACCTGAATGCATTTTTTTGGTTTTCAATATGTCACTTGTTCTTTTTTCTCAATTTAATGTCAATTTAATATAAAAATACACACTTAAAGTCATATTGGCCACACCGTGCATCAGATTGAGGTGTGGTTGATAAGTACATGTCACAAATGACTCATGGATTTTTTTCCTAAAATATCAAAATAATATGAATGTGTTTTCTCAGTTTTTATTATGTCACTTGTTCTTTTTACTAGAAACCTCCTTAGACATATCATTTCAAAAACCATAATTAATAACTAAAGGATATGAAACATAATAAAGGGAGATCATAGATGCTTAATAATTGTAAATAAGGTAGATATCAATGATAATATAAGTATAACATGAGCATAAATATGTAATAAGGTGATATTAACATTAGAGATTCATACCCTCCATATCATAGATCATAATCATGAGTCAGGGATCAAAGAATGGTAGTTTAGAAGGCACGAGTCTTAAAGGATCAAAGAATATTATAAATTAAAAACATACACTTTGATTCATACCGATCACACTGTGTATCATATTGAGGTGTGTTTAATTGAGATGTGACTGATTGGTACATTGTTTAGGAAGATATTCATGATATATCTTTTGGGAAGTCATACTTTGCATTCAACTAATAAGAACTCATACTTTTTATTCAACATGTTCTCTCTATTCTGGATTGTTGTAGATAGTTTAAAGGAAAATATGAATTCCAAAAATATTTGTAAAAAAATAAGTATTAGATAAAAATGATAAGAAAATTAACTTAAAAATAGTAGATAAAATGATGATAAAATTAATTAATTAAATAAGTAGTAGAAATTCACATTTATACATTCTTGAAACATTTTATTATTTTCATTATCTCAGTTTTTAGTATCTAATTAAAATCTCTCATGAGCATGAGCATCTTTTAACAAACCACCCCGACTCAAACAAAGGACTCTACCTATATAAGAAAACAATTATTAGGTGAGTAATATTAAAAATAGTTAAATTAAACATAAATATGAAGCAATTAACTACTTATATGGAAGTTTCATCTTCATACTATTTTTTTGCATTCTTTCATCGGGTATGATTCCCATTCATTTATGAACACATTTATATCTTCTTTTGAATATGAGTCTTTTTGATAGTCATGGTAGTACTGGAAAAATATAAGTATACAAAGGATTAATAAATATTTTAAATGAAATAGTAATTATCTTCAAAAATACCTCTTCAAGGATTCTGGTTTGTTCATAGAATATGATCTCTCTCATAAATTTACAAACATAATAACCATAATATTTTTTATTGGTTTGTTTTGAACACTATAGAAAAATTGAGGAGAATAAGTAATTTGTTTTAATATGTTTTTGGATATTGAAATCTTACTATATATACCCTGATACTTATCTATTCATAGTAATTTCCTTCTTCCTCATGCTTATCCCCTAGTCTCATTCCTTATTTTTCACGATATCGATACATCACCCTATCATAATGGAATCCCCATTAAAAGATAATATCCATTATATAACTTGATGTTTAGTTATAAAATTTTGGATGTGGTGTATTAAAAATTTACAAACTCTATCATGTGTGGATGGTTTGTTGGATATCCATGCATTGAATCCAAGAAATAAATATTTGGAGTGTCCAAAATTACCGCAATGAGCATCCAATGCTACCTAAAAAATAAAAAATAATAAGTAATAAAAAAATGAAAATATATTTTATATGATTAAATTATAGAGTTTTTCCCTACATCATCAATATTAAATAGAGTATTTCATCTGAAATTTTTCTTTCAAATGATTTGATCAGACCTTTCATTATTTCAGCCTTCTTTTTGGTACTTATTTTTGGTACTTATTTTTGTTTGTTCTGTAGAGGAGATGTGAGGATGAATGAGTCTGAATATTCTTTCATGGTAAAATACCTTCAATTGTTTTTCATATATACACCTACCAAAAATATAAAATGTATTTAGTCATAGTAAACACAATATCTCAGCTTTTTGAAAATCAAATCATGAAAACATACCTCATGTATACATTTACAACTGAGGTGCCTAGACATTCATGGTCGAGGATTTTAATTAAACTCTCAACAATAATTAATTATTGATATTTATCTCCACACATATTTTCATCAAATTTAACTAAGTGGTTGTGACCATATTTTAACTTTGTATCCACATGATCCTTGAATGATAGTAAATGTGGATATAGAACATGTGGGGTAATGGATCTTTTAGTAGATATTTTTGATTAGTTGTTTGATCATTTAGATGGTTTTGAGACGGTCTTTCATTTCATACCCTTCTCTTTTTCTGTCTATAATAAGATTCATCAATTCAGACCTTTTTCATTAATTGTTAAAGGTTTAGCTTGAAAAGTAAATTGGAAATGAATACCTCTTTGTCGAAATGTTTTTTACAAGATTTTACAGCCATGCGATGAATGATCCAACATCTTTTTAGACCATATTAATATTATCCTCATGAATCGGAATAGGTAGCTCAGCACTTGGCTCATGGGCTACACTAGTCGACACTCACACATTCCCTGTTGGAAGTGGTCTGGTGTATAGCATGTCGTTTTGAATATTGAACACCGTAGACCTCACCACAAGGTGATGGGTGGGTGTTGTTAGATATAAATCATAGTCATTATCACCCTGTAAGATATCAGTAAAAGAAAGGTATCAGTGTTTGTCTGATTCACACTTCATATAAACATTTATCAAAACATTGATTACCTTTGATAAGATATCTCTTAGAGGGGGATGGATAGCCTCATAGCTGGTGGGGGTGGGGGGGATCTTCACATGATGGTTATTCTTGATTTACTTCTTCTCTTTGCCTCTCCTTTATTAAATTTTTCATCATCTCTCTCTGACATTGGAATTCCCCTTCAAGGGTAGATATTATTTCTCTCATCTGATTTATTAACTCACTTTGATGGTACTCTTGTTTTTTTTCCTCAAAATATGTTTGGGGTATCACCCCAAAACCCACACCTCTGACGTGGCCATATTGTTATGGCTACTTTAAGTCCGCTGATAGTATGTGTTCATCTGGTATAGGTGTTTCTGATTCCTATGACTATGTTGGATAGAAAATATAGGAAAATAAGTGATCATTATTAAATAATAGTGATTTAAAGAAAAACAAATTTTTATTATGTAATACTTACACATGTTTCCCAAATTTTTTATGGTTTTTCATCTATTAGTATCTCGTCTTTATTTGTATGTGCCTTCTTCCATAACACGTGGCATGGGATGGAAGTGGCTTTGGATTTTGAGTCATCAGTCTGTATATAAACAGAGAAACGTAATTATGGTGTTGCTTTATGTCACATAAAATTATTACAGTCGATTTAAAATACGTACCAATTTTTTTTCAAGTGAATCATACTTCATCCTTGCTTTACGGTAGGGGTATGCTGGTTTTGCTGCTCATTTATTATTTCTAGCACTCAGTTTCTATTTCATAAATAAAAAAAATTCAATCAAAGTGATGAATACATGTATCATCAAATAACATATTATTGGCCATAATGTACCTGAAAAGACACATCTACGTGACGTCTAGTAAACGAATCCCATGCTTCTTTAGTTATCAGGTGTGAATTGATAACTGGTGGGTGTGGGTTTATTTTCCCTTCAACGTCTTTAAGATAATATCTTGTTAGAATTGTGTGAAATCCTCTGTGAATCCTTTAGGAAAGAATTAATGCATAATTCTTGTGGGATTCATCTACTATAAATGCACTCTACAATGGATAATGAAGAGTAATTCAATGTTTCATTATTTTATTTTTTAGTAAAATAAGGAAATGATATCATAATGTTACTATAATATCTTCCCACATCAGTGTCTTCAGGTCGGGAACAACATGGTGCCATGAATCTACATCAATAGGTATGTGATGTCGAGTAAAGATTCTAATATAACTGCTAAACATGGCCTTTTGGGGTTAACATACTAACCTCGTGCATTACATCCCACCTTGAATTTGATGCCTTTGACTTTCACCTCAATGATTTTTGCTAACATCGTCAAACTACGGTGCTCCTATTTTTTCTACGACATCAATCCTTCATCGCCTACCATTTAACCAGAATCAACATCATCAATATGTTCCTCTATAATTGTAGCATCTTCATGTCCATATGGTCATTGTACCTCTTCATTGGGAGTATTAACAAGTTGAGAAACTTGTTCTTCCTAAAGAATGGGAGCACCAGAACATGCAGAAGGTCATTCCCCTGCACTACAAGTAGTAGTGGGTTGAGATACCTATTGTTCCTTGGGATTGAGAGCACCATCACACGCAGAAGGTCACTCCTCTGCACTACGAGCATCATTAGGTTGAGAGACCTATTTTTTCTTGATATTGGGAGCACTAGAATGTGTGGAAGTCATTATTTGTAGAATTGGTTTAACATTTAATTTAGATTATATAAATGCAGCAGCAAACAGATAATAACATGAGGTAACATGATATATATTACAAAAAAATGTAACCTGATTATTGAACTCTTTGTTTTAATGGATGAATATATTTTACCCCTCTATCGATGATCCAGATCCCTTCATTTTGGTCTCCTCTAACATACAAAATTCCATCTATATTGGGACTGCTATGAAATTCTTTCGACATCCCAATTAAATGTTCATCCTCAGTTGAATTTTCATTTGACCCTTAAGTGTTTTTGGCTGATAATAGAATAATTGACCACTTTCAGTTTGAGGGATCTGTAACATAAAATACTTGTACTTCATGTGATGTCGTTATAAACGGTTCGTCTTTGTACCCTTCCTTACTAAAATCAACTTTCAAAAATCAAAATTCATCTATCTTAACAACATTTATTTTATCAACCCACTTTCATTGAAAAATCGGCACTTAGAATGTTATATAATCCAAATATCATATTTTTTTTATGATGCCAAAGTATGACATATTCACGTAAATTTGATTTCTCTCCTTAGTACCAGAAACATGCATCGCTTCATCCATGAGTGTAACTCATCTATTTTTCATGGTACTATCTTCATCATACTCATTTTTATAGAACGTATAAGTATTAATTACATAACTATTATAAGATAATAAATTCACACTTGGTCCTCCTACTATCCATTGAAGTCGTTCTGAAATTGAATACAAATTTTCATATGAATCCTTAAAAATATGGTCCCTAAATTATCATATAAACTATTGATTATGTGTATTTTATATACATATTTCATCCCTTGATGGATTCAAATTCCTAATAATTTCTTTTCGGGTTTCAACATGTGGGGAAACCTCTAAACTGTTATGAAAATCATAAAGGTGGTTCTGCTCCCAATCAGTAATATTGATTGTGACAAAATCTCTTCCAAAAATTCATTCACACACAAGCCACCCAGTGTGATGAGATTTCAGTAGAACAATTCTTTCCACACTGAACAAGTATTTGGTATAGAACTCAATGGCTTCCTGAACAATATATCGCTCCACAATACAAACCTCTAGCCGACTTTGATTTTTAACATACCCTTTCAAAATATTTAGATGTTGTTCGGTGGGGTACATCCATATATAGTGTACAGGACCACATAGTCGAATCTCACTCACCAAGTGAACCATCAAATGAACCATTATATCAAAGAATTTTAGTGGGAAGAACATTTCTAATTCACATAATATGACAGCAATTTCTCTTTTCATAGTCGGCAGTTTCACCGGGTCTATAACTTTACTGCATATAGATTTGAAGATGAAACAGAGCTTGGTTAATGTATGACAGACATTCTTAGGAAAAATACAACATAAACCCATAGTCATTAGATCTTGCATCAAAAAATGATGTCCATGTGATTTTAGACCCTTTAACATTAAATCGGTCATTGACATGATGTTCTTGACATTCAATGAATATCCCTCTGGAACCTTTACATCATTCAAGAAGTTTCAAAACTAATATTTATCCTACTTGTAAAGAGTGTAAGCAGATGGAGAAAGAAAAATTCATTTTTCACCCTTCACTAGTGCCAACTCTTCACGTATTCCCATGTCAACCATGTACGACCTAGCCTTAATTCCATCCTTTATTTTTTCGAGTTCATTTAGAAACATTCCAATGATACTATCGCATACATTTTTTCAACATGGATAACATCAAGAAAATATCTGACATACTGACAATTCCAGAATAGTAATTCAAAAAAACTGATCTCTTTTTCCAACTAGTTTTCGTAAGGTTTTTCAAAAGTGTTTTACCAAAATTAGTGTCCATATCTTTTACTTTCTAAAATATTTGATCACCTGTTAGTGGAAATGGTGTTGTATGTTCTTCTGAACTTCCATCGAATGATTTCTTCCAAGATTAGTACTTATGTTGTCAGGGTAGAAATCTACGATGTCCTAGAAACATGGTTTTCGATGAATGTTTGAACCTAATTGATTATTTACCTTGTTCGTAGATGGGACACCCATGAGTTCCTCTAATACTATATCCTGAAAAATTCCCATAAGAAGGAAATTCATTTATCATCTCATAAAACATGGATATCAACATGAAATATTCATTTATATAAGTATCATACAACATAACACCTGAATCCCACAATAATTTCAAATCCTTAATAAATGGATCTAAATAAACATCAATATCATTACCCGGTTGTTTTGGTCTTGATATAAACATAGATAACATGATGTGTTTTAGTTTCATGTATAACCATGGTGGAAAGTTATAATTTATCAAAATAATTGGTCATGTACTATGAGTTTTTCTTTGAAAACAAAAAGGATTCACTTCATCTGTAGATAAATCAAGACTAAGGTTTCTCAGATCGTTTCTAAAGTCAGGATACTCATGATCAATTATCTTCCACTGAGGAGAGTCCATCGGGTGACATAATTTTCCATATTTATTTCTTCTATCTATGTGCCACATCAATTTCCATGTAGTCTCCTCACTTCCATATAGGTGCCTAAACCTTGTAATGATTGGAAAGTACCATACCACTTTCGTAGGACCGGATTCATCTTTCTTTTATCGAGAAGTGTCACACTTTTGGAATTCTCTAAGTGATTTTTGGTCCTTATGAAATAGTATACAGTCATTCAAGCAGGCATGTATTCTTTCATAGATCATACCCATCGAGCGTAGCATTCATTTGGCAGTATATTTTCGACTTGGGAGATCATTATCTTATGGGATCATGTCATTCAAGAGAGAAAGTAATTCTGTAAGATTGGAATCACTCCATCTGTTGTCTGCTTTCAAATTATACAACTACATTATGGCTGAAAATGTTGTATATTTAGTGTAACCACCATACAATGGCATCTTTTCACAACTCTTTAACTACTCAAACAACTTTGGGCAATCATGAAGTTCATCTTCAACTGTCCTTATCATTTCCTCAATACTATCATCAATCACATTTGTAATCACATCCTTGATATGGTCTTCTTCATTGTCCACACTTCTAATCATATCATATGATTCATAAAACACAATGTTATCCCAAACACTAGCTACATTCACTTTTTCCTCATGTTTATTCCAACATTTATAACTTCAATCTATTCCATGATAGATCAAGTGTTCTTCCAACTCCTCTTGACTAACTTGTCTTGAATAAAAATAGCGTAAACATGGAAAAAGGATTTGAGAAGGGTCATATACGTGATCTTTTGAAAACTTGATGAACTATTTCACTCCATCTTCATACTCTTTTGTCAAAAAATTAGCATCCATCCATTATTTATTCATATTCACCAATTTAATTTGGTGATATTAATATTTAACAAAATAAATATACAAAACTTTGATATAAAAATTAAACAAGGATAAAAAAAGTAATATAATTTAAATCTATTTTGAAAACTATTTATAAAATCACAGTTGAAATATCATTAAAAAGCAACCATTTACATAGATTCCTCTTTAAAATAACATGCCCTTTTTAAAATAAACCAATCAGTTTCAAACACTCTTTCTCAAAACCCCAATTCCTTTTGTTAAACCATTTTAAATCTATTTAAAACCAGAAAAGGGTATATTGAACACATATAATTTTTTAAGAAACATTTCAAAACACTTGAATCATTTTAAAATAGCCACTTAGGCATTTTTAAAAAGACATAAATCCCAAGAGAGGCACTTTATAAAGGATACATGAATCAAAAATAACCAACATTTTATAAAATATAAATCTATAAAAGGTTTATCATGTCTCTCATGAATAAATAGTATGAATCCTATAGTTTACCCTCATAATACTACTGAGGAGTTAATAACTGATATATAAAGACATAAGTATCACTTGAACATAAAGTATTCAAAGTGGGCAACCATATTCCACTTGATGCTTGAATCATGTACTACCTAAGCTTGATACTTTCAATATAGTACATTCAGTGATGTGTTGATAGCAACACCATAACTAGGGAATCAGCTGGTGAGCTGGATTAATCATCACCATGAACTAGTCTAAGTAAAGATCTTGGTTATAGGATGCTTCATCAGGGTGGTGAACCATATCGACTGTCATATCCTCAGTTATGACCTTATAAACCTAGAAGAAGGGAGACTTATTCCAAAGACCGATGCCCATAGTTATGCCTCTATACTAAAAATTACATTATTGACCAATGATAGGGTTGGGTTTCAAGTTGGGATGTACACCCTAGAGGTGTTTCTGGCATGGTATGGGGTTGACCCTTCAAGGTTCTCCAAAAACATACATATTTTGATAGGATTCCAGGGTACTTGAGTTATATGAATTGTTCTAGGTATCATAGTATTTATTTCTCTTAAATAACGATTTAAATATTCTAGTTTTGAAGACTATAGTTAGGGTGATGATATACAAGGGAAATACTATATAATGACTTTCCTAGCTATGTTCCATACTCTATTGAAAATGGAAATAATATTCTATTTGTTAAATATGTTTTGTAGGCACATAATAGTGCATACATTATCCATTTTTATTGATATTATTATAGTTCATCTAATATTGGATATGTTTATTTCCTATATAAATTTTTCTAACTATGTTTTCCTTTTTCTATATTCATTACATGTACACATATAAATTCCCATGTTATAACTTTTATTGATTTTTTCCAATAAATGTGGCACCAAAATTGTTTTTCCTTTCTCATATGTGTTTCTCTATGAGATTATGACTATAAAAATATTGTCCCTTATATCTTATGTGGGTATCATAGGTTTGATAACTCACCTTGGACAAATTATTTAGGGTTGGGAGTTATAGCACCATCATCAACACACAATATCCCATGACAATATTTTTTCATTCTAGCCATTACTATTTGGTTTATTCTCTCATACATGTATAATCATGATATATTGTGTCAAAAAAAAGGGGAACCATAGTGGTTAGCGATAGATTATTCTTTTCACACCCTTCACTTGAATTTCAATGGATCTCATGTCCAAAAAGGATTTTATATATTACTATGCATCTCTACTGGGGATATGGAACGAGTCACTTGATAGATTTCAGAGACATGAACAACATAGGAAAAATTTTATTTATTTATTTATTTATTTATAATGTGGTATTTTGTTCCTTTTTCAAACATTTATATGAGTCTCCCTAAAATTATTTATTTATGTATGATTTAATGTAAGGTATGATTAAATATTTTATAGCATATTGTTTTTCATTTAAAAGAAATGCCAACATCACTATATGAATGCAATCAGAAACAATAAACCATATCCATATGTAAACAGACGAAGAAAAACATGTGAAACTACACTGAAAAAACATAACTAAAAATGGATGGGTTATATTCTATGACATGATATCCAGCTAAACATGGGCTTCATTCTCAAAATCACCTAACAAACAAACCAATTCCTATCCCAATAAACATCAATTGGGCCACAAGCATTCAATAACTAAACATATACTTATTGAAACAAAAATGTACTTAGAGAATTACAAGAATACTCACAGTGGTAGCACCTGAGGAGCTGGGTTCACGGTGGAGGTGGGTTCACAGATGAGGAAGGATTCGTAGGGAGGTGGGGTTTAGCAGCAGAGGTGGGGTATGCGAAGGAGGGCTTCGTGGTGGTAGGATTCGGCGGCAGAGGAGGAGGAGGAGGGAAGCCAGCGATGGAGGAGGGCTTCATGATGGCGGCGGCGAAGGCGGAGGAGGTGGCGGCAGAGGAGGAGGAGAAGGGCTTCATGGCGGTGGAGGAGGAGGAGGAGGACGAGGCGGTCAAGGAGGAGGAGGAGGCGACGGCGGTAGGGTTCGACTTCCATGAGAGCTTGAGTCGTGCGACAGGAGGAAGAGACTGTTAGAGTTAATTTATAAAACAGGGTAAATCCTTTATTAGTGCTAGAGAAAAAGCGTTGATAAAGGTATGTTTTATCAGCGCTAAACAAGAAAGCACTGACAAAACACATCTTTATCAGCGCTAAAAATGCGCTGATAAAAGGTGTCTTTATCAGCACTAAAATTTTAGCGATATATCTTTATTTATATTTACATATTTAATAAATATATATTTATATATAATTATAAATTTATAATAAATATAATTTTTATATTTATAATTATATATAATTAATATCTTTTTTATAATTTTATAATTATTTAAATATATCTATATTTATTTAAAATTATATTTGTATATATCTATTATAATTTTGTAATTATTTAATAACTATAAATTTATATATATTTATTTATTTATTTATTTATTTATTTATTATAATTATATATTTATTACATATATATTTTAATTGTAGTCATAAATATAAATAAATTTATATATATATTTAAATACTTAGGAAATTAAAATAAATATATTAATTATATATAGTCATAAATATATATATATATATATATATTTAAATACTTATGAAATTACAATAAATATATTAATTATTTTTTTTATAATTTCATAATTACTTAAATAAATATATATTTATATTTAAATAATTATGAAATTATAATAAATATATATATAATAAATATATTTATTATATTTATAATTATAATTATAAATATATATATATATTCATAAATATAAATAAATAAATATATTTATTTAAATACTTATGAAACTCAAATAAATATATTATTTATATATAACTAAAGATATATTTATGTATAGTCATAAATATATATATATATATATATTTAAATACTAATGAAATTACAATAAATATATTAATTATATATAATTTTTATAATTTCATAATTATTTAAATAAATATATATTTATATTTAAATAATTATGAAATTATAAAAAATATATATAATTAATATATTTATTTCACTTTCATAATTATATATATTTATATTTATATTTATATTCATATTTATGACTATAAATATATATTTATTATTCATAATTATAAATATAAACATAATAAATATATTTATTATAAATATATTTATTATAATTTCATAATTATTTAAATATAAATATATTTTTTTTTAAACAATTATGAAATTATAAAAAATATATATAATTAATATATTTATTGTAATTTTATAAGTAATTAAATATATATATATATATTTATTTATTTATTTATATTTATGACTATATATAATTAATATATTTATTTTAATTTCATAAGTATTTAAATATATATATATAAATTTATTTTTATTTATGACTACAAATAAATATATATTTATTTATAATTATAAATATAAATAGAATAAATATATTTATTATAATTATAATTATAAATATTTATATATATGTATAAATATTTTTATATATTTATAAATATATTTCTATAATTATATAAAATTATAAATATTATAAATATTTTAAATATATTTATTATAATTTTCTTGTTATTTATATATATATATATATATTTATAATTATAATTATAAATAAATATATTTATAAATGTTTGCATATAGATATAAATATATTTATATGTATATATATATTAATATGTTAATATATATATTTATAAAATTATAATAAATGTATTTATTATAATTTTGTAGAAAATGTATATATAATTATAAATATAATAAATATATTTATCATTAAAAAATATGTCTTTAATGAATATATTTATCATTAAAAAAATTACAATAAATATATGCCTTTAATGAATATAGACAAACACACACACATATTCATTGGACATTTATTTATTTAAATATATATATATATATATAATTATAATTATAAATAAATAAATATTTTTTTATTTCCAATTATAATCATAAATAAATATATTTAAAAGGTATTTATATATAATTATTAATATAATAAAAATATTTATCATTTAAAAAAATTATTGTAATTTTATAATTATTTAAATATATATATATATATAGTTATATATAATTATAATTATAAATATATTTTAAAACGTAATTATATATAACTAAATATTTATAATTATAAATATAATAAATATATTTATTATTTAAATATATTTATCATGATTTTAAGTATTTATGAGAACATAATAGTTTCATGGGAACGTGAATGAATCATATACACCGAGTAATATATATCTCATAAAAACAAGTCATATATATGGACAATATGAATAGTAATGAGGGTTTAATGTGTAAATGAACATTTATGATGAATACATAACATATGAACATCAATTATATTCACACATCAATTGATCAAATTCATTGGAAACATATATTTATATATATATATATATATATATATATTAGTTATATATGATTATAATTATAAATGTTCATAGGTAAAAAATATTTATATATAATTATAAATATATATTTAAAAATTATTTATATATAATTATAAATATATCAAAATAATAAATATATTTATTATTTAATGAAATTTATTATATATATATTTGAATTATTGAAAAATATATATAAATTATAAACATGAGTTTTGTATTCAATGTATACAAATAAACATTATTTTTGAATATAAATATAATAATTTTATATAAATTAATAATATTTTTTATTAAAAACTTTTATCAGTGCTTTTAACTAGTGATAATTAAATCCCTCCTTTTATCGGCGCTTTCTACTCAGCACTGATAAAAGTTGGCACATCTCTTACCTGGATCTGTGGTAGTGAGTCCAAAACCCCTTTGGGGGGGGTGGGGCGTAAAAAAAATACCGAGGTGCCCATAACAAATTTAAAAATTATTCTAAAAATTATAATAAAATTTATAAAATTGTTGCAACAAGTTTGTGATGAATTAAAATTAAATTAATTTATTTTAAAAAATAATTTATTCCCTCAAGTTGAATTAATTAGAAATTTAATTTAATTTTACAAGTTTACTGTATACTAACTAATCATGTGTGAGATCATCCAATGTATGTTTAATTTTTTTCACTTGTTTGCTTATTTAATTATTATAATGTGAATGTTTGTAATAATTAGTTTATAAGCGATGG